>PVHT020004020.1:44993377-45100925 GCA_004024745.2 Catagonus wagneri | reverse complement strand
TGTTCAAGGGATAGCAGTTTAAGACTCCTTTTCCTTACTGATCCTTTATCTCACTCTCTGGTGTGTGTGTGTGTGTGTGTGTTTTCCCCTTTTACATTTATGGTTGCCATCTGAGAAGCTGTGTGTATGTCCTTTAAGCTTAGGAGCAGGCCCTCGTCTTGTTGACAAGCTTATAATGAAGCCAGCACTCTTGTCGTGCCAGAAACTCTCTCTAAATACTTCATCTCCTACAGACCTTGTGTGACTGATGGAGCGGGTCCGCAGCCTCAGAGCAAGGTCTGTTTTTCTGCTCCTGAAGGTGCCTTAACCTTTGCACCACTCGCCTTGCATACCTTCCTCTCCTCAGGCGAAGATCTGTTTAGGATGCTTGCTTTGTGGTCCTCTCTTCACCTCTGTATTAAGCAGTTCTTTGATTTTATTGGAAAGAAGTTCCTCTATGCCCCCAAAAATGCAGACCTGAGGAGTAAAGACATAATTGCTAATTTTTACTCCGGAGTTTAAAACTGTCAGTGTTCTATAACTTTTGGAAGCAGATTTCAAAACATGGCTGTGACTCATTGCTCATTCATAAACTTTGTATTTCCTTCCTAAAAAGTTAGCTGGCTCTGAGAAACCCACTCTCTGGCTGTTATCACTGCCCTGGAATTCTGAGCAGATGCCGCCGAGAAAGCAAAACGGAGGTCAGGGACCGCTGCTCCCAGGGCATATCCATCCTCATTAGATATGACCCAGGTGCCCTAGAGCCACAGGGGTTGTTAGAAAACCGTAATTCTGTCCTCAGCCCTGCACTGCTCCAGATTCATCTGGGAACCTTTGCAGTCAGAGGGACCTCCAAACTTTCCACCCTCCCTGGCAGCGGAGTGGAGAACACTGCAAGGCTGGGAATGGGCTCTGGCCCAAGGCTGGTCCTGCCAGACCCTGCCTGGTATTTCACAGGATCAGACAACCTTCTCTCTTGCTGTGCCGTGTTTGGACCCATCTCCCCTCTCTCTCTCCTGCTTGCTTGCCCCTTGTTCCTCTGCCTCCTCATTCCTGCAAAATAGGCTGCTTATTGCTACCCAAAGTAGGGGCTGATTTTTTTTTTTCTTAAATTACTGCACATATAAACAAACTATTATATAGGAAACTCTGAATTGAGTAACTAACTCAGTTCTCCTCTATTAACTGATGTTTACACCAAATTAGGAACTCTTTCAGGCCATTAAAATGTTCTCTAGCATGTTTTTAAGCTATCCAGTTCCTAAATTCCTATGTTAGTGACAAACCTGAAGCTAACTCTTTTAAGCCATCACTGTTATGCTACTTGGTATGTTAAGCTTCTCCTTTGATATCAGGGAAGGTTTTAATTACTGGATACAATCGTATCAATTAATTACTTCTGCAGCATATTACCTTGTGTTCCCTTGTAATAAAAGTTACTTGTGAAGTAAAATACATTCAATATTTTGGCATTCTCAAAACAGTTTTTTAAAAAGGGCTTTCGTAAAGTAGAATATCCGTTCTAATACAAATCTTGAAAGATAAAAAAAAGGGTAGAGAAAATTCTCTAAAGGCTGATGCCAAGGAGGGAAAGTGAAAAAAGAAAACACCGCATATGCCCTTTTTCTAAAACTGTATTATTCCATGTATATAGAACTTGGGTTTCCATAGATAATTTTAAAAATCCTCCAGGGCCTTACCTCATCTTTTAAGAGTGAACTGATTAAATGTGCCTGCTTTCACATCAAGAATTGCTCTGTTGTAATTATTTATAAGCTAGAGCTTTAACTTTTCACAGTCAGAGTGGTCCTACTGGGAATTCAACTCAGTGCTTTGATGGAAGTTTTTCTTCTTCCTCTTCTGTAATTTGGTGTTACTTCTGCGGAGTTTCTGGATAGATTAATCGTGGACAGATAGATTCCCTTTTGGTGATCTCTTCCCTCTAAGCAACTAATTTTTTCTTTGTTTTTACTTTCTTGGGACTGAATATAGCATTTTCTCTTTACATCAGATAAACTTAAATGCATTCTGATATAATACAGCAGATAAGATCCAGTTCAATTAGGTGGAATGAAGTAATGGTCACCTGCGAGGAAACTGCTGTGTATCGGTGTTGACTTGGTTTGGTTTTATTAAAAGTCTGCTTAAAAGGTATAGAGGATAGAGTAGAAAACTTTAGAAGAAGATAAGTCGTAGGGAAGAAACACAAGAGGTTGGTGTGAAGTTTCAAACTAAAGTTGGTAAACCTTCTGGTAGACTTCATAAAGGAAAAAAAATTTCAATTTGAGTTGAATTTTTTTTTTTTTTTCCAATTCGAAGAAACCATTCTTTGGAAAGAGGACCAGAAGAGTTGGTAGGAGATAACGTATACTAGTAACCTAGTCACCCTGGTAAAAACATTCGGATTGAAAAATTACATTTAGAGCCTTTGTACTATATCAGTCACGACGTCATCTTTTGTTTTTTATTTTTTCCCCCATAAACCACAAAGCTTAGAAAAAGCATGGAAAGAATTAGGGACCATAGGAAACTTCTGTTCTCCGAATAAAGGAACAAAGTGCCGTGATTAAAGTCTGGAGCTTAAGATCAGAGTAGAAGAAGTGAAAGTCTGATGAGTAAATGTAATAAATCACTTGTGATAGCATCAAAAATGAAAATTCCTTTATCTTAACACAGACATACTAAATGAGAACATCTTTAAAAAGGGCCTAGGAGTTTATTAAATTCCACTAATTCTCCAAGTGACTTTTTGTATATTAACATTTAAAATCCAAATGTAGTCAAATTAGAGATCTTCAAAATCTTAAAAAAAATACGAAGCCAACTGCCTGATAATAATTAGACCTTCTTCTAAGAATATGTAATCTAAGATCAAGCAAAGTAGCAATTAATAATCCATAACACTTTGTCTGAGGCAACACTACTTTTTACCCATTTTATTTTATAAAATGCTTGCTTTAGATTGTGTTTTTTGTGTTTATTTATCTCATAGGAAGTCATCAACAAACTAACACTCATTCAAGACTTTTTCAAATGGGAACGGTGTGGCTGACTAGGACATCTGAGTGTTGGAGCTGGTTTCAGTTTTTTGATCTCTGGGCTTTGGTTTTTCTCTTCTGTCAAATAATGGTTTAGACTAAGTCAGGAGCTGTGAAGTTAAGGATCGTGAGTGGAATCACCCTGAGTAACCGATTGGGAGTGATGGGAGATGGGGCTGCTGGAAAGGGGGCTGGCATTTTTCAGCTGTAACCAAACATGGCCAGGAAAGAATTCAGACCAAGTGTTGCTTGAGTGTCCAGCTTTTCAAGGGAAACTGGAAATCCTGCTTGTAATGTGAAATCTGATTGTTAAATGCGAAGTGTTTAACATACCATAGGTCAAAGTATCTAACATACCATAGGCCAAATTCTTGAAAGAACCATTAAAACACTTTTGGTGGCTAGATTTAGCCAGTAGCCTAATTTGTGGCCTTAAGATCCTTTCTAGTTCCCAAATCTTACATATCTCCTGTTTGACAGCTCTCCAGTTCTGTGTTACCATGTTACCAACTCAAGGTACCTGGAGACAGTGTAAGTAGTAACTAAGAAAAGCTACTTGCAGGGTATTTCCTTCCAGACTTAATCCTACTTCAGTGTAAGACATTCAAATTAGTTTCAAAGGGATGACCCTAAGAAGGTATTTAGCAGAGCTAATGCCTGGTTGTAGAAACTTAAATTGTCCACCCTTATTTAATATGTCATGGCTAATGACTGTCTGTACAAGATCAGACAGGACTAAAGGATCTGAACAATCCGATTGCCCGTAATTCATCAAGCCTATGCTGCAAGTGGTAGGGCCTATGTTTCCATGTCATGCACATATACAAAGGAGCTAGCTAATCAGAACAAATAAACATTTCAGCTGTGTTTTACTCTCTTAGAAATCATGAAACTTTCAGGAATCTTTCTACTCTGTACAATTCATTTAATCTTTGAAGGTTTGGATTTTTTTCTGCCATCTTAAATGTTAGATAAATATAATGCAATTTTGTTTAATTAAAAAAAAAAAACAAGCCATTCAATCAAACCTACAAGGAGACACTAGTCTGACACCTCACACTAGTCAGAATGTCCATCATCAAGAAGTTTACAAATAGTAAATGCTGGAGAGACTGCGGAGAAAAAGGCATCTTCCTGCACTATTGATGGGAGTGTCAACTGGTGCAGCCACCGTGGAGAACAGTATGGGGGTTTCTTAATAAAAACTAAAAATAGAATTGACATGATCCTGCAGTCTCACTCCTGGGCATATATCTGGAAAAGATAAAAACTATAATTCGAACAGAAAAAAAAAACGAAAAGATAGACGAACCACAGCATTCATAGCAGCACTATTGACAATGGCCAAGAAATGAAAGCAATCTAAATACCCATTGACAGATAAATGGGTAAAAAACATGTGGCACATATATACAATAGAATATTACTCAGCCATAAAAATGAATGAAATATTGGCATTTGTAGCAACATGGCTGGACCTAGACATTATCATACTAAGTGAAGGAAGCCAGGTCGAGGGAGAC
This sequence comes from Catagonus wagneri, assembly GCA_004024745.2. Lineage (NCBI taxonomy): Eukaryota > Metazoa > Chordata > Mammalia > Artiodactyla > Tayassuidae > Catagonus > Catagonus wagneri. The sequence continues at coordinate 45,096,385 of PVHT020004020.1, read as the reverse complement.
AGCTATTTCATGATATCACCTATATGTGAAATCTAAAACAACAATAACGACAACAACCAAAAAGCAAATAAACTTGCTTACAAAACAGAAACAGACTCACAGCCATAGGAATCAAATTTAGGATTACCAAAGGGGAAAGGGAAGAGGAGAGACAAATTACAAGTATGGGATTAACAGATACACAGTACTATATATAAAATGGGTAGATGACAAAGATTTGCTGTATGACACAGGGGACTGTACTCAATATTGTGCAATAACCTGTAATGGAAAAGAATCTGAAGCAATATGACTGCAACCAGCAACACTGTAATTAACTATAGTTAAAAAAATAGGTCATTGAATAATTGCCCAAACCTACTTTAGCATATGCTGCTGCATCACTGCTAACCTGTCCCCACACATTTAAGTATAAAGGTTAACCTCAGGAAAATCCTGTCAGTTGTATTTAGAACTGTTTCTCCAAAGTTATTAGCTATCTGCCCGCCCTGTGTTGAACTATGCCTTGCAATGTTGAAGTCCTGGAAAAATTTAGAAGTTCCATTTGGCATTTTAAGCAATACTGGCTGACTCATTTGATATTTCCAGATTATTAAAAGCCTAAGTATTTATAGAAGGGTTACCACTTTCTCTGCTCACGGTTTTTGGAGAATATATTTACAGATGGGTGGAATCCCTAAAAATAAACTGAAGACACCTGGGATCGAGGGGGACATCATTGTTCTGTCATGACCCCAGGATCTGGGGTGATAAAATCTAGCATTATTGATTCTCTGTTTTGGATGTTTTATGCACATGATGCATCATCTTAAAACCACCCTGGAAAGCAGCTATTCCCAGATTGCAGTTAAGGAAAATGAGACTCAGAGATAGTAAGGGACTTGTCTGAATAACCAGACAAGGAATCTGACCCCAATTCTGTATGGCTCCAGTGTCCATATTCTCTCCAATACTTTCTGATGTCTCCCAGAACCACAAAGGGGAGAGAGGGCTTTCTGGGCCCAGTTTGCTCATCTGTAAAACACGGAGTTGGACAACATGATCACCAAGGTCTGTTTTATTTCTCACATCCTATACTTGTATTTTAGGGCTTTCTATTACAGAGAATATGACTCATTCTTAGGTGAAACCCCCTTTGGATGTTTTCAGATACCTCAGATCCTGGCTGAGACTTTCAAACAGGATGTTGACAGATATACTTAATATTAATCTTGTCTCCTGTGCTGGTTGGATTCCTGCCAACTCTTTGTCACTCAGAACAATGGAGAGCATTATTTTCTCTGTTCTTCTATTTTCACACAAACCTACTCTATACTGTTTGTCACCCTGACTCCGAGCCATGGGTTTATATTTAGCCGGGCTTTTGACTTCTTTTATCTTTATTTGCACATTTGTGCAAGTATAATACAGATTTCTAAGGCTTTTTTAAAAAAACCCATGATAATCTAGGTTCTCTTTAGAACACCATGTAAAACAATGTCACATCTTCATAAAACTGGACAAGAATGATAATGTCAGAGGGTCACACTGCTAGTTGCCAAGTGACCTATTGGAGTTAGTAAGATGAATTCTCTCCACGTTACCTGTGTATCTGAAATCTATATACACACTTTCAAGTCCTTCTCATTATTATGGGAATAAGTTTTGGGTTACATAGATTATTTTAAGGCATTTGGAAATGTAAGCTACATCTCAGCTGATGTCAGCATCTTATATACTGAACCAGTTTTTATTTAATCTAGGAGGGACTACATCTTTTCTTTTCCGAACTGCTAGTTCTCCCCAGGAATCAATCTTTCTAATGATTACATTGATAGAGTAACAAAACAGAACAGTGACAGCAATGAAAAACAGCCTCTGAATTATCTCAGGACTGTCTACCTATCCTTTTGAGATGATAAGTTTCTATGGTATTGACTACGTAACTTAGGGGCTTTCTCCATTGCTCCAAAAATGTTAGGGTATCAAATAATTGTACAACTGAATTCTGAAAAAAAGAACTTAAAAAAAATCTTCAAATAATTATTACGGTAACCAGTATTCTTTAAAGCCTCTTGGCTTAGTTTAGGCGTAGTAATTTGTACAGCATCTTTCATTCTCATTCCTGATGGTGGTGCTCTGCTGAAAACCAACATTTGGTGACGGTTCTCTTTACACAAGGCAGCAGTCCTGGGTACCATGGCAGGATACAAATGTGCAAAAGGTGTCATATATGCCCCCAGAGAGTTTATGGTATAATAGGCAAGAAATGGACAGAAATTGTTAGGTAAGCTTCAAGAGATAAATGCCATTAAAAGAGCATAACTAAGTGTTTACAGGCATCTGAAGAGCTGGGTATTTCGGCTTGGACTTGAAGATCAGGAAAACTTTAGACGTGGGCATAAGGAATTAGGGGAAGATATTCCAGAAAAAAGAACCAAAACCAGGCTTTTAAATACTTTTATCGTTTGGTTCATTTGTTTTGCATTTTCTTTTATATCCAACTCCTCTCACATGTATTTCTCAATGCGTTTAATTTATCATTTAAGATGCAGTGAGGGCCTCTTCCTTTAGGAATTATCCTTTATCCAGCAGGTTATGAATTCTACTTGAGTTTGATTGTGATAAAGGAATATCCTCAAGTTTTTCCCATTCCTTTAAATTGATTTCCTACCTCTTATTTCATAAGTTAGAATCCTAGGACTCATCTCAGGTTACCTTCATCTCCTTCCTTCACCCCCACATGCAGTTCATCACCTTGTCTGGTTCCAAAACAAATATTAAATCAAGTTTGGATTAAGAGAAGGCATAAGCGTGTATGTATATATGTGGCATATATATAAATGGGATATTATTCACCCATAAAAGGGGTGAAATTTTAATATATGCTACAACATGGATGGGCCTTCAAATTGTGTTTAGTGAAATAAGCAAGACACAAAAGGATAAATGATTCCACTTATATGAAGTACCTATAATAGGCAGATTCACAGACAGAAAGTGTAATAGAGATTATCAGGGGCTGGAAGTAAGAGAACACTATTGTCTAATGGGTACAGGATATTTATTGGAGATGAAGTTTTGGATATCGATAGTGGTGATGGTTGAACAGCATTGTGAATGCATTAAATGTCACTGAACTGTATACCTACAAATTCTTTTTTTTTTGCCTTTTGTCATTTTTAGGGCCACACCTGCGGCATGTGGAGGTTCCCAGGCTAGGGGTCTAATCGGAGCTGTAGCCGCCGGCCTATGCCACAGCCACAGCAACGCAGGATCCGAGCTGCGTCTGCGACCTACACCACAGCTCACGGCAACGCCGGATCGTTAACCCACTGAGCAAGGCCAGGGATCGAATCCGCAACCTCATGGTTCCTAGTCGGATTCGTTAACCACTGAGCCACGACGGGAACTCCATACCTACAAATTCTTAAAATGATAAATATTTTGTTGTGTGTACTATATGACGATAAAAAATTAAATCCTTTCTCTCCAATTCTACTTCTCTGGTCTGTACCACCACTTTCTCTCACCTGGACTATGGAAATACTTACTTTTGATCTAGTCCCTGCCTGTTTTTACACACTCATGCCTTGCTACCCACCCCCTCATTTATTTCACTCCAGAGATAGTAGATTTGTCAATATTATGAAAATACATCAAAGTGTGTCCCTGAAATAGTTTTATACTGGCTCTTTCCTTTTGGGGTGTTCTCTTCCTCTGCCTCTCTATATGCTGAACTAATTTGCATAATTCCTGTTTCAGCCAAAATGTCATCGCCTCTTAAAGAGGCTTTTGCTGATCTTCTACATCCAAATGTTCCCTACTTCTACTCCAGCTTTTATTTGACACTATAGAACTTCATTTAATTTCTTTATTGCATTTATCCCAATTTGTAACTTCTCTTTTTACCAATTTATTTAGGTTGAGTAACAGGTATGTGGGGATGCCACCACCAAAGGTGGAAAGAGATAGGGTGAGACCATGTTTGGAGCCTGGTTGGGTTGAAAGAGAACATGTAATGTTTTCCTGAAGACATATGAATCTTCAGTTACTAAGTCAGAAAGACAAATACCGTATGCTATCACTTATATGTGGAATCTAAAATATGGCACAAATAATCCTACCTACAGAACATAAACAGATTCACAGAAGATGCAAACTGTTACATTGAGAATGGATGGGCAATGAGGTCCCACTGTGTAGCACAGGGAACTATATCCAGTCTCTTGGGATAGACAATGATGGCAGATACTGTAAGAAAAGGAATGTATATTTATGTATACTGGGGTCACTTTGCAGAAATTGGCACAACATTGTAAATCAGCTATAATAAAAAGAATTGGAGATATGAATTTAGGAATTACTAGGTAATAGGTGATATTTAAGGCCATAAGAATGAAAGAGAGTCCTGGCAAAAACTGATGGTTTGAAGGAACAGGGGGTCCTGGGCTTGGTCTCGAAGCTCTATGTGGTTTGACGTAGATCCAGAGTGAAAATGTGTCAAGAACAAAGCAGTGATCATCTGTGCTGTGTGATGCTATCAATTCAAGTAAGGTGAACACAGAAAAGGTTACATGGGGTCTGACATGAGGTTGTTTGGGACCTTGATTAGAGCACTTTCAGTTGAATATCATCATCCAGATGGGGTGAAAAGAGCAAGACGGAGGTGGATTAAATAGCAAATGGGAGGAGGGTGAGGAAGTGAAGACATTGTGGAGTTGTTTAGAGTAAGAGTGGGAAAAAGGAACTGAGTGATGAGGAATGAGAGGAAGTTTTTGCAGAGATGTGAGGTACCAACATGTTCCTATGCAGATAGGAAGGAGCTGGTGAAGAGGTGCGTATGATGCAAGTGTGAGATAGGGTAAATAAGTGACATACCTAGGAAGGTGAGAGCCACAGGATCTGGAGCACTAGCAGGAGGATAGCACCTCCAGTGGGAGGGGGGACACCTTGAGCGCTGGTATCAAAGGCCATCAGAGGAGTACAGGTGACAACAGGAAGCAGGAATCTAGATTAGTGGAAAGGTGAGAGTCTCCGTTTGATGACCCGTGTATTCTCCATGAGTCATAGATGAGGTCATTAGCTGGGTGCAGGTGTGGAGGAGAGGGGGGGCAGTTTGAGAAGAGACATGAGGGTACAGAATAGTTGTCTTGGAGAGTGAGAAAGCAACATACTGCGGGGAAAAAAAGTATGGCTGTTTTGCCAGGAAAAGTTAAGTGCTCATCTGAGGTCTATAATTATACAAAGTGAAACCATCAGGCAGGTTTTGTTATTTGGTCAGCAAATATGAAGCACAGAAATGGCTTACTGTCAGATATTATGTTAGACAAGGGATGGAGAGAGGGAGTATGAAGGCATAAAAGGAGGCTTTAAGGGATAAATCTGGAAAGATATATTGAGGCCAGTTCATGGAGGACTCTGAATGTCCGGCTGAAACATATAAACTTCATTTCACCGACAATGAGGAGCCATTAAAGTATTTCTCACTATGAAACTGACATTACCAAAATTGTACTCCTGCATAGTTAAACTGCCTTTAATGTAAAGCACTGATATGGTTAAAGAAAAAGCCAGAAGACCATTTGGGAAAGACCAGGGGTTGGATAATCAAGATCTAAATGAAAGTACGCAACAGATGACTTGAACCAGATCATAGAAGGTTAAATTCTTAAGAGATCTTGTTATCTGTGGGAACCAAACCAACTTGATGGGAACAACAGGCCATATGAGAGAGAATCCTACAAACTGAACTGGGATTAGGGAGGATATTACTTAAAGCAGCTGGCAACAGATACATCAAGGAACTTATTGATTAATCATAGAATGAGTGAGAACGCAAGAGTCACCTTGAGTATCAGAACCAAAAAAATAATCCTAAAACTGTTGGCCAATATAGGGCCAGAAGAGGTCAGGAAGAGTTCAGTACAATGGGCAGGGTCAGAGTGGCTCAAGGCATAAAGTGTGGCCCATGAGGAAGGTGGGTGCTGGCCCCAAGTACCAAGCTGGATGGGCCAACTGTCCATCCAGCCGGTTTAGAGAGTAGAATAGAAAGGGTTTTGGAGCTAACATTCGGTTCAGTTTTACAGGATTGGCCAATTTAATGATAATGCTCCAATCTGAACCCTGACTGCTAGATTTTATGCCACCTAAATATATGTATCTATCATCACTTTGAGTTGAAATGGTGAAGTGAAAAGTCCCAAAGTAACACATTTGGAGATAAATCGGTATCAGCTTGTTAAAATACAGTGTAGAAGAACCAGTAATAGTTTAAATCAGTCCTAGTATTTGGTAATCTCCTGTTACCAGGGAGCCAGTAACTTCTAGTGATCCCACAGACATTACTGGCAATCCTTAAAAAAAAAATCTGTTCCTGTTAAAACTGCCACTCAGTTTGGCTTTAAATTTTTAATTCTGTAAGCAAACTTTCTCCAATGCCTAGAAGTTCATAACCATATTAAGCAATGCAACACTAGGACAGAATTCCATTAAGTTTTATTCAGTGTCCATCATCCAACATTTCATGACCATCAAGTATCGGGCACTGTGCTAGGCTGTGGTTACAAAGAAAAATAAGACAGCATTTCTGTTTGTCTTCAGGGAACCTCTAAGAGGGCCTATTAGTAAAGAAAGATAAAGATGTATTTACATAGTATGTGTTATGACTGCCGTGTGCCCAAAGTTTATGAATGCCTAACTCACGGAAAGGCTGGTGAGTGATTAGAGAGCTGGTAGTGGTGATGGAAGTGGTCCTTAAAGACTTCCTGAAGAAGGATCAGGAGACAAAAAAGGGGCAGAAATGGGGAGAGGGGTAGAGTGTTAAGGCCTCTTAAGAGGAAAAGCTGGTGAAAAGGCTGAAGCCTGAAGGGACTGAGCAGATTGGCACTTTGGGTGAAATTCCTAGCAGTTTCATATGGATATAACATTTCAGTTAGGTTTGGACTTTACTTCGTTGCATGTGGATTTTATTTCCCTAGTGTGATATTTATATATTATGTTTTTTTCTCCCCTCCCTTGATTTGAAGTTCAATAAGGGTTTTTTTTTCGTTTTTTAAAATTATAGTTGGTTGATTTTTTTTAAAACTCTTGTTTAACCTTCATACATAATGTGTTTAATACAATGGATGCATGTAATATATCCGGGAATAATATACGTACAATTTCACTAAAATAGAAATATATGTGTGAAATCAGTTATTAAAAAGGGATAAGAATATTAATTTATTGCCTTAAATTTACAAAAAGGAAAGTTGATGGAACTGAGACAATAAAAGACTCAAGTTCTTTCTTTTTTCTTTTGGAATTTTTTTTTTTTTTTTGCTTTTTAGGGCCATACCTGCAGCACATGGAAGTTCCCAGGCTACGGGTCAAATCAGAGCTGCAGCGCAGCCTACACCACAGCCACAGCAATGCAGGATCTGAGCCGAGTCTGTGACCTAGATCACAGCTCACGGCAATGCCAGATCCTTAACCTGCTGAGCGAGGCCAGGGATAGAACCTGCATCCTCATGGACATTAGTCGGGCTCGTAACCCGCTCAGCCACAACAGGAACGCTGCGACTGCTTTTAAAGAAAGACCAATGCTTTTTTATATAGGCTAAATAGAGTGTTCATCAGCATGTTCTGATGGAAAAAGAAAACCTAAAGCAACTTTCCATTTCCATAGGAAATTATTCTGAAGTGAATTCTTAGCATCCTGATATTGCTTTATTGACAGAGAAATTAAGGTACCGTATTTTGTTTGCCAATATTCCCACATATACATCTTTGTTTAGAACCCACAGTTCTGCTAAATAAATTACTTCCCTTTGGCTTTAGATCAAAAGCAGCCTCAAAAGGACATCTTTTTCAAATTCAATTACTGACTCTGGGGACTTACATAGAGGAGTTATGGTTATGAGGAAGAAAAGATCAACCACTTGGATCCGAAGATGTTTATATCATTAGGATAGATGGATTATACGAGGTCGGATCCTAATATTTTCTCTTCTAATGAGACAATTTAAAAAGATAAGTGCCGATTTTTACTTTCAGAGTCAGCAGCTCTGTATTTCTCCCCTTGTCTCCTGATATTTTCTTGGATTTGTAGTGTTAATTACATTCCACTAACCTTGGCTTCTAAGATGCCAAGACTCTTAGCTGCTAAGATCCACAAATAACATCAGTTAGATAAATGGGGCATTTCCACTCTCTCATGCAACTCTGTTGGATCTGTATGTGCAGTGCTAATACTCCTAGGATTCTGTTGCATGGTCCTGATTTCAAATATTTTTGAGTGTGAATGTCAGTTACTTAGAATGTTTTGACTTTTAGTGTGGATGTTATAATCACTATGCATATGTGAAATATTAAAACTTTGAAATGAAAATTCTCATTTTAAAACTCCAGGTAATGTTTTAAAAATAATTATATATGAATTAACATTTTATACATAGTTTTAAACAAAAATGAATAGTGTCTGGTTGTAGCATATCTTACAAAAAATTGTTAATTTTCAATATGCTTGATCTTTTGTCAGAAATGTACTTAGCTACCTGGAATAAAATGAGATATCTAATGAACTAAATCTACTAACCTCAGAGAGCTATTAAAGTTGTCACTCTGGTCAACTGGAATAAAGGGACTGGGAGGGATTGTTCATTAAACAGTTGAGCTCAGAATTCTGTCATAGTCAGTTCAGTGCGATAAAAATTTTGCTACCTTATTACCTAATAGTTTGAGGAATTTTTAAAGAGTTAAGGTAATAATAGGATTCTATAGAACTAAGTATCATCTTGACCCAAGTCTTGTGCTTCTTATGGCTTTGAGGACTCAAAGAATTCTTGTTTTCATTGTTTCCTGAAACCTATTTGTATCTCCTCACCATCTCTCTTGCACCCTTTGATTTCCTTGGCCTCAGAGAGTCACCGTTAGGAGTTACAGTTGTTGACTTTATGAGAATACAAGTTCAGCTGGTGGCTGAGAGCGCCTCTTGTTTTTGTTTTCCAAGTTTTATTCAGAGTTCCCTGGAATATGAACAGGGCTCCTTCCTTATTCACTAGAAGTGGGCGGGGCAAAAAGCGGCCTTTGGAAGACTGTCTAGACCGTCCCTCTTTGTGGAGCACGTGTTCTAACTGTGTGCCCAGCTTGGAATAACAGCTTCTCATGGAGGACTTCCAGGTCTAACTGGAAAAATCACAGCGACATTCTCAGTGATCGTTTCTGGGATTAAGGAAAGCATCTGCAGAAGACCAATAAGGTGTTCAGATCTTGCAGGCACCGATTATTATGCCAGCATGATTAATACACTTCTCCTGGAGTCAGCTGCAAATTAAGCAAATCAGGAATAATGCTGTTTCTCTTAGATTTCTTCTATATTTCTTCTTAGGTCTGTGTTCTTTGTCCAGTATCAAACTGTGAGTTTATTGGATTGAAAAATTTAGAGGCATAGTAGGGTAATCTGGTCCAAGGCAGTCTTATCTTTTTTTTTTTTGTCGTTTTGCCTTTATCTAGAGCCAAACCCGCGGCACATGGAGGTTCCCAGGCTAGGGGTCCAACAGGAGCTGTAGCCGCCGGCCTACACCACAGCCACAGCAACGCGGGATCCGAGCTGCGTCTGCAACCTTCACTACAGCTCACGGCAACGCCGGATCCTTAACCCACTGAGCAAGGCCAGGGATCGCACCCGCAACCTCATGGTTCTTAGTCGGATTTGTTAACCACTGAGCCAAGAAGGGAACCCCCAAGGCAGTCTTATCTTTAGAAACAAATATTTTCCAGATTATGACAAAGCACATGTGTAACTGCTATATACATATACATAAGAGCACAAATCCAACACAATCCCAGAAATAAATCTGGTGTCTTCAAACAGAAGTTTCCCACTTGTCCAGCAGAATCTTGTCCTCTGCAACCTTTCTAAATTTGATTTGATGAGCTTAAATCCCCAGTAAGTATCCACTCATTCCTCTAGATTTAGACGTATGACCAACGTGACTAGCCTTTAACTTCAGCCCTAATTCCTATCAGGGAGCATTGCATCATTAAGTAAAATAACGTTGTGGTGTCTGGGGAATACAGGAGAGAACATCATTCACTTTTTCTCCTTTGGCACCAAGAGGTTTGTGTGAGGAACAGCTGCTTCAGTGTCTACAGCTGACTGGCAGTTGTTTGCAACCTCAAGCTCTCCAATTCATCGTTTGTTAACAAAGAAATCTCCATCTGCCTGTTTGACAAAGCAGTGCTCACTGTTTCTCTGAACATTTCCTGGAAGGAAGCATCTTTCTTCTTGGATCTGGCCTGGGTGTTTTAGCAGTGTTTCCAAACAGCACATGCTCTTGTGGCAATCAGAGCGGTTTCCAAGGTTAAGTAGGAAACCTTTGAAATTGATCAAGCTCCAACTCCCATGTGCCTTGTCTGACATTTAGCTGATGCTTTGCCCTTTCATCCAACCTCTCTGGATACAGAAGCCAGGAGACTTAGAAAAAACAAAACAAAACAAAACAAAAAAAAAAGCTATTCCTAAGGGATGGACAGAAGGAAGGGAGCACCATTTCCTGATAATAGTATAATTCCAAAATTAGGCTTAACAAACAAAAGAGGGAGGGGACCATGACATCATTGAATTCCCACAGCTGATACCGCCAGCAGCTACTGGACCCCAACCAAAAACTTCAGAATGGATCTTCTTACCCTTTGTTAATTATAAAATAGATTTCCAGACTTTTTGCAAAGGAAGGGCCTAAATACTTTGAAAACGATAGGGAGAGAAAGAAGAGAGATTTTAAATTTTCCTGACTGATCTTCAGCTCATACCTGACTTCTGCAAGTTTATGAGGTTTAACTAAAATAGATTACAGGGGACAGTGAGAGGTTTTTTTGTTTGTTTGTTTGTATGTTGTTTTTTTTTTGTGTTCTGTCCAGATGCTTTTCCCATCTTCTTTTATCTGACAATATCCCCTAGCTCTTGACCTCTGGCGCACGACCCGAGTGTGATCTATGGTAAACTCTCACTGACTTGGCCACAGCAATTGATCCATGGATAAGAATACGATACAAGTAGTGTCAACCAGATGCCCTCCTTAAGATTTCTCTGCGACTTCTGTGAGAAAGAAGTTCTGTTCCCTAGAGTTGGGTAACAGTTAAGGTTCTTTGGTTGCCAGTATTATAAGTCAGTGCAGACTTCGCAAAATAGGGTTTCCTGGGGGGAAATGAGAAAGCTCTCAGTAGTGAAGGAAAGCTTAACAACCAGACCTCGTGAAGGCAGTCGTAGGAATACAGATAGCGAAAGTTAATAGTTTCTTTGGAGGGCAGGGCCCACCTTCAGGATGCATCAGCCCTGTTTTTTTCTTCCCTCCTTCATTCAGCTAGGCTCAAGATTCAAGTTTCTGAAAAAAACCCCAGTGTGGTGGGGTCCAGATAGTCACAAGCCTTTTCGAGGGTCATGTTAGGCCAAGGACACCATGATTGAAGGTGCCACAGGACTACAGAGAATGGGAGAGACATACTTCACCAAAGGAAAACCACACTTCTATTATTGAAAGAAGGGGACAGTGGTCCTGAGCAGGCTGAAACAGATGTTCACCAGAGATTGATCAGCCAGGCAGCCAAGAGGGTCTTTCCTGAGCCGTTCCTGACACAGCTCAGATGGGTTCAACAGGCAAAGAGAAGCCAGATGAGCAGTCCAGAAGCCTGTGCTAAGCCTCCCTGCCGGGCTTAGCTAGTAAACCTCTTTTTTGCTTAAACCAGCTTCGTTTTTGTTTCTGTCGTTTGCAACCAATAACGTCCTAAGCAACATGCGGTTTTCACCTGAGTCATTTTTTTTAGGCTTGGAGGTCTCTAAACTGTCCTTTTGAAAATGGAAATCACTCTAAATGTGTGATTGTTAAAAACGTAGTGTTTCTTGGGACTCTTCATGGAATAAATCCCAAAGCTTCACAGGGACTCCTGGAGCATTTGTTTATCTTTGAGGGACCTTCTGAAATCAGTGAGACGACTTTGGTTTTAGGCTTCTAGTCCAGGAAGCAGCTCCGTTTCAGGAAGACTTCAGTGGACAAAGGAAGAGGCAACCTGACAGGTAGTCCCTGAATGAGACTAGGGATTATGAAAATAAATAATGAGCTTCTCTGATGTAAATATTAAAACTTCTAAGTAACTTGTTATACTTAGAAAGCACATGTTGAAGTTGTGATTCTTTTGCTATCTCGTTTTCCCTATTGCTAATTTCTGGTGTTTCTTGGTTGTAACGTAAAACGCCCCACCATGGAATAGTTTCTGCACCTAAGGATTCAGTGGGAGTGCTTAAAAGAAATCTCTTTTCTGCAAATATCGCGATAATTATGTGGGTGGAAAGATCTCCACGTTTTGTTTGTCCAAGTTCTCCTCACTTGCTGTCAAGGTCATAACACCCTTGGCAGCGGTAGGGAAGGGAAAGTTGCCTTCTTGTGCTTTGACCAAATATGACACTGAGCTTCCTGCAGTCTGATGCCACGGGCAGTGAGCAGTATTTTTGATAAAGTCCCAGCCGTTGAAACAGGGATCTCCCGGGGCCTTCGCTCTTGCTTTCTTGGAACACTCTAGGTAGTGTTCAGTGAATCTTTGAATCTTTGTTCAGTGGTCAAAGAAGGTTGTATGGAGAACTCTTGGTCACTTGTGGAGAGCTGGTTCCTAGCCTGAGGAATGGCAGCCTTTCCGCGAGCTGTACTGAGAGGAGAGGACGGGGTTGTTTAAGAAAAATCTAGACACAAATGGACAGCGCTTCAAGACTAGCCTTACCCCAGTCAGTATTAAGTTGACCACTGGAACTCTACCAAAGCAAGATTTTATGCAGGCCCAAAGCATTCTCATTAAAATACTCTTATATTGGACAGGGGGTTACATCTTTGCGATGACTGTTTTAATATGTTTTCTTTTTTTTTCAAACTGAGATCAAATTCAAAAAACATAAAATGTACCATGTTAACCATTTTAAAGTGTACGATTCAACGGTCTTACTGTATTGGCCCTGCTGTACGAGCATCGCCACTATCTTATTCCGGAACATTTTTCTCACCCTCAAATCCCTGTTTTCTCAACCTCTGGTTGCAGTAGGAGATTTGATGCTGAGGATATTTGCAGGCAGAGAACTAAAAAGAGGGAGAGAAGGTTTGGGCTGCATGCCTGGGGAGGGACATCATGAGAAAAGCTACTCTCTTGAATGTTGATTAGAGTTGGTTCTGGAGTTGTGACAAAGAGATCTGTCTCCCGACTGTCTTGAGGGTGTAGGCCAGCAAGTCTGAGTCTTAAAAGTAATGGGCTAGTGCTTACAATAACTAGGTGTTACTGAGAATTCAGTCTTATGACAAGCCTCCCTCATAAATGAGGCTCTTTTCAGACCCCAAGACCTGGGTACACGTGCCCTGGGTTGGATGCAGCTGTACTACCCAGGGTGTCATCTTCTTGGGTGCGCGCGCGTGTGTGTGTGTGTGTGTGTTTCTTTTTAGGGCTCTACCTGAGAGGTAGAGGTTCCCAGGCTAGAGGTCGAATCGGAGCCTTAGCTGCCAGCCTATGCCACAGCCACAGCAGTGTTGGATCTGAGCCGCATCTGTGACCTACACCACGGCTCATGGTGATGCAGGATCCTTAACCCACTGAGCGAGGCCAGGGATCGAACCTGCGTCCTCATGGATGCTAGTCAGCTTTGTTACCGCTGAGCAAAGATGGGAACTCCCGGCGGTGTCTTAATGTGAGTGCAACCAAGATGCTGACTGAAGTGGACACAGCATTCAGGGCGCAGCGCGAACTTGAAGGAGGGAGCTAAATACACATTATCTGGTACACTAGCTGTGTATATTAAGAGAAAAGAAATAAAAGGCCAAACATCCTAGAAGAGGTTTTCCCTCCCTGGCTCAGTGGTAACGAACCCAACTAGTACCCACGAGGACGTGGGTTCCCTGGCCTCAATCAGGGGGGTGGGGATCCTTTGTTGCCATGAGCTGTGGTGCAGATCGCAGATGCAGTTCAGATCCTGCGTGGCTGCGGCTGTGGCTGGCAGCTGTAGCTCTGATTTACCCCTAGCCTGAAGACTTCCATAAGCCAAGGGTGCAGCCCTAAAAAGACAAAACCAAAAACCAAAATCAACAAGAGAAACTCAGAAGAGTGCATTCCCTTTAGTAGGCTAGCTTGAAGTCTTATAAGCCAGATCCCCGATGCTCTGATCAAAGACAGGAGCCTTCATCCTAGCAGGTGACCTGACACTTGTGTGCCAACAACAGGGCTTTTCCAAAAAGGTCTTTCCCAAACTGACTTTGTGCTCCAAAGCCAAAGGAAGCAAAGGTTGTTTTGAATTGTAACCTTAGGCTCCTGCATGCTAAGGTTTACCAAAAGGTTGACTCCACTTTTTAAGGGGTACGATAGACATTTCATTGAATTCTGCTAATAAATTAAATTGTAAGCACTTCTGGTACAGGCTGTGGAAAGGAGGCAAGGAGTCTGCCCTTGGCTGTGATTATTTGCACAGAGTAAAATCAGCAAACAACTGCTCAAGCAGTAAGTAAGTTTCCTGCTGTGCCAGTTTTATAATAAAGGTGTTTTTCTTCTCAGTTGAACTTTCCACTGACTTAAATCACTTATTTCCTTGGAAGTAATTTAAGTACCTAGCCAATGAAATAGTTTTTCTGGGTTTATGTGTTTAAAAAGTTTGGTAGCTCGCTGTTTTCATCAATTCGAATATGCTCAAAAGGATTCCTTGTGTTTTAGAACATTCCTCTGATCAGAGAGCTGAACAGCAATGTTATATGTAGACTTACTTAGAAAACAAGGAAAACAGGGAAAAATTTTGCGTATCTGCATAAAAAGAAATTCTGCCTTCTTTGGCTATATCTCATTGATCTGCTTGTTGTAACTATAGGCACTGCTTTGTAACTATAGCAGAGAAGTCACTTTTTTTTTTTTTTTATCTTTTTGTCTTTTTAGGGGTGCACCCACAGCATACAGAGGTTCCCAGGCTAGGGGTCGAATCAGAGCTGTAGCCACCGGCCGACATCACAGCCGCAGCAACATGGGATCCAAGCCGCATCTGCGACCTACACCACAGCTCATGGCAATGCTGGATCCCTGACCCACAGAGCGAGGCCAGGGATCAAACCCGCAATCCCATGGTTTCTAGTCAGTTTCGTTTCTGCTGTGCCATGATGGGAACTCCAAGAAGTCACTTTTTAAGTTAATCCAGGTAGCATGTCACTGAGAATGAGTACTTTTTATCCCTCTTGTGATTTCAGTTGTTACAGTAAGACAGGCCTTCAGAGTAGGCTGCCGTGAGGTCACCTGATAGAGGCTGGAAGGGGACTCCTTTTCCAAAGTGGTTCACTCTCCATCTACTTTGCGGTCCAAAATTATGCCACTGGACATTTATTTCTTGGATCATGAAAGTCTTTTGTTCATCAAGAAGAATGGGCTTAAAAAGTGCAAATACTCATACGTGGGTGATTCGTGAAGCATTGTATTGCATATTTAACTTGATCACTAGCTGAGAGTGTATCGGATGTATTGGTCTTTGCTGTGATGGGTTACCCCCCCTTCTTTAAAGGAAGTGTTCTTCTAATCCAGCCCTTTGCTTCTGGTGGGAGCCACCGGTCACAGCATTCTTCTTTTCCATCCATATTTCTCAGTGGCTGTGCATGACCGAAGCTTGTCCAACCCTACTTCCCCACCCCTGGCCATAAGGATTGATTCATGTTCTCGCATGAGTACCCAAGTCAAGCCAGGTGAGAGCTCTTTCTTGTACTTTTTTTTTTTTTTACCTGGAGCTGTTGGAAAAATGCTTTTTTTCCTCTTGGAGGAGAGGTAAGGAGGGCAGCCCTTAGTTGCATGTGGCCATGTTTCCAGTCTATCCTGACATCCCACTGAAGAGAAGGAACGTCTCAATGCGGAGAGAAGCAGAGAACACAGTGTCGGTGAGGGCATCTGAGACCCTGACCGGTAGGACTCGAAGGCTGAGGGCATGCCCTTTCTCACCAATTCTCCTTAAGCTCTTATGACTGTGGGCGTCTGTCATTTGCAAACAGAGGTCTGAAAACCAAAGCCAAACATTTTATAACAGGACCCAAGACTAACTAGGGAAGGAGTGGTGTTCTGGTCAAGGAATGGGTGTGAGGGTGCGTCACCTCTAATTGTTCAGTGGTTAAATGGGAGTCATTGTGTGTTAAAGTCACCTACATCCTTTCAGGCTTTACTTCCAGATGAATTAAGAGGTAGGGCAAGGTGACCAAAGTCTGAGAATGAAAGCTGATGTTACCCTGGGGCCACAAGGGCTGTGACAGTCTCCTGGCCCGTTGAATGTGAGGTGTGGCTCTATGAGACCCATGGGAGGGTAAGATTGTGCAAATATTCAGTTTGAGACTTTAGGGCTATATGTCAGTCCACTGACTCAGTTTCTCCACCAAATAAGAGAAGCAATGTGTAGGTTCAAAAGGGAGTCACTCCTTTCATCCGTAATTGACATCGAAGGACTTGGCTTTTTTTAAATGCATGTCTGTCTGTTCGAAAGACATTAGGTTGTTTTGTTTTCTTTTCTTTTCCCTGTGCTGGTAGTTTTTTTTTTTTTACCTTTTAAACATAAATGTATAGAAAAAATACCAAAAAAAAAGAGGTGGGATTTGATGTTTTCTAACCCCCCCACAACCATTAGCATCCTGGTACCTCAGTATAATTTTAACTTTGACCTGTCAAAATATCAAAGGGACAAAAATGTCATTAGATACCAAATAATATAATTTTTTGTCAAAAATGAGAGTAACGAGAATTTGATAACTTGCAATAAAAGATTTTTTTTTCCCCTCTACCAGATTCAAAATACAATACAGTCAAGAAGTTGAAAGCTTCTCTTAGGTGAGCTGGAGAACTTTCTCCAATGTGCCGGACAATCACGGTCAGCTTAATCTGAAATTCGGCTATGATGCCTAGAATAAAGACCTTTAGATGGATAATATTTTCTTTCTTTTTTTTTTTAGATGGATAATATTTTCTAATGGAGTTTATCCTTTTAGGTTTCGTGGTGGTAAAAGCAAAGTGTCTTTATGTTGGTCTGTGGAAAGAGACGTGTTTGAAGGTGACGGTGTCACATGCCATTTCAGCGTCGGGAAAGTGCTGTTCAAAATTGAAAGTTGAACGTAAACTCATCTTAAACGCTCTCCCACGTGCGCGGGATGCTGGGAGCGTCTCGCTTTCTGCAGCCACCGCATCGCTTAACGTCCTCCTCCCCCACTCTTTCCACGCTCCTCCTCTTTTTCCATAATTACTTGTGAGTAATAAAGGAAGCGAGAGTAAGAACAATTGCATGTTCCTGGCTTTACAAGAGTGCCGCACATCAAAGGAGGCCATTCCTCCCGGGGAACCATGGTTTTGCAAGAGCCCGGTCAGGCAGAGTGAGGTTTACTGTCGCTATCGCATAGCAGAGGAGTGGCCTCACTGCCCCAGAGCTGCGCAGGCGCCATGGGTGCTTGCCCAGGTGTTGCTCACACACCTGACCTGGGGCAAGGTAATAATCCACACCTCTGAGCCTGTGCTTATTCTTGTGGAGTCCATAAATGCGCTAGCTTCAGAGGTTTTTCTGAGAATTAAGTATAGGTAAGATGTTTAGCAAAATGCCCTGCATATAGTATTAAATGTTGACTCATATTATTGCTGATAACCCTCACACTGGGTTCCTTCTTGCCCTCCAAATGTGTTTATAATCTTAGAGAAGACTTTTTTTTTCTTTTTAAATCCAAACCAAAGCAACTCTTCAATGTTTCTGAACCACCCCGATTTCATCCTGACCCAGCATACCCCGCCTGTTTCTAGCTCATTAGGCTGTGGTTATACCACGAATTTCTTTCCTTCCCCATGCCTATCTTAGCCTATCAGCCAGTCTACGCTTTTAGGCAAGCCCCCCCTCCTTGCCCCACTTGAGAACTCCATCCCTGGAGCCTCAGATTTCACCCCACCCCCCGGGCCCAGCGCTTTCTCCTCTACTGTCCAGCAGCATACTTAGAGAGGTGTTTCAGTCCAGTGCTTCAGCCTCAGAGACTTTACCTTTAAACTACTGTCAATACATCCTCCCACCCCTCAGATGGTGAAAGCCACCAGCCTGGAGTTAGGAGTTTGTATGCTGTCTCTATGCATGCGGGTGATGGAGCTTTGGCCAGGCCAGCACGCTGCTGGCTCGGTGACCTTACCTTTTGCTTTGTTACTGTTGGCCACTGTGTGACTGTCACATGGTAACACTGACCTCTAGGGGCTGGCTTTCCTTCACGTAGAGCCTTTATCTTCTCATGGAGTTCCAAGACTGCGATGGCAGCCTCTTGCTTAGCTGCTGCCAAATCAGTTTGTAGCTTTTTCAGTTTCCTTTTGTGTTTTAGTTTCTTAAAACAAAACAAAAAAAAGTTTCTGTCACCAGAGACAGATGCATCATAGGCATAAAAATAGCTAATGATTTCTCAACAAATATAGCCTTTGAAGGCTGGCTTCAATAAAATGCTCCCTGTTCATCTAGATTGTGTCCTGTTTGAGGTACACTTGATCCTCTCACGGCACTGGAGCCACCAGCAACAAAAATCTACTCTCTCACCCTAGATTCCTTTTTTACCCTATTGAAGAGTTTTTACCTGGATCTGAACTTCGTGTATTGGCAGCTCATACCTAGAGGCAATTAGAAAAGAACTCTGGTTGGCAGCCGGCATTTTACCATTGAAGTGCCAATGCCTACAAGCGTCTGATTTTTTTCCCCCAATCTGTAAGTAGACTAACGTGAAATAGTCACAGCCTTGATTCCCTGCCGTTTTCACCCTGATACCATAATGGTTTGCATTCAGATAAACTTTCAAGGATGTGATGCTACCGTGAAATGCTGACGCATACAGATATTTCCTATCGTATCTATATAGAGAAAGTGGAGGGAGGTAAGAACAGTTCTCAAGCCATAGGACAGGAATTCTTTACTCTAAAATAATCTGATCGAATGCCGTCTAAACTTTTGAAAGAACTACATTAAAAAGTTGTTACCTAACTAGGGAGTTGCCATTGTGGCTCAGTGTGTTATGAACCGCACTAGTATCCATGAGGATGCGGGTTCGATCCCTGGCCTCGCTCAGTGAGTTAAGGATCTGGTGTTGCTGTGAGCTGTGATGTAGGTCGCAGACTCAACTCGGATCCTGCGTTGCTGTGGCTGTGGTGTAGGCCAGCAGCTCTAGCTCCAATTCAATCCCTAGCCTGGGAACCTCCATATGCTGCAGGTATGGCTCTAAAAAGCCAAAAAACAACAACAACAAAAAAAAAAACTAAAAGATTCATATTGAGACTGTATGACCAGAAATCTCCTTTTATGGATCTCAAAATGGATTTGATTTGTCAAATTTGGATTTCTCTGCAACTACAGTGAGGCTATCTGTTATGAAAAGGGCTGCCTCTGCATTTTTGTGTTGCCGCTTTTCCAATGAAGAGCTCGCCTTGACAGGTCTTTGTGGGCCGGTCATTAGGAAATCCAGAGAATAAACGACTGACATTTCTTGTCAGACCTAAATCTGGACATAAGGAAAGGGAACAGCTTTTGCTCACCGGGGAAGACGGTGTTCCCTGATCTTTAAGAAGAGTAGACTCAGGCAGCAGCAGAATTACTAAACCAGTAAAATCGGTTTATCAAAGATGAGATGAGATAGACATAGAGAACTCATTTGAAAGCCAGCAAGATCAAGACTTCATGAAATCTTAATTAATGGGACATGCATGGATAAAAGAAAATGCATAACTCAAAGGAGAATGGTGGTCATGGGACTTCATTAAGGAGTATTGGAGGGAGTTCCCATCGTGGCTCAGTGGTTAACGAATCCGACTAGGAACCATGAGGTTGCTGATTCAATCCCTGACTTTGCTTAGTGGGTTAAGGATCCGGCATTGCCATGAGCTGTGGTGTAGGTTGCTGATGTGGCTCGGATCCTGCATTGCTGTGGCTGTGGTGTAGACTGGCGGTTACAGCTCCGATTAGACCCCTAGCCTGGGAACCTCCATATGCCGCAAGTGCGGCCCTAGAAAAGGCAAAAAAAAAAAAAAAAAGGAAAGAAAGAAAAAAGTATTGGAGGACTGGGGTGGGCAAAGTTCACGCAGCACCAGGAACCAACATGGTGTCACTAAGAAAAAGTCTTAGCAAGCTATGTTTCCAATCGGATGACTTAATGGAGAGTGTGCAGGAATTCAGTGGAAAGAGACAGTGCTCCTCCATATTGCTTAAAATTTTCAATTTTTCAGTAAAAAAAAAAACTCAAAACTCTTTTAAGAAATTCTTATTTCCAGACCACCTTTTTGTCCTTCTCCTGTGGTGACTCTATGTTCTGTCACTTGTGATTGTTATAATATTTCAATATTTGCCTTATGATCTGAGAAACTGAGGCTATTTCATTTGGAGAAGACAGTATAAAGAGGAGTTAGGACAACTGACTTCAGTTATCGGAGAGCCTGTTCAAGAGGAGAGGAAGTCGAGTCAAACAGTATTGTTCTAGAGATACCATGGGGAACAATGGGCAGAAAACTCAGGGAGGCTGATTCTGGCACAGAGTGAGAAAGCACCCTCCAACCACTGGAGCTTGTATCCATAACAAGGTAGGATGAGTCCTGGCAAAGACCTGCTCTGGGCAGGATAAGGCCGGGCCTGGAGGAACATATTCAGGCAGGCCCGTGGTAACCTCTGGGACCTGGGTCAAGAAGTCTGGGTTACCCTCAACTTGGAGGAACCCCCAACTTCCTCCAGACCTCAAGGGGCACAGCACTTGCAGGAATGGACACTGCAGCCCTTATGGTCTCTAAGGTGGGTACAGCTTTCAGGGATTCTGGTATTTGTGAGATGTTGGATAAGAAGGCCAGGAAGTCCTGTGCATCCCTCAGAATTCAAAGTGTACAGACTTTGTTAGGTAGCTGTAAGAGAAGGGGGAAAGGAAACTTAAATTTAAATTAAAAAGTTGAAGAAAGAACCTCTGTTGGTTACTTAAGATTTATATTGGGACCTTTGGATTATTCAGGTAGATTTTTAAGATAGTTTAACATCCTTGTCTCTCTCTACTTTTTTTTTTTCTTTTCTTTTCTCCGAACTGCTGTACGGTATTAATTCGTAGCTTTAACCAAGCCCTTTGGGCATTTCTAAAAATTCAGTTTGCCAACATGTTTTTTATTAGTCATAGACATCAAATAGATTTCACTAACAATAATATTTTCCTTTGCTTTTTTGGCATTTTCTAGCCAGGCAACCCAAGTGTTGTACTTGAATCTAGTGGAGTCTGTTATGGTCTCCTTGGTAACTAGGAGCTCCCCTCAGTGATTACTGAAAAGATAGGAAGGCTTTATAGCTTAGAGGTAAATTCCTATTACCTTGCTCTTTTCCTACTTCTCCTACAGGGTGGACAGAGGGAGGAAATCATGTATTTGTGCTGTGTTTTGAAAAGGAAATATTTATCCGTATCACATGGCCGAATAGCTTGCATTATACCAAGTCAATGGGAATTACGAATAATCAGGGAACTATTTATAGAAGAGTTTCAACACAGAGTTGCCAGCACTGCCTAAAATTTCTTGGTCTTTCCACATGCTTTGAATCATGGCCTTAGTTTCTAAGGCTGGGCTTTATCAATTATTACCTGTGAGAAATTCGGCCAGGCACATGACATCTCCAGGCTCTAGATCCCACTTCAGAGAGTTGGTGGGGATTAAATGACAGCTCATAAATGACAGTACCCGATACTCTGTTTGCAGTGTAGTGGCTGTGTCTTTCTATTTTTTTGTCATTATTCCTTGAAACAAATCAAGGAAACTCTAAACACTGAAACATGGAAGAATCTTCTCTAAAGAAGACTCTTGTTACATTTTACCAAAAATAAAATTTATGCTTTATTGAAAGCAAGGTATTTGTCGTCTTTCTCCTCCTTTTTTTCTTCTTATGAATTAAGTTTTCTGCATGGTTGCATTGATCTCCTCCTCACTTTGTAGGACAGACGAGACTTAACTGAATGTCCTGAAACAGACATGCAAATAGCCTTGATCCAATCTCCCGCAGAGCTGGCCCAATGCCTAGGCAAAGTAGGTGGCTCCCTTCATGTAATGATATGAGAAGTGCTCTAAAACCCTACTTCTCGCTTCCTGTGGATTCTCTGTCTTGGGCTTGCCAGAGCATAGCCTCTTCCCACTTTTGTCTGAATCCACTCGTCCGCCCCACCTTCCTTCACTTAGACAGCATGTATAACAGGTTTGTCTGCAGAAGGCCACTGATAAAATGCTTGCTACCAGGGACATCCCAGAGAATGGCTTGAACACAGAAGGTATAGGTAGCTTTCTCTCGTTTCTCTTCTAATAACCCATCATTAATAATGAAACTATTAAAAGTGATAGTAGTATTTGGATAGAATGTGGCTTAGAAAATCAGTTTCACAGCTCTTACTTTGTTTCATATTTAGACTTCCTTAGGTCAATATTTTAAAAGTCCAGGGATGGTAAATATGTGCCATGCACGTTTCTTCCTACTCAGGCCTTTGGTTTGGGGATTCTTTCACACTGGGTTGCTCATCTGGCTCCACAGTCCTTAACCTATACTCCCAACAACTGCTTGCTCATTGATGAAACCTAATTGTTGTCTATGTTAATGTCTCTGTTTTACAGGTGAGAGAGCTGAGGTCCTGGAGAGCTTGAGCTGATCTAATCGTGGTCTCTCAGTAAGGAAGTAGCTAAACTGACTAGAACTTATGAAGGTCTTTTGATTCCAGATGTTGATTTTTCTTTTCAGTGGTAACGTGAGACTTCACTAATCAATAGCACCATTGATTTGTAAGTTCATAAAGGTAACCTTTGATAGTTACAAAGTGAGTAGAAGCAGAGAGGCAGACTTGGTTATAAAAGAGTGGCATTGAAATGTGATGGTAGGACACTTAGAGCCTAAGTTACCGTGATGTATTTCGAGAACCAAGGAAATAAAGGAAAGATTTGATGAATCCTGCTAAGGGCTCTCTGTGCCAGGTGTTGTTCTGTGCCCTCCTAGTGACTCTCATCAGAGTATCCTGAACTGACCCTGAAGATTACAATCAATCCATTCTGTTAAATCATCTGAAGTAACAAAAAATTAATCATATGAACCTTTCTTACAAAATACCTCGAATGAAAGACAAATCATAAATACAAAGTGTAGCTTAGCCTTATTTCATTTAGTAAGGTCGTGGGCAAACTAGCTGAATCACAAACCCTTAGGCCTCATTATAACCTTGACAAAGAGCCAAGCCCCACATGACCACTGCTGATATTTAAAGCTCAAGAGAGTTAGACTTTAGAAATCACAGCTGACCCTTAGTGCACTTCTTTGCAGTATCCCTCCCTTCTGAGTAGCTTATTTTATGTTACAACATGCTCTAGGAATATATTTAAATTCTGTTTCCCATGTGCAGAGGGTTTGGAATTTCTGATAAAAAGAAAACAAAATCCCAGGAATTGGACAAATGTCTTGACTCACCACAGGGGAGGAGTTTACCTATGTTTGGGGACAAGTCTCAGTTCTTTTCCTCTATGAGATAAATAGTTATTATAGACAGAGGGAGAGTTTGCAAGTATATGTCCTAATTTCCAGAAATCCCAGTATAAGTGTTTTATGTAGGAGTAGGTACCAATTAATACAAGATAAAGAGAGAAACTTTATCTTGGAGTAAATTCCAGTGATAAGGTAGAAGTTTCTAACACTAGAATTGTCCAAAAGTTGAAATATGTTGCCCTAAAAGATAGTAAGCTACCCTTCCTTGCACGTGGTATAAGAACCATTTTTGAGACTGTGCCAGAAAAAAGCTAACACTTAACTGACCACTTACAGTATGACACCATGATACCAAGACCAAGTGGGATCTATGCCAAGGAAAAAGGACGGTTCAATATTTGCAAATCACTTATTGTGATACACCACATTAACAAAAGATAAAAAGAAAATCACATGATCTTCTCAATAGATGCAGAAAAAGTATTTGACAAAATATAATATCCATTCATTCAAAACTCTCATCAAAGTGGATATAAAAGGAACATCTCTTAATATAATAAAGGCCATTTATGATAAACCTACAGCTAACATCATACTCAGTGGTGGAAAGCTGAAAGCCTTTCCTCTAAAATTAGCAATAAGACATGAATGCCCATTCTAACTATTTCTCTAAATCCATTTCCTTTTTTTTCCTTTTTTGGCTGTGCTGCGACATATGGAGTTCCCAGACCAGGAATCTGAGCTGCACCTGTGAGCTGAGCTGCAGCTGCATCAGTGCTGGTTCCTTAACCCACTGTGCCAGGCTGGGTATCGAACCTATGTCCCAGCACTCCCAAGATGCCACCGATCATGTTGAGCAACAGCGGAAACTCCTGAATCCATTTCTTAAGGTAAGAAGTGTCTAACTTTGGATCGTGAAGATTTGAGCCATGGGCTGACCCCTCAATACGATTTAGGAAATCAGAATCACTGAATCTTAGATGACACAGAATTGGGTACAATTGTTGAAACCAAACTGTAGCATTTTAGAATTTCCGAAGTGAAAGTAGAGAGAAAGGGCATAATTTTCCCAAAGTCACAGCTAACAAAACCAAAAAGAAGCAGGACTCAAAGCCAGATTTTCTCACTCTCCAACTCAGTGTTTCCCCCCACCCCGCTTTATCACGTTGCTTTTTGGCCATAAGATCTGAAGGGCAGTGGAATATCTGATTGGAATCTGGAGCAATAGCCAAGATCGCTGAAGCTTAAGCTCTCAGTGTCAAAAACTGGTTATTTAGGCAGACAGCTTCCACTTAAAGCCCTCTTTAAACAGAACCAGGAAGTACTGGACTCAGGTCATTCTATTTTTTTTTTTCATTTATAATTATTTTTATTTTTTTCCATTGTAGCTGGTTTACAGTGTTCTGTCAATTTTCTACTGTACAGCAAGGTGACCCAGTTACACATACATGTATACCTTATTTTTTTCTCACATTATCATGCTCCATCATAAGTGACTAGACATAGTTCCCAATGCTATTCAGCAGGGCCTAATTTCTTATCCATTACAAAGGCAATAGTTTGCATCTATTAACCCCAAATTCCCAATCCATCCCACTCCCTTCCTCTTAGCAACCACAAGTTTGTTCTCCATGTCCATGATTTTCTTTTCTGTGGAAAGATTCGTTCGTGCCGTATATTAGATTCCAGATGCAAGTGATAACATGTGGTATTTGTCTTTCTCTTTCTGACTTAGTGTGAGAGTCTCTAGTTCCATCCATGTTGCTGCAAATGGCATCATCTTGTTCTTTTTTATGGCTGAGTAGTATTCCATTTTTGTGTGTGTGTGTGTGTGTGTGTGTGTGTGTGTATGTATAGATAGACAGATAGATGACATCTTCTTAATTCAGTCATCTGTCAATGGATATTTAGGTTCTTTCCATGTCTTGGTGATTGTGAACAGTGCTGTAATGAACACACAGGTGCATGTATCTTTTCGAATTATAGTTTTGTCTGGATATATGTCCAGGAGTGGGATTGCTGGGTCATATGGTAGTTGTGATATTTATTATGAGGTACCTCCATACTGTTTTCCATTGTACCAGTTTACGTTCCCCTAACAGTGTAAGAGGGTTCCCTTTTCTCCACACCCCCTCCAGCATTTGTTATTTGTGCACTTACTAATGATGGCCATTCTGACTGATGTGAAGTGGTACCTCATAGTAGTTTTGATTTGCATTTCTCTAATAATCAGTGATGTTGAGCATATTTTCATGTGCTTGTTGGCCATCTGTGTATCTTTTTTGGGAAAATGTCTGTTCAGGTCTTTTGCCCATTTTTCTATTGGGTGGTTGGCTTTTTTGCTGTTGAGTTGTATAAGTTGTTTGTATATTTTGGAGATTAAACCTTTATCTGTTGCATCATTTGAAACTGTTATCTCCCATTCGGTAGGTTGCCTTTTTTGGGTTTTTTTTTTTTAATGTTTTCCTTTGCTGTGCAAAAGTTTGTCAGTTTGATTAGGTCTCATTTGTTTATTTTTGCTTTTATTTCTGTTGCTTTGGGGACTAGATTCAGGTCATTCTAGATGGTACATATGAAGGTTGCATTTGAACGAAAGAAAGTAATTTTTAGGTAACTGAGATCCTGCTAACTTCAAAGAAATAACCTAAACTCATCTACCAGCTACCTTGCCTTCATATAGCATCAGAATATCTGTACTCCAATAAATCCATTTCTGAGATTAACAGGTACTACTTATATGTTCCTTCTTTGTATGAGCGCAGCTCTGACTTGACATTCTTACTCAGTAAACATTAATCAGGCTGACAACTGGGATTTTTGAGAAGAACTCATAGTGCAATAAATAAGTTTTCATATTACTAGCTGAGCACAGTGCAGAACAAAATTGAGTGTTCAGTCTGTCTTGCGAAAAGAAAATATTACCAGTGCTTGCTAAAGTCCAGTCTCCTTTTTGGGCTTACCATCTCAGATCACACCCTGAGAACAGAGGGAGAACGTGCACCACCAACCTAGTAGAGTGTGCTAGGGAGCTGGTTTTCAGTGCAACCTTCTCTGGGGACACAGAAAGCCCAAAGGGCCAAAGCTGTTTGTGAAGCAATTTCAGCCTCTCAGCCCCACCTCAACAGGTGTTGGTATCATTGGCAAACAGCCACAGTGGAAGGGCACAGAGACCAGAGAATGGAACAGACAGGTGGTGAAAAAGCATTCCCATATCTGCCTTATGAAAGTACTGCTAATCTCCTCCAACATGGTTACAAAAATAATGAAGAGCCTTTTCTCTGCAGTGACTTTATAATTGGGCAGATACTTGTTGCGTTTTGTTTCCCTGTGCTCAGCACTCCTTTTGAACTTGACTAAGGCTGCTTTCTGGGGGAAAAAAAAACGGTAGCTATTGGCCATATGTGACTTATCTTGAATCATAAAAGCAAAAGCATGTGTTTGAGGACTGGGAAATTAAGATCTTGAAGCACCAAGTTGATTCAGTCACTTTGAAGGGTTTTTCTGGGTGGTAAAGAATCTTCAAGGGTTTTTCTGTGTAGTGAAGAAAGTTAGCTTGCGCAAGAGATAGCACTCTTTCAGAACCCCCACTCTTAACTGAGAGCAGTGAAATTATAGGGGACACAGGCTCAGGAATACAAGAGCTGGCCTTAAAATAACTTGACAAAGCATGAGGAAATCTGAGTAGAGAAATGGAAAATTACCATAAAAAGGAGAAATGGTTCTCATATAGCATGAAATACCTTCATACAGTGTTTAAGAGAAATTAGAGAAAGCAGCTAAGTAGGAAGTTTTCTGTGATGTGTATTATTTTCCCATGAAATACAGTGTTTTAAACACTGAATTGAAATAATTTTGCAGCAGAAATTTTTAAGTTGAAGGTGAAGTGGACCCAATCTCATATAAAAAGATATTTACGATGTTAAAAATAAGAGAGTGAGTGTGTGGGTAAAGGTTTTGTAAATTGCTGTTATGTTAATATTGATACTGCCGTTATTTTAGGATCTTTAGTCTTAACAAGTAGAGCATCTGAGATGGTGGTTCTTGGCAATGAATTATTGAGCAAAGGGCTTTACAGTGATATCTATTCATTTCTTATACCATGGGTGCAATTAAATGAGTAATTTGTCCATTCTTTAATTTTTTAATTGTTTTAACCTGGTATCTGTCTGGAAATAAAAACAGTTGCCTAAGGGGCAAGAATCTTAAGTTTTTCTCTAAGAAAATCGAAATTTTCCCTTCAGGTTCATTGTAAGCCATGCTTGAACATTATTTTGACTAAAGACGTTTGAATGCGTATGAAGGAAGCAGCAGAAATTAAAGCGATGAGTGTGGCTCCTAGCTGAAGACGTGGCTTGTCTTTTAACTCTTTGATGCGACAAGGAGGATTCCCTTGAATATTAAACCAATCAGACTATAAATTCGATTGGGAAAAATCGATGAATCAGGTCCTAGGAAGTCACGGAAGAATTAATTATTTAATTAATTAAAATGCTCACAGAACCCGAGACTAATTTTATCTAAAACCTCAGGTGGGGGACACGGCGAGCAGTAGGACTCTGGTGGTCCAGTGGATAGGATTCAGCGCTTTCACGGCTGCCCCCGACCCCCGAGTTTAATCCTTGGTCTGGGAATTGAGATCCCATGGGAAGCCACTGCGTGCCCATGTTTAACATTTCAGTCATCATTTCTACCCCAAACATTCTCCTTTTCTTGATTTTCCTCTTTTTAGTTCCTCTTCAGCTATCCACTGTAATGAAGTAGTCATATTGTAAATAAAAGGTGCCACCTAAACTTTGTCCTATCCTTCATTTAGAAAAATTGAGTTCCTTAAGATGCTGTGCATACAAAGCAACCACTGGATAGTC
This sequence comes from Catagonus wagneri, assembly GCA_004024745.2. Taxonomy (NCBI): domain Eukaryota; kingdom Metazoa; phylum Chordata; class Mammalia; order Artiodactyla; family Tayassuidae; genus Catagonus; species Catagonus wagneri. Next base: position 45,068,050 of record PVHT020004020.1, on the reverse strand, counting down.
ACATTGCAAATATACAGTCTTGATGCTATAAATGAGTGTTCAGAACTGAACTACCTTAGAATTCATCCGTCCAAGAGCTGTTAGGCAAAGTCACTTTTGGGATCTCCTTGCAAAGATATTTTGTAGCCCCCTCCCCAATTCTGTTCATAGTCATGCTATCTTGTAAATGTGTACTGATAATGCATGTGTGACATTGTAGTCTGTATCCTTTTGATGACAAGAAAATAATGTTTCCAGTACTGCAACAAAATTTTTCTGTTTTTCTTAGCCAAACCCTTCCAATCTAATCATTAGCTTAATCTCGTCTTATGGCTTACCTGCAGTTTCTATTCTTGACCACTGGGGCAACCTATACCAGAAACGTTTAAAGACAACCCAAGAAAAAGCAGTGGTTTGCCACACCTGAAAACTTGCATATTACAAGGTGTCAGTCCTGCTCTGTGGACGCAGCTCAGCACTTGGGGAAATGGCCTGACCATTAGGCAATATTTGCAACCTAAATTCACTTTCACTCCTCATATTCCAGCTGTGATTTTAGTTTTTTTTTTTTTTTTCAGTATTGTCCTCCACTATTTAGAGAAAGTATCGTGTTCATGTCATGAAGCCATACTTCACAGATGGTGAGATAAGGATATTTGGATTTATGTATAGTTATTTTCAGTAGTCCTTAGAGCAAAAGTTTAATTTCAGAATCTGATGTTGTATGTGATTTGAGTTATATGCATGCAAGATGATGTTGCAAAGGCATAACCCAGTGAACCAGGTATTTGACATGTGTGAGCAATATGCAGAGAGTCAGAGCGGTGGGGCAGGGAGGGTGGGTGGGTTGGGTGAAGGTGTGGTGATGATGGGAACTTTTGCAGTAGATATTTGCAAGTTTCAGGCTGCATATTATAACAAGTCTTGACAAATGTCTTTGCTGTAAAACAGGTCATCAGATTCAGATTGTTCCTTGGTTCTCCAGAGTCGGACTCCAGAGTCTGTCTCTTATTTCACTCTCTAGCAAGGTGCTTTCTCTAATTCCCTTAGGAAAGTTAGTAGTGAAAAGATAGTGCATGAATTTAAACTTCCAAACAGGAGTCTTTAAGTAGATCTCAAAGTCTTGTTGCGTAGACCTGTGAGCCTGTTGCCATCAACACACCCTTGTTTCTGAGATAGGCAAGGCTAACGGGGAGGGTGGGGAATGTCTGAACTGGGCTTAAAGCCACTTGCTTCATCTCTTTGTTAGTGACTTGTGGTATCACACTTTCCAAAATCTGAGATTGTAATTTAGGGATAATCAGATGAGTTTTCATCAGGAACAGGTTGATGATTTCCCAAGTTAGACAAAAGGTAAGTTGTCTCTTCTAGTCCTGACCCAGAAAGCCCACAGGAGCCATATTTGATCAGTGGCCCTTTGTATTTGAACTTCCAGGTTCTCCTTAGTGTTAGTGGGAACAACATTGGCTTGAGAGGAGACCACCCAGCTCTGGAAATGTCATGTCCCCAGAAATACATCCTTGGGACACCCTGAACCGAATCTGATGCCACTGAGATAAGAATGAGGTTGACTCAATAATTAAATTACTTGTCTTTCCTAGATGAACTGAAATTTTTCATTACAAATTGCATTTTCGTTTATGGAAAATGTTAAAATTTTGGGTGTCAACTGAGCATTGGTCCCAAAGTGGAAAGTCCCTTAGAAGTCGTATCAGATATTATTACATTATCTTGGCAAGACAATTTTTTATCGCAGATTTCCAAATTAGGCATTTCTTTTGTGTCTGACATACGGTCTTCCTCCTTTTTTATAAAGGAAAAGCCAATAATACTGTCAGTATGACTTAGAACTTTCTTGTTAGGAAACGCAAAACTTCACTGACAAATAAATAGCCCTGGGATTATCAAGCAGACATAACTCGAGAATTCAGTATCACAGGGAATAGATAGAGTTTGAGAGATATTTAGTGGTTGTTAGCAAAGAAGCACAGAGAAGATGATGAGCAGGCAAGCTAATTCTGTGATGAACCTCTCTTTTTCATTTATCCTTTTGAAAAGAAGTTAAGGGCTTCCCCTCCCGCTCTGTAGTTTGACATCTGCCTATCAGATCCGTCTGAGTAGCTTTTAAAAAAAATTCATGAGCTCAAGCTTCTCTCCAGTCCTGTTCAATCAGAATTGGAAAGAGTTTGGATGTGGGACTGGTGACCTGGTTTTTAAGCTTCCTGGTTGGTCTGATGTGCATGTCTGTGGAGGTCGCCTGGGGGAGTGTCTGTAGATAAGAACCAGGTGCTGGCCACAAAGGCGGTAGGGGGTGGCCTGTAGCCAACTTTGTGTGTTTCTGTACCTGAGGGCAGACATCAGTGTGAGTTGGGGACGTGGTACAGCAGCAACCGTGCTAAGCTAAAGGTGGAGAGGTTTCCAGGGGACTGTAGTCCACATAATGCCTGCGATTTTTTTCTTTAAGATAGCCAATTTCAGCAGTAGGAAGAAACGAATTAGTCGAAGCAAAGGAATCTTTTGTTTATGGAAATCACCCTGTCCTATGGCAGTGCAATTAAGGAATTTGTGGAGTACGTCGGCTTGCTTTCTCAGGGTAAATATGAGAAATAGTAATCAAAGTACCAAACTGCACCCAGCCATTCAGAGCCCCAGCCCTCCCTCTCTCCCAGACTTGGAGAAAAACACCCCAGTCTTTCTGATTTTTGAACTCCCTTGATACTCATTGCAGGTCATAGCAGCTAAGGAAAATTCCCATACCTGCTTTTCACACTCATTGCATTGTTCAAAGTCATTTCATCGACTTTCACAAGCTTCAAAGAAATCTAGTAGGAAAATTCTAAGTCCTGTTCCTAAGTCTGTCAACAACACAATAATCTGAGGCAACTGCCTTGATACTCTCTCTCTCTCTAATGACAAATGGAATTTTTTAAACCACATCAGGGTTTACATGTGGATGAATTAACTCATTCTGATGAAATGCTTTGAGCCCCAAATGTTCCCGGTGAGTTGGGGAACACACACAATGAAAAGGATGACTTCAAGAAAATCTCCTTTTTTAGCTTTATAATTATATTTCCTTTTTAAAAAGTAATTCAAGATTAAAAAAAAAAACCTGTGCTTCTTAAATGTTTTAAATCCCTTGATAATCCCTATGTGTACTTAACACTCTCTCCCTCTCCCTCTCTCTCTCTCATATACACACACACACAGCAGAAAAGGAAAAGAAACATTTTTTTTGTGTCAGAGAATACCTCAAAGATCTTTGCTAGCTAGCCTAATTTTTGTGCATTATGGGAGAAAAAGTCTTACAGAACCTCACAGTACTCCAGGGTAGCTCAATGGTATTCCAATATGTGGAAAGGAGGAATCTTCAATTATCTGAAAAAGCTTAAATGGAGTATAGTTACTAGACAGTCTTTGATCACTTGCATTGTTTCCGTTTATTTTTTCTCTCCAAAACTGGAGTCCCAACTCTCCATAATTTTAGAGAAAAGATGGTATCTAATTGCTTTCCTATTCTTTTCTCAACCTCTGAGAGTAAATGAGAGAAAATCTGTAAATTAGATAAGATATGATACTAGAGGTGGCATTTCTCTCAGCCGGGAAGAGCCAAGTGAGCGTATCAACTAGAGTTGAATCTTTCTACTTGACCAGTCCAAGCACATAAGCTACCTGAAAACTTTTTGGTCTAAGATTTTTGAGAACGTGTTTTTTCTGACCAGGTTAAATGTTCCAAAGATGCTAAAATTTTAAGAGAGAATAAAGGTCATTAGAAAGTGCTGGCTTTCTGAGATCCTCAACAGTAATTTAGTTCAGTTCAACAAACATCATCTGTTATGTGCCAGGCTCTAAGTTAGGTGCTAGAAATACAAATATAAAGCATAATCCCTTCTCTCTGGAAGCTCTTGTCTTATGAGAGAGACAGATAAAAAGTTTCAGTATAATGTATGTATAGGGTCCTTTGGGTGCCTAACCCTCCCTGAAGGGTCAAAGAAGGTTTCCTTGTGGAGACATTGTCTTATCCTGAATCCTGAAACATGAACAGGAATAGGATAAGTCAGGAAGAAAGGAGTACATGGACAAAGTCATTCCAGAATGCACAAAACTGAGGTTCTTTGTGAAATAATCCTCATGAGATCAAGCTCACGATATCAAGATAAAAAGCCAGAGGGAGAAAGACTGGATTGTGAATGATCTTTTATATAGTTCTGGAAAGTTTGGGCTTTATCTTCCAAGGAATGGAAGAATTTTAGGTTTGGGTAAATGCATGCTACAGATAGATCACCCTCATGGCTTGATGTGAGTAGAATTTTAAGGAAGACATTCTAAATACAGGAATTTCAATTATGAAAGCATTTCAGTGGTCTAAACGACCTGGGGAGTAATAGGAAGACAAAAATATTTAGGAAGTAAAATTTAACTTGAGTGATCGGCTTTCTGTCTGAAGGGTGTTTGGGGGTAGGGAGACGGGTGAAAAAGAAAGTATTGAATTCCATGGCACAGTGACTTTCAAACTTGATGTATGATTTCCACACTTTAGTGTCTATAGGAGTTATCTAGTGAGTTTGTTAAAATGTCATTCCAGACTGTGGGTCAAGATGATAGATTGAATGGATTTGGAGACACGTTCTTTCCATTCAAGTCATGTGTTAACACAGAAAAATACAATATACATCTTAAAACATACATAAAAATCTCCAAATCAGGAAAGTGAAATATCCAGGTTTTAACAATGCAGTGGGAACTTAAAGCAAGTAATCTTGAAAAGGAGTGGAAATGAAGCAGCCGGGAAGGGTATTGTGAGGAGACATTAACCTTTAGGGATGGAGTTTAGTTGTTGTCTAGGAATGGGAGTCAAACCTTGTAGGCCGTGTGCATAGCAAGGAGCTGGAATGCAGCTGTCCTCCCTCCACAGGTACCCTTGAGCTAGGATGAGCCTTTTCAGTTGGGAAAAATGGCTAAAAATATACCCCCTACTGATTCAGGGACAATGCAAGGATGCAGGACATGGATGGCAAAGAAAACATTCTGGAGAAATATGAATCTCACCTCCGTGTCATGTAAGGTATATAATTCTGGCTCACTTATCTTCTCATATAGAAACATTTAGTTAAAAAACTTTTTAAATGGTTCAGAAATGATGAAAAATGAAGGTTTCTAGGAGAAGCAAACTTAGAATTGAGGGTTTGGAGCTCCCATGGGAGCCATTCCCACAGAAGATAAGTCCGCAGACCAAAATTACAAAGCACAAAAGTTTACTTACTGCAGCGAGCGAGAAGATGTCAGCGTACACCACAAAGAGAAGAGCTCATCCCCAGGAACTCTTGCTAATAGAGGAGTCAGAAGGTTTTTAATGTTCAAAAATAATTTTGAAAATCTTATGACAAGAAAAAGGCATTATGGAGAGAACGAAAAAGTATGCAAATGAATGAAGCAAGAATTTGAGAATATAAACTTTGATCATTGAAAAATGTATATGTGTTAAACTGTAGAACATAGTAGACGAGATAGCACACTGGTTGACAGTCTTGTGACTAATGAGAACTGGAAGAAATGAAGAGATGGAAAATATGGAAGAATGTTTAAGAAACTTAAGGTGGGAAGGAAAATCCCCAACGTAAGTCTGACATGCATCCCAGAAAGACAGAAGAGAGAATGAGGGAGAGCCAGTATTTAAAGTAAAAATGATAGGGAAAATTTCCAGAAAATAAGACATAATTCTTTAGACTTAAAAATTACATTGAGTTCTAGTGAGAAAAGTTTAAAAGGGTCATCTTGGGTCTAATTCCTAGAGATTCTGATTCACCACATACATATTGGTATACATATTTATGACCTTCAGAATCTCGTGGCAGCCCTAGAACCTGTTCTTGGAACACCGAGTTCTCTGACACTCCTTTTGGTAAACTGTGAGTTAGAGCAATAGCTAGACAGATATATGGGCTCAGGGCAAACATTTTACTTAACTGGGAGCTGTGTGGTCATATTCAAGTGCTGATGGGAAGATATAGTGAGAGGGGAAGTTTAAATATACAAGAAAGATGTGAATAGTTGATATTCTAAGATTCCTTCGATGGTGAGAGAGAATTGTATCCGAAACCAGGTTGTTGTTGACCCAGAAGAAGTAGGTACACCTGTATGTGTGGTGGTAGGAGGGTGATAACCTTTTTTTTTTACTAAAATTTTTTTTATTGAAGTATAGTTGATTTACAGTGTTGTAATAATTTCAGCTGTACAACCAGGTGATTCACTTATACCTATAAATATATCCACTCTTTTTGAGATTCTTTTCCTGCAAAGGTTATCACTGAATATTGAGTAGAACTCCCTGTGCTTCTGATAACCTTTCTGGGATTATTTTTAGTTCTGAAAGATAGAGGTGCAGGTATCAAAGCACGCCCTAGGCTAATCTCTGCTTAGGGTTCTTATTTGTAAGCCACTGGGACAAATTTGAATACAAATACAAAAAGAATTTACTGCTGAGAAACTTGGAGAATCAAACTGGGAAACAAGCTGGACATGGGGGAGACTTAACAGCAGCCAGAACAACCAAACACTGTGACAGAATTAGTTCAGAGTCGCGGGCAGCCCAGCTTGCAGATACTCCGCTGTAGCACTAGGCACTGAGTGATGGAAGCTTCCTCCAGCTCCTGCTACCCCTGCCTCTGCTGCTTTGGAAACCAGAATTTGCTGCTGCCCCACAGAATTCTCCCTGACTTATTCTGTGCATCTCTTACTCCCAGTTCACAGTGCAGAGAACATGCATCAGGGGGTTGGTCATATTCCTTCACCCTGGCTTCAAGGGAGCCTGGAAAATTATCTGGGCTGCTTGGTCTACAGAATGTCATAGAATGGAGACTACATAATGGAGAATTCCCCAGCATAGGTAAGGGGATTGGAATTCAGGGCAGCTCAAACTGTCTGCCAGGACTTATGCTGTCCCCCATGGGGACCTCTGTGGAAACTAATGAAGGGTGCCCCCTGGAGGCAGAAGCGTCTTTGTGTTAGCCATTATAGCCATTATAGTATCTTTTGCGAGAACTTTTTTTTTTTTGTCTTTCTGCCTTTTTATGTAGATCCGCACCCGCGTCATATGGAGGTTCCCAGGCTAGGGGTCTAACAGGAGCTGTAGCTGCCAGCCTTCGCCACAGCCACAGCAACGCGGGATCCGAGCCGCGTCTGCAACCTACACCACAGCTCACGGCAACGCCGGATCCTTAACCCACTGAGCGAGGCCAGGGATCAAACCCGCAACCTCGTGGTTCTTAGTCGGATTCGTTAACCACTGAGCCACGAACGGAACGCCAACTTTCATTTTTTAATTAATTAATTAATTAATTTTGCTTTTTAGGGCCTCACCTGTGGCATATGGAGGTTTCCAGGCTAAGGGTCCTATCGGAGCTATAGCTACCAACCTATGCCACAGCCACAGCAGCACCAGGGATTGAACCCACAAACCTGTGGATTCTAGTCAGGTTTGTTAACCCTGGAGCCATGAAGGGAACTCCAAGAACTTTTAGAAGTAACCTTTCTTCCGGGGGGACCCTTTCCTATGTCCAGGTGGGCTAGGTGAGCAGAATGTAGCTGGTTATTAGTCCACACTTGCCCCTCAGCTGGCTGGCCTCGTTCACGAAATAACCTCGCTAACTCTACACAGCGTTCCTGATGGCTCTATGCCTGTCAGAAATAACGGGATTAAATTTGATCATGAAACTACATCACAGAAGTGGCAGACTTAGGCGGCAGCACTGATGCCACATGGTATAATCCATCAGGCCTTTACTTTACAACCAGCCTTAAAGCCATAAATTGTTGCTTCTTAATCAGTTGCCAAATGTTATCAGAAAAGGGGGATAAACTCCCTTTTTATCCTCTTGTTACTATTTTCCACATCCTGATCTGAGTAAGTACCGGTATCTGTCCGAATATGATCGACTCAATGATTTTGACTCAAGACTCTAAGGGTCTTGTTCGGGTTTTCTGAACCCTGTGTTAAGACGATCTTCTTCACAAGGAATTTTTCTTAGCCTTGAAAATCCTGAGCTGTCAGTTTTGATTCATTCTAGGAAACAGGACTGGCTTTAGGAGAATGAATTTCTTAGAAGTTGAAGGATGTGTTTCCTCTCCCTAGCTCTCGTGGGTCTTGTGTGTTTCTAAGTCAGGTATAAATGAATCATATGGTGACATTCTGATTTTTATAAGCCGGAGAAACTTAAGGCCGAGATGATGAATCTCCGATGACGAGATTTAGGTACTAGTAGAAATACGGAAATGTTCTCTCGGGGCAAGGAAATCAGCACATCCCAGGGAAACCAGCTCCTCTTGCATTCTGGTATTCCTGAAGCTGACTGTCTGCCGGAAAGTGTCTGGAACAGAGGTGAGCCAGGACTGTGACAGCCCTGGATCAGAGTGGTGCCCCAGCAAGCAATGAGCTACAGGAAGTGAGCATCCAGCCCCTGTGGTTGGGTTTGTGGGCTGTGGCTGGGCTGTGAAACTGTGAGTGGAAATTCCGGGTAGTACTAGGGCACAATAAGACAATCTGTACCTAGTAATTTCAAATACTTTCAGGGTAAGAGATAAGTATTTCTTTTTTTAATAGTTCTTTTATTTTTAAAATTTTTTAAAAGATTTTTTATTGGAATTGATTTACAATGCTCTGTCAATTTCTGCTGTACAGCAAAGTGACCCAGTCATGTATGTGTGTGTGTGTGTGTATGTATGTATGCATTCTTTTTCTCACATTATCCTCCATTATGCTTCATCACAAGTGACTAGATGTGGTTCCCTGTGATATACAACAGGGTATCATTGCTTATCCACTCCAAATGCAATAGTTTGCTTCTACTGACCCCAAACTCCCAATTCATCTCACTTCCTCCCTCTTCCCCTTGGTAAACACAAGTCTCTTCTCCATGTCCAAGAGTTTGTTTCTTTGCTGTGGATAGGTTCATTGGTGCCATATCTTAGATTGCAGATATAAGCAATATCATATGGTATTTGTCTTTCTCTTTCTGACTTATTTACTTGCTATCAGAGTCTCTAGTTCCAACCATGTTGTGCAAATGGCATTATCTTGTTCTTTTTTATGGCTGAGTAGTATTCCATTATGTCCACTATATCTTCTTAATAAATATTTCTGATGTTTATGCAGAAGCCCTTATCTTGGGGTGGTGGAAAATTACTCTATGGTATGTTCTAGCTTCCATGTTTTTCTATAACTAAAGTTATTCCAGTTCCTACAATGGATACCGCTTTTCTTCACCAAATGAACTAAGTGTCACCGAAGTAATAATGGGAACTGACTCTTGTGCAGTGTTTTGTCAGTGCCAGGCACTATTCTAAGCACTTTATGTATATTAACTTACGGGAAACTCATACGAATTCAGTGTGGTAGAGACTCTTACTAGCATCCTTATTTTACAGTGGAGAAAACCGGCCAAGGATTGGCCAAGGTGAGTGACAGTTTAGGTAAGAGGACATCCTAAGTAGCAGAGATGGAATTTCAAATCCCAGAATACTAGCTCCAGGTCTGGGCTTTTCATTGCTCTGCCACCAGGGCTCCAGCAAGGAAAGCAACCCAGCCTTTCCAGGAAGAAAGTGTGAAAGGCTAGAGGAAGTGAGGTCGGGCATGAATAGCTAGATAATGTGAGGTGAATATGGACTGAGAAAGGGAAAGTTACAGATATGGAAGCAGGCACAGGGAACTAGAGAATTCAGATTTCGCTTCGCCCTCCAGTTGGACAAAGGCTGAATTCCTCCATAGTCCATGTGCTGTGAAGCTGCTTTTGTGACTTTGACCCTCAGGGTAAAAGAACTGAGAGCAAATGGCCTTGTTGAGGATTTACTACAGGATAATTCAGGGAGGATGCAGAAATGCTTTCTAGACTTACCTTTGAGAAAGAACCAGGTCCACGCTTGGGAGCAGTAAAGATAAGAAAACAGCAGTCACTCAAAGGTTTGGCCATCCAATACATAGAAAAGGAAAATGAACTTAAAATGGAGAAGAATAAAACAAATTGCCTCTTTTGCAGTGGAGTTGTTAAAGGAGGAGTACTTAGAGGTGTGCACTGCCTTTGCAAGTAAAAATTCCTGTATTCTCTTCAAGTCATGTTAAAAAGAAAGCACAACTGAAAAGGCTAGCCCTCCATCCCTCACTTCTTATTACTTCTTGCGATCCTTCTGTGACGTTGTTAGAGATGTGAAACTCAGGTCGTGATGAGCCTCAATAGTGGCTTCAGAATTTCTAGACAAGAGGCTTTAGGGCCAGTGATCCAGATGGCAGGGTGTGACCAGCCAGCGAACTGGTCTAGGCCTGTGTTTGCATAGCAAGCACACCGTGTTAAGTTAGCTCCTGTTTTCATCCTGGGTGGCTTGGGGATCAGGGGACTTTGCTCTCCAAGTCACCCTTGGCTGCTGTCACTGAGAAACATACTGCAGATGGAACGTTAGGGTCTCCCAGTCAGTTCCTTTAAATCTTCCCGAATAAGGTCAGCACATCCGTATTCAGGCATGTTGCCTGAAGCCAAACCTACTTCATGTATCCTGAGCAACCATTCCAGATCCTCTGGCTGTAGATGACTTGTTCACTCGAACCCTAACCGGGTCTCTTTTCATTTCTTCCGGAAAGACAAACCACATTGTCCAGAAGTAACAGCTTCATGGCACACAGCCAAAGTGAACAACATTTATTTACTAAAGCATCTGCCCATTCCTGTTAGACTCCCACTCCTGTCTGAATCTGAATTTTTAATGAGAAAATGAAAACGGAGCCAACTGAGGAATTGGAAACAAACGGGCCCACCAGAGAATGAGTATTAACACCAACTGATACATGCATATAAAAATTTGAAAGACGTTCATTTTCCTTTCCCAAAAATCATGCCAACTCACTTTCTCCCGAAGTATGTAAGAGTACCTATCTCCTAGACTGTCCTGTTTTTTAGAAATTTAGTTTAATTTTTTAATTGGGGCATAGTTGACTTACAACGTTGTGTTAGTTTCAGGTAAACAGCAAAGTGATTCGCTTAGACTTACATATTTTTTTTTCCGGATTTATTTCCATTATAATAAATAGCCTGTCCTGTTTTTAAAATCAAACTTTAATATTTTGCCCACCAGAAAGGTGCAAAATGACATCTTTACTTGTTTATAGTTATTTTGACTGATTTTAATCTAATTATAAGGGAAATAAAAGATCGGATGTGCTTGTATTTTATGTCCATTATTATATAATGCTTAAATATTAACTTCTTTTCTAGTAAATTCTTGTATCTAATATTGTTCTCTATCTTTTTTAAATAGTTTTTTTGGGGAAATACCATCAGCAGCAAAAATGTAACTAAGTATTCACTATGTTAATTTCAAGTGAAGAAACTCATTGGAAGATGAGTTAATAATAGAGGAAATGTGAAAAATAATGATTTTATGAGCTGGGCTAGGAGGCAAGAGTTTCTAAACAGAGGGTACATGAGAAAAGGCACAGAATTAAAAAGTATGGGCTGCAGAGTTGAGCTCAAGCTTTAGTCCAAAGAGAGGCAGCAGGATCTGCTCTTCCTGAGTTTGGAAGAGGAAGTCAGTGCAGCTCATATACTCTATGGCAGCAGAACTTTGGGACATTTATAGGAGGAAAGAACATTTTTTAAAAATATGGGTCAATCCCGAATGACAAAAGTGCAAAGTGAAAAGAGACAAACCCCCAAGCTTAGCAAGGGATTAGATTGTGAAACTCTTAAAGGCCATGCTAGGGAAATTTGTTCTGAAGAAAATAATGGTTCGTATTTTTAGCCAGTGGATGGGCACTTAGAAATATTGCTGGAACACTGGGGGAAAATTTGGATCAGCGAACCTAAATGGAGAACCAACCCAGAAGTCTAGTTGAAAAATGATGAAGACCTGCCCAGAGCAGGACTGTGGGAATGCTGAGGGGAAAGTATTGATCAGACTTTTTCCAAAATGGGATCAGCAGGATCTGGGAGCCAACGGGTCCTACAAATGGGAAGGAGGGGAAAATCATGAATTGTCCCCTGTTTTTTTCTCTTTATTGACCAGGTAGATGGAAACACTTTTAACTGAAACAGGCAACAGAAGAAAGATTAGATTCTTTTGTGGGGGCGTGGTGAGGGTGGGCATGTGGGGTGAGAATGGGCCCAAGGTGAATTCAGTTTTGACTTTAAGGTGCCTTTGAGAAGTCACAGGCAAGAGTCAGTGTTGTTTAGCTATTCCTTTCTTTAATGAATGTTACTGGATACCTGCTCATCCAGGGCCTGTTCTAGGTTCTGGGGAGACCTTTGTAGGAAAGACAAAGTCCTGGCCTTTACAGAGGTACATTCTAGAGAAAATAGCTAGAGCCTTAATTTCAGGATGAATTTCCGATGCACAAGAATCAGGTTTTCTTCCCTGAGCACACTGAGATACATGGAGGCCTTTTGTGTCGTTAATATGCAGAGCACATCTATGTCTCTGTTGACTCAGTGTAATTTTTGTAAGTGAACATATAAAGATTTGTAGTTACATTTTCTTTTATTATATATGATTGTTTCTGTTTATCAAGGTTTTTGGCCCACAGTGAAATCCTCATTTATGACGTAGTTCATATAAGAGACTGGGAAATGTATTATAATAACTTGTTTGATGACCGTAGTCTTCAGAAAAATCAGTGATTAAGTCTAACTCCCTGAGCCTGTTTCCTTATTATTTTAACTACGAGCAGGTTGGACAAATGAGAGGCCACCTAGGAGCTCAGTCAAGTCTACCCACTGTGCCTATCTTGCTCTTTTGCTTCATCTCCCTTCTCAAGGTCTTGCAGTTTGCTCGGCCAACCTTCTGTTGCCACTTTCCCCGTCATGCTTCCCTGATCCTTGACCCTCTGGAACCAGCACGGGTGCTGCTGAAACAGGACTGTGATAAAAACCTCACAGTCCTGCTTGATACTCTACCAGTCTTGGTTTCTAGTCTCAACTGAGTTCTCAAAAGGCCCAGCAATTCTTCTGAGCCTCTCTGGCAGTTTCTTCTCATTCCCCACAGTGGTCCGGACAGGTCCTCATTATTATTCACGAACCTCTGAAACGAACCTCCTCTCACTTTCTGCAGTTGACCTTGACCACCGACTGCACAGAGAAAAGACCCAAAATTCAGATAAACAACTGAGACAGGAGTTCCTCAAACTCAGGCCCCGAAGTCCATGGAGTTGTTCGCTTGGCCTCCATCCTTTCCTCCCTCCCTCGGGTCGCAGCAGAAGAGGTGCCCTCCTCCTCCGTGGGGCTCATCCCTCCCCATTGCTCTGTGTGCTCTGGATTCGCTCCTCTTACCTGCACTTGGACTTCTCTCTTCTGCTCTTACCATCCCTTCTCCCATATCTTCAAACTGTCCCCCTGAGGCTCATTCTTAATGGCTATAAGTATTCATAAGACTTCCTTCCTTCCTTCCTTCCTTCCTTCCTTCCTTCCTTCCTTCCTTCCTTCCTTCCTCCTTCCTTCCTTCCTTCCTTCCTTCCTTCCTTCCTTCCTTCCTTCCTTCCTTCCATTCATTGCTTTTTACGTCCATGCCTGCGGCATATGGAGGTTCCTAGGCTACGGATCGAATTAGAGCTACAGTTACCAGCCTAAGACACAGCCACAGCCACGCCAGACCTGAGCCACTTCTGCAACCTACACCACAGCTCACAGAAATGCTGGATCCTTAACCCACTGAGTGAGGCCCCGGATCAAACCTGCAACCTCATGGTTCCTAGTCGGATTTGATTCCATTGCTCCACGATGGGAATTTTTTTTTGTTTGTTTTTTGCTTTTTAGGGCCACAAGTGCAGCATATGGAAGTTCCCAGGCTAGGGGGCCGAATCAGAGCTGTAGCTGCCGGCCTACACCACAGCCTCAGCAACGTGGGATCCGAGTTGCTTCTGTCACCTACATCACAACTCATGGCAATGCTGGATCCTTAACCCACTGAGCAAGACCAGGGATTAAACCTTCATCCTCATGGATACTGTTCAGCTTCGCTGAGCCACAAGCGGAACTCCCCATGAGACTTAAAAACTAATTTGCAGGAGTTCCCATCGTGGCTCAGTGGTTAACGAATCCGACTAGGAACCATGAGGTTGCGGGTTTGATCCCTGGCCTTGCTCAGTGGGTTAAGGATCTGGTGTTGCCGTGAGCTGTGGTGTAGGTTGCAGACGTGGCTCAGATCCTGCGTTGCTGTGGCTGTGGCGAAGGCCGGCGGCTACAGCTCCTGTTAGACCTCTAGCCTGGGAACCTCCATATGCCGCAGGTGCGGCCCTAGAAAAGGCAAAAAGACAAAAAAAAAAATTGCAAATGAACCATCTTATTCATTGCATATCCCTCTCTAGCTATCACCCTTTATTTACTTTTACAGCCAGACTTTTTTCTTTCCTTTTTTAAAAATTGAAGTATAGTTGATTGACAATGTTGTGCCTGTTCCAGGTATACAGAAAAGTGACTCAGTCTCTCTTTATATAAAATATGTAATATTATATACGTAATGTATAACAATAGTGTATCTATGTATTTATATACATATTCTTTTTCTGAGTCTTTTCCATTATGGGTTATGACAAGATAGTGAATATAGTTCCCTGTGCTATACAGGGTCCCTGCTATACAAGAGCAGGTCGCTATTGTCCCTCCATTTTTGTATATAACACCGTGCACCTGTCCGTCCCAAACTCACAATCTGCCCTACCTCCCACTCCACTTGGCAACCCAAGTCTTCTCTCCATACTTGTGAGTCTATCTCTGTTTTGTAAATAAATTCGTTTGTATCATTTTTTTTGATTCCATAAGTGATACCATGTGGTATTTGTCTTTGGCTAACTTCACTTAGTATGGTAGTCTCTAGGTCCATCCACGTTGCTGCAGATGGCATGATTTTGTTCTTCTTTATGGCTGAATAATATTCATATATATATATATATATATCACATTTTCTTTATCTGTTCTTCTTTCGATGGACATTTAGGTTGCTTCCATGTCTTGGCTCTTGAGAATGATGCTTCTGTGAACACTGGGGTGCATGCATCTTTTAAAATTAGTGTTTTTCTCTCTCCTGGATAGATGCCCCAGAGTAGAATTACTGGATCAAATGGTAGTTCTCTTTAGTTTTCTGAGGAACCTCCATGTGTTCTCCATTGTGGCTGTACCAGCAACAGGGTAGGAGGGTTCCCTTTCTACACCCTCTCCAGCATTTATTATTTGCAGACTTTTTGATGATGGTCATTCTGACTGGTGTGAGGTGACACGTCATTGTGATTTTGATTTGCCTTTCTCTTATAGTAAGCTGTGTTGAGCATCTTTTCATTTGCCTGTTGGCCATTTGTATGTCTTTTTTGAAGAAATGTCTGTTTAGGTCTCCTGCCCGCTTTTTGATTCGGTTTTTTGTTTTTTGGTGTTGAGCTGTATGAGCTGTTTGTATCACAGCCAGCCTTCTTAAAAACTTTCACACTTTGTGTTTACACTGTTATCTTCCACTTGCTCCTCAACCCTCCTCAGAAGGGCTCCAGTCTTCGCTTCTGATCCAAAGGTGTTGAGCAAATGAAAATATATTATGCTGATTAAATGAAGTTAAATACCTCAGATGACTTTCAGATTTTAAATACTTTGTAAGAATGTACATTAAGAAGGTTTTCCACGAAGTATATATGAACATCTTTCTTCCTTGGGGATGGTTTACTCTGGGTAAGTCATTCTGTGTTATATTCTTGATTATATCTTTTGATCTAAAGCATTTCTTCTCTCATACTAATCATTTTAATGAAATCTAGAGGGAAAAAAGAAATACATCCTTTGACAGACCGGGTTTTGACTGAAAAATGACCCTGCCCCATAGACTCAATATTTTGCAGTAAATATGGAGGCGGAGTTAAACAGTGGGTAGCTGCAACTGCTCTCAACCTCAAACCATTACCTCCTTAGGAGAAGTCACTGCCTGTTACAGGTGTGCCTCAAGGGTACTCTTATTTTGAGATACGGTATTTTTCTTTTTTGTTTGCCTTTTGTCAATAGGGCCGCACCTGTGGCATGTGGAGGTTCCCAGGCTAGGGGTCTAATTGAAGCTGTAGCCGCTGGCCTACACTGCAGCCACAGCAAGGCAGGATCCGAGCCGTGTCCGCGACCTACACCACAGCTCACGGCAACGCCGGATCCTTAACCCACTGAGCAAGGCCAGGGATCGAACCTGCAACCTCATGGTTCCTAGTCGGATTTGTTAACCGCTGTGCCATGACGGGAGCTCCGAGGTACGGTATTTTTCATTGGTAGAACATGGCTAAAACATGCAGGCACATAGGTAGAGTTTGCCAGTCAAGTACACAGTGAGTTAGGTCTGTTAGAGCCATATCCCAAATGCAGTCTTTCTCATGATCTGCCTGTGAACATCGTGCGTCTTGAGGGATAACATACTGAATAAACCAAGAAGTCCCTCGCTTCAAATAAACATAGCTTATTTGAGTGATAGCAGCTATTTCTGAAAACGAAAACTCCATTTTTCCTGCTTTGCTTGCACTGCGGTATGCACTTACTCTATTACAAATGTGGCCTTTTCAAGTCAGTTCAGCTCTGTCTTAGTATCTTGGGGTTATTTATCTTTCACACATGATCCTTCTTAAGAACAGAGAAAAGCAGCGGAATCTTGCTGTCTTCAAAGAACCACAGAGAGAAGGGTGGCACCCTTTGGTTTAAAAATAATAAACAAATAACAGAAGCCAGTGCCCTGTGAAATGGTGGCACAGAGCCCTGTGTGGCCACAAACGTTGCTTCCTCCTGTCTTCCCAGGGCTACTGGGTATTTTAGGGGCACCTGCTGATGGTGTCAGCTGCCAGAATATCGCTGACACCACATGGTACGAAACAACAAAGGAGCAAACACAGGGCACTGTTGGCTCAGCGGCCCAGCAGGCTGCCCCCATGAATACACAAAGGGCAGCCACACCATCTACATCCTGCTGCGTCCCCAAAACATCCCACTTGTCTGCCACACAGCCTCTCCTCCCTGACCTTTGTCTCTGCAAGAGGGAAATCCAGTCTCGCGGAGCCATGGGTGAAAAATCAACTAATCACTCCTAGTGACCTGGGGAAGAACAGGCACCCTCACCAGGCAGGGTGATCGTTCCCAGGAAAGCTGCTTCAGTGAAATCAAGCCCTCAATCTGGCTGGGACCAGGGCTCTAGTATATTGAAGGCATAGGGCTGTTTGTTTGTTTTTGACATTTTCCTCTGTAGTCTGTCAAAGCCTCTCCTGAAAACAACTGTCTTGTTCATCACAGTATCTTTCAATTAAGTTGTCTCTAAATCCTGCTACTCTATTAAAAAGTTTAATCAACTTTTGAAAATGAGACTTTGAGGTGCACAGGGATGAAATGATTATATTAGCGGCTTCAGGTGTAACATTTCACCACTAAAAACATAATCGTTGCCTGCTCCAGGATCTGTCAGAGCAAATACTCGATTACTAATAGCCCACCAGGGTTCTCTGAGGCCATAGGATGCCAAAGAACAGGGCAGACAGAAAGACACAGAAGTGAGGGCAGAAAGGCAAAGAAGGATAAACTGGGGGACTCTTGAAAAGAGGTGATATTGTTTACGTCACATTCTTAAAAAACAGGGCTGGGTCCAACAAAAAACAAAAATTCCTAAAAATATCCAGTCCATACAATACCTGGTAACCCAAGAATGCATACTTTTCTAATACACAAATGACAGAGGAGATTAAAACACTTATGCAAGAATGTGACTTTACATTTGCACATACTGTTTTTTCCCTTCTTACATCACATCATGTGTTACCAAAGCTGGTGGCGTGGAAAAAGGAAGAAAGAAATCGCCCACCTAAGAGACTGCGGCCCTTAGCTGTACAGTTCCTACAGCCGGCTGAGCCCTAGAAATCTATAGATCCCTGGCCAGCTCAAGATACTACTTGGATATTTACTGTGTAAATCATAATAAAATCAGCAGTGGCTTAAAGTCACTGGGAAAAATAAATAGAAGTCACCAAAAGATGAAAGAAACTTTCTTGGCAGATCCACCATCCATGAAATTAAAATGATGAAGCAGAAAGCTCACGCTGTCACAAATGCCATAAAACTCAGATTTCCTTGTGTATGGGAAGTATGTCCAGGAACAGCTGCTTCCAGCAGGCCCAGGAGAGCGAGCGTTACATAGGACAGCCAGTGTTTCTGTTTTCATTCCTGTGTCTCTTCCCTCATCCAGGGAGGAAGGTGATTGGCCAGGTAGTATCAATGAGCTCATGGCTCCAAGTTATAAGATTTCAGAATGATCACTGAGACAGTCTGCAGGGTTAAAATCCACTGCCTGCTCCTAGACCGGCTACTTTGCAAATGTGTACCATTCACTGCATTTTGTTTTATTTTGGTCATCTTTTAGGGTCACACTGGCAGCATATGGAGGTTCCCAGGCTAGGGGTCTAACAGGAGCTGTAGCCCCCGGCCTAGGCCAGAGCCACAGCAACGCGGGATCTGAGCCAAGTCTGTGAACTACACCACAGCTCACTGCAACACCAGATCCTTAACCTACTGAGCGAGGCCAGGGATCGAACCTGTGTCCTCATGGATGCTGTTGGGTTCATTAACCACTGAGCCATGACAGGAACTCCTGCATTTTAAAATTTGAATTACTTGCCAATTAAAAACAGTCAGTAGATGAAAACTATTGCATTTGAAGTGGATAAGCAGTGAGATCCTGCTGTATAGCACAGGTAACTGTATCTAGTCAATTGTAATGGAAAATGATGTAAGATAATATGAGGAAAAGAATGTGTGTGTGTGTATATATGTATATATGAATGACTGGGTAACTTTTCTATACAGCAGTAATTGACAGAACATTGTGAACCGTAATAGAAAAAATAAACTATAATGGAAAAAAAAAAATTAGAATAGAAAATAGAAAAAATCAACTGTAACAGAAAAAAAATCTTAAAAAATTAGAATATATCACAGAAAAGTATAGATGTACAGTTTATCTTGCAAACAGGACTGGCCCTGTCATTTGGGAAGTCTAGTACAAAGTGGAAATGCAGTCATCATTGTTCAGAAGTGATGACGAATCTCGTGACCGTGATAGCAGAGCATGGGAACAAGTGTGTGCCCTTCTAAGTACAGGCCTGAATGTGCCTCCACAGGTGATGTGCCCAAGAAGCCAGCATCATGTGAAAATTCAGAGGAGCTGGCAACTGGGGCCATCATCCTCAGATGTCAATCAGTGGGCACCGGATGGTGGCCACCCCTTTAGAATGGAACCTACTTTCTCACAGTTCATAGAGGCTCCTTCACTCCCTTTACGTCCTACATCGAGGCCGAGTCTCAGTTAGCATTCCTCATTCCACTTGCTCACTTGATTTTTTTTCACCCTGACTTCACTGAGCCATTTTTATAACCCATCTGACTCCTATAGAAATACAAGTTTGTACCCTCTGGTCCAAAGGTCAGGGCTGCCCACGCAAAGACATGCTTCCTCATTTCTCATTGGGGGCAGCGACCTATTACAAGGCCTTTATTACTAACTGAAAGTCGGAGTCACCTATGCACAGGTGGGGCACCTCTTTTTTGTCCTAAGATGGTGCAATCAAAGGAAGAAGGTGAGCATATGTTAGGAAGAAGGTCCGAGGAGCCCACAGGGGCTTTCCTCGTCCGTGACTTCAACATGCCCTTCCTCTTCCAGAAGGATTACATGGAACAATGCCAGACCGGAAGGTGGTTGAAGCCCCTTCCACTCTAGGATTCAAAGGAGTCTTATCGCTTTATGAAAACTTAAAAGATTTTGTGCTAAAAGCTAAAATTTAAAAAAATGGTCTGCACACATGCTATTTAAACCCCAAAACCCCCACTCTTTTAGAATTAATACCCCTGTAAAGTATTAATTGTCATTCATTCTCTTTGACCCCATCTGATGTACTTTGATGAATCTGTCTCCTGAAGAGATTGAATCATGCCCTTTGGGAACTTGGACAATAAATCTGAAGACCTTAGCTCTCCCCGAATAATGTCTTCCATAATGATGTGCTTTGTTCTCTTGAGCTTCAAAAACTCACCATAAGCTGAAAGTTTCTTACAGACTCCCCACAACAGCATGGTTGCGCACACTGAGCCTTATTTGCCTGCTAAGAACACATAGAAACTGGAGGAAAATCCTTCTGTCAGCAGTTCCTTTTTCCCTTTGTTTGACCTCCATGCGATTCCTGGCACTGTAGAATATTTCATTTTTCTGGACCATTTCCAGGCCAAATCTTGTTTCTATACAAAACCTGAAAAGGTTCACTGGCCAGGGTTCTGGTTGACTCATTCGGCCAGATTTCCCTCACTTGGTCGACGTGCTTTGCCTCGTTTCTTAGCTTTTACTAGCACTTTTGCACTCATCTAACTGAAACACCCACAGAGTCAATATTTGCTAAGTACTTTAAACATCAGTAAATAAAAACATAATAGATTTATTCTTTAAGTGACCAGTATGATAAAATATAATGCTTTTTAATGCCTTTAATAACTCTCATTACTGTTGCTCTTAAACAAGCATGACTACTTTATGTTCACTCTCAATAATGTCTTTTTTAAAAAAACATTTGAAGAAAAGCATTAATTTCATTGAGTCTTGTTGCAGCTCAGGAAATGTGAAATAATTAAAAGTGTTTTAACATTATCTTGACATTATCTAAAAGTGTTCTGCATTTATCTTTATTCAATTCTACTGTAATTTATATATAATATTATAGGCATGTAAATTGCAAATACTGCTGCACGTTTGCCTTCATTTTATTCACTTGTTTGCAAAGTCCTTAAGAGACTGAAAATGTGTTTTTTTCCTTGTAGCTCTATCTGCTCTAAATCCATTTAACTGTAGGGTTCTTTGTGTCTGGTGGTTACTCAATAGACATTAGAGAAAAATGAGATAATTTGATGACTGTAATACTCGAGCAGCTCAATCTCAAGCTTTCCTCCTCTTCCTCTTTTTTTCTCTTCAACCCTCAGCATTTAACTTCTTACCTGGTTATTGGAAAATTTCAAGTTGTAGGACGCTATGTAATATTGCTTTCTAAAAGAGTATAGTTTCTTGTTTATTCATTGAATGTACAGTATTGTGATATCATACAGTATTTGTCTTTGACTTATTTTACTAAGCATAATATTCTCTAGGTCCATCCACATTGCTGCAAATGGCAGTATTCTATTCCTTTTTGTGACTGAATAATATTCCATTGTATATATACACTACATCTTAATCCAGTTTCTCTTGAAAGGTACTTAGGTTGTTTCCTTATCTTAATTATTATAAATAGTGCTGCTCTGAACATCCGAATACATGTATCTTTCTGAATTAGGTGTTTTCATTTTTTTCTATATAAGTACCCAGGAGTGGAATTGCTGGATCACATGATAGCTCTGTTTTTAATTTTTAAAATAAACTTCATATGGTTTTCCTTAGTGGCAGTACCAGTTTACATTTTCCACCAATAGCATATGAGGGTTCCTTTTCCCCGCCTGCTCACACCAACCTTTGTCTTTTGTGGAGTTTTTCTACTTGTGCCTCTTACACTTAGTCATGTGAGGGCGGGATGCCTTGGCTTCAGGTCTCCATGACTGCAGTCCCTTTGTCCTAGTGATCATCAGCTTCACTTTTTTTCTTTTTCTTTTTTCTTTTTTTAGGGCTGCACCCCTAACATATGGAAGGTCCCAGGCTATGGGATGAATTGGAGCCACAGCAGCCAGTCTACACCACAGCCATGGTGACATGGGATCCGAGTTGCATCTGTGACCCACACCACAGCTCACAGCAACGCCGGATCCCCAACCCACTGAGTGAGGCCAGGGTTCGAAACTGCATCCTCATAGATACTAGTCAGATTCGTTTCTGCTGTGCCACAGTGGGAATGCCCACCTTCACTCTTTTAAAATGTCCATCTACACGCCATCCTCGGACCTCTCAGACTAAATCTCCACCTTACTCTAAGGGTTTGTCTTAGCCATCTCAAGTGAGTCTGCCATAATGGCTCACAACTGTTAAACATTTATTAAGTGTTAGAGACTTATCCAAGAACTGTACCTAGATTACTTTATCCAACCTTCATACAAGCCTATGAAGACAGGTACAATTATTACCATAATCCATCAGTTCTCTGACATGTTCAGTGCACACTCTGAAATAGGAACATGTCTTAAAATGGAGAGTTGGCAGCATCTACAGAAACTTATTGGCACATAAAATGATGGTGTATATATTTACAATCTGTGAGATCTTAGATTTGATGAAATACAGTATTCCCATGCAGCTGACAAGGATGCACAGCTTAGAGAAGTTAATTAAGGCCATGTGGCCATGTAGTCTCATTCCAAAGCTCAGTCTCTTAACTACTGCCCTGCAACTCAGGGCAGTGACCCTTGGGCAGTGACTTTTCTCCA
The DNA here is from genome assembly GCA_004024745.2 of Catagonus wagneri. Taxonomy (NCBI): domain Eukaryota; kingdom Metazoa; phylum Chordata; class Mammalia; order Artiodactyla; family Tayassuidae; genus Catagonus; species Catagonus wagneri. The sequence goes on along the minus strand of PVHT020004020.1, from coordinate 45,045,656 downwards.
TAATTTCCTTTTCATGATTATGTTAAGTGTTTCATTTTAGAATTAAATGATTACTTTCATCTTGTGATTTAAAAGTTAGCACACAGTCATTGTAAGACTTTAAAAAGCAAGAAAATGAGGAAGAAACACAAATCACCTTGAATCCCGCTCAGATATTACTATTGCTGACATTCTGGTACATTTCTTCCTGGCTCCGCCCTCCCCCACACTCCCCACATGCAGTTGACCCTTGAACAACCTTGCGGTTAGTGGTGCTGACCCTTTGTGCCGTTGAAAATCTGCATAGAAAATGTAGTTGGCCATCTGTATCTGCTTTTCCTCTTTATCTATGTTTCCACGTACGAATTTCAACCAACCATGGGTGGTGTAGTACTGTAATATTTACTGTTGAAAAATATCTGCCTTGAAGTGACCCAGCACAGTTCAAACCAGTGTTGTTCAAGGGTCAACTGAATATTCATAGCACTGGTGATGTGCCAGTGATGTGGTTTTGCATGCCTCTGTTTTAGCACTCACTATCTGGTGAGCATTTCTCCGTATTATTCCATGTTCTGTAAGTAGAAGACATTGAATAGCCATCTCACTTACCATGGTGGGATTGTACTATAATCAAACAGGTTTTTGCCAAGTTGTCACTATGAGTACATGTGATGTACTTACTGTCTTAGGGTTCCAAGAACTGTCTATACTTCTTTTTAAGTTATCGTGGTCACCTCAGCTTATCAGTAGAGTTTAGAGGGCCTTAGGAAGACTTCTGTGTATGTATCTCCTATACAGAAGAAGAGCTGTGAGGGAGTTCCCATTGTGGTGCAGCGGAAATGAATCTGACTAGTATCCGTGAGGATGCGGGTTCAGTCCCTGGCCTTGCTCAGTGGGTCCAGGATCCAACGTTGCCGTGAGCTGTGGTGTAGGTCTCAGGTGCGGCTTGGATCCCGCGTTGCTGTGGCTGTGTTGTAGTCTGGAAGCTGTAACTCTCATTTGACCTGTAGCCTGGGAACTTCAATAGACTACGAGTGCAGCCCTAAAAAAAGAAAGAAAAAGAAGAGCTGTGAGCATGAAGTGTTTGAAAAATCCAGAGCTCAGGCAGGAAGTATTTCCCTGAAGAGACCGCCAGTGGCTTCCTCAGGACCTAATACTTGGTATTATTCAGCCTCTTTGGGAGAAGATACTATCCTCACTAGAAAAGGCCCAGGCGGTCAGTGGATTTGTATTCAAGTTAATATAGCAACAAGGGCTTTGCACCATTCAATTTCTGGTCCCATCACTGACGCAGAGCCTACAAACTGGTTATAGAGTTTGGGGCAGATAGAAACAGTGGATACAGGAATTAGAGACTAGGAAATCTGATCTAAACACTTTTTTTTTAGTCTCATTGTCTTTTTACCTCTTCTCTGTACTATTCAAGAAAGAGGGAAAATCAACAAGTAATCATTATAGCAGAGCTTAGTCTTGAAAAGGGTCATGGTGGACCACAGAAAGGGAATTTTAAGAGGGCCTCAGGAAGACCACACATTCCTGACAGCTCATCCACTAATCCCCAGAAAGAAATTCTGTACATATTCCCACCTTCAGAAAATACCGGCTGTCAACTGTGCTTGTTATTTCTCTCCTACAGTCATTAAAATGTATCTTGAAAATTAATGATTGTGATTAAAATGTATTGAAAATTAATGTCTTTTGGGGACTAAGGGACATTTATTTAGTATCCCCCAATAAGTCTTCAGTGACATCTTTTAATTTTCATTTAAACCTAGAACTCTCTAAGTAATCATAACTTTTTTTCACAAGTGAAACTAAAGCACCCTGCTGTCTCTCACTGTTCTGTCCTCATCAGTGCCAAACTACCTGTCAACTACATGTGTGACACCATGCAAGCTGCTCTAGGGACCACCAAGTGCAAATACTGCTTTCCCTGAGCCTGTCAACTGAGGCGAAGTTTGAGTTTACTAGTGATCAGGAAGATAGAACAAGAGTGATTGGGGTTTTTTTTAGCTCTGTGGGGCTGAGTCCAATAGAGAAAGTCTATTTGTGTAACTAATGCCTTCTAGAATTCACATTTCAGAAAATCAGTGTGGATTCAGTCCTAATTCTTACTCTTTGGTGTTAATAATGAATATTTGTTTTGATGGTAATGGGTGCTATTTTCGGGATGGCTCTTAAAATGTAGCTAAAGCCTAATCCCTGTTCACAAAGCATTTACCTTTTAATAAGGGAGAGAGATTTCTTTAGAGTCACACATCCCAAAGTGTTATCTGAAGAGGTCATACGAGAGAGCCCACATTCAAAGGAAACCTGATGAAGGGTTTACTGGGGACTTGACTGAAAGCTGATTAGGAATTTAGCCCTAGAAATTGGACAGAAGGAAGTTTTGGAAAAAAGAGACTCCAAAGGGGAAAATACTAGAAGTGAATTTGGGAAACTTTGCAGAGTGCTAAAAAATATGAAGTATTTCAAGACCAATTAGCTCTGTAATATTTCAATTTAAGTAAATGTACAACCTAGGTTGTACATTTCTTGTGAGATGAGATGGATTATGTGCATACCTAATACACACCATAGGACCAAATAGAACTAAACTTATTTTTAAAATCATGCCTGTTAGCTTAATTTAAAGGCATGATCATTATTTTTATCTCTCATGTTGCATATGCTTTCTGAGACAGCTGGCAGGCTTTGGCTGATAAGAAGGAAAACTTTTTGGAACTATGTAATTTTTAGTGTTTTCTATCACAGTTTTCCAATAATGTAAAAATTACCTTTCCCTACTTTGTGAAAGAAAAATATGCACTGGCCCCTGTAGGCTAGTGGAGCACTGAACAACACATTGACTCTCATTTTATTATTATGCAATCAGGGTTTCTTCACTCATTAGCTGATAATGTTTTTATCGGTTCAAGACACTCACAGCTGTATTACCTTCTCTGGAGACTTAAGCAATTAGCAGCCAAACCTCAGGGAAGGGGTTGCTTGACTCTACCCAAGAGAGTTAGTTGTTTGCACCAAACAGTTGCTCCCTTCAAAAAATTCTCCCCGTGATGATGTTTGGGTTGTTTTTCAATTTGAAATCGTTGCCTGGCAAAGATGCTAATTACAACACGTTATACCATAAGACAAATTTGTATGATTTCGAAAGTTCATTTAAGCCTTACAATAAAGTGATATTAAAATTTAGTTTTTAATTATTGATATCCACTTTCTTCAGTTGATTTCAAACTGCCTCTTTTAGATACAGAGTAAAATATGTATAATTTTCTTGTGTGTGATCATAGAGGCATTTTCAAGGTCTCCATCTTGGTTTGAAGTGAAGTGAGTTCCTGAGAGACAAAGAGTTCAACTTAATTGCTTTTATACAGTTTCTTCTAGTATTGTAATGCTTAACTACAGTGATTTGATCTTACATAGCTATAAAATTAGCTTTTTAATTTATTTTTGTTTGTTTTCTTTTTAGGGCCACACCTGCAGCATATGGAAGTTCCCAGGCTAAGAGTTGAATGAGAGCTGCAGCTGCTGGCCTCTATCACAACCACAGCAATGTGGAATCAGAGCCATATCTGTCACCTAAACCACGGCTCATGGCAATGATGGCTCCTTAACCCACTGGGCGAGGCCAGGGATCGAACCTGCATCCTCATAGATACTAGTTGGGTTCTTAACCCACTGAGCCATAATGGGAACTCCCAGAAATTAGCTTTTTATTAATAGGTATATTCTAGGAGCACAAACAGGTAATTAGCAAAAAAAAAAAAAAAAAAAAAAGGAAAATACTGGTTTCAAGCATTGGAACTCACTGAAGATCCATACACAGAGAGCTTTGCTTTGGTAAGGAAAAATAAATTTAAAATATTCTTCTACCTACACAGTCATTCAAGCCATAGGAAGCAATTGCTATGTATAAGTAAGGAGTGGTAAAACCTATAAGCAGTGTACATAGAAAATAATGTTCCTGCTCTCAAGTTTACTGTCTTATCTTTGTAATATAATATAAACAGAGACTAGGTAAAGTAAATTTCAAATCATTATAGATGTACTGAGCACCTACTGTGCCCAACATCAGATACTGGGGCAGTGAACCAGAAATTAAATAACTTTGAAAGTGATGACCACTTATAATAATTCTAAGAAAATTCAATTTTAATAGACCAATTCAAATAATAAATGACTAGAATAGAGGTATAAATTGTGTGCTGTGGGGAAATAAATTTGCTCATTAATCTGCTCTCCACCCATCAGTGAAAGTGAATGAGACAGAGCTTTGAAATGAGAAAGGCAGAACACTCAGACTTCCTCCATATCAGCTATAAGGCTGTTTCACTTTCTTGTCCTTCCTGTATTCACTTCTAATTTCCTTTGAAAACTTTCCTTTGCATTCACAACCTGGCTAAGTATTTGGCACAAGAGGCCTGGCTTAGCTTGCCTCAGCTTTGCATGGGTCTTCCTCCCTAGGATTGATCCTTTCTAGCTCTACACTGAAAGTGAGAGATATATGACTCTTCCTTTCACTTGAACACTTAAGAGGCCATTGTAGGGTTATAAATTGGCCTAATTTCAGTATTGTTGTGTCTCAGGAAATAGGGAGGCCCAAAAAGAGGGAGAGATGGGGAGTTGGGGTAGGGAGGAGATGGCAGGTCAGTAGAGCAGTCAAAACACACGCAGTGTTTATCAACTGTGCTGTCTTACATGAGCATAGACTAGAGGTAGTACAACAGCATTCTTGTGAAAATTTTAAAAGCATATGAAAAAATAAAGGCCTAAAAGCATGTCTATAGTGAAAGTCCCTACAAAAGGATCAATAGAACATAACAGAATAATAAACTTAAATCTGAAAGAATCAGTAAAGTATTCAAAGTAGTAGTTGCTTCTGGGGAGAAAAGACACTTGGGAAATGGAACTGGGGATTGGAACAAAGCGGCTTTCAGATTGATTAGTAATGTATATAAATGATATGCTCAACCAAATTGTAGTTTATACTACCCCTGAACCAACCACTAAAACCGCCACTATAAAGTCTTTTTAAATTAAGGTATCTACCTTGTTTTTTAAGACACAGTGCTATCACACACTTAACAGTATATGTAAATATAACTTTTATAGGCACTGGGAAACCAAAAAGTTCACGTAACTCGCTTTTTTATGATAGTCACTGTGGTCTGGAGCCAAACCCACAATATCTCTGAGCTATGCCCGTCCTTCAGCAAGCATCTCCTGAGACGACGATGTCCGTCTGTATGGCCACAATGCCATTGTTACACCCCACAAATTCATATTGATACCAAATACATTATCCAGAATTCAGTCCATACTCTAATTTCTCCAATGGCTCTGAAAATATCCCTTGTTTTCTTTTTTAAATCCAGCATCATTCCAAGGGTCACATACACTGCCTTGTGTTACTTGAATCTTGAGTAGCCCCTGCCTTTTATTTTCTTCCATAATGTCCACATTTTTGAAGAATTTAGCACAGCTGTCCTGTATGTCTGAGAGTAGGTTCCTTTGACTCTTTTCTCTCATGATTAGGTTAAACCTTTTGGACCAGGAGACCACATAGATTACTTTTTCTACCTCTCATCAGGAGGCACATAATAACGTGTTGTCCTGCTACTCATGATACTAGGCTGGATCACTTGGTCAGGGTGGTGTTCTCCAGATAGCACCACGGTAAATGTCACTTTCCCCCGTTTGTAATTAATAGCTAATCTGCAGCGGCTCCTGTCCTTTAGTTTTTTAATTGCAGTGCACTATGTGCAGAAGAGTACGCATATCATTACTGGGTTTAACAAACTGAATCCATTTGTGTAACTAGTCAGCCTCCAGCTTCACAAAGAGAATATCACCAGCCCTTCAGATGCTCCCCTCACACCCTCTTTCAGACACTGTCTATGTAACTGCTATTTGAACTCTAAGATCGTCAGCTGGTTTTCCCTGACTTTATACTGTGACTAACCATAATTACACAGGATGTACCTTTTCATGCCTGTCTTCTTTGATTCAATATTATGTTTGTGAGGCTCATGTGTATCACTCTATGATGGTTTTATTTTGTTCATTCTTCTTGGTGCTTGATATTCTGTTTTGCAAATATATAAATGATTTATCTATTCTCCTGGTTTGGGTTTGGGGGTAGTTTATGGTAGATATACTATAAATAGGGTTTCTGTGGCCATTCCAGTACATTTCTCCTGGTTAAATACTAGTTTATGTTGGCTGTATTCCATCAGAATAGAATAGCTGGGTCACAAGGTGTGCCTGAGTTCAGTTTCCAGATTCATTGTGTTAATTTACCTGCCTACGTAGGTGTTTAAGTGTTCTAGCTGCTCCTCATCCTTGTCAATGCTTGTTATTATTAATGCCTTACATGTTAGCCATTCTGGCGAGTATACGGTAGAGTCCTACCTCACTTTCAAAGCTCTCTAAATTAATCTGTCTAAAAACATCGTGACTCAGTGGAAATGAATCTGACTAGTATCTGTGAGGATGCAGGTTCGATCCCTGGCCTCTCTCGGTGGGTTAAGGATCCCTCCTATGTTGCTGTGGTATAGGTTGCAGATATGACTCAGACCTGGTGTTGCTGTGGCTGTGACATAGGCCAGCAGCTATAGCCCCAATTTGACCCCTAGCCTGGAAACCTCCATATGCCGTGGGTGCAGCCCTAAAAAGACAAAATAAATAAATAACATTTTAAAATAGTCAACACTAAATTATATTTGCCAAAATCTGTTACCTAATTTTTTTTTAATTCACCATTTATTTTTGCATCCAGCTACACTGCTCTTGGTTCAATTTCCTGCTTGATAAAGATTATTAGACGTTCTTTCCATGGGAAAATGGTACAGTGTTTTCTGACTCCGTTTATTTAATTTTATTTCACTTTCATTTGAGTGATAGTTATGTATGGAATTTGGCAGTGAGAGTTTTCTCTCAACCCCATACAAATTTTTTCCCCATTGTTTTCTGCCAGTCATTGTTGCTGAGAACTCTGTTACCAGTTTGTTTCTTGACAAGACTTATCTTTTCTTCTCGTGGCTTTCAGGCTTTTCTCTTTTTTGGCATCGATTTTGTCAAGGTCACATTATTATCTTTTGACATTTTACTATGATATATCTATATGTGAACTTCCATGTTTCCTGCTGGAAACTTGATGAGATTCTTCAACTTGGAGACATATATGTTTCTTATGTGCTAGAATATTTACATTCATTAGTACTTTGAATATTTATTCTCTGTTCTTTCTATAAATTATTAGCTCTTGCAGTCTTTTTTTCCACATGTCTTAAATTCTCTCATGTTTTTTCATTTATTTATCCCCTTGTTTGGGATTTTATGTGATCTTAGGTTTCTCTTCTAATTCACTTGTTCTTTGTTAGTCGTGATTAAATTTGTCCTTTTGAAATTTTTAAAAGTTTTATTGAAGTATAGTTGACTTATAATGTTGTGTTAGTTTCAGGTGTACAGCAGAGTGAATCAGTTATTTACACACACACACACACACACAAATACCCATTATTTTTCAGATTCTTTTCCCATATAAGTTATTACAGCATTTCAAATAGAGTTCCCTGTGCTATACAGTAGGTCCTTGTTCCTTATCTATTTTATGTATGGTGGTGTGTATATGTTAATTCCAAACTCCTAATTTATCCCTCCTCCCCAGTGTTTCCCCTTTGCTAACCATAAGTTTGATTTTGAAGTTTGTGAGCCTGTTTCTGTTTTGTAAACAAGTTCTTTTGTATCATTTTTATTAGAGTCTACATATAAGTGATATCATGTGACATTTGTCATTCTTTCTCTGACTTCACTTAGTATGGGAATCTCTAGTTTCAGCCATGTTGCTGCAAATGGCCATTTATTTTTTTTTTAATGGCTGAGTAGTATTCCATTTTGTGTGTGTGTGTGTGTGTGTGTATGAAATATCTTCTCATCCGTTCATCTCTCCATGGACATTTTGGTTGCTACTATGTCTTGGCTGTTGTAAATAATGCTGCAATGTATATTGAGGTGCATGTATGTTTTCATATTATTATAAATAGTGTATTTTTCATTTCTAGAATTTCTGTTATGTAATTTTTCACATCTTCCTGTTCTTTTACATACCATCTTGCCTTTTGCCTTAAGGTTTTCTTCCTTTTCAAAAAAAACATTGTAAATAATTTGAAGGCCCTTTAAAATTGCTTTAATATCTCCATTCCCAGTGTGCTCTGCAAATCCTTTATTTGTTTACCAACTCAGAGAGGTTGTCATTTTTTCTTTTTATTGTAAACCCTGCTTTCTTGGGATTCATCTCTGTGGCGATCCTATTTGCACTAATCTTTGGAAATTTTTTTACATTAATTTCTCAACTTGGGGATATAGAGCCTTGCGTATCACATGAAATCACAGACCTTTGTCCTTGAAGAGAGCAGGATTAAGTTTTCAGTTTCTTGTGGTTGATTATGTTTCAACATATAACTGTAGATAGATGACAAACTTCCTCCGAGTTATTCCCAGAAATTTTTTGTTTTCATTTCATTTGTGGAACAGTGTTTCCTGGCTCTTAGCTTTTTGCATGAAGGTTTGTTCTAGCTTTCTGCTCCTAGGGTCCCATGGTCTAGTTTTCCTTCTGCAGGTCATTAATACAAAAAATTTGTTCCTAATTTCTGTCGAGCCTCTTGGCATCAACCTCAACTCAGCATTTTCACTTTGAGTGTTTGGCATGTCTGACATTTCGAGAACCCCCCTCCTTTTTTTTTTTTTTAGTTTCAATCTGTACTGTGTATTTAAAGTTTTTTATGGGGTTCGGAGATTGCTATAGCTAAACATTTCAACATCTTCACAGCATCTTGGGAAATTTCCTGCATCCAGTATTTCTTTTTAAAGTCTCAAATCCTGGTCACTCTTCTGGGTAGGCTACTTATTTGCCCAAAATCTGCTAAGGGAGTTAATCATAAAATGTACAGAGTAAGTTTCTACATATAATGCCCATTTATACTAATTCAGTATCAATTTTTAATGAAAATAAAATATTAGAAATATAAAATTTTGAAGTTTGACAGCGTCACTGAGAGATGACTGCCAGGTTTCGGTCATAATGCCGTAATATTTGATGTTGTACCATGAGGAATTACTTTTATGTACTGATTTGATTTCCAGGACTCTTAAAAATAAGTGTGTAGTAAGCAGTGATTAAGACTTCAGTAAATCATTTCCTTTTTGGTATTCTCTGATTTCTAATAACGGCTATCTGAAAAAGCTCATGCACACAACAGGAATGTTAATTTTGATGGGAGTAAAGTTATATGAGAAAGCTCAGACTATAAAAATGCCCCACATACAATGTTGTTTGCAAATTATATGATTGGAGGTGTATATGTATACATGTACATATACATATATGTGTGAGTATATACACCCTATATTTCAAAGATTTCAAAGCATATATTATTCTTATATAATTACAGATTTGATTTAAATTCATTTTCTTACTACAGTTCTAGATGCTTATAAACTTTAAAAATACAGTATTTCTTAGTTTTTGACTGCATAAGAAATACGAAAACATTGAGATAGAAGAAATACTTGAAGTTTTAGGCGAAAACGTTTACTTTGCTCTTGGAATTTACCTCTTAAACTGTAAGATTTAGAAAGCCTGTAGTGCTTTTACAAAAAAAAAAAATCATGAACAATGGCTTGTACAAATTTAGAAGTGGCATCCCTCAGAATTAAGTGTAAACAACACACTAGGCTGGAGCTTTTGCCTCTGTGCCAAGCTTGGTAGGTAAGTTTACTGAAAACAGTGGATTAACAAATACTCAATTATGATTTCCATGGATTACCATGTTCTTAAACTATCATTTAACATTCTGTATTTAGATAACTTTTTAAAGTTAAAGTATAGTTGATTTGTAGTGTTGTGTCAATTTCTGCTATATAGCATAGTGACCCAGTCTTACATATATATACATTCTTGTTTTCATACTATTTTCCATCATGTTTTACCGCAAGTGATTGGATATAGTTCCCTGTGTTGTACCATAGGACCTTATTGCTTGTCCATTCTAAATGTAATAGTTTGCATCTTTCAACCCCAAACTCACTAACCCTCCCATTCCTATCCCTTCTCCTTGGCAACCACAAGTTTATTCTCTATGTCTGTGAGTCTGTTTCTGTTTTGTAGATAGATAATTCGTGATGTATTTTAGATTCCACATATATATGATATCATATCGTATTTGCCATTCTCTTTATGATTTAATTCACTAAGTATGAGAATCTCTAGTTGCATCTATGTTACTGCAAATGGCATTATTTCCTTCCTTTTTATGGCTGAGTAGTATTCCATTATATATATGAACCACATCTTCTTAATCCATTCCTCTGCTGATGGACATTTAGGTTGTTTCCATGTCTTGGCTATTGTGAATAGTGCTGCTATGAACATAAGAGTGCATGTATCTTTTTGAATTATAGATATTGTCTGGATATATGCCCAGAAGTGGGATTGTTGGATCATATGGTATTTCTGTATTGAGTTTTCTGAGGAAACTCCATACTGTTTTCCATAGTGGTTGTAACAATTTACATCAATGGTGTAGGAAGGTTCCCTTTTCTCCACGCCCTCTGTAGCATTTGTTATTTGTAGACTTGTTATTTAGGTAGCTTTAGGTTTTTACTTGCCATGCAGGACTTTTTTAGGTTATTTGTAGACCGCAGAGTCATAGGTGTAGGAGGAAACAATGATCATTTCCTTAGGCCTCCAAAATTTTAGAGGTTTTTCTTAGCCCCCGACTATGAATTTGAGGCAAGCAGGGTGTTATGAGCTAAATTGTATCCCTCTCCCAAATTCGTATATTGACGTCTTAATCCTCAGTATCTCAGAATATAACCATGTTGTGTTTGGAGATAGGTCTTTAAAGGGATAGTTAAAATGAGATCTTTAGAGTGGCCCCTATCTAACCTGACTAGTGTCCTTAGAAGAATAACATGGTCACATAAAAAGGAAGGGCTGTGTGAGAACAAGAAGCTGGCCATCTTTAAGCCAGGAAGAAAGGTCTCAGAAGAAAGCAACCCTGCCAACACCTTGATCTTGGACCGTAGCTTCCAGAAGTCTGTTGTCTAAACCACCCAGTCTGTATTATTTTGTTATGGCAGCCTCAGCAAAGTAATATACAGAGTAATCACTCATTTTCTTCAGTCACCCCAGTAATTAATGGAAACCCCTGCCAGAGTTCACTTTCTTTACTAGCCTTAGAGGCCTGGTCAAAACGAGAGTGTGTGCATCAAAATCTTGACAAAAAATAACCCAGACTAAACAACACACACACACAAGCACACTAGAAAAATCTTTGTTTTCCAGAGACTGCAAAGCCGTCTGTGTATCTTTTGCATGTGAGCGTTTTTCCGTTTTTGTTTCTTTGCTGTATAGAATGTTTTACAGTCCATCATTGTACAGTGTTTTGGAAACTATTTGAGTCTGAGACAGAAATTTGGAATGAATAAAAGATGGGTAAGAAACGGGTTCATATTTTATTTTTCATTCTACTTCACAATGCAAATTTTCTTTTTTTTTCAAGAAAATGGATAATTTATTGCAAAAAAAAGTAAATTTTTTTTCTTCATGACTCTTGTTAAACCACCAGTACCTGTTCTCACTTGTCAAAGATCCTTGTCTATGCCTATATCGTGATGATTTTGTTGTGGGACTATAGTTGGGGAAACAATACTGCAATTGTATTTAGGTGTATTTAATGCCTTTATAAATCAACAGAGACACAAAACTCTGATTCTGAAAATTATTAATCTGAGAAGTAAACTAACCTTTTAAAAAATGAATGATAAAAACCCAATAAAATATTATATTTCTTCATGCATCGAATTTTTATTGCAAATATTTTATGAAATTAGAAGATTTTTCTTTTTGGATTTTAGAAATACCTTTCACGGTATTAGCTGTTCTTTGCCTAGCTCCTCCTATAGCAATTTCTTTTCTTTCTTGCTAATCTATTCTCTTTGGTTACCAGCAGTGATGTTAAAAATAAACAAACTTCTTAGAAATTATAGTGCTGTCACAGATATTTGAAGGACGAAGGCGGGAGGTAGTTTGTGTTTTCTTCTTTGCATATCCCAGAAAATGCTTAAAAAGTTAACTACCACAAAACAATTCTGAATTTTTTTTTTTTCAGGGCTGCACCTGCAGCATATGGAAGTACCCAGGCTAGGGGTTGAATTGTAGTGCAGCTGCCGGCCTACACCACAGCCACAGCAACACGGGATCTGAGCCACGTGTGACCTACACCGCAGCTCATGGCAATGCCAGATCCTTAACCCACTGAGCGAGGCCAGGGATGGCACCCACAACCTCATGGATACCAGTCAGATTTGTTACCACTGAGCCACAACAGGAACTCCTGAAAAAATATTTTAAAGAGGATCCAAGTTTCCCATTTTGTTTATTCGACTTGCACTTAAAAGCATTTCCAAGCTTGTTCTCATTTTTCACTTCAGATCTGCAGTTTCAGCTTGCTTCTGACCAAGTGTACTTTTCATGTCTTACAGGCAAATCAAAGGCAGTGTTTTCAATATCAGATTAATTCTCTCTCTCCCACCTGCTCCTCAGCAGCTTCCCTCCCTTTGTGAGTGGCACCACCTTCCACTCCCTTACCCAAGTTCTTTGAGCTGACCGGGTTCTTCCCCACCCCCTGTGCACATCTCCACTTCTCACAGTCTGCCTTCCTTTTTCCATCCGTTTTCTCTCTGTCCAGGGGAAGCCATCATGTCCCAGGTTACTGCATTAGGATTCCTTGTTGCATCTCCTCCAGTTCACTTTCCACATGGACCCCAGTTTGAGGATTTCGTAAACATCAATCCAATTATGTCTACAAACATTCAGTGGTGACCACCTGCTCTTTAGACTTATTTCTGGACCCCTTTTGTTCCATTTTGAAGAAACGAACATCATACTCCTCTGCTTCATATTCTGTCTTACCTGTACTCGTATGCACACTTTGTGTTTCATTTTATATGTCATTTCTTCTGCGAAACCCCCTCACCAGCTCTCAGTCTCATTAAGGACCCTTCCCAGGTACTGTCCAAAAGGTGCGTATTTATCCTGTTTTAGCACTTGCCGTACTATATTGCAAATGCCTTTTAAGTTGGCTATATCTTACACTAGCCTGAGGTTCCAAAAGACAGAGGCCATCTTTTTTTTTTTTAAAGGGCCGCACCTGCAGCATATGGAAGTTCCCAGGCTAGGGGTTGAATCAGAGCTGCAGCTGCCGGCCTACACCACAGTTAGAACACCACCAGGTCCGTGGTGTTCTGCAGCCTACATCGCAGCTTGTGGCAGTGCCGGATCCTTAACTCAGTGGGACCAGGGATAGAACCTTCAACCTCGTGGATACTAGTTGGGTTCATTACCACTGAGCCACAACAGGAACTCCTACAAAGGCAATCTTTATATTCTTTGCTGTTGTATGTGCACAGAACCTGGCACATATATTTACACTACATTTCTGATGGACCTCTTATTTTGTCATTTTCTTTGAATGTTTTAGAAATATAACAAATCAGTTAAATGTGCTTGAAAAATCCAGAAGTTATCTTAAGTGAACCTTTATCTTATTCCTCATACAACTCTCAAGGTCAGTGCGATGACAGGGGAGGAAAGTTAAATGGTGCTGATTCCCAATGGATCAAAATGCTGACTCGTTAATCCATTCCTGTTACTTAATAATAGAGCAAATAAATAAATGCCTGAACTCACTGCTCTTCCCAAGCATGATATACTCTTCCCAGTGGTCTCTAATTATTCAAGAGAAGTCTAGCCTTTTTTTTTCCAGAGTACATGCATAGAAAGTGAAGGATACTTTAAATTTTTGAAAATTGGATAGAGCTTTAAAAAATGATTTGATGAGTCAATCCTGCAAATTCTTAGCAAATGAGTGGAAAATTGCTGACCTTGGTCAAGGATTTTATATAGTGAGAGTCCAGGTATATTGTCTTCCTATCCAGGAACTGTTGGAACTCCTCCTAAGGAGTGGGAAGTTACTATCTGAAAGATCAAGTTGGAGGCAAGAGTTTCTTTATTGTTTTGACATTCATATGTTGGCCCAGTATTTCAGTACAGTCCTTGTACACTGCACAGCTGTGTCCAGTACAGGGAAAACTTGCCATTCTTATTGACAGACTGTCAGCTGCACAAGTAGTTCTTCTGCTGATGGTAGCTAAAGTTTTACACTGATTAAATATTTAAGAACTAGTAGGTTCCATATTTAAAGCCTATAAACCATGCCAGTCTAAATCAAAAAGTTTTCAAATGTCAGACATCTCGAAGACTTTGGGCTAATCATTCACCATTAGAATGATAAAAAATAAACTGGTTTTCTAAACTGAAATTGAGCCTTTTCTCTGCTCCCATCAAGAACATCCGAAGTGGAAGGAGCTCTAGGACAACATTTTTGTCCTTACAGGCTTTATTCCCAAAGGACACACACAAAAAAAACAGATGCTAGAAGAAAGCGCTAAAAACTGCCTTTGAAGTTTACTATCAGGATCCAGGGTCTTTTCTGAGCAAACGGGTCATTGGTACGAGCAGAAAAAATTGTACTCCTCTCACTCTTTCTAGAAATAAAAGAACAACTCAACTTTTCAGAAAAACACTATGCCCTTTGGGGATTTTCATGGCTTACTTTGTGAAGCCTGCCCAGCCCTTGACCAATGTTGCTTCTTTCATTGCCAACATCTTGAAACACGGGCCTTGGAGAGGCTGCACAGGTGACCTAATTCATCTACTTCCCTAATAAGGTTTTGTTCAGCATTTCCATCTTAATTTGGCATATTTTAAAAGTGAATATAAATGTTATAATAGTTGATTTCAAATTATCTGTGGAAAAGTATATTGATACCTTGTAAAAAATTATTAAAATTATCACCACTGTGTCGTCAAGGACATTGGAGGTAGAAAAAATTGGGAGATGGTTTTTATTCTTATTCTCCAGTAAAAGGGACTTGTTTCATTACAGAATTTAGTTCAAGATCACTGTAGGTCAAAATTCAGCAAGGAGAAGAATGACTAAGGTTCAGCTACAGAAGAATTAGAGACACTTGTCTCTCGAAGTCCTAAATTCCAGATTTTCTTGAAGCCAGATTCTTCCTGAAGTCTTGATGTACTCTTAAAAGATAAATAGTACATTTTATCTGCGGTTGAGAAAACACACAAACTGGGCACAGGGTCACCCAAAGGAGATAAGAATTGTGTCACTCATTGAGTTTCATCTGTGCTAAAATGGTTTCTTTGGCAATTCAGTGATACCTGCAGTAAAAAAAAAAAAAAGTTCATGTTTTCTGACTTTAACAGATTTCAGAGTATGTTGTGATTTAAAGCAGTGGTTCTTCGACTTTTTAAAATAAAAATTACATCCCACATCAGTGCAGGAAGATGGAAGGAAGTCAAAAATTCTAATCCTTTTACTTCCTCGTTTTCACCTGAAAGAGTGGACCTGCTGTATAGCACAGGGAACTCTACCCAATATTCTGTCATAATCTTCGTGTAAAAAGAATCTGAAAAAGAATGCAGTGTGTATCTGTATAACTGAATCGCTTTGATGTACAGCAGAAATTATCTCAACATTATAAATCAACTGTACTTAAATAAAACTTTAAAAAAGCCTCGTGATAATGAAGAAGAAAATGTAATCAGTTTGTAGTTTGAGCTTATACACGTGCTATAAACCAATGCCCTTAAAGTAATACATTTATTTAATGACCCTTGTCTTGATAGTGTATTGCAACTCAGTCTGCACAAATTCAATTAATACATCTACCGACAAGGTACATGTAATTAGCCATTTGGTGGAGGTGGGCTGAGGTGGTTGCCTGTGAGTCATATACCTCTTCTTTACCATTAGTGATATGGATGATTCCTATTTAAATAACTGGTTACTTGAAAGATGTAAGCTAAAACATCATTAATGCAAATATTCATTATCAAATAATAACCAAATAATCTTTGCCTATATGATCCTCAATAACCAAAAAGTCCTCAGTAAATTATATTAAAAGTGATAAAGCTAAAAAAAGCAACAAATGAGAACCCAAAATTGACCACAACGTTGACAGAGTCCTGAGAACAAAGCATACTGGTTGTTTACCTGCGTACCAGTAACTTTCCAGCATTGCCAGAATTGTCTCACACTACTTATAAAATACCTTCTTTCTTAAAATTCTAGCAACATGCTGATTTTAGTTTATGAACCTCAAATGCTAGTAATTCATAGTGACATTTAACTGGTAGAAAATCTTGAGTTCTTCCTAAGAGTGATTTGGGAAGAAATATGAAAATGTACATCTTTTGGCGTATGGAATTGTATATCTTTGGCAGTAAAGAGAAGAAAGAATTTGTATTTTTGGATCGGTTAAGAGTCCATCAGAAGGCCCTGCCAGAAGCACCTGGGGCTGTGGGCCATTCCTTCGCAAACCCAGGGGTAACAAACAGGACAGCTGTGGCCTTCTGGACTCTGAGTTGAAGGGCGCTGCTGAGAGCCTGAGGCTCGGTCCTCCTCTAAGGACTGGGGCACTGCTGAGCTGTTTCAGACTCTCATGGTCTTTGAACCTGGTGGCCTCCAAGGCTCCTGCTGACCCTAGGAGTCACCATTTGTGACTGACAAGGAGGTGACTGCGCATAGTTTTATTAGCTATACACTTTATTTCAAAGGCAGTACTCTTTACGTTATGGAGAGAGATAGCACAAATAGGACCTGCTGGCTTCTGGGCTGTGTCCCTGAACTATTGCTCCGATGCCACTTGTGTGTAACTGGTTTTTATAGCCATTGTAAAGTGGGAATGAGTTTTAATAGATAAAACAGAAGTGAATGCTATTTGACATCCCTTTCCCAGTGACTTTCCATTCTTAGTCCTTCACGTTGGCTCTTCAGGCAAACACTTAATGAAGGTCTTTTAGTTTTACGAGAGCTCTAAAATCTGGTCCAAGGTTCCTGTCAAGATATCCAGGTTATCCTAAAGGTCAGCTCATGTGCTTGGAAACTACCAGATTTGTCCTCTCCCATATTAATGCCTTTTAATAAAAAGTTTCATTGTTTCTTTTGCAACAAGCATGTTTGAGTTCAAAGATTTGGTACCAATCCAATCCCATTTGTTTTAACATAGGTGGTTAAAAAAAAAAAAAAAGAAGCTACTTCATAAGGAGCTGTGTGACTTCCTGAACGTTGTCTTTTCCAAGAAGGAGTGACCCTAACTTCAGGACAGCAGCTCCCATGGGGCAGGTGGACAGAAGGCGGGTGAGTTATGTGGTAGCCCCACATTTTATTCTGTAGGACACACAAGGTTCCTTTCTCCACACATCACAGCTGATTCTTTAATGCAGACTCTGATTTCATGTTGATCCATCTAAAACAGTGTCGAAATTAATGCTCTCCCAAATCTAGGCTATTGTATTTTCTGTGTCTTTGAGTCTGTGAAATTCCATGAGCAAAGCGCTCGGAAAGGGCTCCATTCAGGGAAAAATTGGGGGTTTTGGAAAGGCTCAAACAAAACCTGCTTAATTTCTATGAACCCCCCAATGAAGGAAACATCAAGAACGGGCGTTTGGAAATGAAATTTTTCCACATTATTTCACAGGTCCTGCTTCCTTGCTGAATGCTCCTTGTTTGCTTTCATAAATAATATTTTCTCCAGCTGGCATGCTTAAACAGGATCCATTCAAATAAATGTCATGGGGACATTGAGCAATTCCATTCCCTTTCTCAATCAGAACTAAGGGTTATATTATTTGCTCTGTCCTTTCCTTTTGAGTAGCGAGAAAGTAAGTGGTTGATATTTTTGTTAATGTTTCAAAGAAGACTACAGATGTTAAGTTTTTTCTTCAAATGAAACATAGCTTTGGGCCTTGGTCCTGTCCCTGAATATAGGCTCTTTTAGGTATTACTGCTATTTCTCAAGGAGTGAGGGGTGGTGGGTAGATGTCTTAAGTCTGCTGCTGGTTTGCTCTCATTTCTTTCCTGAGTATGTTCATGGTTAAGAGTATAACCATGGTTAGTGTTGGGTGGACGTGCACGCTGATCTGACGACCTTGTCAGCCTGGTAAGCTGGGTGCGGTGAGGGCTGAGCGTTTTGGAAATGCCTAGGATTTCTATCAGCAAAGGATAAGTTGTCTCGTTGGCAATTAAAGGCCAAATCAATAATGATTCTTTTGTGTGGGCACCGTTGGAACAGAAAGCCTTTCACCAATTTTAATAAAAACTCTGAAACGTGATTGTAAAGGAGCATTGGGGAAAATCCTATGACCTTCTTGGAACATATAAGAAGGTTTCTCAGGGTGACCCCAAAGATCAGAAGTGAATGGATATTTGGGCCTGGCCCTTTCCAAAGAGAGCATCACGTTCTCACTGGCTGTTTCAAAGGTAAGGCAGAGACCTCAGACAGGCTTGAGAATAGGATTTACTGGTTAGGATGGGGGAAGGTTGGTCCAGAACAACTTTATAGCCTTTAACCCAAGTGGTGAAGAGAGGCTAGCTCACTAGTAAAATAATCTCTAGTCAGGGAAATTGAATTGGGAAAATGAGTAGAGAGGAGAAGAATATATTTAATATTTGGGAACATATTAAAAATGTGAATTCTAACAAGGTGGCATAATGGAGACTTCTGGACTATCCCAAGGGCATATGGGTCAACCTGACGTGCACTCAGTAATGGAAAACAGAAAGCTTCTTGCTGACCAAAGACCTGGGCAGATGGTAGGGGAAAGAGGTGTGGTTGCAAACAGCCCCAGGCTTTGTCAACATTAACTGTACTCACAGACTTGAAAAGACGGACTTTCCGCATACAAGGTGTGGGAGAAGCACCTGTATTGTCAGGTTACCTTCTGCCCTAAGCTGTCGGTAAGTACTCAGACCACAAGTGCAAAACATCCCAGTGCCCTCATGGACACCTCCAGGGGACAAGCAGGTTTGCCTGCATGACTCTTGCAATGCAGAGCTGATAGGCAAGGTATTTCGATGGGTTGGAGCATTAAAGTTTACTGGTTCCTCTTCTCCTTGGAAATCTTGCCTTGAGGCTTGGCGCTGAGGTTGGTACCCAGACTGCAACACAGACATAGTCTAACACCGCAGCTGGGTGTCACTCATTGTGCCTCAGGGGCCTGAGGGACTGACATCGAGGCAGCACCTTGAGGGCCATCTTACCTGTCATGCTTCCAGACTCTTCATCTGCAGAGATCTGTGCTCTGAAACCAAGCAGGTGCACCCTGCTTTTCCTGGAGCCTCTGGTGGAATGTCCTTCCCTGACATTCCCAGAACACTCTCCCTCCCATTTTTGCTTTTATGTTATCTTACCAATGATACCTGTCCCTGTCGCTCTGTATAAAATAATATTCCCTTCCTAAAGTCTAGCCAATTTCTATACTCAATTTTTCTCTTCAGCTTTTTTGTACCCTCTGATACTTGATGTTTACTAGTTTATTTGCTGGTCTTTTTTGCCCCACTAGTATATAAGTTCTCTGATGGCAGGGGTTTTGTTTATTTTGTTAACTGCTATTTCTCACCATCAGCATCGTGTAAATATTAGGGAAATAAACAAATGAGGTCTTAAGCAGTGCTTTTAACTCTGATCTCTCTCAGTTTTCTCAGACCATAGGCATTTGGGGCATCAAGGGGAAGGAAAGATGGAAAGGGCTTTGTTGCAAAGTATGTAACCTGAATGGGGCCAGAGTCCCAAGGTTCAACAGTGTATCCAAGGAACAAAGTGAAAGCCTCTTCGCTCTGAGCAGGGAAAGCGGTTTTCTGTGTTTTTTGATTAGGTGATATTAGGTGATAAGGCAGAGTCCTACCAAGCCCAGAATGTTGTCTCTAGAGTGCCAAGTTTTTTGTCCTTAGGGGAAAAGAATCAGGACAGTTGATTGAAATGTGGCCATGGACAATGCCAGAGTCCAGGAGTTAACTGACTTGTCTCTAGATTTTAATTTCTTTAAATCTTCCCTTTACTGTTCTTTGTTTTACATTTTGAAATCAAGGTAGCTGGTAGAGTTGGGGAAATATTTGTAGTTATTTTAAAATTGATAGAAATTGATAGAACACTGTAAACCAACTATAATGGAGAAAATAAAAATCATTAAAAAACACATAAATAAAATTGTGTTGTAGCATGGGTAGATTTTGTGTTAGCCCTCTGCTCCATGGTTTCTGGTACCATGTTGTAGCTGAAGTCTCTTATGGTAGCTAAGAGTCTATGGTAGCTACAGTCATGCTGCCGTGGAGGAAATAGTCACCCATTAGGAAAAGGATCTTCAAACGTCAGTGGGCTTAAGGACCACCTGAGGATGTACTTGATCACCCAAGTTCCCTTCTTCTCTGTCACCCTGAATTCCAGATGCCAGGGACAGTGGGCTGTAAACTGGGCTTTATGACTTCCTGCAGGATAAACTCTTAGCTCCATCATTGGCCAAAATGGAGATAAGCCCATAAAGTCCCTGAAAACCTGGTTGCCCAACTCCACGTTAAAGATCTCTAGGGAGATTAGAAGAGCTTCATGGAATCTTTATCAAGACTAATTCTCTAGTCTCCTGTAGAATTATCAAGAAAAGAGGCCAAGAAGTCTTTTTGGGCTTCTCAGGAGAGAGGCCGGTTCTTAGGTGAGTCTCTCCACTCACCTCGGGATGTCCTGTATGAGTCCCAGCACCGTCTGCTGCGGGCACCGTGGCCTCGGTCAGTGGCAGCCTGGAGCCTCTTCATATGGGCTTGTAAGAGCAGGTTGTTAAACTTTGAGGACAGTTAGAAACAGGATGATCTAATATTGATAGCTTAAAAAGGGTCATGGTGGGTGGGGGTATTTATTTAAACCACTGAAATAGGTAGACACTGTAAATTAGGGCTCCTCTCCCTCTCCCATAGCTGGTACTTAAACATTCACCAGCACACCACCAGCCCTTAATCATCACTTAACATTACTGTGAGTACTTTGCCTTCTTGGATTCTCTGTGTGTGTGTGTGTGCGCGCGCGCGTGTGCGCACGCGTACACATATGTAATGGGCTTATGTTATGGGGATAAAAGAAAAAGGATGTTGGAAAGAATGTTAACCATATGGTGAACAGAGGGCATGGAAAGTACAACCTATAAGCTAATGAGATATTTTTGTTAAAAATATATTTAGATTAAAATAATTCTTGTTATAAATTGTATTAATTTGAGTATATCATTAAAAGGATTTATTATAAAGATGATTATGGTTTATCGATAGAGGGGAAAGTGGTATATATAGTTGAAAGTGATACATAGAGATCATATTTTTGTAAAAACAAACCAAAAACATCTCAACTTTAAAAAATTTACATGTATGTATGTGTTTTTCTATGTTACAGACTATAGAAATTACATGCTATTGACATAAGTGGAGAAAAGGTAGGAAGAAAGGGAAGCCAGTTTTAAAATTTATGTACCTTTATATTATTGACCTTTAGGCTAAAGTTTCATTGGTTACATTTTGGACATTTAGTGCAAGAGCTGAGCAACATGACTTAAAGGATGACTAAATTAGAAATATATGAATGAATTGTTATAAATGTACATGAACATTTTTGAGAGAAATAGTCTTCAATCAGTTCCATATACAAAATTCACAGCATCACTCAAAATAGGAAAAAATTTCGCATAATACAAGTCAGTAAGGGTATGAAGATGATTGTCAATGAAATGCTAGGGTTAAATAAAAAATATTAGAGGATGTGTGTGTATTTCTATGTGCTTTACAATATTTGGTGAAAACAAAAGAGGGTAAAGCTATCCCAGTAAATGGAGCCCAAGGTGCTTGAACAACTACAAACATCATGTAGACAATGGACTATTCATTTTGTGCTGAGGAACTGGAGCCTAAATATCTTTCCACCTATTCCCAGTAAGACACAATGACTCTCTAACCTTGGACCAGCTGTTGAGTATCCCTATAAACTGTGGCAATCCAAGGAGAGGGTAATCATCTTTGTGAAAGGGTCTCAGAAGCCATAATGCAATATATACATTTTAGCAATAAAGAGATATAAAAAGAAAGACCATCAGAAAGCCTGGCTGCTATGCTAATGTTCACTGTGGTGGTAAACATTTGCCAAAATACAGGTTTCTTTCATTTCAGATCTTTGAAGTTACATTATAGAAGTGACCACCCAGACTTAATAAAGAAAACATATTATCGTATCACTGACTCCACCACATCAGATCAAGGCAATCTCCCTACAACCTCAAGTATTCCTCTGGAAATTACACGGATTGTTTACTCCACCAGAGAGCCACCTTTATGGGTCTGTCAATCCTACTTTAAAGATAATGAGAGTACAGGGGCAGGAACCTAAAGCAGCGTGTGTTGACATAATTAGGTGGCAACTCCCAAAGTTCTTTTAGGGTTAAGAGAGAAATAGGTATCTAGCTCTGTAAGGAAATTCCTTTTTAGTTGATTTCCTACTAGTGGCCTAGTTTGTGTCCTTCCTGCTGTTCAGCGGTTACTTAATTTAGGGTTAACAGAGGATCTTTACCTGGGGCCTGAGCTTCAGCATTTCTGGAAAAGAGGCTCTGCAACTGATCTGAGTAGATATGAATTAAACATTTTACAGAACAGACTAACTCAAAGTTCCATTTTAGTAGCTCCTAACTTCCTGGGAAATGCCCAGCACTGCTATATTTTCTTCTTCTACTGGGAGTCCCTGATACACAGGGTACTAGGATATTGCTGCCTTTCCCCAAGTGCAAGAAAGTAAGAAGGTGCCGTGACCTCAGAGTCCCAGCAAGGCCCACTCAGGTTGGTTTTTGAGGAAATGTCTGGTGACGTGGCCAGCTACCAAATACATGCCGTGTCTGTTGGACTTGTACTTCATGGTCTTTTCCCCAAGATAACATTCACACTCTTTCACCTCTCCTTGCCACCTCACGGTCTGTTTCCTCTGCCTGGATCTCTCGCATGCTCATCCCTGTTTTTACTTGGCAGTTTCTTCCTCATAATTTAATACCCAGCTCATGTATCCTTCCCCCTCCCCCACATATAAGGCCTTTGCTGAGTGATTCCCCTCTCTAGCCCGGGTTAGGGATGCTTCCAAGAGTTTCCGTAGTAATTCTGGATTACTGCCCTGTTGTGTGACATGACCTATTTATGGTTAATCTCTTTCTCATAGCAGTGGTTCTAAATTTTGATTGCACTAGAATGATCCAAACAGATTTTTTAATTTTTGATGCCCTGCCTGTACTCCAGATGAATGAAATTAGGGTCCCCGGGGGGGGGGGACACCTAGGATTCAGAATTTTTTTTTTGTCTTTTGAAGGCCATACCTGCAGCATATGGAGGTTCCCAGAAGCTGTAGCCGCTGGCCTACACCACAGCCACAGCAACTAGGGATCTGAGTCAAGTCTGTGACCTACACCACAGCTCACGACAGTGCTGTTAGTTCAGAATTTTTTAAAGCCTCCCCAGTTGATTTCAGTGGGTAGCCAAGGCTGAGAACCATGGCATTAGATGGCAAAGTCCTAGAGGGTGGTGACTGGTTCTTTTCTGTACCAACTCAGTGCACAAGGCTGTCTGATGCTACTATTTTGCTAAATTGATAAATTAATGCAAGTGAGAATATTTTAGACTTTCATCGTGATATTGAGCCATTCTTTTTTTTTCTAGAATGCAAGTGGTTAAGAATTAAAAAAAATGCAAATATATTTATTAAAAATCATTAAATCCATTGGTTTTACAGCAGTTATTTAGGAGAAAGCTGTTGTGTTTTATTCATACATCACATTCTAAAGATTTTTCTGGTAGTACGCTATACTATTTATATGTATATTTTCTTAAATAAAATGATGAAGAATTGCACATTTGTATGAATGTCTCTACAGTGTTCCAGTTGAGGAGATTACGCATATAAGGCTCAGGTACAATGATTCCCAAAGGGTGGTTCATAGATCGTCTTCATCCAAATGAAAAATAGGTTTCCAGACTCCATTCCATACCTGTATTTAGATTCTTTGGCAAAGAGTTGAGAAATATATTTGTGTTTTTTTTCTTTTTTATTGAAATACACCACTATTATCTAATTATAGGAAGTTTTCATCAACATAAAATGAAACCTATACTCATTAGATAGAACTCATTCCCCATCCACCACCTGTCACTCCCTCAGGCCAACAGCAACCAGTGATCTACTTTCTATCCCTATGGATTTGCCTGCTCTGGACATTTTATATCACTGGACTTACATAACATGTGGATTTTTGTTTGTTTTTCACTTAGTATAATATTTTCAGGAATCATTCATCTTGTATCATGAATCAGTACTTCATTCCTTTTTATGACTAAATAATAGTTCATTGTTTAGACGTACTAGTTTTTTTTTCCTTTTTGCATTTTTTAGGGCTGCACCCATCACATACGGAATTTCCTGGGTTAGGGGTCGATTTGGAGCTACAGCTGCCAGCCACAGGCACAGCCACAGCCATAGCAAAATGGGATCCAAGCCGTGTCCACAACCTGCACCACAGCTCTCTGAGTGAGGCCAGGGATCGAACCCACATTCTCATGGATACTAGTTGGATTTGTTTCCATTGCATCACAATGGAAACCTCCTACCACATTTTTTTTTTTTTTATCCAGTCATCAGTTGGATAGTTGGCTTGTTTTCATTTTTCGCCAATTGTAAATGCTGCTGTGAATACTTGTGCACAAGCTTGCCTCAAATTCACTAGCTAGTTTTAAGCCCTGGTGCTCCTTTGTGTAGATAGGTTTTCAATTCTCTCAGGTATTACCTCAGAGTAGAATTGCTGGGTCATATGGTAACTCTTCTACCTGTATTTTAAACACCCTATTCAGGTAATTCTGAGATTCCCTGAGGTTGAAAACTACTTTCCTAGCATCGCTATCCCATCCAAGGCATGGTACCTGAACCTAAAAACTCCCAGCAGGTGTGAAATGGTACCTGCTAATGGGTAGAAAGAAGGACTATCATAACATCCAGTTAATTCTGATTGAAAAATAAAAAGATAACTACTAAGTATAAATAATATATCACATTGTTGTCTTTTACAAATGTAAATTCGTATATATTAAGAGATAAGATTTAAAGAAGCAGATAGCTAGGAGTAAGTCGGTCACTAAGAACTGTGGAATCCTCCTACGTTACAGTTAAATTTACCTTGATTTATTTTTGTCTGAGAACTAAGAGCGTAATGCCACGAACCAGATTCTGGGTTTGATAGGTGCGATGGAAATATGCCGTTCTTTTTGCCTTCCAAGAGTTTTGAGCACTTTTTCTAAACTTGGAGGTTTCCTTACCTCTAAGTTTTCACCTTCTCAAGGTAAAAGCCTGGAATTCACTTGCCACCCTCTTGTATCCTCAGTGCATGCCTAAGACCTGCTCTCCACCAGTCAAAAGCATCCATGACAGAGTTCAGATCAGAACGGTTTTTGGGTGCATTCCACTCACAGCAGAAACACCCTATACAGAGGCAGAGGTTCAAGAGGACATATCCAGGGGCTGGCATCACAGGTGCCAGCTGGGGCAACACAGTGGTGGGTGATTCCACGAGGGCAGCTGTGTGTGATATCGAACATTGTTCCCAGCTTCAGTTTCCGAGTCTGGTCTTCTGACCCTCCTAGGTAGCTGGGGAGTCGCTCAAGATCTTCATTTAATTCCTATTCTGCTTAAACTGGTGGGAATGTATTTATGTTAAACAAGAATATGATTGCTATCAGAGGATTCTACGTTAGAGGCTCCATTGATGCTAAACTGTCAATAGAAGCTTGCCTCAAATTCACTTTCTAGTTTTAGAGCACTGGTGCCCTTTTGCAGAAAAGTCATCCTTTTCAGGTTTGTTTTGACAAACTCACTGTACCACTCAGTGTAAAAAGTTTTATAGATGTAATCTAAATGCTTTGTGCTATTTGACCCTGATTATAAAATATTTAGCTACACAATAGCATGTTGATTTCTTGTGGAACATTAGCTATGAGTCATGATCTCTTTGTGAAGTCCATCAGTCCAAAAAGTTTAGGTGTTCTTATTTCTTTTTAAAATTTTATTAAAGTATGGTTGGTTTGCAGTGTATTAATTTCTGCTATACAGTAAAGTGATTCAGTTATACATATATACATTATTTTTCATAGTCTTTTCCATTATGATTTATTATAATATATTGAATACATTTCCTTATGCTGTATATTAGGACTTTGTTATTTATCTTTTCTATATATGATAGTTTGTATCTGCTAATCCCAAACCTCTAATTTATCTCCCTACCTCTTTCCCCTTTGGTAAGCATAAATTTGTTTCCTATGTCTATGAGTCTATTTCTGTTCTGTATTTTATTAGTAGTAGTATTTTGTCTTTTTAGGGCCACCTCTTTAGCATATGGAGGTTCCCAGGCTAGGGGTCAAATCAGAGCTGTAGCTGCTGACCTACGCCACAGTCACAGCAATGACAGATCCAAGCTGCGTCTGTGACCTACACCACAGCTCATGGCAACGCCAGATCCTTAACCCACTGGGTGAGGCCAGGGATCGAACCTGAATCCTCATGGATACTAGTCAGATTTTTTTCTGCTGAGCCACAATATGAACTCCTGTATCATATTTTAGATTCCACATGTTAGTGATACCATATGGTGTCTGTCTTTGTCTGACTTCCTTCACTTAGGTCCATCCATGTTGCCACAAATGGCATTATTTCATTCCTTTTTATGGCTAAGTAGTTGTCCATTGTATATATATATAAGGCGGTCTTATTTTTTAATCAACTTCCCTGCCCTGCTGTCTTTCTGAAACACATGTGAATGTACCATAACAGCTTTAAAATACAACATCTAAAGCTTTATCTTAGCATCAAGGATAGATGAAAAGGTTTAAGGAGAGAATAAGGATCTGCGATTTTTGAACTTTACATACCCATGTTATCTATTTAATAATATATAATCAAGAACATATCCAGTAGTTGCTTTTGGCAAATTCCTTCTTATACTGTTTGATATAAAGAAATCTCTTAGACTCAGGTGGCTAATCTGGAAGGCCTAAGAGGGGAGGATTTCTCTGACAGCAAAGTTAAATTCCATTCAAGAACTTGTGAATGTACCGAAATTATGTTAAACCTGATTTTCCCCAACCCTCTCCATCCTCAAATAGGCTATTTCAAGAAACCAGGTTTTGAGTTTCTTAAATCACTCCAAAATGAAGTCCAGGAGAGAAATAGTGTTTCAGTTGATGTTCCGACCTTTTCTCTTTATCTCCCTCAGAGTTGGTTTCCTCTGGCATGTGGAAGTCCATAGGAAATGTCACAAATATCAGTGGACCCTTTCTAAAATATGTTGAAGCTGATAGCGGCCATAGTTCCTAAGGTGCACAGTGTATGCGTATACCATGCGGACCCAAGAACATAACTATGAACCAATAGTTTCAGACTGAGAAACACCGGTCTGCAGTCTAGTTACTACTGTGCACTTTTAAAGCAACCCATGATCATTGCAAAAAAGACAGAAGCCCTGCTGTCAGAATGTGTATTCATGAGGGCTATAGAGAATTATATTTTTAGGCTAAAAATTTCCCCAGAACCTATGATCTTGAAAATAAAAATAAAATAGTAACCCATCCATGAAAACTAATCAAAATGAAAGTACCCTAAGAAAAATAATTTGCCATATTTACAGAAGATTTTTGAATACAGTTGTCTATCCTCAGCAGTGTTTAGGATGATGTAGTTACATAAGATCTGAATGAGGCCACAGTGGAAGTCATGTGGCCTATAATTTTACTTGCGTGGATTCCCAGAGGGGTCATAGTTGAAACTGATCAGCAAAAGATTAATTGTCTAGAAAGTCCTCCTGAAGTGTAGATCCTTATCCTGAGCTCCATGGCTGATAGGCAAAGTAAACACCCCAGGCACCACATTTATGGAGAAGTCATGTAACCACCCTCAAAATGTTTCTGAGTCTCTCTCCGAAAAAACTTTGAACCTTTCCAATCTATTAAAAAACTGCATATTTATGAGCATTTCACATGCTCCTGGTTCAGGCTGAAATCCTCCTCAGTCCTAGGTTTCCATCCAGAGTTGCTTTGGTCTACAGCCATGACTAAACCCTGCAGCGTTTTAAGGGCTACTGCCATAGAGCTCTTTAATTCCTTTTGTTACCTCATAAGCTCTGTCTCTGGGGATAAGTGTGCTTCAGGCATTGAAGAGTGTTTGGGGGAAACATTCCCAGGGGCTCAAAGTGGACATGACTTGTTTTTAAAGGCTGAATGTAAACATCTAGCTGCCGTCTCATTAGCAATTCCACAAGGCACAATAATGCCTCTCATTCTCATATCCGCCTCGTCTTTCTTCTGAATTTCCAGTGTGACTGTTTGCATTGTTCCTGCTCCACCCCCACCCTGGTGCGCTGAGCACTCTCCCCTCCCAGTCTGATCACCAAACTTCCGCCTCCTGATCCTCCCCGCTAACACTTCCTCTTAACCAGTTCTTCCCTGAAGACTGGCAACAGCAGTTCACAACTAAGTCTCCCTGTACCCAGTAAGCCTGAAGGATGAGAGACTGGCTTGTTAGGATGAGCAAAATTAGTTGAAGAGTCAATAATTAATAGCAATTTCTCTTGGTTTTGCATTTCTTTGCCTCTTCCTGGAATTTTGTGACTGACTTCTATCCTTTCTATGAAAAGCTCAAGTTCTCCTTAGTTCCTGCCCCACAATCTTGCCATTGATTTTTCACACACACAAAAAAGTCTGAGGCGTGGAGTTATTATTTTAGGTTTTCTTCATTTTTAAGATGACTCAGACCTAAACCATTTGCCTGACTGGTTATCCTCCTTTGAGAAATCACACCTGTTTAAACAAGTTTGTCCAAATCGTTTTTGTTATATGGTTGCTGATTATTTTTACAAATTCTGAGTCTATGACAATACCTTCTTATTTGTAAAGGCTCAAGAGAACTCTCCTGGACCCGCTCTCTTTGCCTCTGTCCAGGCAGTCTCCTGGTGGGGTTCATGTCAGTTCTCAATAAATGGGACTCCAATAAGGGAAGAGACTGGGCAAAAGATGTAAAAGATAGAATTATTTATACTTAGAACACTACAAATAATAAACACCAGCACATAAACAGTTGCTTAACATTTAAAAAACATAAAATTAGAAACAACTTCCCTTTTCTTTTGCAAAGGAGGAGATGACATCTTTAGTGATTTCTAGGAAACGGTATGAAAAGTTACTTGCTTAAAAGGTAAATTCTGGGCCATTCTGAGGTTCCTCATTCAATCTAATTGAGGGTGCTTCTGTCCCAGAGGAATTCTGACAGTGTTTGAGAATGGGAAGGCTAAAGCAGGAGAAAGGACAGAAGAACAGACTAGAGACCTGGAAAGGTATGTGCCAGTTGACCCTTCTCTGCCCTCCACTGGTTTCCAGAAATGTGCATCCAAAAATGAATGTCAAAGAAACTTTGGCTAAATCAGCTGCATTGCATTTAGCACTACACAGGGGAACTGTGTGTCACCCACACTTCCAGGTGGGATGTTTGTTTTTGGGGTCAAAGCAATAACTGGACAGAATCAGCTGGGATGACGTTCTCCAGAGGGCTGAGAAGTAAAGTTTGGGAAGGCGAACTTGGAGGAGCGGGAGTGTGGTCAGAATTGCCTCTGAGCATTCAGGATGAACTTTTCCAGTTGCAAAACTCCTCAGCACTAGTTTTCCATTCCCTGTGGCACTGACAAGCTGCCTAACACAATCACTGTGTTCTTCCTCAGGTGAAGGGGAACAAAACACCCATATTAGTTCCTTTGCGCCTCCTCTGAGTGTGCAGTCTCCTACATACTCTCGTGTGCAGAAAGAGTGAGTGCTTTTAAAAACAAGTGCTTCTTGGGACTCAGCAGGGACTTGGGTTTATTTAAGATAGTGGAGTACTTAAGCATCAACATAAAAGGGTATTTAGTATCAAAGAATACAGACTTTTAAATTGTTAGAAAAATGTCAAAATATGTATTGCAAATTATGGTCAAGATAAAATAGCGGCAGCAATTAATGTAAGATGAATGAGGGTTGGCTGTGTCCCAAGCACTGACTTAAAACTCGTTACCTGTGTCATCTAGTCTTCACGATAAACCTTCTGAGGCAGGCTCTATAGTTATCCCATTTTACAGATAATCATGCTGCAGAGTTCTCAGAGCATTTTCTCACCAAGAACGCCATTAAAGTTAGCACTGAACAAAGCCATAGGAGTGCCTGCTGGGTTTTGTTGTTATTCTTTTATTTTTTGTTTCATTAGTTAGCCAGCCCTTATACCATATTTACTACGTGGCAGGTAATGATCTAAGAACTTGCAAAGTGTTAACTCATTGAATCCTCTTGACAACCCTATAAAGTAGATACACTTACTGTCCACATTTTGAAGTCTCAAAACTTGAGCCTCAAGAGATAAAGCAACCTACCCAAGGTCACCCAACTCATAAGCCAGGGGAGTGGGGCTCTGACTCCATAACCTGTCTGAAATTTTCAGAGGGAAAATGTCTTCTACCAGCAGTTGATCCTCAGGCATTTCTTACATACTTAGTTAACTTACCCAGTTTCCTAGGGCAGGGACAGTTGTGCAATGTATGGGGATTGTGAAGGAGAGGTTGAGGAGGGCAAAGACAGCCTTTTTTTTCTGTCTCTTTTCTTCTCAGACCAACGTCATGGAGGGGAACTTCCCCTCCTCCAGCACTGACACTGCCCGCCTTGCGCTCTCATGCAAGGAGAGGAAATAAACGTTTGTTAACAGAGCGTTGAGCATCTGGAAAGCCTGTGGTTGAGAGGCCTGGCTTCATTAATATCAGAACCTAAAAATATATCAAGTGGGAAGGGATGGAGTTTACTGTTTGGAGGAAGAAAGGAAAGTAAACAAACTCAAGGGAAGGAAGTGGCTTCATTCACGACAAAGAGGATGAGGTAATCAGGGTTCTTCAGATGGCAGAGACCACACTCCACTTCTCCCCAGGTCATTTGGATAATGTGACCTCACGTAGGCAGGTGCAGGTGTGCAAAAGAGGCTGAACCCTGAGTGCCATTTATAGACCAGGAGCTCCCGCAAATATGGTAAGGCTTATTTCTGACCCAAAAGAGCCAGTGTTCTTTGAAGGTCCAGTAGCATGGGTGTGGAGCACAGGGAATGGCAGCCACAATGAACTAGAAAATAGTGCGTCTCAACTGTTGGTTGGTAGTATCCCTGAGGTTCCTGTACACACCCACAGGGGCAGAGAAGACTAACCTTCCTACCTGATGCCGGAGACTAAATTTCCTGCTAACAATGGCAAAGGGGCCCCGAGTCAGATTTGTATTTATTTTTTTCAAATTTTTTTCAGAAAACAACTTGATATTTTTGTTCATTGAATATCATGAAGCAAGACATGGAGAGATACTGTACATTCTCTTTCATACTTTTCAATTGTCTGATATTTATTGCATAATCTCAAGTTTTCCCTAGTTTAATGATAATAATACTAATAATTAAAAAAAAATAAACCAATTTCTAATGCCCTTCCTCTGGAGTCAAATTGTGAATATCTATAGATCCAAAATAAGATGGATGACTTAAACCCTGGTGTGTTAGTGGCAGAATCTGACATCAACTTGTCAAAATCCATGCTTGCTTCTTCTTCCTGGGTGCACAAACTACCTTTCCCAGCGTTCCCTGCAGTTAGTGTGGCCCATGACTGAGTTCTAGCTAGTGACATATGATGACAGGTGAGGGGCTCCACTTCCAGAAATAGCCCATTATAAACCTCCCAAGCAAACACCTCCATGATCTCTTCCCCTCTGGCTACCTAGAAGAGAGAGGATCCCAAAGTAACCTGGGAATCTACATGTCACAGATGGCAGAAACTCCTTCAGTCTTTATCTCTGAAGATCACTGAGTAATGATGAATGAACAGGGCCTGTCCACCAACAAGAACATTCACAAAAGATTGTTACTAGAATGAGCAAGAGATAAACTTCTCTTGTGTTAAGTCACAGAAATAGTGGGGTCTCTTTGTTACAACAGCTAGCATTATCCTCACTAATAAAATCAGAGTGGCTGAAACAACAGCCGTAAAAACTAACTCCCTTCACATGTAATCACACACTCATGTCCTTTGTAGTGAACATCTTTAAAATTATAGAACAGATGTGGGAAAAGAATCATCTAAATTTAAAACTCAGTATCAAGTTCGTATTTAGGCTGCCTATAAATGTGTTTTGTTTGCCACACAAAGCATTCTGCTTTGCTAGAATTCATTGCTAACATTTATAAATGGTATTTCACAAAAAATTGGATTTTCATCTTCTGAATAATTGGATAATTTAGCCAACTCGGGCATTCTTCTTCTTTTTATGTAAGTTATGCACTTTCTACATTCACATGATTTGTTCTGGCCATCTTCCCTCTCCTGCATTACTTACTTGGCCTTTGAATGCAGTTGAATTTGTCTGCTGGATTATTGTAAATAACTGGGGATTAAAAAAAATATGCAATCTAACCAGACTGCAATTACAATGAGTAAAGATTATTTTAACTATTTGCATGTTATGCCCTTGGCTTCTTCTGATGGAAGTTACAGAAACAGCCGTATAAAACCCATGACTGCATTTGCTGATCTGATCTGATGTTTTTGGTAGGTTTTCTTCCCCTCCCTATAGCTCTCAGTATTTCCTGTATGAAATCCAACATAAAAATCTCATTTCAGAATTAACTCATTAGAAAATAATTAGTAACATCTTTTCCTCCTAATATATGGGCTCTTTATCTGATCCTTTTCCCTGTTTTGCCTTTGGCTGTTAGGAAGATCACAGATATATTTTGTGTTTCAGCTATACTACAAAAGTGTGTATCTGTTTTTCTCCTTTTATTGCTATTTTATTTCACTATGTATGTTCTCAAATATGGTTATTTATATACTTTCAAAAATTCAGTGATTTCATACTTTCATTTCTTATAGGCCATCTCAAATTCTTTGTGAAGTTAGAGTATAAATAAATGAGTACGGTTAAATTAAACATTATAGTTAATGTTTAATAACAGTATAAAATTATATCAAGAGAACGGATAAAGTTTAAAATTCATAAAGTGCCAGGTTATATCCATTTAATATATACATTTTTGTTTGACTTTATTTTTTCCCATTTGAAAATAGGATGAGGTTATGAATAAATAATTTCTTGGTATTTCTGGATGATTTACTATAAACTTAGAGGGACAGTCTTTATTTGTTGTTGTTTTATTATAAAAAATTAATGCTAAATAGCAGCCAGTATATACAGATAAATATGTTCTCTCATTTACTTGTCCATTCCTCCACAAGACATCTATTTGTGTTAAGAACTATGTGTAAATAACTCAGTCGCAGCTCTTGGGGACTCAGCTAATGATGTGAAAGCCAAAAGAGAGATCCATAGAATATATGCTAGAGCGAAGATGAGTTGCTTTCTGAGAAATCAGGAGAAGCTTCTCACCTGGGGGACAGGTGAACCCTTTGTTGAAAGGCTAGTGGGAGTTGATGTAGGGGGAAGGGCCTTATTGGTGATGGGATGGAGGCCTGAACCTAGAGGAATCCCCAGTGAATTCCAAATCCTCAAGTCAGCACCACTGTTGGTGTCAACTGGTAGTAGGGGATGGGGGAGAAGGTCAGGAAATGAAACTGGCGAAGGAAAAATAGGAGGGACCTGGTCAAAGTCCTTACTTGTCATTATAGTTATTTATTCTCTTATAGTCAATGAAAGGCTCTGAGAGTTTTAAGGAAGAGACTTATGAATTGAATCTATAGTCCATGGAACCAGCTCTGGAAGAACTTCCCAGGGTACTTTTATCGAATCAGTCTTATTATTTCCTTTATTTGTTTGTTTATTTATTTTTTAATGGCTGCACCTGCAGCATATGGAAGTTTCCAGGCTAGGGGTTGAATCAGAGCTGCAGCTGCAGGCCTGTACCACAGCCATAGCAATGCCAAATCTGAGCCATGTCTGTGACCTACATCACAGCTCATGGCAACCCCGAACCTTGAATGCACTTAGCAAGACCAGGGTCTGAACCCACATCCTCATGGATACTAGTTGGATTCTTAACCCACTGAGCCACAATGGGAACACTCTCCCTTATGGTTTGTGGATTTAATCTGGTATTGATGCATTTCAGAAAGATTTTAGAATGACTTGAAAAGGTAAATAAATTGAATTAGAAGCTGCTACAGTAAGAATTTGGAAGATAGAGTAAAGGGAGACTAAGGATGGAGAAGCAAATGTGATTGTTGAGTCACACAGTCTGTGTCCTGACATCCTACATGACCACTCGCTAGAGGTGAGGCACAGAGGACTTGGCTGTAGCCTTTCTGGTAGTCAAAATAGTCATTAATAGAAACACAGAATTCATGGAGTAAAAGGAAGCCCAGTGCTTGGTGGAAGAGCCAATATTCCTGGTGCAAAAATTACAGAAATACATACTCTGGTAGAATAAAAAATATCCTCCATAAGAATCTGACAGCAAATACATTAATAAGCTCCATAGGATAATTTTGTATAAAATCTTCCTAAACGAAGTCTTTAGCATCATGTCCTACCACCTCCCTCTCATCTAATAAAAGTGATTCTAGGGCAACTTTATGTGGTCTAAAAATGTGGCTTTCTGCTGAACTCACTTAATTCAGGAAGGATTTTAAGGTATCTACCTGAAGGAAAAAAACAGGCCGTATTTCAGGTACTTCTTTCTGATGTGTTTCCTTTTTTCCAAGCTTTTTTAAAGCTAAATATTGAGCCCAGAATAACACTCCTGGTTAGGCCCCTGGAGTGCAGTCAAGCACTCCGGTAGAAGTGGTCCACTGGGCTGGGACTAGAACTGTTCAAAATTATGGGCCTGAAATGATTCTTCCTGAATTGAAAGACTGTTCACCTTCCTTCACCCACTTACTCATTGATGGCCTGATTCATTCAACAAATACGTATTGAAACCTACTTGGCAGACAACCTGAATTAGATCCAAGCCCTACTCTCAAGAAACTTATAGTCAAATCAGGGATGAACACAAAGAGGCAATTAAATTAGGAGAAGATAGTTCTGCAAAAGGCTTCAAGGAACATTCTCCAGGGGAAGAAATTAGCTGAGGAGGCACTGACAGGACACAGGATTCTCCTCAGAAATTAGTCTTGAGGGAGTTCCCATTGCGGTGCAGTGGAAACAAATCCAACTTGTGTCTATGAGGATGCAGATTTGATCCCTGGCCTTGCTCAGTGGGTTAGGGATCCGGTGTTGCCGTGAGCTGTGGTGCAGGTCGCAGACGAGGCTCAGATCCCATGTTGCTGTGGCTGTGGTGTAGGCCGGCAACTGTGGCTTCGATTTGACCACTATCCTGGGAACTTCCGTATGCAGCGCGTGTGGCCCTAAGAAGCAAAAAAAAAAAAAAAAAAAAAAAAAAAAAAAAAAAATTTAGTTTTGTGTATTTTCGATCAACTTGCTGGTAATCTCTATAAACCAACCAGTTGCTAAAATGAGGTGCCTTATTTGGACAGATTATTAACCAGAACCCCATAAAAATTGTGGAATCGTTACTAAAAAAGTTCATCTTGAAATAAGTAAAAACTGTTAATACATTTTTTGAACCTTGGTATGTGTCAGGCACTCTGCTAATTACTTCATATTGTCTTATGTCACTTCCTAAGCTTATATATCTTCCACAGCACCCCATCAGGCTAAGTAATGTTATTAGCTTCTTGCCACAAATAAGAACAAAAAGTTAACAACCTTTGTCAAGTTGTGTAGCCAGAGTAGCAGGACTAAGCTGCCAGACCACTGCCTCGATCGCTCTAAGGACGCTTTTGCCTGACAGGGTAAAAGGCAGGATCAGTGGCCTTTTAAAACCCCCTCGTGATTCATATCAATAACTTATCTTTCCATTCTCCATAATGGAAGGGTATGACTCTGACTCATCTTAAAGTGATTTAAATTATTAAAAGAACAAATAAGATGTGATTTCTACTAGATGTTTCTAGTAATAGTGTACGGTGAATTCTGTGTGAGCATTAATGGCTGGCCATTTTTAAAGATTAATGCAGCTTAGGATAAAAGGGGAAAAAAATTCTGGAAACAATCCTACATTATTCCCACGTGATTTTTTGACAAGAAGGTAGATTATACTGCAAGTCTATGTTGAAACGTGTGGGCCTCTAAACTCTGTGTATTCTTTTGAGAGGATGTTGGTATGAAAAGTCCAAGCTGGTCAAGTCTGTGTTTGAAGGGCCTCACTGTTGGCTAATAGGTATTTACAGAAGAAGTAAAAGGATTATACCATGTTTCCAGGCAGGTGGATAACAAAGGGCAGACACATGCTGTGGTTCTGAAGTAGCTGGAGTGGCAGGCGTGGTCCTTGGATACATGTTTGGCTTAAACTTGTCATCTATAGAAAATGAACAAATAGGGAGTCTAGTGGTAACGAGCCCGACTAGTATCCGTGTGTACATGGGTTCGATCCCTGGCCTCACTCATTAGGTTAAGGATCTATCACCGCCATGAGCTGTAGTGTAGGTTGAAGACCAGGCTTGGATCCTTTGTTGCTGTGGCTGTGGTGTAGGCTGGCAGCTACAGCTCTGATTCGACCCTTAGCCTGGGAACTTCCATATGCCATGGGTGTGGCTCTAAAAAGACATTAAAAAAAAAGGAAAATGAACAAATAGGACTCAGATCTAGTTAGAGAGGGGAAATGAGCCTCCTAGGCGGCAGAATCCAGGCTTGCTTGATGTGAATGAACAAACTCATGCCTTAGATCCCTGTCACTCAATCTGTCTTCACTGGTGGATCCTACAGCTCAGATTAGTGGTTCCCAAAGCAATTTTTTGTGCCTTGACTTTTTGAGGGAAAAAAATACAGGTTAAGTTTAACTAAATAAGGTCCTGATGGCACTCCAAAGTTTTATGTTGAATACTCCTCATCGGTGTACTATTAGCTATCTAACCACAGTTGCTAGGCAGGATCCAATTAATGGCTCACAGTTCAGAGAGTACTGGCATCAGAGAGTATGATCAAACTTCTGGGGTGCAGTGAGAACTCAGCCTCCCTCTCCTTCTAAGCTCACAGGAAAATATGGCGGCAATACTCACCAATAGGATTGGAAAGCCTCCATTGTTCTTCTGTGGTTTTCAGCCTCCGCTGACCCAGCATGTGGGAGATGAGTCACAGAATAACCACATAAAGGGTTAAAAGGAAGGGTCAAATAACCATTGAGTCCAGATAATCCAAGAGGGGATGCAGAGAGGCGTTAACTATAATATAATAAAGTAATGCAGTAAAAACGTTTCCGAGATTTATCCCACAGGCAGCCATTCAGTACCAGTGGGTTCTGTTCATAAATGATCACTGAGGAATTTTCCATTTAGATTAACACGTCCGGCTCTAAAAGAATGGCCCACAGGGAAGGAATTTCCCCATTCCTCACGGACTCCAGGTGGGGCTCTCTCAGATCCTGCTACCAAAGTCTCTCAGGCTGTTTAACTCTGCCGTGAAGTCTGTAGATTATAATAAAGTTAAAAGATCGTAAAAATTAATGTATTGATACAATTAGCATGTGTGTTGGTGTATATATTCAGGAAAAATTCTGAAATAAATGTGGAATCAAGCTTATGAGAACAGGGGCCCTGAAATCAGAATATCCACACTGATGTCTTTGCTTTGCTCCATACAAGCTGTTTGCTGTGAGCAGGCCTCTTACATTGACTCACTTTCTTCATCTGATAACGGAGGGGTAATACCTGCCTTACGGGAGTGTTGTGCAAACCAGATGACATAATGTGGGTGGGAGCATCTAGAAAACTGTAAATTGTTCTATGACTCTAATGTGTTATTAATTACTGTCACCTTACCTTTAAGTTAGTCCTCACAAACTTTAGGAACAAAGCATTAGTTCTAGAGTGCACGGAAGTGTGGGATTTAGAGAGCAAGGAGCTGGAAGATCACGGACCAGTGGACCACACATGTCCTGTGTGCCACCACCCTAGCTTGCTGTACTGAGAAGCAGGCCTGGAGATGCTTTCCAGAGGTGGGAGCACCAGGAGGGAGAAGCTGGCCCCATCAGTGAGATGCTGGCCAGGGACAACGCTGCTGGTGAGAGCAGAGGGTCTAGGCTGAAAGTGGTGGAGACTTTGGTGGACATTGCTGTGCTTCTGAGACGTTGGCCGTCATCAGAATCGCTGGAGGGCTTGACAAACATATATTGCTGGGCCCCGCTCCCATACTTTCTGATTCCGGAGGTATGAGAGGAGACCTCAGAATTTGCATTTTGAATCTCAGGTGACTTGAATGCTTCCGGTTCAGGGACCACACTGCGAGAACTGCTTGGATACTGTTAAGTATTATAGCTTCTCATCCACCTATAAATAACCGCATCTTACTCGGACTAGCATAAAGAAAAAGGGAATTTTCTTCAAGTTGATTAGGATTATTTGGTGGTTCCTCAGATGGACAGGAGTCAGATTCAGAAACAGACAGGAGATAGAGCAGTTCTGGTCCAGCAGCACAAACTCCCTCTCCATGATGCTTGGATGTTGCTGGTAGAATTTATCAGTTCCAAGTGTTTTTCCTCTCTTGCTTCACCCGAATTAATATTCAGAGTCCAACTGGCTTAGGGCACATGCCCAGTCCCCAGCTAGTAGCTGATAAAGTACTTTGAGATATAAGCCCTCCAAGGCTGTGCAAGATGGAAGAGACACAGCTAGAAAGGATATCAGGGTACTGTTGAGAAAGGTGTGTTAATGGCTGCTTAGGCCAAAAAAAGCAACAGCCCACGTCCTCTATCACAGTAGGAAAAGACCAATTAGCGGAGAGCCTGAAATTCTAGGGGAAAGGAGTCTGCCCTTGATCTAAATTGGTGGCTCTTATATATCCTTTACTTTGTAAAGTGGTAATCAGTAGCTTCTTTAGAGAAGGAAAGGAAGAAGTTAAATGAACTCTTTGGGAAAACTGTCAAGGATACTCATTGTGGTCCCCCCATGCCCTATGGTTCTGACTCTGAGCATCAGGACCACTACTTCCAAGTTTAAGCATGATTTTAGAAACTGTAGGTCAGCAACTCCTGAATTCAAAAACACACTCATCTGTCCTACAGCTCAAACCATCCTGTGTAATTCGTGGGAAGTTTCTTCTTCTGGATATTCATAACTGTTTAGTTTATTATGAAATATTTCAAGCATACAGGACAGTATAGAGAATAATGTTAACACTTGAGTATCTATCACCAGGCTGCCCAGATTACCCTTTTGAAATGATCCCATTGCATACTATACAACTTTTGCTCTGGTCAAATCTTGGTGTTAGGTTGACCAAGAGATGAGCTGGCCATTGGAATGGAGGTGAGGGGTCGGGAAGGCAAACCTCTGGACTACTACATATAATCATATCATCAATGACAGAGTGAATGGAACAGAGCTAAGGATTTATATTTTCTGCATATTAAAACTAGGCAAGCAATAGATTCAACAATTTGGAAGACATTCATTTTGAAAGGACTTGTTTTCCTTTGACACCTAGTCTTGATTCAAATTGCCCTACCAGGAACTATTATCTTTAAGTTGTTATAAACATTCACTTCAACTATTTGTTCAGTTTCATCCAGGTCCCTAAGCAGGTAAGTATCTTGTGGGAGGGAGTGATAAAAATGCCCACGGCAGGTTAGCCCTTTGGGTGGCTTGAATGTGTGCCCACCTGTGCATTGGGAGGGGCAACTGCTTGTAATCTTTTAAAAATAAAAGCTGTGACTAGGCAAAGTGAAGTTCACGGGATGAGATTTTAATCTAAAAAATATTAGCAGTGACAACATTCTCTGAAATGTCGAGACTTGTACCTTCTTTCCATGTCATATCTGATTTTAATTGTATGATCTAACTATGGGATTCTAAAAGAGTGAGCTCTGAATAAAAAGAAGCCTAGACTTTAGGTTGTTAATTTTCACGTAAGGACCATAATCTCCTTTAGACACACTTCTTCTTCTGAAATTGAAATTTCCTACCACTGTATTTTCTTTTTCTGCTGTGTTTTCCTTCAGTTACCACTCTAAAGAAATCATTAACTTTTGTCCCTTCCATGTTACATCTTGAAAGTATCAATTCAAGATTAAAGTAATGCCTTATGTAACTGGCATTTCTTTTTTGGTTAATTTTTAATTAAAGTAGAGTTGATTGCAATGTTGTGCCAATTTCTGCTGTATAGCGAAGTGACTTAGCTGTATATATATATATGCACACAGACACACACACACACACACACACATATAAATATACACATTCTTTTTCTTCTGTTATTTTCCATTATGGTCTATCCCAAGAGATTGTTTACAGTTCCTTGTGCTATATGGTAAGACTTTCTTGTTTATCCATTCTAAATGTAAGGGCTTGCATCTAGTAACCCCAAACTCCCAGTCCATCCCACTGCCTCCCCACCTCCCCTTTGGTAACCACAAGTCTGTTCTCTATGTCTGTGAGTCTGTTTCTGCTTTGTAGATAGATTCATTTGTGTCATACTTTAGATTCAACATATAAGTGATATCATAAGGTATTAGTCTTTCGCTTTCTGGCTTCGCTTAGTATGAGAATCTCTGTTTGCATTGACAGTGCTGCGAATGCCATTATTTCCTTCCGTTTTCCTATGGCTAAGTAGTATTACATTGTATATATGTACCACATCTTTTTAATCCATCCATCTGTCGATTGACATATAGGTTGTTTCCATGTTTTGTCTATTGTGAATAGTGCTATGAACATAGGTGTGCATGTACCTTTGTGAATTATACTTTCATCCGAGCGTATACCCAGAAGTTGGATTGCTGGATCATGTGGTAGTTCTATTTTTAGTTTTCTGAGGAATGTCCATGCTGTTTCCCATAGGGATTGTACCAGTTTACATTCCCACCAACAGTGTAGGAGGATTCCCTTTTTTCCACATCCTCTCTAGCGTCTGTTATTTGTGGACTTATTAATGATGGCCATTCTGACTGGTGTGAGGTGGTACCTCATAGTTTTGATTTGCATTTCTCTAGTGATTAGCAGTGCTGATCACCTCTTTATGTACCATTTACCCATCTGTATGTCTTCTTTGGAGAAATGTCTGTTTAGGTCTTCTGCCAATTTTTCAATTGGGTTATTTGTTTTTTTGTTGTTGTTGGGTTGTATGAATTATTTGTATATTTTAGAGATTAAGTGCTTGCCAGTAGCATTGTTTGCAGCTATTTTGTCTCATTCCATAGGTTGTCTCCATTGTTTTATGGTTTCCTTTGCAGTGCAAAACCTTGTAAGTTTGATTAGGTCTCATTTGTTTATTTTTGTTTTTATCTCTATTGCCTTGGGAGACTGACCTAGTAAAGCATTTGTGCAGTTTATCTCAGAGGATATTTTGTCTGTGTTCTCTTCTAGGAGCTTTATGGTATCATGTCTTAACGTTTAAATCTTTCTTTGAGTTTATTTTTGTGCATGGTGTGAGGGTGTGTTCTAGTTTCATTGATTTACATGCAGCTGTCCAGTTTTCCCAGCACCACTTGCTGAAAAGAATGTCTTTTTTCCCATTTTATGTTTTTGCCTTCTTTGTAGAAGATTAATTGACTGTAGGTTTCTGGGTTTACTTCTGGGCTTTCTGTTCTGCTGCATTGATATGTATGTCTGTTTCTGAACCTATACCACACTGTTTTGATTACTGTAATATTGTCTGAAGACTGGGAGAGTTATGCCTCCTACTTTGTTTTCCCTCAGGATTGCTTTGGAAATTCTGAGTCTTTTATGTTTCCATATTAATCTTTGGATTGTTTGTTCTCATCCTGTGAGAGATATCTTGGGTAATTTGATAGGGACGGCATTAAATCTGTAGATTGCTTTGGGTAGTATGGCCGTTTTAACAATATTAATTCTTTTCATCCAGGAGCATGGGATATCTTTCTGTTTCTTTGAATCCTATTTAATTTCCTTTCTAAGTGTTGTGTAGTTCTCAGCATGTAAGTCTTTCACCTCCTTGGTCAAATTTATTCCTAGGTATTTAATTTGGGGGGTACAATATTAAAAGCTATTTTAAAAATATTCCATTTCTATTGTTTAGTTGTTAATATATAGAAATGCAAACAATTTCTGAATGTTAACCTTATATCCTGCTACTTTGCTGAATTCATTGATTAGACAGAGTAGTTTTTGTGTGGATTCCTTAGGGTTTTCTCTATGTAGTATCATATCATCTGCCTATATGCTAGTGACGATTTTACTTCTTCTCTTGCAATTTGGATTTGTTTGTTTATTTGTTCGTTTATTGTCTGATTGCTGTGGCTAAGACTTCCAATGCTATGTTGAATAAAAGTGGTGAAAGTGGGCATCCTTGTTCCAGATTTTAGCAGGAAGGCTTTCAACTTTTTAATGCTAAGTGTTATATTGGCTTTGGATTCATCATAAATGACTTTTATTGTTTTGAGTTATGTTCCTCCTATACCCACTTGGCTGAGAGGTTTTTTTTTTTTTTTTATCATGAATGGATGTTGAATTTTGTTAAATGCTTCTGCATCTATTGAGATGATCATGTTGTTTTTGACTTTTGTAATGTGGTGTATGACATTGATTAATTTGTCCATGCTTGTGAACTTAGGATGAATCACACATGGTCAGTGCATAATGATCTCTTTTATGTATTGTTGGATTTGCTTTGGTGAAATTTTGCTGAGAATTTTTGCATGCATATTCATCAAAAATATTTTCTTTTTGGTAGTAACTTTGTCTGTTTTTGATATATAGAATGTCTTTGGGAGTGTAACTGGCATTTCTAAGGAATACTATTTCATAAAGTAACTTTCTCAGAGATTTAGAGTAGGCTCCTATAAATTCTAAAGCCTATTTTTAACTTAGCTGTTTTAACAATTCATTTTAATAAAATCTGTACAATCCATTGAATCAGACACCGTGAGAGGCATAAAGAAAAACAGCCTTGTCCCCTCTTCTCCAGGCACTCACAGTATCGCGGAAGAGATGACCACATCACATAATTCGACTGTGGGTCAGAGTGTGACAAATGACAGAGGACAGGTGAGAAGAAGTGCTGTGAAAGCATCAAGGAAGGAGAGGTCACTTCCAGTTTAATGACCAGAGAAAAATTCCTGGAAGGAACAATTTTGATGAAGAATAGGAAAAATCTGGCAAACACAGTGGTGGGGAACAGATGTTCTAGGTGGAAAGAAACTGTGAGCAAAGATCGCAGGGCAGAAATGTGTGGGCATACCTGGGGGACATGGATGTGTGTTGCAGAGGAGACAGGAGAAGGGGTCAGGCCCTCATTTTCAGTATGCTACATGCCAAGGTCAGGAGGTTGGACTTTATTATGGGATAATGCACAACCGTTGTCTTCCTCTAGGCTTTGGAAGAGGGAAAATGACATGATCAGAGTGAAATTCAAATCAGTTCAGCAGATTGTATTGAGTGATTACAGTGAGCCTGTGTGCACTTGTATAGTGCATACAGATACACATTCTTGGTGCTGCCCTCAGTGACCTTCAAGTCCAGTGAAGGACAGAGGTATAAGCAGATAACACCAGTAAAATGTATTTTGAGCTAAAAGTGATGTATGTGCAGGAGGCTGTTTGAGCCCAGAGAAGGTAATCTGGGAGCAGAAGGGGAAGTTGGTCCCTGATAGGAGTCTTACAAGTGGAGTAACATTTAATTGGGTAAAGAGGAGAGGGAGGAATAATCCAGACCAGGAAGACACAGAGAGCCTCAACCAACACCAGCTTTTAGAGAAAGACAGTGGTTCCATGTAACTAGCCTGCTGGGCGCGAGGCAGAGAGTGGAGTGAACCAGAACAGGGAGATGAAGGTAGGGGTGTCAGCAGGGGAGCCAAGAGGGTCCACTCAGGAGGCACAGCCCAGATGGGAATTTCAGACTCTACACATGACTCCATACATTTATGGGCGTTCCAGTACTTACTGCCTGACGACTCTTATCAACACTCTGGATAGTTTCCTAACCTTAAGCACCTCCAGCACTCCCAGGAGCCTCTGGACCTCCTATGAAAGAAGAACCCTCCCCCCATCTGCAGGGCTCCATTCCTACAACCTTGGGTCCTTAATCCCACGTCTCTGATTCTCCAGTACATTTTATTCCCCCTGCGAGTGTTAACCTTTGGCTTTGTTTGGTTTTCTGCCCACCGCCACCCCCAAAGCTTACCCTTTTATCCTTTCCCTCCTCTGCAAACAGGGCTTCATGGTGTGAGGGAAGGGGTAGTGGGGGCTGTCATTAATTTGAGGTCAGCAGCAATAAAGGAGATATATAGGAGTTCCCTGGTGGCTTTTGTGATTAAGGATTCAGCATTGTCAGTGCTGTCGCACAG
This sequence comes from Catagonus wagneri, assembly GCA_004024745.2. Classification (NCBI taxonomy): domain Eukaryota; kingdom Metazoa; phylum Chordata; class Mammalia; order Artiodactyla; family Tayassuidae; genus Catagonus; species Catagonus wagneri. The sequence continues at coordinate 45,001,350 of PVHT020004020.1, read as the reverse complement.
GTTTGATCCCTGCCCGGGAATTTCTGCATGCTGCGGGCATGACCTAAAAATAAATAAATAAAATAATTGAGATATACAATGGTAAAAAAAGAGCTAGGAGTTGGAAATATAATGGAATCAAGACACAGAAGTGAGGTAACTTGTAGAAGCCTACTCGGAGCCTGACAATAAGCTAGATGTTGGATAGAAGCAGAGACAAGTGGGATTTTAATACTACTTTGTAGTTTGGATCTAGAATGCTAAAAGTAGTGTGCTATTATTCACCATGCCTGGGGAACACAAACAGAGGAATACATTTAAGAGATGAGAACAGATGATAAATGTAACTTTGTAGGTGCCGAACCTGGGGTATCAGCAAGAGATTCAGGTCACATTTAGTGAGCTTAGCACTTTAATTTGATGCACTATACCAGTAGTCTCCAAACCTCTTGTGCTTAAAATATCATTCATGGACAAACACCACTGGGAAATGATATACTCTGGCCCTTTCTTGGAGATTGATTGTACACTGGTTAAGATAAACATATGTGACTTTATTTTGAATGCCTTTCTCATTTTTTTTTTTTTTAGAATACCTATTAACATCATTTGGAATGTTTTTTTCTAGGAACAGTGTTTTAAGAAATGCTCATTATAGCACTAAGGAGGTGTAATCAAGGATGATTAAGATAGAACTTGGTGGGGGTGGAGGGGTTACTTATTTTCATGGAAGTAAGATTGGGAGCATTATGAACTGATGAATCACTTGGAGTGAGTTAAAGGGAGAGAGAAGACTGGAGACAGAACTTTTATCAATATCGTTTGACCCCTCCGATGGCACATAAGGAATATGATTTGGAGGGACAGCAAGTTGTTATAGCAAAAGCCTGGATTTCAGAATCAACCTGTGTGGCAAGCGATCTCTAAGACTCGGTTTTCTTATCTGAAAAACAATGCTCACCAGTCTGATTGTACTGAGATTTGAAATCGATAACATACGCAGCACCTGTCCAATACGAGTCACTCTGTCCACTCTCAGTAAACACTCTTATTAATATTATTTTCATTGAAATGTTCCTGATGACTTGAAGCAAAATACTGATGATTAGGCTGCTCTATCATAACCTGAATATTGAACAGTTACATAGGAGAAAACGTGGTGGTTGATATCCGTACTCTAATTCGAGGGAACACATCCCATTCAGACATGCCTGGGCCAGGAACAGCATGGTGCCCGCAGAGGATCCGTAAAAATGAGGCAATGGAAGAAGACACCGCAGGAATTTCCCTAAGGCACCCGTGACCATGTTTTTTTCATCAGTTTTTCATGAAGAGATGCTGGAAGCTAATAACTGAACCTTAGTGAGTGTCTCTCTTAACAAAATACTGAGCTAAAAACTCCCTGGGCAGATGGCTGTTGCTATCCATCTGGCAGGAGGCGACATCCTCTGACAGCTGTCATTACCTGGCACCCTGAAGGGCAGCCCGGGGGAGAGGCATCTGGGACAGGATACTGAGCTAATGAGATACACTTCCGTCACAGTGTATGTGTCCCTGTCACAAATGCAGGCCTTAGTCAGGTTCAGTATTGGTCAACTGAACACACAAGGCCAAAAAAGCTTCTGAATTTAGATTTAAAAACTCTACTAGCTGCTATAGCAGACTAGCGTTTCTCGACCCCAGCACAAAAATAGGGCAGTTACCGCAATTTTATACAAATCGGCTCCTGGCAAACCCCAATGGGATGGTAACTAGAATTTATTATTTTGCAGTCTTTTCCTGCAGGATTTCTGGGCTGCAGCCTCTCGGGTTTCAGATCAGTCTGAGATTGCTGTTATTCAGACTGGCTCGTAAACACGAGTGGCAGTGTTCTTAATCAAGAAGCCATCCCATGGCACCCAGGATGTGGTTCATGAAGGAGATACCTAAAAGGATGGCAAACTCCTCTTTGGGGAAACACTTAAAGGCTCAGGGCTCTTCAGAACCTGGGGAAAGGACAGTGGCAGGGCAACAAAGACTGCTTTATGCATGTGAACGCACAGCCTGTTGTGGTCAGACATACTCCTTAGTTGTTCTCTGAGTGAAGACAGGCCAAAGAATAAATGAGATTTTCCCTTGAGCTTCATAGGATGTCTCTCTCAGGGGAGAAATTGTAGCAGAAAATGGATAGTTCTGTGTCTTGTTTGTTTGCATGGTCACTTGTCTGAAACAAGACTGAGGCGAAATAAGTATACATAAAACTGTGCTGCTGCTCAAAATATTTTCTGAAGACGAGCAGCAGCATCAGAGTCTAGCATCACCTAGAAGTGCATATTCTCAGGTCCTATCCTAGGCATATAGAAAACTGCAAGCAATTTGTTCTTAAAAGTTTTCCATGTATTTCTTGATGTACTAAAATTTAAAGCACTGCTCTAGGCCTGTATGTGGGGGATCTGTAATTTCCATTTCCATTCATTCATTAAGCTGGTCTGGCTAGCTTATCTTTCTCCCCTAAGTTTCTAGTTCTTTTATCCTGATGGTAACTGATTAGACCATCTGGTTACTTCAAAGAACTCAGTTATGTAATTTTATTTTTTTCTTACCAGCATAAACCAGAACTCTATTTACAGAAAGTCACTCTGTAGAGGCACTAAAAATACTGATTCTTATCCTTGTGATTCGGTTTACAACAGAGAGATCACAGTTAGAACTTCTGGAAAATGTCCTTTCCATAATCACAGTGATATAAATGAAGGAATAAAAAAGTAGAAAAATACTTACATGGGCTTCAGGTTGCCCCTGGGAAGCTTTCACTTCGGCTTGTAATTTCTCAATGCACTAAATTGGAAACCAAGGATGTAACTCTTCCTTTCACATATTTACAGTGTTCCAAGGTAAATATGTACTAGGGCTCGTATCTTAAGAATGGCAGCATTATCATCTCAGCTAGTTTTGAAAACCATCATTTAAAAAAATCATCCAAAAAAATAAATAAATAAATCATTGCTCCCATCCCCATCTCTCTCCTATTCTATGGAAGAACCCAACAAAGTACATGAGAATTCTTAATAGAATTAAGAAATGATTAGGAAAAATAAGTTTTGTTTGAGGTACTACAGGTAAATGTTGACCCATCGTATGTACATATATGAGGGACCAAATGCGTTTGTATTTGCCTTTGGAATATATGAATATGTTTTTATGTGAAGAAATATATCTATGTCTAATACAGATTTATCTATCTGTCTATCTATCCCAAAGGTATATACAAACCAATATGAGTTGAACAAGAGATAAATTAAATTTATATAGTGACACATATATAAATGTCCAGAGATTGGTGGCTTATTTTAAAATAATTTACTAAAAGTGTATGAAAAATTTTCTGATTCACTTGTCTTACTACACAGAAAGAAGCTATTCCTTGATTAAGTTCAACCTTGAAAACTAAGAAACATTTTTATAGTCCTTACCACTTACAGAATAAATAGGATAGTCAGCTAATATGGTTCAAAATAATGCATATCAAACAAACTTTAAAAATATCACCAGGAGGGAGTTCCCGTCATGGCTCAGTGGTAAAGAACCTGACTAGTATCCCCGAGGATGTGGGTTAGATCACTGGCCTTGCTCAGTGGGTTAAGGATCTGGCATTGCTGTAAGCTGTGGTGTAGGTGACAGATGCGGCTCAGATCTGGCATGGCTGTGTCTGTGGTGTAGGCCAGCATCTATAGCTCCGATTTCGACCCTTAGCCTGGGAACCTCCATATGCCTCAGGTACGGCTCTAAAAAAAAAAACAAAACAAAACAAAACAAAAAAAAATTATCAGGAAATTTAATTTTTGTATGTAAATATTCATCAGGGAATATAAATACAAATATTGTTATTGACTATCTTGAATTTACCGTATTAATTTCTAGCCAACCAAAAATAATGACAGACTTGTCAGTTTGTATAGGTTAGGTAACTTTTAAAATAAAGATTATTTTTTCTTTTATAACATACCTCGTCTTTTACAAGAACCATTTTTTCATGTGATTCCCCATTGTCTTCCTTATGATCCCGAGCCTCTAGTTTTTCTTCCAGCCAGGAAGCTTGCTCAAGCAGTTTTGATTTTGTTCCTTCAGAGGCTGCAAACTAAAGACATTTGTTTGTAAGGGTATGGAAATAGTGCTTTTTTTTTAAAAGCTCCTTTTAAAAGTCCAATTTGTAAATGAATAGCCTTCCATAAATATCTATTAAATCTGAAAATGGTTTTTGAAACTTTCCTCCTAGTTGACAAATGATTAGGATAGAGAGATAAGGAAATAATGTTGGTTTTATTTATTTTTAATAACAACTTTCTGGGCAAGAGGAGAGACCACATAGTTACGGCAGGCAGAGGTATTTCTAGTACAACAATCTCAACACTCGTTTTTATTATGTTTAAAGACTGTACTTTATTTATACAGCTGAATCTAAAATCTGTATTGAGCTTTACATAGGATTCTTGAAACTTAACTCTTGGGAGACTGTAGCTCTCTAGAAAGAGTAGCTCTGACTCCCTTGAATCTTTTTTTTTTTTTTTTGGTCTTTTTGCCTTTATGTAGAGCCATACCCGCGGCATATGGCAGTTCCCAGGCTACGGGTCAAACTGGAGCTGTAGCTGCTGGCCTTCGCCACAGCCACAGCACCGCGGGATCCAAGCCGCGTCTGCAACCTACACCACAGCTCACGGCAATGCGGATCCTTAACCCACTGAGCAAGGCCAGGGATCAAACCCGCAACCTCGTGGTTCCTTGCCGGATTCGTTAACCACTGAGCCACAACGGGAACTCCTGACTCCCTTGAATCTTTGCCGCATAAGTAGCAGAGTAGATGAAACTGAAGGGAAATGCAGGACTTCTTAGTTAAAGACTGATCAAGGGCAGATCTATGTTAAACCATAGTGAAAAAATATCTGGAAGTGACTGTTTTACAATATGTAGATTCTTCTTGAGGAGCATGGTAGGTTAATATTCTGAGTACCTTAACTGTTTTGGACAGCATCTGGACTAGCTTTTTTCATTCAGGAAGCTTATTATGCTTTTTCTCTATAACTCAGCAATAATTCTGAAAGAGTCCCTGGAAAGGGACACACAACACTGTATTCATGCCAACTCTTGTGCTCTGAGGCATGGATTATCTCTAAGTATCTCTTTTGCATTACTCCAAGTATTACTGCAAAGAACACTGTCTCATCTTGAAAAGGGCAACAAATATTTAAAGACAAATTGCCAGATGGAGAGGCATGAAAAGACTGGTGTATTTCCATGATTGGTGCTGTGGAAGTAAGTTGAGCACATCATATATACCTGTATCCATCCATCCATCCATCCATCCATCCACCCATAAATCATTCCCTCAACAAATATCTGTCTAATTAGCATCCTGTGCAGCCATTGTGTTATGTGCAGGAGATGACAAAAGTGCAATGTGAGGGCCAGAGGCAACACATGTGCAACGAACTGCTGGCTTTGCCTTTCAGCTCTCAGTGACTTGGGAGGCCTGTGATCACATGGACAACAACACATTTCACTGCTGGGTGCATGATAGTTTGGGAAATACAGTCTGCTTTCTCTGCGCACCCTTCTATTTTATCCCACAGTATCGTGTAATGGCTAAAGACACAGACTCTTGACTCAGACCCTTCAAGTCAAAATCTCGGTTTGCCACTTGCTGTCTTTGTGATTCAGACAAGTTGCCCAGTCTCTCTGAGCTTGACTTTCCTATCTGTGAACAGGAGTGAGGACAAACCAAGCTCACACATTTGTTTTCAGGTTTATACAAGATTATATAAGAGAAACACTTAGAACAGTGCCTGAAATATAACAAATACTCAATACATATTATTATTTCTTCTCTCTCCTCTAGACTGCAGTAAACATTCATATGGGTTTTTATCCAAATATTTATTATTCATCAAATTGTAAAATAAATTATCTGAAGCCATCATAGCCTCTGTGAGCTGGCTCACATTGTATTTCATTTGCTCACTTCCTGTAACCATTCTAGTCTTCAGGGAAAAGGCCTCTTTAGGCCTGATTTTTTTTTAATCCCAAATATATTCTTTTTTAATCTGGCCCATTTTGTTCCCAGGTCCTGACTGATCTATAATTCATCCAGTCACCATTTGGTGGTCTTTCTTTTAAATCTGTCTCCTGTTGTTTGTAGGCCTTTATTCATTCACTCAACAGATATTCATTTATTCCTACATTTGTTAAACAAATTTGTTGGATATTTATTATATGTAAGACTTCGGAGGTAAGAAATGATTTTGTTTATATTTTAGAAAACACAGTTTTTTCAGAAAAGCAAACAGCTTAAAAAGTATTACACAATATGAAAATATATAGATGAATAATATTAATACTTAATATTTACTGGGTGCTTATTAAATACCACATATTCTGAGAATCTTTTGTTTTCATATTTATTCATTTCGATTCAGCTTCCTACCCATTTTGCAGATAAGGAAATTCAATACGTTCAATTAGGTTGTACAGCTTGTTCAAGGATATAACAGGTAAATATTGGAACCCAAGTTTTTAGCAGTAGACATTGGGTCTGTGTCAGAAATGCAGGTAATTATCATGATAATCCCATTCTCTTTCCTGCTGATTGGTTTAGGAATCAAGACGTAAACTAATCAGAGCCTGGCTCTTCTCTGTCAACGGTTAATGTGTGAGGAAAGGTGACCTAATTTGGACCACTCACACTGCACAGGAGGAACTTTGATGCTTTAGAGAAGCACTTTCTCTTATCTAACTGATAGGAATGCTGCCATAGCCATCCCAGAAACATCCGAGAAACCAATTAGATAATGAAGCCGCACTCTGAGTGGAAGTGTGGACAATAGAAAAAAATCTGAGTCTTGTTGACATTATCGAAATGTTTTATCAACTGCTTTAGAAATACCTCCAACCCTGGGACTTATACTTGGTGAGTGTGTAAGTTTCCTTATTGTTGATAAGTTGAGTTTTCTCTTACTTGCTACAGTATACTTTCTACTGATACATTATCTGATCCCAAAATTCCATGATCTTGACCACAAGTGAGTAAAGTCTACGGAAAAACAGCAGTAACTAATATTTATTTGGTGGCCACACGTACCAGGCATTTGGTTTATATTTTTTGTTGTTACTATTTTAAGGATTGAGGGACTGGGGGCTTTTAGGGATGAATCAGCTTGCCCACAGCTAATAATAATGTTTGGATTTGGGTCTACATGGGTCTGTTTCCTACTCTGGGTTTTATATTACATTTAAAATCTAACTAGGAAGCTGCCTGAAAAGATGAGCTCTGTCATTTCCCCCCGATTATGTGGTTTTCAGCATTCTTTCACAATGTGTTTATTTATATACCTGACCTGAAGGAAATTTTTTTCCTTTTTCCTAAGACCTGAGAATTCTGTCCTCCCATCTTGCTTCCTTTTTATATAGATACCAACCCCATCTCCTTTCTCTCCTCTTGTAATGAGACGTCTGAGTATCCCTTTGACTCAAATATGTTTAGCTCAGGTTCAGCTTAACTGTAAGAAACCCTGATGTTGAATTAGCAGGTCTGTGGGCCTTCACCTCACACCCTCTGATACGGTGATCTATGTGCTGGTAATAAATTTCTACCTCGATACTTTGCTATATTTTTAAAATGTAGTTCTCCGGTCTTATGTATTCTAACCAGGCTGTAAATTCCCCAGAAGGATTTCGGTCAAATTCTGTCAAAACTTATAATAAGCCTCAACCAAATGGGCCAGGAGCAATCTTTCCTAAGATCATTCCATTTATTAAGTTTTTATTTTTTTTTATTTTATTTTTTTATTTTTGCATTATAGCTGGTTTACAGATTTCTGTCAGATTTTTCAACTGCACCATGTGGTGACCCGATTACATGTACATATATGGATTTGTCACATGTAATTAGATATAGTTCCCCGTGCAATACAGTTGGAGCTCCTTGCTATTCCATCATTAAAGCACTAGTTATCCCCATTCCC
>PVHT020004020.1:44934076-44992377 GCA_004024745.2 Catagonus wagneri | reverse complement strand
TAGAGTTTTCTAAGGTACCTCCACACTGTCTTCCATAGTGGCTGCACCAGCCTACATTCCCACCAACGGTGCAGGAGGGTTCCCTTTTCTCCACACCCCCTCCAGCATTTGTTGTTTGTGGACTTGTTAATGATGGCCATTCTGACTGGTGTGAGGTGGTATCTCATGGTAGTTTTGATTTGCATTTCTCTAATTATCAAAGATGTTGAGCATTTTTTCATGTGTATTTATTAAGTTTTTAAACTATGAGTTGTAATTCTCATTTGTATCATAATCTCACAAAAGCAGGGTAAAGGGATCTTATAATCTCTTTCTCATGTGAATACACTGGGGCAAGAACTAGTATTCCATTATAAAATGATAAAACTTATCAGCATAAGGCAAATGATATTCCCCCAGCCTTTTTGAAAACTACCTATCAAATAAGCCTGATAATCCAGAAGGAAAGAAAAGAAAAAGATGAGAGAAAAATAAAGTGAAGTTAAATAAAAATTATGCATCTGAGTTTTTTTAAGCGCTGCATAGAAATTTGTACTCTATTGCTGAGTTACGAGATATTAACTGACATTTTGAATTCACTCCATTGTTTCCATGAGGGGGGGTTTAGGACTTTTCAAAATTTAATTTTCAAATCAGGAAGCCCTGAGGAATGCTGCTTAAATTCAAATTCAAATTATGGGGTAGAAAACAAGGCATCAAAGCAAGAAAGAGGAAATCCAAGTTATCAGCTGCAAGATCTCACAATACTCAGGGGATTGGGGGCGTTGCTTCCTCTTTAGTTCTTTTTTTCTTTTCTCTTTTTCCTTCTTTGTAAGAACTGCTTGATTTTATAGAGTTACTCTCTTGAAAGAGCGTAAAAATAAAAGCTTAGTCCAATTTACAATCAGATATCTGCTTACAAAAAGAGAGTAGAAATGCCTTTATTCTTTATGCAATCAATTTTTATATATCCTAATTAGCTATCTTTGCTAGACGTATAGTTCAAATGACACTGGGAAGCTAATATTCTTCATTTGATTTTTGAAGAGCAGGCCCCCTTCTCCTCTTTCCTTTATTCCAACAGGATTGGAAGTAAGAGGTGATTTTAAAAGCGTGAGCATTATTTGTTGTAAGAGTTATGTAAAACAAAGTGACAACTTTCATATTATTCATTTAAGGATGTGTAAATCCACTAAAACAATTCCACTTTTAGTATATACCTCAATTTTGTTAATGTTAAATTTTTTTTATAATTGATTTATAATATTGTGCCAGTTTCTGCTGTACAGTAAAGTGATCCAGTCATACATATATATGCATTCTTTTTCTCATATTATCTTCCATCGTGTTCTACCCCAAGAGACTGAATATAGTTCCCTGTGCTCAACAGTAGGATCTCATTTCTTGTCCATTCTAAATTTAGTAGTTTCCAGTATTTGATGAAAGATCATCATAAAGGTAAAGTGATACAGTTAAAAGTCACAGATAAACTGTATTTGCTGAACAGTTTATTGATGCAGTCAAGAAAGGGTACTGATATATTTTAGATTTGTATTCAAGTTAATAGTTAAAACAAAATGACTTGGACTTCAAAGAGGATAGCAGAGTAGGACGCTCCAGGAATTGGTCCTTCCACTTAAAGAAATTGTGAACTGGAAAGAACTGTCAGAATCAACCATTTCCAAGCTCTGAAGTCTAGTAGAACACTTGCGGCATCTAGGGAAGCACTTGATGAAGAAAGATGCTGGCATTCAAGGAAATCTCTGTCAGGTCACTGGCTAACTGCAGAAGTAATGGAACAGAAGACTTTAGTAACCACACATGACAAGAAATATGGTCTCTGAAAAAATTAGTTTGTAAAAGTAAACAAACATGTAACTGTAGGCTTCAATAAGCAACAATAGCAATTCTTGAGGAGGGAGAAATAATCTGATTTCCAGCATTACCATATTATAATATTCAAAATGTCTAGTTCTCAACAAAAAATTACAATGTAAGGTATGACTCATTTATTTAAAAAAAAAGAAATTGATAAAAATCATCCATGAGGAAGCCTAGACATTGGGCCTTTGGATTTATTGGATGAACACTTTAAGTATTTAGATATGCTCAAAGAGCTTAAAGAAACTGTGGGCAAAGAAGGAAAGGAAATCATAAGAATGATGTATACACAGGTAGGGGATATGATTAAAGGGATAAAAATTATAAAAAGAAACCAAGCAGAATTTCTGAAGTTGGAAAGCAAAATATAGTTGGTTGAAATGGAAAAACAAAATGACTGTAAGAGTTGACAAGTAGATATAAGTTGGAAAATGACAGAATCAGCAAACCTGAAGATAGCACAACTGAAATTATTCAGTCTAAGGACTGGAAAGAGAAAATACAGAAAAATGAACAGAGCCCAAGAGATTTATGGACAGCTACCAAGTATACTAACATAAACATTTTAGAGACAAATAAGTAAAGAAGATACAGAAAAGGAAAAGGGAATCAAAATGGTACACTAGAAAAACAAACTCAAGAAGACAGTATGGAGAAATTAAGTAAAAAAAGATATAAAATATATAGAAAACAGCTAGAAAAAATACAGAATTATGTCCTTTATTATCAGTAGTACTTTAAAAGTAAATGGATTAGACTCACTAGTTAAAAGACACTGATTAGCAAAATTAATAAAAATGTGATTCAACTGTACGCTGCTTATAAGGGACTAACTTTTGACTCAAGCAAATAGTAAAAGGTTGGAAAAAGGTATTACATGCAAATAGTAGCCAAAAGAGAGCTTATATTTGTCCGGATATATGCCCAAGAGTGGGATTACTGGGTCATGTGGTAGTTCTATGTATAGTTTTCTAAGGTACGTCCATACTGTTTTCCATAGTGGTTATACCAGCTTACATCCCCACCAACAGTGCAGGAGGGTTCCCTTTTCTCCATACCCCCTCCAGCATTTGTTGTTTGTGAAAATCTTGATAGACCTATGAGAAGTAAAGAGATTGAATCATTAATCAAAAACTTTCCCTGACCAAGTCCAGGATCAGATGGCTTCACTGGTGAATTCAGCAAAGTCATCTAAAAAATAGAATAGGAGGAAATACTTCCTAACATATTACCCTGATATCAAAGTCACACAAAGATACCATAAGAAAACTACAAACCACTATCACTTATGAACATAGATGCAAAAATTCTCAACAGAATACTGGAAAACTGAATCCTGTGGCATATTGCAAAGAGTATACATCATGACCAAGTGGAATTTATCCCAAGGATGCAAGAGCAGTCCAACAACAATAAGAAAATTTCTATTACTATAACGCACTACATTAATAGAATGAAAGAGAAATATGTGATCATCTCAATAGGTGCAGAAAAAAATATTTCACAAAATTCAGTACAATAGAAACATTCAGCAAACTAGGAATAGAAGACAACTTTCTCAATGTGATAACGGATATTTAGGAAAAACCCACAGCTAGGAATTCCCATTGTGGCTCAGTGAAAATGAATCCAACTAGTGTCCATGAGGATGCGGGTTTGATCCCTGGCCTTGCTCAGTGGGTTAAGGATCCAGTGTTGCAGTGAGCTGTGGTTTAGGCTGCAGATGCGGCTTGGATCTCTTATTGCTGTGGCGTAGGCTGGCAGCTCTAGCTCCAATTCGCCCTCTAGCCTGGGAACTTCCATATGTCGTGAGTGCACCCCCTGACAAGCACAGATACACAGACAGAGACACATACACTCACACACACAAACAAAAACAAAACCAACAGCTAACATCATATTCAGTGGTAAAAGATAGAAAGCTTTCCCCCTAAAATCAGAAATAAGGCAAGGATGCCTGCTTTCTCTACCACTATTCACCCTTACACTGAAAGTCCTACCCAGGGCAATTAAGCGAGAATAAGAATAAAACTTCTAAACTGGAAATGAATAGTAAAATTATCTGTAAAACTGTCTTTATGATGACATGACTTCATATGTAATTTCAAAAAAATCCCCTCCCATAAACTACTAGAGTTAATAAATGAATTTAGTAAAGTTTTAGCCTACAAAATAAACACAAAAGATCAATTTGGGCTGCTCTACCCCTGTGTTTTAAAATGCAGGTTTTATTATTATTCAGACATGGTGAGGTCAACAGATCAGGAGATAACTGCCATTGAAAAGGTAGTTTGTTACTCACAGTTCTCAGGAGGAGGGTGCATGCCACATCGTAGGGATCTATGCTGTGTGTGGGGGCACATAGGGATGACCAGAGTCAATCAGGAGATAGAGGAAGCAAGGGGAAAAATGTGCACAAGGGCATTTGTTGTAGTTTCTGTGGGAAGGAAGGGGTGAGCAGAGATAAGCAGGGTTAGGATGCGCTAGTTTGAACAAATTCAGTGGACTCTGGAACACAGAGATTGTCCCTAGTTGTATGGTATCTGTACCTGGCATGGTTAGGGCAAGGGTATACTGGCCCTGAGTGTGAGAGCCTGTTGGAGGAGGTGGTGGGAGTGTAGCCTTTGAAAGGCACACTCACAGGAAAGTCATCCACTGTCTGTAGAAACTGGCAAACATGGGGCAGGGAGCAGTCAGCAAAGCCACAGATGTCAAATCATCTGAATTACAGAAAATAAAAGCCATAATTAATACAACCAGCAATGAGCAACCTGAAAAGGAATAAAACAATTCCATTCATAATAGTATCCAAAAGAATGAAGTACCAAGGAAAACATTTTACCACGGAGGTGAAAGAGTGATAACACTGAAAATGACCAAACTGCTGAAAAAAATTAAAGAAGACCTAAATAAATGAAAAAAAATCTCATGTTTATGTGTTACGAAACTTAGTAGTGTTAAGATGACAAAAATCCCATGAGCAAACTACAGATTCAGTGCAATACCTACTAAAATTAAAATGGCTTTCTTTTCAGAAATAGAAAAGCTAAGCGCCATATTCATATGGAATCTTGAGGACCCAGAAGAGCCAAAACAATCTTTAAAAAGAACAAATTTGGAGGACTCATATTTCCCAATTTTGAAATGTACTGCAGAGCTATGGTAATTAATAACAGTGTCAGGTATAAAAAACAGACAGACAGACCAGTGGAATAGAATTGACAGTTCAGAAATAAACCCAAACATCTATGGTCAACTGGTTTTCACCAAGAGTGCCAAAGCCGTTTCATAAGAAGCATCTCTTTGAGTTCCCATCGTGGCTCAGTGGTTAACGAATCCAACTAGGAACAATGAGGTTGCAGGTTCAATCCCTGGCCTTGCTCAGTGGGTTAATGATCTGGTGTTGCCATGACCTGTGGTGTAGGTTGCAGACGTGGCTTGGATCTGGCATTGCTGTGGCTGTGGCATAGATCAGCAGCTATGGCTCCGATTTGACCCCTAGCTTGGGAACCTTCATATGCCGCGGGTGCGCCTTAAAAAGCAAAAAAAAAAAAAAAAAAAAAAAAAAAAAAAAAAAAAAAAAAAAAAAAAAAAAAAAAAAAAAAAAAAAAAAAAAAAAAAAAAAAAAAAAAAAAAAGCATCTCTTCACAAATTGTGCCTGACAACTGGATAAGCACATGCAAAAGAATGAAGTTCTACCCTTACCCCACTCTATAAACAAAAGATAATTCAAATATAAATATAAGAAAGCAAGGGAAAAGCTTCAAGATCTCAGCTTTGGCAGTGGATTATATGGCACTAAAATAAAGAGCAAAAAAATAAAAAATACTTAAATTAGACTTCATCAAGATAAAAAAATGTGTGAGCAGAGGCCATCGTCTAGAACATGAGAAAAATATTTGCAAATCCTATGTCTGATAAAGATTTGGAATCCAGAATATATCTGTAAAGAACTCTTTCAACCAAACAAAAGGACAAATAACCCAATTAGAAAAATGGGCAGAGTACTTGAATAGACATTTTCTCAAGAATATATACAAATGGCCAGCAAACTCATGAAAAGATGTTTGAAAGCATATCTGGTGCCAGGTAAACCTTAGCTTGAAGTATGACACCTTCGTGACCTCAGAGGGCCACACGAATTACAAATATTGCTTGACTGGCCCTTCTTGTGCTCAGGAAGATCATGGTGTCCTTTCTCTTCAAGGAACTTCAGTAGAATTACAATACCTGCTTATGCCCATCTGCAAGGACAATGAGGTGCGGGTGATTTGAAGACACAATCAAGGTCAGTAAATGAGCGAGGCAGTCCAGGTATGCAGAAGAAAATATGTCACCTACATTGAGCAGGTGCAGTGCAAGAAGGCTAATGGCACAACTGTCCATATGTGGATTCACCAGAGCGAGGTAGTTCTCAGCAGGCTAAAACTAGACAAAGACTAGAAAAAAATCCTTGCACGTGAAACCAAATCTGAGCAAATTGGAAGAGAGAAAAATAATTATAAGGAATAGCTTATTGTGAAAATGAAGAAATGATTTTTACCTGTTGTGAAACCATAGTTTAACTGTAGATAATTCAGTGAAGTGGCTATTTCCTTGTAGTTTTACAAGATGTCTCTAATATTTCATTTCCTTCTCATTTTGTTATTGATGTATAGCACTATAAACCTACTCCTGCAATTGTGATTAATAATTGTATAAATAAAATTTGATAAGTTATTTAAAAAATTTAACATCATTGATCATTAGGAATTGCAAATGAAAAACACAGTGATTGTTGTACACCTATCAATGTACTAAAAAAAAACTCGAGATTTCACATCATAGCCATTATGATTTAAAATTAAAAAATAGGAAGTGTTTGGTGAAGATATAGTGAAATAAGAACACTTATGCCTTGCTAGAGGGAGTGTAAAATGGTACAGCTGTTGTAGGAAACAGTTTTGTCATTCATCAAAGGGTTAAAAATAGAATTACTATATGGTCCAACAATTCCACTCCGATGTACCCAAGAGAAATGAAAGCATATATCCAAACAGAAGCTTGTATACACATGTTCATACCAGCATTATTCTTAAAAGCTAAAAGGTGAAAGAAAATGAAATGTCCTATAACAGATGAATGGATAAATTGTGTTGTATGCGTACAGTGAAATATTATTCAGCCATAAAAAGGAATGAAGTCCTGATAGTTGCTATAACTTGAATGAACATTGAAAACATTATTCTAAGTGAAGGAAGCCAGACACAGAAGGTCACATGTTGTGTGATTTCTTTCAAATGAAATATCCAGAACAGGTAAACTCATGGAGACAGCAGATTAGTGGTTGTCAGGGGACAGGTGGAAGGAATTATGGGGAGTCATTACTTAATAAGTACAAAGTATTCTTCTGGGATGAATAAAAAATGTTGAAACTCAAGAGATAGGGTGGTTGCAGAACACTGTGAACACACTAAATGCCACTGAATTGCATCCTTTACAATGATTAATTGTATGTTTTATGAACTTCCTTTAAAATAGAGTAACTATCTAGTTAGCTCTTTATGGTCAAGAAAATTGTCAGCATTACATCCATTCACTGAAAGTTATTAGAAAAAAAATAACAAAATTGGATTGGTTTAAGTTTATTTAAGTTTATTTCTATAGGGCCACACCCACGGCATGAAGAAATTCCCAAGCTAGGGATCAAACCAGAACCACAGCAGTGTCAATGCTGAATCCTTAACCTCTAGGCCACCAGGGAACTCCTGGATTGGTTAAATTTTAAATTAATGAATCAAATCCCAGGCAGGTACTCAACACCACCCTGAAACTAAAATATCATGTTTTCCCCCTAGTAAATTGACTTTCCTCTTCTCTATTTACTTTTTTCTACTCTTTCCTCAAATATTTCGTACTTTCTTTTTCTTCAGATTTCCACCCCTTACCCCAGAGGACTACCTCATCAATAATTCACTGAAATAATAGAAGCTGCCAGATGGCTACTGCCTCACCTTCCCACCAGCCAGTATACAAACCTTAGTGCAGCAGACATGGCTAATCTGTTTCCCATCAATTGTTTCCCCACTTACCCCTTGCTACCAGACACCCAATTCGGATTAGCCAGTAGCCATGTGTTGAGGGAAGCTTGGTCTTGTCCAGCCCCAGGGAATGAATCACAATTGCTAAGCCAGACTTGTTGGTCTCGTTCCCAGGTATAAAAGATTATTTTAGTCATGAGCCTGCAATCCAGAAGAGGCCCATGGAGCCTGAGGAGAGGATTTAACCAGATTTTTTTTTAAGACATACAGGCAGGAGAATATCTCTTTTTTACAGGATGTTCTGATTGCACATAATGCTTGAATTGCTGCAGATACTGTGTAAATATAACACAGTCAACACTGAGGGTGGTTAGGCAAAGGATAGGTAACAACCTGTCTTCTTGGTGACATTCTTGAGTGGTTGAAGTAACCAGTCTTGAAACTGCTCCATCTCTGGACTTATGTGAGATGATAGCTGGCCTTGACACAGTACTTGAATTGGGTTTCTGTTAGTTGAATGAAAAGGCGTCCTTACTAAATAAATGGAGAAGATATTATTCTAACAAAGGCCAGCTCTTTCACTTGGCTTTCAGTCTCATGTCCTCTGTCAAAAGCCTTTGCTCCTGTAATTTCTACAGCCCCAGCCCCCAAGTCCATCTCTGAATGATCTGTCTCACCCTTTCTGGATGATTCTGTTCAGCATATAAACATGTTTCAGTAATTCTCATCAGCCAAAGCTGTCTATTGAACTCTCCCCCACCTCCTCCAATCATCTTCCCATTTCTAGGCTTCTTTTCCCACTCAAACTTCTTAAAATGATTGCCGACCCACACTGTTGTCACTTTCTTACAATATTCTCACTCTTTCTCTTTTTTTGAAAGAAAGAAAATTATTGGCTTATGTAACTGGAGAGTCAGAAGTAGATTTTTGTTTCACTCACAACTAGATTCCAGAGACTCCAGTGCTCTGTGTCTTTTTACCTCCGCATTTTGATGCTGCTCTTGTGTGTTGTCCTCCTGGTTTCCCAGTGCAGACAAGCGTTCTTCACACATTAGGGAAGATGTTACCTCTCGCCTTCCAATTCAGGTCCACAGGTTACAGTTTGTGCTCCAGGAGAGTATTGAGAAAGAACTCTTACTTTCCCTGTCCATGTTCGTATGGCCACTCTTGGACTGATCTTTATTGTCAGGAGAATGGGGTATCATGCTTAACTGGACCTAAGTCATGTACATAAAGCTCATTGTCTCTAGTCAAGAATACTCTGGTTGGGGAGTTTCCATTGTGGTGCAGAAAAATGATTCAGATTAGTATCCATGAGCATACAGGTTTGATCCCTGGCCTTACTTAATGGGTTGGGGATCCAGTGTTGCCATGAACTGTGTTGTAGGTCGCGGTCAAGGCTCAGATCTGGGAATGCTGTGGCTGTGGTGCAGGTTGGCAGCCGCAGCTCCGATTTGACCCCTAGCCTGGGAACCTCCATATGCTGGGAGTGCAGCCCTTAAAAAGCAAAAAAAGAAAGAAAAGAATGCTATGGTTGACAGCCACATGATTATGAAAAGATTGGAGCCTGAAGGAACTGTTCTGCAGAAAAGGTAACCATAATAACAGAGGCCAATTAAAGTCCACACCCTCATGCTCCTAAGTATGTACATTTTCCCAAATGCTCCTATATAATATGATACGTCTAGTATACGTGAATCTAGAAATACACTTCCCTCTCAAAAGGAGACAACCCAAAGTCATATCAAATTTCTGCACCTGGCTTCCCATTTTGTGCACCCCTCCCTGAATCAAATCCAGAGGAAACTCATCCTGACACAGCACCTGAAGACAAAATTGTAAATGTGTCCTCCCTACTGTGTCTAAAAGATGGGGAAAACTGGACAGTGCAATTCCCCTTTTTAAGAAAGGAAAAACGGAAACAGCTTTCAGGTGTCATAGGCCTTTGGAAACATTGCATTCTCTAGGTCAAAGACAGCAAGTCCTATCTTGGCAGTGTGGAGAGTGGAGGATTCTGATCTGCTTGATTCTGTTTTTGACCTCTGGGAGCCTTCTGTGTCCTTTTCCTCCAGGGTCAAAGTCAAGAAAAAGGCTAGAAGGTTTTCCTTCCGTTGGGGTTGCACTGACATTGAGTCTTGGGTATGTCACTAATTGCTCTATTTGTTAGGACCATTTCAGTGATGTTAACAGAAAGCAAATGCAAGTTGGTTTTGATTAAAAAGATAAATAATTAGTTCATTTAACTGAGAAGTAGAGGCTTCTCTAAATTCTGAGTCTTAGATTCTCAGAATTTTCTCTCTCCCTTCCTCCTAACTTCTTTTATGTTACAGGAAAGGATTTCCCAGGGGCTGTGAGGAGGGCCACCCTGGGTTGTTTTCCTTTCCTAATCTCTCTGTCCTTGCCTTCTGCCCTCCACAGAAACTGATCTTGCCCAGGTTTCCTACAATTCTGACTTTTCTAAATACGTTGGACACATTTCTGGTCATTTACTCAGCCTCTAAGTAAAATATTACAATTCAAGCACTCTATGCCTTGTGAAACTCTTCTTATTGCTTCCAGGACACGATTCTCTGGATCTCTCCCTGATTCTTAATTTCCTTGGCTAGATTTCCTCCTCTTCTAATCCTCTAAACATCAAAATTTGAGAGTCTTAGCTGATCTCATTAGGTGCTGTGGTTGAAACACCAGTCATGTGCAAGTTTATGACTCCCAATTTTTTTTTTTTTTTTACATACAACCACTTAGCCTGTTGGATATACAACAACCTACTTAATGTTGTCACTTGAGTATATACTAGGCATCTAAGAGTTAATGTCTTCAAAATGAACTCCTCATATTCTGTACCTTCCCAAGACTTCCCTCTCTTAATAAATGGAACCACCCATCCATATATTTAACCCACGAGTATATTAAAAACTTCTCTTTCTCTCACCATCCACCCAACCCTTCCCAGAGTACAATTATTAAAACTACCCCCATTAAGTAATGTATTTTGGTGTTTATCCCCTCTCATTGTTGTTTTCCTAGGCTGTCTCCTCCACAATCCACACCCACATGCACAGCAATTAATTTTGTAGAATAGGTTCCCAGTGTCACTCAAAATTCAAGTGAGTCTTGGCAAGCGTCGTAGAGCTCATGCTATAGAGGAGTGACTTCACTTAAAAACAAAGGCTTCCCTTGTGCTAAATGCTTTGCAAGCTGACTTGGACTACAAACTATAAAATTCCTTGGCAGTAAATAACCGAGGTAAGCACTGTAAAAATTACCTATTCTACCTGTGGAATGGGCAGGAGCCCCTGTGTGTGAAGATACATTTAGGTCACAGAACTGGTTTGGTCTCATTTCAATTTTACAGCTAAAAACAAATAATAAATTCCCCATCCCACCCCCACCCTAGACAGAACAGACTTTTACGGTTATTAATATTTCTGCTTTTCACTAGTTATTTCCAGCCATTCCTAGGTTTATGCACATCTTAAAATAGACCCCCAAAGGCCTATAATTTAGATGCATGGTTACCCCCTATATTAGTTTGCTAAGGCTGCTCTTAAAGAGTACCACACATTGAGTGGCTTATACACAAATTTGTTGTGTCACAGTTCTGGAGGCTAGAAGTTCAAGATCAAATATCATTAGGGTTGGTTCCTTCTGATGAGAGCTGTAAGGATGGCTCTCTTCTAGGCCTCTTCTCTGGCTTCTGGTAATTTGCTGGCAGTCTTTGCATTCCTTGGCTTCTAAAGCATGACCCTAGTCTCTGTCTTCATCTTCGTGTGACTTTCTTCCTGTACGTCTGTATCAAATTTCCACTTTAACAAGGACACAGCCATATTGGACAAGGAGCCCATCTCACTCCAACATGTCCTCATTTTAACTAATTACATCTGCAAAAACCCTCTTGCTGAATAAAGTCATGTTCTGAGATACTAGGAGTTAGAACTTCAACATTTGGATTTGGAAGGGACCACATTTAACCACAGTACCCCCATATTGGGGTAAGGAGAAGCAGGAACCCTGAGTAAGGAAGAAACATTTAGGTTGAGTGAAGGGAGAAATATTCACCAAAAAATGAAAATATTCACCAGTTGATAATTGAAATATAAACTTACGGACCCAGACATAGAGATTTCCTAAGAGTCCTTTAATCTCCAAATAAGTTCTCTGGGCCTTAGGAGTAGATAAAAATACAAGAGAGAAATGGGACATGGGAAAATGTGAGGCCATTAACTGTTGACTTGCATGAAAAGGTCAAATGTTTGGATGTAAATGTCAAAAGGCCATAGTGTCAGGTTCTAAGAAATTAAAACCAACACCTGTAGGGCCGTAGGACCCATTCCTAGGTTACAGCCTATCCCTTTAAGTTCTGGTCCATTCTCAGAAAACTTTTGTGGAGGAGGGCACAAACTTCCCCTGCCAGTAGGACTCAGAGAGTTGACTCTCTACTCTCTGGCTTGGCCTATGGGAAATGCACTCTCCTAACCTTGAACATCTTCCAGGGGTCTTTCTTTTGCCTCAGATCCCCTTAGTGTCTGACTTAAGAAAGAACAGCTAGATTCTCATACCTGCTCTGTATTCAGTCTGTCATGTGGCACCTAGAAAACTTCCCTGTCTACTTGAGAAAAAATGATAGTAGAAAAGGCCAGTGAACTGTCAGCATTATGATGTAAGTGGTTTTGACCAGGATATCTCCTAAAGGGTGTCAGGGACAGCCTGTCATTATATATCCATTCAATAACCGCAAAAGGCTTGTATTTATACTACTCCAAACTGAAGCACTAAACTGTTCCTGAGGCTAATGAATGAGATCATCATACAAAACACATGATCATGCAAAACTTTCTCCTTGAAAGGTTTGAAGCCCCAGGGACTGAAACGGGAAGAATAGATAGATAGATAGATAGATAGATAGATAGATAGATAGATAGAAACCTCCTTCTAAGAAATAGGTTAAGGGTCTGATAAATCAAAGGGCTGAAACATTCAGAAGACCTAAATGAAGAAATCCAAATTCCAAAGCATTGAGAAGAGTCCAGGGCACACATAGGGTAAATTGAGCCTGCATGAAGCCTTCTCTAGGAAATGAATCATCTTTAACATCTAATGATTCAAAGCTAAGTTATCTGGGGCAACCACAGATCATCCAGTCACCTGAAACTTGGGATTAATATTTTTTATTGAAGCATCATTGATTTACAATGTTGTGTTAGTTTCTGGTGTATAGCAAAGTGATTCATACATATTTTGCATGACTGTGTTTCGTGTGAAGATTTCACTTATTAGCCTGAGGAACAGTGTAGTGCTTCAGTCTGGAGTTGTATAAGTAGTCTCTTGCAGTTATTTAATGGATATTTAATGACAGGCAGTCCCTGATACCCTTTAGGGGATATCCTAGTCAAAAACATTTACATGTATAAATAGATAGATAGATAGATCTATATAGATATAGCTTTTACAGATTCTTTTCCATTATAGGTTTTTAGAAAATATCGAGTATAGTTCCCTGTGCTTTAAAGTAGGTCTTTGTCGTTTTATTTTATATATACTAGTGTGCATCTGTTAATCCCAAACTCCTAATTTATCCTCCACACACACCTCTTTCCTCTTGGGTAACCATAAATTTTTTTCTATGTCTGTAGGCCTATTTCTGTTTTGTAAATAAGTTCATTTTATCATTTTTATATCATCCCACATATGTGATATCATAACGTCTTTCTCTGTCTGACTTACTTCACGTATTTCACTTAATCTGATAATCTCTAGGTTTATCCATGTTGCTGCAAATGGCATTGTCTCATTCTTTTTTGTGGCTGAAAATTTTCTATTGTGTGTGTGTATATATATATATATATATATATGTACATATATACATAAACCATATCTTCTTTATCCAATCATCTATCAATGCATATTTAGGTTGCTTCCATCTTGGCTATTATAAATAGTGCTGTAATGAACATTCAGGTGCATATATCTTTTTGAACTAGAATTCTCATCTTTTCCATATATATGCCTAGGTAGGAGTGGGTTTGCTGCATCATATAACTCTATGCTGGATCTTATGGTTAAGTTTTTAAGGAATTTCCGTTCTTTTATCCATAGTGGTTGCACCAATTTACATTCATTCCCACCAACAGTGTAGAAGGGTTCTCTTTTCTCCGTACCCTCTCCAGCATTCAGTATTTACAGACATTTTGGTGATGGCCATTCTGACTGATTGTGAGGTGACAGATCGTTGTAGTTTTGATTTACATTTCTATAATAATTAGTGATGTTGAACATGTTTTCATGTGCCTGTTGGCCATCTGTATGTCTTCCTTGGTGAAATATCTATTTATGTCTTCTGCCCATCTTTTTTTCTTTCTTTCTTTTCCTTTTTTTTTTTTTTTTTTTTTTTTTTTTTTTTTTTTTTTTTTTTTTTTTTTTTTTTTTTTTTTTTTTTTTTTTTTTTTTTTTTTTTTTTTTTTTTTTTTTTTTTTTTTTTTTTTTTTTTTTGCTTCTTAGGGCCTCACCTGCAGCATATGGAGGGTCCAGGGCTAGGGGTCAAATTGGAGCTACAACTGCTGGCTTATGTCACAGCCAGATCTGAACCACTTCTGTGACCTACACCACAGCTCATGGCAATGCCAGATCCTTAACCCACTGAGCAAGACCAGGGATTGAACCTACAACCTCATGGTTCCTAGTTGGATTCGTTTCCACTGTACCATGTTAGAAACTCCAGTCTGCCCATTTTTTTGATTGGGTTGTTTGCTTGTTTGTTTTTATGTTGAGCTGTGTGACCTTTTGGATATTCTGGAAATTAATCTGGTCTTACATTTAGAGATTAATTTTGTGCATGATGTTAGAGAATGCTCTAATTTCATTTTTTTACATGTAGCTGTCCAGTTTTCCCAGAACCACTTATTAAAGATGCTATCTTTTCTTCATTGTATAGTCTTGCCTCCTTTGTTGTAGATTAACTGATGGTAAGTGAGTGGGTTTATTTCTGCATTCCCCATCTTGTTCCATTGATCTGTGTGTCTGCTTTTGTGCCAGTACCATACTGTTTTGATGACTGTAGCTTTGTTATGATCTGAAGTCAGGGAGTGTGATTCCTACAGCTCCGTTGTTCTTTCTCAAGATTGTTTTGTCTGTTTGGGGCCTCTTGTGTTTTCATACAAAGTTAAATTTTTTCTAGTTTTGTGAAAACTTCCATTGGTAATTTGATAGGCATTACATTGAATCTGTAGATTGCCTTGGGCAGTTTGGTCATTTTAACAATATTGATTCTTCCAACCCAAGAATATGGTTTAATCTCACCCTCTGTTTCAGTTGTCATCAATTTATTTTCACCAGCATCTTATAGTATTTGATCTTTTGCGTCCTTAGGTAGGTTTATTCCTAAGTGTTTTATCCTTTTTGATGTGATGGTTGGGATCAGTCTTGAATACTACTTTTCCACTTAATTAATCACCAAATCCAGCCCATAAGTATTTCTTATACCTTTCTTCTCTTCACTACTCATGAACATTTATTTCTAAACTAGATTTCTGAAAGAACCTACACATTGGTATGCCTGCCTCTGGTTTCCTAATCTATTCTCATCAGTAACCTCAGAGTTTGCTCTCTGGGTATAAATCTGAGTATCTCTCAAACCCTTGAGTGATTCCCCATTGCCTGGAGGTCAACTCTCATTGTTATAATGGAAAGAGCATGAGCCTTGATATTAGAAAGACCAATGAATGAATCCTAATTTGATTTGAGACCTCAGGGAAGTCACTTTTTGTACTTCTTTTCCATGGAACATATGGGGTAGTTGGAGGGAGTGGGGATGGGGTGACAAAAATTGAGAAGGGTTATGAGAGCACCTAGGAAGGACCCCTAACTCAAACTTGAAAGAGGAATAAAAGCATTTTGGAGTAAGTAGCATCTAAATGAATATCCAAAATGAGGAGTTTGTTGGGTTTTGCTACATAATGTGAAAGGAGGTGAGTGAAGATGGGGAGAATGGAGTAGAGCAATTCTATGTAGAAGCAGAGGGAAAAGGAGGCATTAATTAAAACTTGACTATAAGGAACAAAGCCTTTTGGGTTTTATAGATGAGAAAGGTAAGAGATGATATATCACTTTGAAGAAATTGAAAGTGGTATAGTAGTAATATGCTGAGAGTGCTGTGAGATAAAACTGGAGAAGTAGGGATTCAACCACAAAGGATTATAAAATCTGTGAAGAAGTATATATTTGATCCGGATAGTAAAAGGGGGCTAATTGAGGATTTATGCAAGAAGAAATGGGAGATCTGTGTTGGAGAATTTCCATTCTGTCTATTGTATTGAGGAGCCATTAAACAAGGGCCATAAAGTAAAGCAGGGAAAAGTTTCTGAAGTTGGGGTCCTGGACAAGGACAATGGTAAGAGAGAAAAAAAGGATGGATTGAAGAACTATTGGAGAGGCTTCATTTGAGTACTGAGCAATCGATTGGACATGTTGGGGTGAGGAAGAGGGAAAAATATAAGCAGCAGGGTGGCTGGTGTCACCTCTCCCTGGTCTAAGGGATGTGAGAGAAGGAACAGGTTTGGGGCAGGAAGCTAATGGACAGGTGGAGCTTGAGTTGCCTGTAAGAACTTTGGTCTTCATAACTATTCAGGAGGCAGTTGTATATTCAGGTCTGAAGTCAGGAGGAAGATGAGGAATAGCGGTGAAGACTTGGTTTTTCTTGGTAGACCATGTGCTCTAAAGTCAGGTCACCAAGGGAGAGTGTGTGGCAAGAGCAGACAAGCAGGCTGCTGTCCCACAAAAGAGCTTTCGTCATTTACAAAACGGGAACATGATTTCCAGGGCTAGGGAGAGAAACATATGGGCTAAGATACCTTGTGGAACACTTAGCTGACAGAAATTGGTCAGTCGATATTTTATTGAATGAATATTAAATCACTGTTTTATTAAATGAGTAATTGGACAAAAGTACACACCTGATTTCCTTGTAGAGAAAGTTTAAGCAAAGTGAAAGTTACTTTGGATCTCTGAGAAGTTCTTATGAAGAAAATGCAGGCTATGCCCATGCAAAAAATACGTGCTCTTATTAGCAGAGCCAGGACGTATAAGGGGCAAGACATTTTGCTTTTTCTTAGACAAGAAAGTCCCATTTATTAGCACCCCGTCAGCTATTTAAAACTGACTTCTGTTTGATCTTGACATTTACGAGCAAAAGGAAGTCTTTAGTTATGTAACAGGCCAGAAGTCCACACATCCTACCTATAACAACAATAACAACAGAAGCCCATTTGTTGTTGTGCTCAACTCTATTCAAAACAGCACATATCTTCACCAGCTTGGGTTTTTTTCTTACACCCTCTGGAGTTCCCAGTTAATATCCAACAATCCAATTTTAAGAGGGTTAAAATTGACTACTGCTTAGTTAGGAGGGTGTGTGTGTGCGTGCATGCGTGTGTGTGTGTGTTAAGAGGGAACTCTTCTGCTATAAAATAAACCAGAACCAAATTATTTAAAAAAATTCTCAATTACTAGGTTTCATGGTGATTAGGAAACCCATTCCAAGTCAAACAAGCTGCTTGTGATTTTGTGGCATTAAAGTAGACTTCTAAATAGATTGGAAAACAAAAACTCATTCACAAAAACTCATGATTTCAGATTGGCATATCAAGCACAATTTCTGAGCAACTGCAGAAATGAATACTCCTACCAAGGGCACATTACTTATTTCAAATAAACTTGACATCAAGGGATCCACTGTTGCATTTAAACAATGAAAAAAGAACCAGAACATTTTTTAAGACAATCTCAGTATGCATCAAATCCCTTTTAGCCACTCATACACATACTCAGTACCTAAAAATTTTCTGGAGATCTATATTCTTTCTGTTCTTAAACTTCAAGAAACTATAGATTGAATACTAAGAAGCAAATAATAGGAATTTTAGGGTATTAGATATAAAATTCTAAAGAAATTTTGGTTATTAGAGTCAAACATACTAGTCTTTGTTCTTTCTGTTTGCTTACTTGCTAAGTGTTAAAGGTCAAAGGTCAGTCAGAAGACTCAGTCAGTCCCCACAAACTATGGCATAAGTCAGAGGGGTTCATTATAGTTCTCACACTAAAAAAAGAGTATTATAAAAGACCCGGATGACCAAATCTTAGGTCCAGCTCAAAAATTCACATGGGATTTACAGCCAGAAGTACCTGCTGAAAGTCACACCACTGTGGGGCAATGGAATTGAAATTGAGACTCCACAGAGCCATACATCTATGAATAATTGATTTTTGACAAGGCTGTCAGGACTGTTCACTGGAGGAAAATCATCTCAACAGATCATGCCAGAAAAACCGGATATTCACGTGCACAAGAATATTGACTTTACCAGAACTAAGCACTGTGTGCAATAGTATGGTCCAGGGGCTGGATGAGCAAAGCAGATATTGGTCAACCCAGTATCCATCCTCCCCTTCTTAGTAAAAGAATCTTCATACTCCTGGGGTCACAATGTGCCCAGCTAAAAACCCAGATTTCCTAGCCCCCAAGTTAATAGCAGCGGTCAGGCTATAAGAACTCACTAGGTGAGCTTTGGGGAAAAGCTCTTCGAAAGGCTCCTCAGTTGCTAGGTGTTCGCCAGTTTGCATTGCCTTCTCCTTCTTCATGCTGCCTGATTTACCGAATAGCTGAAGCTGCACGAGCATCTTGGACCCTGATGATTGTTTTTATTCGCTTCTTTTTGCTTTTTAGGGCTGTACCCACGGCATATGGAAGTTCCCAGGCTAGGGGTCGAAATGGAGCTGCAGCTCTCAGCCTACGCCACAGCCACAGCAGATCTGAGCCACATCTGCGACCTACACCACATCTCATGGCAATGCCAGATCCTTAACCCACTGAGCGAAGCCAGGGATTGAACCCACGTCCACATGGATACTCGAGGGGTTCATTACTGCTGAGCCTCAATGGGAACTCCTCCTATAGCTGTTGTATTGGAAGCTTTAAGTCAAAATGACAGATTTTGAGTCAGAATGACTTTAAGTCAAAATGACGCCTGTCGGATTCTTAATCTCCTGAGCCACAACGGGGACTTCCTGGACCCTGAGAATTGAAGCCCTACGTGACTGACTTAGTTCCTCTGGAGTTGGGGCTGGGAGCGGGTCGCAGAGCAAGGCCGAGGTTTCCTCCTCACCCTTTGGGAGAGGAGCAGGAACTTCACTTCCCCTTGTTAGAAATGCAAATTCTTTACCTCCACCCCAGATGTACT
The DNA here is from genome assembly GCA_004024745.2 of Catagonus wagneri. NCBI lineage: Eukaryota > Metazoa > Chordata > Mammalia > Artiodactyla > Tayassuidae > Catagonus > Catagonus wagneri. The sequence goes on along the minus strand of PVHT020004020.1, from coordinate 44,973,266 downwards.
GAATCAGATACTCTGGGGCTGGGACCCAGCGATCTGTCTAACAAGTCTTCTAGGTTCCCGTTTGGGAACCAAATGAGTTCTTTTTGTTCAGTGCTGCTTGTGTAGGAAACTCCTTTTAAATGGCTTTGACCTATGACCTCACGCTCTTCAGAACAGGGCCTCTGAATTTTAAAAATACTTCGATTCTAATAGCAGCTTCTCTGTTTATGAACTGTATGACCTTGGGAAAATGACAATATTTTTGAGTCTCATTTTCCTCTTGGGGACGACAATAATAGTGCCTCTTACGGGGTTCATGTGTGCATGCGATGAAATGTCTGCAAATCTAAACAGTACTGGGAGCATCATAGATGCTGAATAAATGTTAATTCCTCCACTGTCCGCCCACCATTGGCAATACGTTGTAGGGGTCTGACTTTGGGCCTGCATTCCTATAGGACGTGAACTTAGACAACACCCCCCACTGGACCCCCTTTCACGCTTTGACTCATTATATTTTGCTTTAAGATGAAGGAGGACCTTAGGGAGATCCCAAGAGAAAAAGAAAGGGAAAGGAATTGTCTTTGAGCGTAACATAATTGGTCAGATTCAGTAAAGATTGAAGGTACAAGGAGCTCTTATTACTAGTTTTATTTGGGGCTTTTGGAAAATCTCTTTCATCCGGTAAGGGGAAAACTATGTCCAGTCGGCACCTGAGCTATTACTAAGAAGTAAGAAAAAGGCTCCCCTGTGCTTTTTTCAAAAGTTGGGGAACAGTACTCCCCTATTCTTCTCCATTGAAATGTCTCTGCATTTTGAGTATCACCAGTAAATTCCTCTTTGTGAATTTATTTGTTTACTTATAATTTATTTAAATTCTTCCTTGCTGTGTCTTGTCTATGTTTTATCCCTACTTGGGAAAAACAATGGTTAGAAAAAAAAAAAAAAATTCAAGTTCCCCACCAAGATTCCTACCTCCTGGCTCTTCAAATCATGACATCTCTTTCCCAGCTAGTGTTTATGCCACGCTTAGTATGTAAACAGTATTTGGCGAGGTATGGTACCCAAAAGATGCCTGGAGCAAATTCTGACTACATGGTCATTCTTGGATTCACCTCCTTGGTGAGAAAATGGTCACAGACTCCCCTCCTCAGTCCTTCCCCCCCCCGCCCCGGAAAAACCCTGAAAAACATCATATATCAGCCCTGCCCATTCAGCTCCTGGCCTGAACAAAATCAGAGAACGAACAGGAATAGACAGAAGGCCTAAGAGATGAAGTGGAAAGAAAGAAGGTGAAAGTTCTAAAGTCCCTTTACCAAATGAGGAGCTGAGACAGAATAGGAGAGATAGCTGGGTGCTGAAAAATCCAGCCAGGACAACAGGGCAGGGGTGGGAGAGGGCCTTTCCTGGTTGAAAGACTCTGACATTTTGAGTAACCGCTCTGTTGTGATGTGGGTGTCTTTCAAACACTTTGAGAGCTACCAGTAAAAAAGGAAACTTAGAATACAGACACACACCCTGGCCCCTGACCCAGGACTCAGAGATTCTGTTATGACCACTAGCAGGAATCGAGATAGATTAACACTTATTGAGACCCCGAGAGCCAGATACACTTATGTCATTCAGTCCTCATGGTGCGTTGACCCGCTTGTGTGTATGTAAGACAGCTGTGACTTGGAGAGACTAAGTGAACAGCCCAAGGTCCTAAAGCAAATGGAGCAGAAACAAAGCCTGAGCTCTCCTGGGTCTGCTGCTGGAAGCCAGGAACCAGCAGCCAGTGATGAATGAGAGACACCGGGCCAACAGTGTTGCCAGAGGAAGCGTGTCAGGAACTGGCCTGCTGAGTCCTTCTGCGCTGGGGGACCTCTGGGTCTTTGCTTCATTGTGAAACCGTGGCTTTTCTGACACTTGCTTTGCCCCAAAGCTGTGGGATCTCTTGGCTTGTGTATGGTCATAAACTGCAGCCTCTCAGAGCCCCTTTCTTGGTGCCTCCTATATGTGCTGGTGATAGAAGCCAGCACACAGGCACAAACTGCCTTTTTATGAGCTTCTGAAACCTTTTTCCTCTTCTTTTTTCTTCTTAACACTTTTCCTTCTTTCCTGTTGCTCCTTCTAGTCCTTTATCTACTACCTAATTTCCAGGCATTTCCTCCCACTGAACTTAACCTACAGGAAATATAATTAAGACAGGAGTTCCCGTCATGGCACAGTGCTTAACCAATCTAACTAGTAACCATGAGGTTGCAGGTTCAATCCCTGGCCTTGCTCAGTGGGTTAAGGATCCGGCGTTGCCGTGAGCTGTGGTATAGGTCTCAGACGCGGCTCAGATCCTGCGTTGCTGTGGCTGTGGCGAAGGCCGGCAGCTACATCTCTGGTTTGACCCCTAGCCTGGGAGCCTCCATATGCCATGGGTGAGGCCCTAAAAAGACAAAAAGAAAAAGGAAATATAATCAAATGTTTTCTTTAACTAAACTTGGCAGTGTCCTGAATTGCTTATCGTTATTATCCAGGACAAGGGTGGGATTCTTATATCCCTTTCTTTGCTGACTTGCTGCAAACTAACTTCTTCGAGCTGTGAACAGCCCAGATTAAAAGCCTGAATTGCAAATTATCTTGATTTCACATTTCTCTTACTTTGACACTAGTGACACTTTGGAGAAATAAGGAATCTAAGAGAAGCCAACAAGGAACTCTGTCACCCGTGTGACCTCAGAGAGGAAGCGCCACACTCTTATTTCCTTATTAGGTCTGAGTTTCTTCTTTTTCATAGTGAACCAACAGAGACCTTACTGGAAGGGACCCTAGAAAGGTTGAGTTTAAGTTACCTGAGGCCCAGGACCAACCGATGCTTAGTGCGGATGAACCCCTAGGCATCTCTTTGCCTTAGTTCTATGTGAATCACTAAGGGACGAAGCCAGGAGGTAAGACTTAAGTAAACGTCAGCATTTACCCTCTTCTCAAAGGCAGGATCCATTGGTTGACAATGCCGCGAGCCTCCATTCCCAGTCTCAGCATAAATCTTTGTCCTTGACATTTCATCTGCTCTCCCCACCCGTTTCTAGCCCACTAGGCCAACCCATCTGGCCAGTGCCCAGCTACGGGGTAGACAAAAAGATTTGGATTACTAGTGAAAACCAGCTAGCGTTCCATCATCCCTGTGACAAATCCTAAATTGCTGGTATTTCAAAGAAGCCTCAATGGGGAGTTTGGGACTGACATATACACACAACGATATAGAAGAGATAATTAACAAAGATCTACTGTATAACACAGGGAACTCTGCTCAATATTCTGTAAAAACCTAGATGGGAAAAGAATCTAAAAAAGAATGGATAGGTATATGTATATATATAGAGATAACTGAATCACTTCGCTGTGTACCTGAAACTAACACAGCACTGTACATCAGCTGTGTGCCAATTAAAATAAAATAAATATTAACATGTATATATGCATATAGGAAAAAATATTCCTTCACACACACACATCCACATCCACATCATTGTCTGGGCCACTGAAGGCAATTTCTGCCTTTGCATCTACGAAGTGGCATAGCCTCGTAAGGAAGACAGTGGCACCCAGTGGACAAACGTTTGATTGTTTGAGACAGGTGTTTCCATTCAGAAATATTCTCATATCTTAGCCTTTAGAAAGGTCATTTGCTCCCCTTACCTTTCGCTATCCTTCTGTAGTCACGTTTTTTCAAACATCTACTGAATGTAAACATAGGTTTGAAGGGAGTGTTGGTATCATTGTTATCTCTTCAGGAATAAGACTTAACTAAGACACTGGAGAAAGCAAAAATTTCAGAATTAAATCCTCTGAGAGCAGTGTCTGTATTTGATTAACCTGTTTCAGCAGTAACAGTGGGGACAGCCAAATCTAATAAAATAGTCAATTAAAAGTGTAATATTGAAAGTGCCTTTAATGTGCTTTTTTTTTTTAACACATCACCTTTTCCTTTTCTTCACACTGTTGCCAACTTCCAATTAAATTCACTTGGTTATATGCAAATTTGTCACCTCCAGGGGCAATACTTCAGGAAAATAACACACGTGGATCCTGCAACTTAATGCGATTCTGCAGTCTACCTAGGAGCCATTCAAACACCTATTTTCACTCCCCAGCTTTTAGAGTGATTCTTTTGATTGTGAGCTACTTAGTAGAAAAGCTTTGCTTGTCTTTCTTCCCCAGACAGCTAACTAGCATCTTACTCACGTTAGTTACAAACAAGTTGAGTGAAATCCAGTTTCCATTTTACATAATTAATCTGCTAAGCCCTGAAAAAAAAAAGCATCTAAGTATTTGATGTTACATAAAGGGATCATCTAGTTAAGAATGTTAAATACTAGGGGCTATTTGCACTGTTTAAAAACTTTTCTAAAGAACAAAAGGGATGAGTACTTTTATGGGTGAATTGAACTTTATTGATTTAAATCATTAAAATCATTAAAAGGCATTTAGGTATAAAATAAGCATACCTAATACCAGCAGGGAGGGCCCTCTTTGATTAGCCTTGCAAAATTTCTTCCAGGTTTGCCTGCTCTGATCTCCTTAGGGTTTATGTTTTGAAATGGTTCCTCATGTTCCATGTTTTGTCACAGTTGGAAGTTTGCCTTTTTTTTTTTTTCCTTTGACGGTAGGGTGGATTATGACATACAGGTGAGAGAAAGTCTTTTTTCCAATAGATCCAAGGCTAGGGCACCACTTTTTCATTAACTGACGCACAACCCGTGGTAAGCCCTTGTGTCTCTCAGATTTAGACAGTCAGCAACAAACACATCTCAAGGGAGTTCCCACTGTGGCTCAGCAGAAGAGAACCCGGCTAGTATCCATGAGGACGTGGGATTGATCCCTGGCCTCACACAGTGGGTGAAGGATCTGGTGTTGCCACAAGCTGCGGTACAGATCGCAGACATGGCACAGACCTGGCATGGCTGTGGCTGTGGCGAAGGCCGGCAGCGGCAGCTCCAATTCAATGCCTAACCTGGGAACATCCATATAGTGCAGGTACTGCCCTAAAAAGCATGCATGCATGCATGCATAAATAAATAAAATGTATGTGGTATAAACACATCCCCAAGTAAGAGTGCACTTTTTTTGGTAAGTTGAGTCCATTTGTGCATATACCCCTAAAGCACATGTTCATTGAGCTTCTTTTTCTCCTGACTACAGTACTTTTCTCCCCCAGTTTCTGCAAAAATTCTTATAATATTCTGAGACAATCAGATTTTGCTCTACAGACTTTTGTTATACAAAACTCAAAATTGTCTTTCGGCAGTTTCTAAAACTGTACCATCAAAATGTCTCGATCCGTGATAAACCAGTGCATGTTTGTAGTATCTCAGGGTCTCTGTCCTTTTTCCTCCACTGACTGCCACCCGCGGTGAGCACTGCTGCCCTGTGCTGTAGGAGGACCCAGGCTCCTGGCAGCCTTTCTCTTTCCCAATCCCCTCTGCCCAGGGGCAGGGGCAGCAGTAACAGTGGGGTGTGCACCACATGCTATACTGCTGGCAGAGTGTAATTGTGTCGGGAAGTAGTCTGAGCTTTGCTGGTACCCACACTCACTGTCTCTGAAATTGGAAACCTGGTGTGTGTGCCCGTGACCTATATAGCAATCTGACCGCCAAGTGGAGGCTACGCTTCCAGTATGTCCTGCTTGGCTTCTGTGAGTTTCAAAGCCCGAGAGGGAAGCCAGTATTTGAAAAGCTCCCTTTCTTCACATCATTTGAGGAAATTGTTCCTGTGTGGTTCCCATAGGTCTTATCTTACTTGGGGCTTATCCGTTTATGGTGCAAATATGTTTCACTTATCCAGAAACCTGCTTGCTTAAAGATCGCTTTTCTACTCCTGGGCTGTGGTGAAGGAAAATCAAAACATTACCATCAGAGGAGTTGCAAAGGCTGAAAAGTCCCACACAGACTGAAGTAATTAGTGTTATATCTGAAATGAATGAAATGCTGTGTATGCGTGTGTGTGTGTGTGTACTTGTACCTAGCTGTATCAGTGGGTACAGAGGTTGTAACGTGTATTTAGATCGACCTTGCTCTGCTGCACACTGAGGAATAGACATTTCCGGTCCCAGTGACAGGTATTACCTGTTCGGATAAGACTTGAACCTTTTCTTCTACTTCCTTCAGGCTAACCTCCAAGGCCTCGAGTTGTGCCAAAGTAAACACCACCTGTCCAGCTTCCAGGGACTCTTCCTTTAAAACAATAATCAAGTATTACTTTTTGACATGGGTAGTTTCCTGAGCGCATCTTGAACAACTCTGGACTAAGGGTAGGCTTAAGAAACTCACACAAATCATCTGCTTTCCTTCTTCAGCATAGCCATAAAACAGTGAAATGTTCCAAACACAATACTGTTATTTAATAGTTGAGAGTCTGAAGGCAGAGTTTAAAAAAAAAAAAAAGGCAGATTAAATTATGACAAATAGTTTTTAGAAAGGTAGAATGAAAGATCCATGTTGAAATTTGGTTAATCTGCAACTTTTATTCTTGATACAAACAGAACTTCTCTTCAAGAGGTTAGAACCAAATCTTTACATTCCCAGCAGGAGATGTCATCGAGAATGCCTACATTTTTAACATGTACCTATCTTGATTGTCACCTTCTTGGACTACGAGTATTAAGGCAGAGATATCACAGGGTTTAAAATCAGATCATTCTTCCCCAGAACATGGCTCATCTGACTCAAATTAGCAAATGTGTGGACTTGGTCTCTCAAAATTATTCTAAAGTTGGCATTCTCATCTAGAAGCAGAAGAATATGCAAAATTGGACATCTCTCTTTCCAGCACAACTAAGACTAGAGCACTTCCTCACTACTCATTGGCTTACTGAGACAACTAGTAATTACACAGCACTGTGAACACTTAAAAGGAAAACCTCTCCTGCTGTGTAACACTCGGAACTATATCTATGACATAGTTCACTTATGACGGAGCATGATAACGTGAGAAAAAGAATGTATATATGTATGTATGACTGGGTCACCTTGCTGTACAGTAGGAAATTGACAGGACACTGTAAACCAGCTATAATGGAAAGAATAAAAATCATTTAAAACATATATATAAAAAAAGGAAAACCTCATATGTACTAGGATTATGATATTCCTATAGCCTTCTTGGGTGTGTCCTGTTTTCTTGTGAATGTTCAGGCCACTGCACCTGCTTCCAATTACAGGAAAGAAAGGACACTGTTCCTACATGTTAAGGACACTCTTCCAACATGTTAAAAAAAAATCTGCTTTTTTTCCCTTTGGTTTAGGATCCCACCGATTTTACACCCATGTACATTTCCTGATGATACAATAGAGCCATCTGGTGGTAAATGGAACCAGCCATAAAAATAAAGCATTTGTTCAGTTCCTGCAACTGTTCATACCATACTCTGAACCGTAGGGCCCTGCCATGGATATAAATGGAACTCCATGGGATGAGGGGCAAAGAAGTGTCACTGTGTCTCAAAAATAGTGTGGCTCCTCAGGCACACATGGCTGTATGATCTTTCCCAGGTCAGCCTTTGGAGGGTGAACGTCTTGGACCAGAAAAGAGATACTTGGGATGAACCAGTGACCATCAACATCCCATATGTGATTCCAATCATTTCAAGAGTCCGTCCAAAAATTTTAAGACAGGAGCCTCAAAACAAAATTCTTGTGTATTTATACGGGGAGGTAGTTTTATGCTACAAAACATTTCCTGCGTAAAGGGGAAAATGTCAAGAGACCAAACTGTTCCAAAGAGATTAAGGATCCCTGATCTAGACCAACATTTCCAGGGAGAATGTCTCATGTTTGACCTCAAGAGGAAGTTTTTAAATTCTTGTGAGTAGACCCAGCAAGGTCATCTAATCAATTTCTCTAGGTCATCTTCTCCAGACCTCCCGAATTTCTCCAGCCAAGAAGGACAACCATTTCCAGTAAGACAAAAGCAAGGCAAGTCAAAGCCAAATGAAACAGACTTGACTGGAGACTGTTATGAAATAACATAGGACTCTCTGTACAGGTAGACCTAAGAAATTGGCATGGGTTGGAGAACAGGGAGAGTCCTGACCCCCCTGTGAGGAATGCGGAGCCTGTCTTCTGCACCTTTACCCCAGCCGTCTCTCCTGCTCACCGACTTGCCCTCCTGCACCTCCACCCCCACCCCCGACTCCTTGGAGAGAAAGAGCCATGGCTGTGTCTGCGCTGGGCAACACCAGTCTACGCAACGTCAAGAGCTTTTTAATAGGAGGCAACTCCCATTAACCAAATGAGAGCATACACATTAGATCAAGAAAAAGTTCAGAAATAAGTGAAAGCCTGGGGTTAGAAGTTTTAGAGGTAGATGTGTGTCTTCCAGGCATGGTTAGGTAGTCATTGTCCTCGTTTTGCAGGGTGTAATGGCAGAAGAGCAGAAAGGTGGGACTTAAACCCATTAATTTCATTCTGCTTCAAGCACGTGAGGACACACCGTATGTAAAGCAATTTATGTTTCTTATGAACGTGAAACTGCCTTAGTAGTTTTAAGTTATTGATGGGTGAATTATACTAATCAGAAAGGAAAATATGTGCTATATATAGGTGTTTGGGGTTTGTACTTGTGTTTGTGATTTTCAGATGATAGATTCCAGCACCTCAATGGGTATTCAAGTTTTTAACTTCTACTCTGTATCTTCAACTTTTCTACCTAAATATTCATTGGTAATCTAGGTACATGTTTCTAGGATAACCAAGATCAGATTGAAGGAATACAATGGGATATTAAAAATTCCAGTAAACTTTTTGGTTACGGTAAATACCCTGAGCTATTATGCATGTGTGTTAAAGCTGGCAGTCTACTAACTGACAAATTTATGAAAAAAGGCAGGAGTGGATTGCCTTTTAGCTGCCAAGTTTTCCGATTTGGGAATCTGGAGGAAAGCTATTCTTGGTTCTAATTCTTATTTCTCTAACCCATCTCAGTACCTTTTCGTTGTTCCCTTCCTTACTTTTAGGTCAGTGCTTCTTTGCCTTACAATGAACTTGCTCTTCTTCCTTAGCCATGTAAATCGCTTCCACCCTTCCAGAGTGATTCAGGGTCTCTGATTCATCCAAATCTTCCACCCCACTCCGCATCCATGTGCAGCACTTACAAAGGCCCCTGATTGCAGAGGCCAGACAGCCCCGTGCTGAGCATTTAGTAGGAGCTCAATAAAAAGTTGTTGATTGATAGAAGGCTTAGAAGTCAAAGCAGGTGATTGCACCAGATGGAGTACCCCTTCCTGCTGAGAGGCTGTAACAGCCACTTTTTTGAGCCATACTTTCCAGGCATATAGCTCACAATACTGACAGGTATCAGAGCCCCAGGGAAAGTCAGCTTGCAAAGGCCAGGGGCCAGAGGATGCAGCAGAGGGCAAGGAGATGGCCATGAGCTTGGGTGATGAAGGCAGGGTTGATGTGAGGACTAAATGCCATTAAGTCAGGTAACTTCCGGGGTGGATGAAGTGCTCAATTCATATTATTAATAATAATTCTATTAGCCTAATTCCTTCAGTGAAAACCATTTGATATTAAAACTTTCTAGCTTATTTTTAAACCCTAGTAAAAGAAAGTCCCGGTAGAGGCACTTCTGTAACAGCAAAGTCAAACCACAGTGGGAAATTCAGTCAAGTATGCAATTAGAACAGAGTTAATATGTTAAATATGTGTGTGTGTGTGTGTGTGTGCGTTTCTTTAAAAGCAAGATTGCTAAATTAAGATGTGGTTATGGCAAATTCCTTCTGTACAGAAGAGCATTTTGACATGAGTCAGTATAAGACAATTAAATGTTTCTAGTGATCTGGAGCATCTAACATCCAGGGTTCCAGTAGCGACCCGGCCTAGTGGTGTAGTAACTTCCTGCCAGATGAAACACACTTTCGACATACTTTGCAGTAGTCAAGCTTCCTGCTTGATGTCTTGTCTCTTATTACTGCAGTCTGCTCCTCTTTCCCCCTGCTTGACAAGCACCCAAGGCCCTAAACTTCTTTACCCTTCTACAGCCTGCACATAATTCCCACACAGATTAAAGTCTCTTGGCAGCCACTCCAATCTCAGCCCCTTACCTTTGGGCAGAATTTTCCCAACCACCCCCCCGCCCCGGTCTCTGGTGATCAGGAATTCATTTCACAGTGGAAAGTTTGTCACTCTCATGCCCTTTTGTGCTTAGCTTTTGCAGTGGTTTCTTAAGCTAAATTGTCAGTTTCTGTTTAGGCAACAATTTGACAACTCAGTTCTTCTGATTCCAGTCCATTCGGGTGAAAACAATATTCCTCTGTGTGTGGGGTGGTGTTGTTAGTCACCTAATAAGACATTTAAATTCAAAACTTGAACAAACTTCCACTATTGTCAAAGTCCAGTGGAACGCATTTCTAGAAAGTGCCTATCAATACGGCTGTGGAAAGGTGGTCATGAGAAGATGATGGATGAACACTGACTAAGGAGAACTCTGCTTGTAACCTGGAAGCCCACATTCTGGACCAGACCTGACTGTCACTGACTGTGTGACTTGGTGTTTGTAAATTTTGAGCTTCACGGCTCAGGATCTCAGTTGTTGGTCAGGTTCCAGAAGAAAATAGACAGTTTGATGAAGGGAATGGCATGGGTACAGTTAAGGGTGCCTTACTCCTTGACCTAAAGAGGTAGGGAGAGAGGTCATGGGAGACCATTATTGCAAGATCTGAAAGGAGCTTGCAAAGAGGGCTATCCAATGAACTGAAACCTTGGGCAGAGAAATACAGCCACTGCCAACCTGAGCCCAGGCAGTGGTGGTGGATGGACCGGTGGAATAAATAGCCTGACCCTTTTCTCACCCTCTGTACTTCTGTCTGTATCTTCCTTGGGATTGAACCCAACAAGAAGCCAGAGGGCAGGAGAGCTCCAAGGACAAGCCCAGAGAGACCAGCTCCCTGGAGAAGAGTTGGGGTGGGAGGGTAATAGTGGAGAGTGGGTATGGAGGGAGAAACAAAGACATCTCAGGCAAAAGGGGTTTAATTCTATTAGTGGCTCTCAAATGCCAGCCCATAGATCAGTGCTGGTTTGTGATAACATTTTTTTTACCAGTCAGCAAGAAAAGGAAAAAAGCAAACTTGAAAATAGCATTGTGAATTTTTCATGAAGCCAAATTTATTGCGTTTAGTGGGCTGTCCTTTTTTCTGAGATTATGATCATTCTGTATATTTTGGTGTTAAGAGGGTATTTTTTTTTACCAGATGACAGTGATAGTAGGTGAGAAATGTGTTTTGCTATTTTTTTTCTTGAAAAAAAATTGAGAGGTTGCCAGTCCTATCAGAACTCCCATTATTTTTTGATGGAAATTCCAACAGGTTATGAAATCTAAAAGCGTAGAAACCCTCTATGTAAGTGATCTCTCTTAAATTATTTATTGAAAGTTTTATTACATGGCCATTCCAGAACTGTGGTCCCTGAATTCCCCTGGATCAAGCCCAAGATGGACCTGAATTCAATATCACGTAACGTAAGCAAGGTTTCAAGATACTGTTATTCCAGGAAAACAAAAAACCCAAATTTATAAAGGTCAGCCGTTTACCCTGTGAAAGATTCGACTCCTTTTCCATTTCTAAGGCATCACTATATAAAATAAATAGGTATTTGGAAGGAATTGTTGACTCCTTTTAATCTATAAGAAGATTATTGGCGTATGGATGTTGAAGAGAAATGGCCATGTGACTTCAGATAGTTTCATTTCTAACTTTAAATAACAGCTTACCTGAAACTCTTAACAGCAAACTCATTTTCATTCATTTCCAAGCAATTATATTCATGTAAGTTAAAACAATATCTGTTGAGGTCTCACGGTTTGCCAGGTACTGGGCTCAGCAGTGGAGAAATGAGTAGTAGCTGGACATAGAGCCTGGACATCCTCACCAGATTCTCAGTTTTGAATTTCTCTCCCATACAAAATCCCAGGATTTAGTTTTATGGAAAAAACAAAGGAATGTCAAAAGTTTGGTGGTTAATTTAACATTTTTATGCTCACTCATAACATACTGCTCTGTGCTTTGGGGCTTTTTTCTTTCGTATTTGATGAGGATTCTGAGAGATGTTAGGAGGAGGTAACAGGCAGTCCTAAGCTGTTTTCAAATGTTCCAGAACTATCTCAAATAGTACTGCTTTATAAGCACTGACAGACTATGTCCAAATAGTATCAGAAGAGAAAAGGGGCCCAGTAAACAGTTTGTATCTTCCATCATTTCAGTTCAAGTTAACAGTAAAACAGGGACCGGATTCGAGAAGATGAGCGTCTAGGCTCAGGTTATGTTTTAGAATTTGTTCTCTAACTTAAAATAACTCTCTACCATTTTGACTTTATGGGTGGGTTTCTTCAAACTTTAGGCATCATAAATCTCTTTGACTACCTGCTTATTGATATCTTTCAATTCTCCTACTAGGAAAAAAAATGTCTGTGTACATGCTTGTACGCATGCACATAGACACACACGCAATAAGCACACATGCTCATATTTTCCATATACTTTCAGGGTGTTTAAGCATTTTTCTTGAAGCCATTCATGTAGCTCAAGTTATGATTTCCTTGTTTAGAGGGAATTGTGTAGTCCAGTACCTTTCATTTTTATTCAGAAATAAAGTACCAGATATTAATGAGAGTGTCAGTGTGTTCTCACTGCCTCTATTGTAAGTCATGCAGATGAACAAACGAATAATCTTCTCTTCCGAGAGCCATGCCCCAAACTCAACACAAAGACACAAAGTGACTCCTCTCTGAACAGTGGAGCACATAGCATAGCAGGGAAGCCTGGTTCTTGTAACTGAAACCACACAACAGCTGCTGCTAACGCATCCTGCTGACCATAAAGATTTCAGTAATGAGACTATATTTCCTTCATAAAAAAAGAGAAAAAAAGATACATCAAGGTAATTTGCTATTAAAGCATGGTTTCGATTTTTTTTTTTAAATAGAGGAGAGGCTGAAATGGGTTATTTAATGGCATAGATGTTCAGCTTAGCAAAATAAAAAAGTTCTGGAGATTAATTGCACAAAAGTGTGAAAGTGCCTTTCACTATTGAACTACAATGGTCAATTTTATGTTGTATACGTGTTACCACACTTAAAAATAATATAAAATGTATAAAACAGGTAAATTATGGAGTAAAGGAAACAGTCAATAGTAAAATGAATTCAATTACTCCACCTGCTTCACATGACTGAGAAAGTAGTGAAAAAAAAAAAAAAGATTGCACATAATAAAACCTGTAAAATTTAAGGGAAAACCATCGTAAGGTAATCTTACTAAAGGAAAGATCTTGAGTCCTTTAATTTAAAAAAAATCAAAAACTACTACTTGTTTTAAATTCAATTTTGTTTTAGTGGAACATGTAATAATGCACATACTTTCTCCGTTTGTGAAGATAATGCTTTGAATAACTGAGTTTTTTTTTGTGAGAGGATTACTTATTTTCTCATGCCTCATTCATAAATTTAGGTTTTGAATACTTTGATATGTTGACCAACAGTGTTTTCATTCTCCCAGTTATCCCAGTGTTTTAGTGAAGGCACGTGCCTGTAGGAAGAAGAATACTAAGTCAGCTTATTAGTGAGGTGTTGCAATTACATTGCCCAAGTTGAAGGTTTTCAAACTTAGTTTTGTGAATAAATTATGGCTATACTCTGTACAATCAATAACAAATGATTTATGCTTGATAGTGTTCAAAATTAAGGTAGTTTTTTTTTTTCTATCAGTGAATTTTAGGCTCCAAATAAGTAAACTTAAAAAAAAAAAATCCAACGACAGTGATACAAACTTCAATATTCTAATGATTCTGTTTCCAAAACCTAGCATGGAAATCCTTAGTTGAACTTGACGTTCCATGAGAAACCTTTTCCATGATAAATCTCCCGTCCCCCAATCCAGCCCAGCATTTGCTCAGACATCCCTCTTTACCAAGATCTGAAGGAGAAATGTGTTCTGCATCCTTTTGGATCAGATAAAAGTGCAGTAACAATTTCCATTGTACATTCCATTGTGATAAGGTAAGTGGAGGACAGATGAGAGAGCTCTCTTTTGCTGTAAATTTCCACTTCTTTTAAGATCTCCCAGTCAAAATATTACTAAGAGGCATGGCCAGAGTATCAGAGAAGTTGGCAGAGCTTAGTCAGTGGCAGTCAGTTTTCTCACTTGAGAAATAAGAAGATCTTTACATCTAATTCATCTTGCACTCTGCCGTGGCCTTTGTCATCCTACGTCTTTACCTGTTTGGAGTATTTCCCATCTCATGAATCCCATCTCCCCAGAGTAGAAACCAGGAACTTCCGCTTAAGCCTCCTTTGCACCATGTCGTAGGCATATGACTTAGGCTCCCCCAGACAGACGCACCAGCTTGAGAATTCAGTATGAGTGAGAGTGGTATGGAAAAAGTGCCAAAGAGAATGGAATCTGGCCCGATTGACAGGGCTGTTTTGTTTTCAGATGCTGCAGTGACAGATGGCTTAGAAGTGACACCTTACCCTCAGGGGAAGTAGCAAAGAGGATGAGCCTGTGCCCAGTGGCATTGGTAATGGGTTCTTCACCAGAATCTGGCAGGAAAATGGGGTACAGTCTCCAAGCCTGATTCTCCTCCTCTTCTAGGGATCCTCTGAAATCCATTCTCTCCTTGATGCTAACTGAAATGGATTCTACTGGTTTCAAATGTGGATCTGACTATTATTTGTTCATATGACTTCAAGCAAGTAATTTAATTATCCTGAGGCTCTACTTCCTCGCTTCTGAAAATGGAGGAAATGAAAACTCATTGAGGGCTGCTGTGATAGTTAAATGTGGTCATGCGGAAAATGCTTAGCTTAATGCCTGATCCATAAAAGAAAGGTTTTGGTTTTTTAAATTATCTTCCTTTTAAGATCTAGCTTTTATTGTTCGATGATGTAGCCTGTGGGAGCTCACAGCTTAAGAACCTGAGCTGTTGATCGTAAGGAGCAGAAACTCTTAGAAACGCTGGTGACCGTGGCACTATGCAGCTGCACCTAGCCTCATTACTCCTTTTTGGAAAAGTCATTATGTATAATATAAGAACAAAAATTCAAAAATATAGGCGAGGGGACAGCCTGTACCCTCCTCTGCCACTTGGTCTGCTCTGTTTCTTCTTTTTCTTGACCTGCTTGGTAGACTTGTTCTTTTGGCCTTCGGAGATGGAAAGGGGAAGATTGAAGAAGAGCAAGGAAAGGGTGGACTAGGGCTAAAGGAAACCATTTTCCAAGGAACTTTTGAGAAAACTTGGAAAAAGCTGTCATGTGAGATAGAAGCTTATGGAAAAAGGAAAGAAGGATGTTTTAAACAGAATCTCTGTAAGTTTTCCTCACTTACTGTTTAATTAGATTTAACCCTCAGTATACCATTATAGTTCATTGAACACAAATGTAATTTTGAGTTTTTTTTTTGAACCATTCTGTTCGTAAAAATCTGAACTTTATGGCTTTTCTTCCTTCTTAGAGGTCTTACAAAGAGTGCATATATATGTATTTTTTCTTTTACATGGAATAAAACTCATTCCTGCAGTTATCATACAGATCCATTGGAGCCTTTTATGTAACCTAAGGTATGTTCTTGATCTTAATGATCTTATTTTTCCTATATTTGAAATATGTTGCTACTTAATCATCCTAGGAATTATTTTTTTTATCATTGTTTATTGAGTGTTTCCAATCATGACTTAAAAAAAGAAAAGCAAAAAATTGTGGAATTGGCTAGGTGGATAATACAATAGTACAATTAATAATCATCTTTTGATTTTCTATTGTGTCACCAAAAGTATGGCATCATCCTTCAAAGGATAAAAGGGGAGATACTATTTTTGAAATTTTATTTATTTTAGTTTTTTTTTAATTGTGAAAGAAATAATACACTTAGAGAACAGTTGGAATTCCAGCACAAAGGACTCGGGTATGGGAGTTTGATCATGCCCTTATGCCCATCACCCTGAACAGCTTAACGTCTATTTCCTACAGAGAGGAACTGCCTGCTCCACAGTCACAACATGGCCTTTAGTCAGACAAGCCACACAGTCATTACCCTACCTGATCTCCCTCCCTTTCCCCTCATAGCATGGGCTCCACTAGTAAGACATCATTTTTTCCCCGTTTTTTAAAGTTTTACTGAAGAACAGTTGATTTACAATGTTGTGATAATTTCTGCTGTACAACAAATGATTCAGTTATACATGTACACATATCCGTTCTCCATTCTCTTTCAGATTCTTTTCCTATATGGGTTATCACAGGTTATTGAGTAGAGTTCCCTGTGTGTACAGTAGGTCCCCGTTGGCCGGCCATTCCAAATACCTCAGTGCGCAGTATGCCAGTCCCACACCCCAGTCCATCCCTCGCCCCACTCTCCCCTTTGGTAACCATAAGCTTTTCAAAGTCCGTGAGTCTGTTTCTGTTCTGCAGATAAATTCCTTTGTAACCTTTTTTTAGATTCCACATATAAGTGATATCATATGATGTTTGTCTTTTACTAATAATTTCACTTAGTATGATCGTCTCTAGGTCCATCCATGTTGCTGTAGATGGCATCATTTCATTCTTTTTTATAACAGATATCATTTTTATAGCACATTTTTGTACCATATGATATCACTTATATGTGGAATCTAAAATATAGCACAAATGAACCTATCTACAAAACAGAAAGAGACTCACAGACACAGAGGACAGACTTGTGGTTGCCAAGGGGGAGGGAGAAGGCAGTGGGATGGACCAGGAGTTTGGGGTTAGTAGATGCAAACTCTTACATTTAGAATGGGTAAGCAATGAGGTCCTACCTTATAGCATGGGGAATTATATCCAGTCTCTTGGGACTAGACCATGATGGGAGATAGTATAACAAAAGGAAGGTACTTGAATGTATGACCGGGTCACTTTGCAGTATAGCAGAAATAGACATAATGTTCTAAATCAACTACACTTTAAGTTCTAAAATAAATGCAGCATATTTTTGTATTTCATTAAACATAGTTGAGAATCTTGAAGTTTTCTTTTTTAATTCATAAGGCCAGAAGAGAATTGACCGAGAAATACATCACAAATCAGAAAGTGAATATGAACAGTATTCTTGACCAGCACAATCTAGTGCAGTAGCAACTAGCTATGTGTGGTTTTTGAGTACTGGAAAAGTAGTTGGCTTGAATCAACCATTGTGTAAAATAGACAAAAGATTTTGAAGACTGAGCGCAACAATATATGAGAAAATACCTCAATATATTTTTCTATTGATTACATATTAAAATGATAGTATTCTGGATATATATTAGGTTAAATAACATGTGTTATTTCAACTTTTACCAATTTAAAAATTTTAACATGGCTACTAGAAAATTTTAAATTACTTACATGGCTTTTAAATTACATATTTCTCTTAGAACATGCAGCTCTAGATGATGGAATTAATCACATAAGTGAAATAGATTGCATCTTCAGATCATAACTTCCTGGAAACTTAGATGAATGTCCTCAAAATCATGAATCAGTGAGGGAAAAACACATCTCTAGGACAAAAACCAGAACAGGGTATTCTCATACAAGACAGGCTGTGTCACGGTATTTTGTGACAAGGACTTAGACTTTCCTGTTTCATTAAGAGGATGTGTGACTGGGTTCTGCCATATTTTATAACATTTATACGCCAGAAATTTTACTTGATAACAAGTAGATTTGCTATGTTTAAATTCTGATTGCAATTTCTAACGAGGTTATTATTTTTTTACTTATGTATTTTTCTGTAGATTATTTGAAAGTAACTTTAGCAATAAAAATTTAGTTGGGTTTATTTAATCCAGGTGGTGATGATGGTTGTTTTCCTGGTATACTAAGGGTTAGGAACTTGAGTAATTTGAAAATTATTTTGTGGGTACTAGGCTGTTGGTTTCTTTGCTTTTACCACAAAGCAGTTCTGAGAGTGGACCATTTATAACTCAGGATTACGTGTTAAGCACTCTTTACGGGAGACTTTTTATAGATTTTTAGTAACACGATTATCAGAAAAGAATGTAAGAACACCTTTGAAGGCTCAAGGTCACATGCTGCTTTATTCAGAAGAAAAAAAATTAATAGGATTCAGACTGTGGTCACCACCACAGACCTAGATATTTCTATTTTAAGAAAGATTCCAAGTAGAAATAGCCCCTAGGGAAAGCAGACTATTCTAGAATTTATAGCATTTTCCTTAGGCATTTGAGGCAGTCAAAACAGGACTTAACTCATTGCCAAAGAATGTTTCTAAACTACATTTAATTTTAATCTTACAATTTAATCTTCCTTTGCATTGTGTATGATTCAAGCGCATTTTCTTCTCTGACTGAAAAGTGTGCCCAGCTATTTAATAACAAACATGGGAGGACTGTTCGCATACTGATCGAGTGCCTTTTACATGTAAGGCCCAGAGCTAAATCTGGAGGATAAAGCTGAATTCATCAAATTCCCTACCCTTCAGGAGCTCATAATGTAGGAAATGTTGAGAAAGGGAAGAAAGAGGTTCTAGATAAGTGGACCTCAGTAATATAAGGATGAGAGAGAAGAAAGGGAAAAAGATATGTTGAGCACCATCTTTGTGCCATGAATTTTCTATATATGGTGGCTCCAAAATTCTGGCAATATAAAAGGCATAAAAATGAAAGTCATCCAGAATCCTACCACCCAGAGGCTGCCTCATGATCTTATGGACAAGATGTCTGGCCCAGGCCCCCACACATTCATACACTGATCCTCTAACTCCCCTTGTGATAATATTAGGAGATGAGCCTCTGGGAGGTCCTTAGGTTTAGATGAAGTCACCAGGGTGGGGTCCTCATGATGGGATTAGTGCCCTTTTAGAAGAAACCAGAGAGCTCTCTCCTTCTGTCACCTTTTCTCTCTCCTCCTCTCTTCCTCCCAGCTTCCTTCTCCCCATGTGAAGTTACAGCAGCAAGGCAAGCATCTGTAAGCTGGAACCTAACTATGCTAGACCCTGATCTCTGACTTCCCAGCCTCCGGAACTATGAGACATGAAAGTCTATTTTTGTTTGTTTGTTTGTTTTTTGCTTTTTAGGGCCACATCCACGGCATACGGAGATTCCCAGGCTAGGGGCTGAATCAGAGCTGCATCTGCCAGCCTACGCACACCACAGCCACAGCAGTGTGGGATCTGAGCTGCCTCTGCGACCTATACCACAGTTCATGGCAATGCCAGATCCTTAACCCACTGAGCAAAGCCAGGGATGGAACACACATCCTCTTGGATACTAGTTGGATTTGTTTCCGCTGCACCACAACCAGAACTCCCTCAATGTCTTTTGTTTAAGCCACCCAGTCTGTGGTAGTTTGTTATGGCAGCCTGAGTGGATGGGGACACTACATTTGATGTGTAACCTCCTAGACCCATATATGTACCTGGAGATATATAACATAAAATACTGATTCATATTATACATACTTATATGTGGCTAAATTATGATCATTGCCAATTAATATGTCAAAAGTATCTATATTTGAATAATAACAAAGGTCCATTTTCTTTAATTTTTAACTTTAAAAATTACCATAATTTTTAATGGTTCACAATAAATTTTACTATGTGTGTATGCAGCTTAACAGCCCTGTAATAAGCATATTTGTGCATCTTTGTGAACTTGTTTTTTATTAATATAAATGGAAAAAAGTGGTTACTAGGTTTTATATTTATTTATTTATTTTTTTCATGTAGAGCCGCACCCGCGGCATATGGAGGTTCCCAGGCTAGGGGTCTAACAGGAGCTTTAGCTGCCGGCCTTCGCCACAGCCACAGCAACGCGGGATCCGAACTGCGTCTGCAACCTTCACCACAGCTCACGGCAACGCCGGATCCTTAACCCACTGAGCAAGGCCCGGGATCGAACCCGCAACCTCATGGTTCCTAGTCGGATTTGTTAACCACTGAGCCATGAAGGGAACTCTGGTTACAAGGTTTTAAAGAATGTATACTTGATACATATTTAAGATGACATCCCCAAAATGAATCCTCCCACCACAGTACATGAGAATCAGACTTTTCTTATACCTTTGCCAATAATGATATTTTCAGTACTCTCTGTATCTGTCCTATTTACAGGTACATATGAAATCTAAGTTTTAAAATGTTTTATTTCCTTCCCTTCCATTTAGACTTTTTATTTTATATTTGCAAGTCTGGACATCTTATTGGACACCGGCCTGTCTTCTTCAGAAATTTATGTCCTTTGCTTCTTTTCTATTTAAGGGCTAATCTTTTCCTCATCAATTTATATGAGACCTTAATAGATGAAGGATATTATGGATAGATGTTACAGATGTTTTCTGTGATTTACTTTGAATATTTATAAGTGCTTCATATATGGGTTGGAAGAGTGGTAAGTTTTCTTATGAGATATAGAGTTTCTAGAGACTAAATGATCCTTTCATCTTTGTGCATTAATGCATAACTTTGTTCGAGAGAAGAGTGAAGTGTTTGACAAAGCAAACTCTAATCAAAACCTGGAGAAATGCGCTACTTCTCTGAACCTCATTAAGTACAGGGGCATATCACCATGATTCAAATTATTAGATATATTTTGAAATAACCGATTCACCCTGACACCTTAGCTAATACAAACAGCTCAGCTATTGACATGACAACCTGGGGTTATTATTCCCAGCAGCAAATTTCAGTTTAACAAAACTATCAAAACAAATTAAGCTGATGTTATCCAGTCTGCCTGATGAGGCTGAGGGCAGCCAGAGGCCAGGCTTTATCCCCGGGAGCCTACATCCTTGTGCTTCTCACTCCTGGACACACCCGTCTCTTCCAGCTTCTCTCCCAGCATCCAAAGGGAGATTCACTCCTTTGGAAAATGCCAGGTTGAATAATTTCTCCTAGCCACTGGGGAAGATATTTCTTCTCTCAAGGAAATTTTGAAGTTTGGGGAGGTATTTTTCTTTAGACCACAGCAACTGAAGTGTACTTTCATAATCAGTCTCACTGATTACCTGGTCCCCAAACCACATTTTCCCCTTCACCTGCCTTCCCCTGATCTAAACAAGATGAGCAAATTGTACATGAAACTTGAATTTATCCGGAATATCAATTCAGAGTAACCCTTGGATTCGACTTCACATATATAACTTTTATATAGTTAAATATGTATGTTTAACTTCTGCCCCCTTTTAGATTTCAAAACTTCCTTCTCTACATACAAACTTCTCAACATTTCCACCCTCCCAGAAAATAAAATGTGTCAGCACAGCGCTACACAGCACAAAAGATCATGCTTTCTCCAAATAATACCCGTTGTTTGGAACTTGTTGCCATTTGAAGAAGCCAAATAGAGGGAAAAAATGTCATGGGCATCTGATGAAACAAATCTGCAGACACTCACATGCTTTAGTTTATAGAGGTCCTTTGCCCCACTGATGCCTCTTAGGAAAATTCTGAAAAATTATCTGCAAACAATCTGTTTCAGGGCCTCATGTTTTCTAAATTTCTTTGCCTCTTGACCTTTAAAGAAAAATTAAGGAACACATCTGCACGTGAAAACAGAACCTTTTGTTTCTTATACATTTACTCTGTCAGAGAAATTAAAGTTGAAATGAGTCGTTTTGCCTAATTGCTTGTGAAGAATCGTTTTCTAAAGGACACTGCCTAGTTCTTTGGCCAACCTTATTATTATTTTTTTTTCTGTTTAGAGCCACTCCTGTGGCATATGGAAGTTCCCGGGCTAGAGGTCAAATCGGAGCTTCAGCTGCTGGCCTAGGCCACAGCCACGGCAACGCTTTAATCCACTGAGTGAAGCTAGGGCTGAACCCACATCCTCATGGACACTAAGGTTCTTAACCCACTGAGTCACAATGGTAACTCCTTGACCAAACTGATTTTAAAATGCTAAGGTCTGGAGTTTCTGTGTGGCTCAGAGGAAATGAACTCAACCACTATCCATGAGGATGCGGGTTCCATCCCTGGCGGCTTGGTTCTGGCATGGCTGTGGCTGTGGTGTAGGCTGGCGGCTGTAGCTCCAATTCAGCCCTAGCCTGGGAACCTCCATAAGCTGCGCCTGTGGCCCTAAATTAAAAAGAAAAAAAGAAAGTAAAAAGAGCTAAAATCTTTTTTATGGCCTCTGTCCTCGAGTTAAATAGAACTTATTAAAATGAGAAATCCTGGAGGTAATGTTTTCTTTTGTATCCATCTATAGCATTTTCTTTCTTTTCTTAGGCTTATTTTCTTGTTGAATATCTAGTTTTACATGGCTGTAATTTTGGTCCACCAAAATATTTCTGAAAATTATCTGAGGCACATGATGTGGTTTCGCTTGCCCAGTCCTCGAAGTTGTTTTTGGCCACGTGAGTCCTCTGACCAGTGACATAAGAGCAGAAGTGGTGTGTGTAACCTCAGGGTGGACCACTCACCATGCAGTCAGTCCCTCCTTTCATGGCCATCTGTCCGGATTACGGAAATGCACTGCCAGGCAAAGCTTCCTTCCAGAGGGCCCCCTAGTAACTGTGATACATAGAGTTCCTCTGCCTCCCGCCTTGGGTGGGTGTTGTGAAGAAAAAAATGAATTACTCAGATAAATAAAATATTAAGCCATTAGCCACTTGCCGCTGGTAACCTTCCCAACTTTTAATGGAGTTTTGATTATTTTTTATAATAGCCACAGGAAAAAATAAGTTTCTCACTAATTACAGTGATGCTATCATTATCACCTTTCTAGGTACCGCTTGACCTGGACTCTCTGTTGGAGTTGTTTCTGTATAGAATTCAGGCTATTTAACTGGGTGAACTTTGCGATGACTGTGGAGGGACAGGGGTAGGATGGAGGAAGGAGAGCGTGCTATGAGTCAGCCCTACATTTACTGCAAGATCTCAACAGGAAAGTAGTTTTATGAGAGGCTGAACAGTGGGTAGAAATTCCAACTAACCTCTCACATCCTAACATCTGGGGAGGTAATGTGCCTCTCCCAGGTACGATAACGTCAGATACTATCTAGATAACGATCAGATGTCCCTAGAAGTTAAGTTTCAATTTCTATACAATTTGTGTTCTTTAGTGGAGAAAGGCTAATTTTTTAGACTGAACGAATGAACATTACCGTGCTTTATTAAGTATGTCTTATTTCCTTAAAGTCCACAAACATGTATTCATTAAATCTCTCACTTATATTAGGAAAGATTTCTCTGAAGCGCAATCAAAGTAAGACAGTTTTTTTTTGTTTTTGTTTTTTGTTTTTGCCTTTTTTAAGGGCATACCTGCAGCATATGGAGGTTCCCTGTCTAGGGGTCCAATTGGAGCTGCACTCATTGGTCTCTACCACAACCACAGCAACATGGGATCAGAGCCATGTCTGCGACCTGCACCACAGCCCAAGGAAACGCTGGATCCCTAACCCACTAAGCAAGGCCAGGGATCGAACCTGCATCCTCATGGATCCTAGTTGGGTTTCTTACACCTGAGCCACAACAGGAACTCCTAAAGACAGCTTCTATTCATGTCTTTTGTCTTGCCCTCAGTGATGCACCATGGTTGTTTTGCACCTCTTAAACATTTCCATTCACAAAACCTCATTCACTCATTAGACCTATTCTGATTTTGTTATTCTGTGGGGTTAGAGTTCCTGGGATGCAGACTCTGAGAGACTTGGTTGCAGAGGGCTTACTGGAGATGGCTCTTGGGTGTAACATCTATAAAAGAAGGAAAGAAACAGGAATGCAACAGCAGCCAGAGCCAATGCCACAGGGAGCTCTGGAGCTGGACTGGCCCTTTGGAAATGTCCTCAGAGGGAGGGGCCTGGCTTTGCGGAGCTGCCTCAACCAGTCCTTGGATGCAGGTTGATCCCATGCAGGGGGGTAACTGTGGGGCAATGGAGTGCCTTCATCTGAAAGAAATTCCTGGTGATAGACTCAGCTGATGGTCACCATCAGGCAAAATTAACTCAAATCATAGATGTAAATGTAAAACATAAACCTATAAAACTTCTGGAAGAAAACCTAAAAGAAAATATGTGACCTTGAGTAAAGATTTCTTAGATCAGACATCAAAATAGGATCCAAAATAGGATCCTGATAAATTAGACTTCATCAAAGTTAATAACTACTCTCTTCTAAAGACACTGTTAAGAGAATGAAAAGATTAACCAGACTAGAGAAAAATACCTGCAAAACATGCATTTGAAAAATTATTTGTACCTAAAATGTGTAAAAAAATACTCTTAAAACCAGGTGATAAGAAACAAACAATGCAACTTGAAAATGGACAAAAGCTTTCAATAGGCACGTCATTATATGTGATATAAAAATGGCAAATAAGTAGATAAAAAGTTGCTCAAACACTATTAGTTATTAAGTAAATGCAGATGAAAACCACAATGAAATACTGCCACACCTATTAGAATGGTTAAATTTAATGGCTAAATTTAAAAGCTGACCATACTAGGATGAGGGAGAATGTGGATGAACTAAAACTCTCATACATTGCTGGTGGGAACATAAAATGATACTGTGACTTTGGAAAATAGTTTGACAGTTTTTAAGAAAGTTAAAAATACACCTACCATGTGATTCAGCCACTTCACTCTTAAGGGTTTACCCAAGAGAACAGGAACCATGTCCATACAAGACTTGTACATGAATATTTATAGCAGCTTTATTTGTAAAGAGTCAAAAACTGGAAATAAATGTCTGTCCGTGGGTGAAGGAATAAACAAACTGGTACATTCCATTCAGTGAGATACTATTTAGCAGTAGAAATGAATTACTGGTGTACACTAAAACATAGGTGAACTTCAAAATAATATTACTGAGTGAGAGAAGTCAGTAAAAGAGGTACATATTGTATGATTCTGTTTACGGAAAGCTCACAGAAATGCAAAATAATATATAATGATGGGAATCATGGCAGTTCCTTGGAAATGAAGTGGGAAGAAGTGAGTGATAGGGATTCCAAAAAGGATGAGAAACTTCTGGGGATGATGGGAAGTTTCATTATCTTGATTGTGATGACAGTTTCACATGTGCACACACGTGTCAGAACTCATCAACTTGTAACAAATTTGTCAAGTGTGCTTCAGGAAAGTAAAAGAAAGGTAGAAAGAAGAAAGGAAAAAAAATCCAAAACAAAATGTTCTAAGATATCATTTCTTACCTATTAGGGTGGCTAAATAACCTAATTCTTTTTTTAAAAACATTTGTTAAAGTACAGTTGATTTACAGTGTTGTGCCAATTTCTGCTGTATAAAAATTGACCCAGTCATTTATATATATATATATGTATATTCTTTTTCTCATATTATCTTCTATCATGTTTTATCGCAACAGATTGGACACAGTTCCCTGTACTCTACAGTAGTACCTCATTGCTTATTTATTCTAAATGTAAGAGTTTGCATCTACTAACCCCAAACTCCCAGCCCATCCCACTCCTTCCCTGTTCCCCCTTGGTGACCAAAAGCCTATTCTCTATGTCTGTGAGTCTAAGTTCTGTAGATAGGTTCATTTGTGCCATAGTTAAAATTCCATATGTAAGTGATATCATGTGGTATTTGTCTTTCTAACTTACTTCACTTAGTATAAGAATCTCTAGTTGCATCCATATTGCTGCAAATGGTATTATTTCATTCATTTCTATGGCCGAGTAGTATTCCATTGCATGTATGTACCACATCTTCTTAATCCATTCCTCTGTCCATGAACAATTAGGTTGTTTCCATGTCCTGGCTATTGTGAGTAATGCTGCAGTGAACATAGGGATGCATATATCTTTTTCAGTGAAGGTTTTGTCCATAAATATGCCCAGGGATGAGATTGCTGGATCACGTGGTAGTTCTATGTTTAGTTTTCTGAGGAACCTCCATACTGTTTTCCAAAGTGGTTGTATCAATTTACATTCCCATCAGCAGTGTAGGAGGGTTCCCTTTCCTCCACCCCTTCTCCAGCATTTGTTATTTGTAGACTTATTAATGATGGCCATTCTGACTGGTGTAAGTACCTAATTGTAGTTTTAATTTTCATTTCTTTAATAATTAGCATTTTTTCATGTGGGTACTGGCCATCTGTATGCCGTCTTTGGAGAAATGTCTATAAATAGGCTTCTGTTCATTTTTCAATTGGCTTTTTTTTTTGCTCCTGTTTTTGAGTTGTATGAATTGTTTGTCTGTTTTGGAGATTAAGCCCTTGTCATTTGCATCTTTTGCAAAGATCATCTCCCATTCTCTGGGTTGTCTTTTTGGGTTTTTTTTTTATGATTTCTTTTGCTGTGCAAAAGCTTTGAGTTTAACTAGGTCCCATTAATAACCTATTTCTTATAATAGTAAAAAAATTATGTTTAAATATGCATAGAAATGGAATCTGTATTGATTTCATTTTAAGATGAGTAGGACTGTCTTTAAATCATTTGAAATGTTCATTTAAAGCACAAATGATATATTAACAATAGTAATTCATTAGTGATTTGAAAGTTTGCTCATCAAAGGAAAGAATCTTTTGAAAGCCATTTTAGAATGCTAAAATCTAGAAATATCAGAAATGTGACCAAATATGTTTCCTGCAAAAATAACCCTCTATTATACCAAGTACTGGAAGAAGTTATATAATTTGACACAGCTTAAGGTGTTACTTGCCTTTCCCAGCTTATCAAATGTAGTATTTTTTAGCTAATTTAAGGTTGTTTTATAAAGCTGACTTCCTATATAGTATGCTATGAATTTGACCTTACATATTAAAAACTAAAAAGTGCTTAAAATAATATTTCTTTAATGAAGTCATCACTAAATTACAACTTGAACACTGTCTTCCAATGTGTTGTAATAAGCCATTTTGCCCAATGAGTGAAATACTTCATACGTATTCTAGCATTAATGAACTCATACCCACTCTCTCACTTTTGGACGTGCCACTCCACATAACCAATGATCATCTGCTATTTTACATCAGTCATTTCTATGTGTCTCCATTCTTAGGAATAGCTTGGAGGGAGTGGGGGAGAAATCCTGAGCCAGCTATCCGGTTCAGGTCAGGCCTCTTTGCAACAGAACTTTTATTTCCTAAACAGTTTCAAATGAGATGATTAATAAGTACTAGCTGTTCTCCTACACAGATTGTTAAAGCAAAGCAAAGGCAACAGTTCAAATAACGTTTTAATCCTCCAGCAGGCCCACAGGAGTAAAGTCCAGATAAACAGGGACAACCTGGCACCTGAGAAGTGGAGCCACAAAAGTTCTCACTGGACTGTCCCATAGTGTTCATACTATGTAGTCAGCACATGACTCATTGATCACTCCACAGCCAGACTCTCCCTCAATCTCCCTGACTCTCAATTTCTTCATTTCTAAAGTGGCAGTAACAGTAATAATGATATTGATAATGAAGAGAAGGAAGGGGAGAAAAGTATCAGTGGAATAGTGATGACTCTGAAAACCACCCCCATATGCTGCTATAAGGATTCAGCTGTCAGTCACCCGATGCTCTGCCTAGAGCCAGTCCACTGGTTCGCTTTCAAATGGTATTGACTGGGTGCTATTTTGTGTCAGAAATTGTATCCCAGGGACATAGAGGTGAATAAAGGGTAGAAAAGTTAAAGTACTATTCAGAGACCTAGTTAGTAAGGGCAAATTGGGAACCCTGGTCCCAGGTAGAGATGCCACAAAAGTAGAACGTGTTTCACTCTGCTTGTATAGTTAAGACATCTTCACAGAGTTAAGGAGATTGTTATCCTTTATCCCGATCCTCTCTACCAAAGCTAACAAGAACCATTTAAAGAGGCTTCTGAGATCCACCTGCAATTTGGTTCCCCCTGGCAGAGAGCAGAATCTCTTCTGCCGAGCAATCATGCTTCGAGTTCCAAGGTTTGAGAGAGGGTATGTGGGAAGGCAGCAGCACTGATTCTGAACATGTCCTAGCCATGAGGTCTATAATCCTAACATCCTCCCGGAGCTAAATATATTCTTTTAGAAATGTTAAAATTCAGTAACTAAAGCAGAACAAATGACTTCAAGCCCCAGGGCTCCCAACTATGTTCAGTGTAAATTGAAAAGAGATTCTGAACCCCAGGAAGCTAATTGGGAGAAATCCTAAGTGCGGTAATTGGCACCTTTTTCTTTTCCAGTGTCATGCAGCCGGTAAGAGGGTTACTTCTAGGGTGCTAATTGATTAGCATTGTTAGAGGAAAAGGCAGTTCACAGAGCCTGGGGAGCTGAACTCTCCCACTTTCAAAACTCCAATTTAACTAGTAGGCAAAGGGTTCCAACCAGCCAAAGAAAAGGGACTTTCCTATAGTGCCAGTGAGGGACACTTTTGGGTCAACAGAATCGGAAGTAGCTCCACTATATAAAAATAAAAACTCATTATTAGGTTTTTATTTGCTAGCTGAAAAAAAGTAATGTATGAGTAAACTATTTTTAAAGTTAGAAGCCAGCCCTTTTTTTTTTATCGTATTGTGGTATAGTTGATTGACAATGTTGTATTGGCTTCGGGTTTACAGCAAAGTGAATCAGTTATATATATATATATACATATGTCTGTTCTTTTTTCCCATATAGGTTATTACAAAACATTGAGTAGGCCCCCCTTGCTATGCAGTAAATCCTAGAAAACAAAATTTTTAGTTAAAGTTGTACTCTACTCATCTAAATTGATTTCCCTTTAAGTTACAGTTCTTCAGCAAAAACCCTCCTCCTGTAAATTGTTACAGATTTGAGATATATGTCCAGTCTGTTTGCGGCCAGATTATGGCCCCAAACTTTACTTAGAAAAGAGATGTTAACATTGAACAAAAATAATTATGCAGAAGTAGGCACCTCGTTAGATCAAATGTCTTAGTTGGAGGGACCACAGTAGAAAAGTAGAACTGTTGAATCCAGAAAGAAATAGAGAAATCAGAGGGCAAGATTCCATGGTCCACAGGGAAGCCTGTTTGAATGGACTCAATTCTGAATAGCCGTACTCCTATATACAACCATTTCACATCCCAAACATCTTCCTTGAAGAAGAGTATTTATTAAAGTCTCATCATTCTTCATTCTGTGGATGAAAAACAAGGCTCGGAGAGTTTAAGTGACTTGGCTATCTTCACCCTGCGGTTGGCAAACTTGGGCCTGATTCCTAGCTCTGTGATCTTTCTTCTCTATCACATTGCTCCAACATTAGAGCTGAAAAGATTGTTCCAGAAATGTCTATGGATGAAGTCTAGGGGACCCTTACTAAAAC
Organism: Catagonus wagneri; assembly: GCA_004024745.2. Classification (NCBI taxonomy): domain Eukaryota; kingdom Metazoa; phylum Chordata; class Mammalia; order Artiodactyla; family Tayassuidae; genus Catagonus; species Catagonus wagneri. Next base: position 44,944,087 of record PVHT020004020.1, on the reverse strand, counting down.
TAAATCAAGAATGTACAAAGAGCTTATTTTTTTCTTTTTTAAGAGAAATTCTCAAACTTACATGAAAATAGAGAAGTACTCTAATGAGCCTCCACCCAGCTTCAACACCTCTCACCAGCCTACATGGTTGTCACCTAAGAGGTGCCTTAAGAGGGACTAGTTGAGGCTCAGGTAGAAAGGTCCCAGCTGTTCCAGGGCTGACTTGAAAGAGTATCAACTGAGAATATCTGAAGTAGACTGTGGTTTAAACCCAAGCCTAAATAAGCAGAATATGATTTACCCAGTCTGTATCATGTCTGAATTCCAGGGTTTTCTCCTATGCAAGTAAATACTTTGAAGTAACCCAGTGTGTCTGTCATAGCGTCGGGCCATAGAGAGCACTGTGGAATTCCAAGTAAAAGTGGGGACAGCCACACTACTCCTAATTTCTCTTCTGCCCAGTAGCATCCTCAGTTGGCACCCTGTCCATTTTAACCTCCTCCTACTTGAACATTTTATGTTTTATTTTTAGCGTCTTTACTAGTAAAATGTGAAAATGAAACTATATTGGGAAAATCTCAACATGAATTGTCTCATTAACTGTAATGCTTTTTAAAAAGGAATTCATGCAAACTTCATTTCTTACCAGTAGTTTGTTTCTTTGTTGTGTGTCTGAACTTCCAGACCTGGTGCTGAAATAGAGTAAAAGTTCAGGATTCCAAAGTTTTATTTCAGACATGCACACACATATACACCCACATCTAATCGATCTTTATGCTGTAACATTGAAGATACATTTTCTAAAGTATTTCCTCCCAATGTCAGTTTCTGAACATTTATAAAGGAAATAAAGACTAGGGAATGTAAACTTTACTTGAAGAAGATAAAATAGCCTTTAAAGGTCCTCTTGAGAATAAGCAGTCTGAACAGTACAATCTGTTCTGAAAACCTGCAAAATATCTTATTTCAACTTAAAAAAAAAGAGAGAGGGAGGAAAGCATATCCTATGAAACAGCAGACTTGAGGAATTCTTTGTCTCCTACACTGTTTCTCAATCAGTTTTTCTTCCTCTCTCTCCTGGGTCATTTCCAATAGTCTACAAACATGCTGTTATTTATTGCTTCTTGTGCCCTCTTAACCCATTGGTTTCTGCTTAATTATTGTGACCCCCGTTACAACAAAACTATGTTCTCAGAATCTCTAGTTCCTTTCCTCCTCTGTCTGTTCGAGGCACTTCATTCAGACTCTCCCAAGTACCGTTCCACAGAAGCTGCATTTATTGCTTTCACTGGTGATGTCCACCTTATGTATCCAGAGGTCATGTGGTCCAGCTCGTCTTACGTGACAATGTTGGACATGATTCATCGCTCCCTCCTTGAAATACATTGTTTGCTTGGCTCCCAACACATCCTAAGGTTCCACACTTCCTTCCTGTGCCAGCTGCTGCTTCTTCTCAGTCTCCTTTGATGGTTCTTTTTCCTCTCCCTGAGCTGTCAACATTGTTGTGCTCCAGTGTGTCCTCTCTTTTCTATTCACATTCACTCCCTTTGGGAGCTCACCCAACTTCAGCGATTTAAATATCACCTATATGCTGGTCACTCCCAAGTGCATGTTCCAGTCTAGACTTCTCCCGTGAATTCTACATTCGTTCATTCAGTTGAGTTCTTGACATCTCCACCAGTAGAGATGGTGGAGATGCTCAGTTTCAGCATTTTCAAAACCTAACTCCTGATTCCTGCTCCCACATCTGTTCAACTTGCAGTCTTTCCCATCTCAGTTGATAATGACATCATCCTTGCAGTTGCTCAGGCTAAAACCTTGACTCCCCTTTTTGTTTTTGAATCCATATCCAGTTCAACAGGAAATCCTGGGTTCTACCATCACAATATATCCAGTAGCTGACCAATTTTCACCACCTTCATTCTTAACACCCTGGTTCAAACCTCATGCTACCATCAGGTCTTACCCAGATTATTGCATTAACCTCCTGAATGGCTCTTTCTGGTTCTACATTTGACCCCTACCTTCCATTTTTCAATACACACCAACCATAAGAAAAATCATCTCACTCTTCTCCTAAAACATCCCTCCAATAAGGAATTCCATTTCACTCAGAATAAAAGCCCAAGCCCATACTATGACCTACAAGGTCCTACAGAGGTCTCTGAATTCAGCCTTCCCACCCACAGTAGGACTCCATTCTATTCCCTCCTTCCCCTCCCAAACACAAAGCCACCTTCAACTGTCTGAATTCATCTCGCATTCTCCATCTCAGTCCCTCTCCTCCGAGTCACACCGGCCTCCTCACGGTTCTTCAGTCACCTCTGCCAGGAACACTCCATCCACACTTGTCCACCTGGCTCTTTCTCACTCTTCTTGTCTTTGCTCAGATATCCCTTTCTCAGGGAAGTGTACTGTTCATCCTTATCACCTTGCTTGATTTTTCTTTGCAGTACTTACCACCTTCGAACATATCATGGAATTCACTTATTATATTAATTGTGTCTCCTCCCAAATGAAAACATAAATTCATTGAAGATGTGGACTTGTTTTCTACTGTTATTTTGTTACTCTATCCTTAGTCTCTTGAAGAGGGCTAGGATAGTCAGCAAATATTTGTTGAATGAATGAATGAATAGATGAGTTAATAAACCTCCAATCTTAATAAGTCTCATGCTACTGTGATCAACCACTAAGTCTTACTTTAAATACTGGAGTATTTTTATTCTTTTCTATCCTACCATCTCCCTAATGGACGTATTATTTCATCCCAATATTTCTCTGCATGTCTTTCACTTTTCCAAAAAATTAAAACCACTTAAAATGTTCACAGAGAAATCAGTGACTATCAAGCAAAATTAACTCAATTCCCACTTAGTCGAAGGACACACCAGGATTCTGACAGAAGCAATTGCTTTTCTTGCTTCCTACCTACATCAGCAAAACCCAGAGTTGTGGTGCTTTCTACTCGACAGTACCTCTTTAATCATGAAATGGAAAACTAACTTTTTTGGTTTTGTTCAAAGATAGATATTTTTATTCCTCTGAGACTGAGGGACAAGTATACAGATGAGAAGAGAGAATACAGTTTTGAATTTAACTGGAGCTAACACTTGGAAAACCAGCTTTTGATCATCCCAGTTGCTGGGCAAAACAACACATGTCTTTGAAGGACCTTGATAAGCTGGCCCCTGTTACCTCCTAACTAATGCTGTCTTTTATCAATGCATCTCACGAAACTGGTATTTTCACCAAACTGTACTGCCCTGTAGTTGCAGGGTTTGTGTTTATCCTCCTCTTTGATTGTTTTCTCTGACTAGGAACCTCTTGCTCTCTGTTAGTTAAAATCTTATCTATTCTTCCACCCTATGACTCAAAGGCCACCTTCCCCTGAAGCCTACTTGGTCCTACTTATCAGAGCTACTTCTTGCCTCTGTCCATGAGCAGTTTTCGGACATTTGTCTTTTATAGCCCTTATTACATTTCATGGTGTGTGCAATTATTTGTCTCCTTATATTTTTGCATTTCTCAATGATACCTCCTAGAAGACAAGGCCTATCCCTTATCAAGAAATTAATACTGAGTCACTAACTAAAGCCAAATAAAAAAATGGGGGTGGGTGGATACAACATACATGTATAATCAGAAGCACCACAAATAAACAAGAAAAAGTATTGTTTGAAGCTACTTTCTTTTAATAATGCCTGAAACATAACTGCTGGTTTAAAAGTGAAGGAGCTTTGGCTTCCTGACAATAATATTTAAAGGTCATGAGTCATGGCCTTAGAGTAACCATAGTAACTGAGCATACACAGTACAAGCCATGTTGTACCATAATTACGGGAACAAAAGCTTTAGAAAGCCTATTAGCCTTGAGAGGAAAACAAATTAGAATTAGCAAATGCATTTATGAAGCTTGTTTTTATTGCAGTGTTTTCTACCTTCAGGGTTCACGGAAAAGCTGGAAAAAAATCTTCAGACTTCTATGGGCAGGAAGTAATAATGTGACATATAAGCCTTACAGTCACTTTTTAGCAGTATGTTATAAGAACATAACTGTTCCCTTCCTTGAAGTATTTATCTGATCTCCCAACTTTTTTGTCCAATTTTTTTATGTTGGAGTACTAATCAGTCACCAATCGGTCCATGTGAATAAGTGATTTTAATAAAATTGGTTTGGAAATACAGCTGTTGAACATATAAGTCTGTGCTTGCATAGAACACTCAGCTCAGTGTAGCAGAGGGACAGAAACATCGTTGATAGTGTACAGTGTGAGCGCAGTCCTGCTTTTCACTTGGCTTCCCTGCTGGTGGTCCACTGGGCTATTCACTTCAAAATTGTTAACCACAGGCCGTTTTCCCTCTATTTGGTAACATTACACATACATTCCCCTCTCCAATTGTCAGCACATTGACGTGTTCAGAGAAATGAAGAGAAAACAAGTATTTGCTAAATTTTTATTTCCTTTCAAAGGCAAAAGACTTCCTTCCTCCCAAAGACTGTTAATCACTTGAGAGTCAAAGACTCCTTTGCACAGAGAAGCATTTGTCATATAATTTGGAGGGATTTGTCAATTTCCCACATCGTCTGTGGACCATAGGCACAAGGTTAAAAGCAAATAAAAAGCCCTCACATTTCACCTAACCAAAAGGCATCTTAAATCTTGACAAAGCAGAGCTACAGTTACATGTGTATCACAAGGACACCACCCTCTGGGATCCAGCTCTTTCTGCAGAAGAGGCACGGTCACCTCTCATTTAAGGTTTAAAAGAAAATTCTAAATGGAAGGTATTTTCCACATTTTAAAGGGAAAGGAGGCAACGCGCACATTTTCTGGTGATTAACTAGAGACTCATTAAGTATAGATCTCTTACAGAGGCAAACTGTATCTGTGCTTATAGCCACAGTTGATTTGGGCTTATATTTTGGGAGAGTTGGAATGACCTATCTGCTTTTGTGAATAATTCCTGAAGGGAGTTGTGAAGGAGACATTTCATTCCACTGGTTCTGAAAAAGGGCTGGCTCAGCACCCCCTTTCCCACACCAGTAAAACAGCTGGGGTATGTGATTTTGAGAAGAGCAAGTGAGGGGCATTTTTATGCCTTCACCAAATGTTTATTGTACATTTACTGCATGGCAGACTCTGCCCTGTGATCCGGGAAGATAACTGTGTTCAAAGAAAGGGATTGTTCTCTAGAAAAGGAGGAAGAGTCTGTCTGATGTTTTCCCCAGACATGAAGGAAAAGTTTTCTTTGAAGCCCTGAGTGAAGTGATACTTGATCTAGAAATTCCCATGGATTCTTTAGGAACAGGATGAGCTTAGGAACTTACCTGATTCTCTCTGGGGTTTCACGCCCTCGGGCCACAGATGTCTTGCTGTAACTTTCTCCCATCTCAGAGCAGGCCCACTGAGGTACTCTCTCCATGGGACAGACATCATCTATCCCCATTCCTTAGAGGTTTAGAATCCCTGTTACTGCTCTGCTGTCCCCTGTTGCTAGGCAACCACAATGGCTGTGGAAAGGACAGTTAACTTCCCAGAGGGGGAAAAAAAGAAGTCAATTACAAAGCCACAGTAACCTCTTAAAACATCTCTCAAATCAGATGCAGGCATCAAACATAGATGAAAAATCACTCCATATTCAACCTTTCTGGAAAATGCCTTCACAGTAGGCCAGAAGCAGCAGTTTTGTGCTTAAAGCATGACATGTTCACACCCAGAACCAGTGCTCAGGAAACAAATCCCACAGTTTGTCTGAGAGGGATGCATTCATAGAGATGGATTGGTTTACAGGTTAACAGTGGTTTTTGCTAAAGACCACCTCTCCTTGTGATAATCTTCCTTTTCTGGGACCCATAGACCCTGGACCGAAGACCATACCTGGCCACATCCTAATTAAGTCTTCTTCCCTGACCCAGGATTGCACAAGTGGTGAACTGTGCAGATTAGCTGGTGATCTGATAGCTGTCACAACTCATCTGCAGCCACTGCTCCTTTTTCCTTGTTGCTTGTGCAAAAAACACCAGCCACTTTCTCCCAGCCAGTTGCTACATCTTTCCCTGGGTTCATGGATGGACCCAGGTCAGCTTGTGTTCACTCCTCTTCCTACTCTGACAGGAAGTACACGTAGAACCTTTGCAGTCTGCAGATCAGAATCACTCCTGGGTTTCAGTCTTTTATGTGCTGGTCTCACCCAAACCTAACTACACAGCCCATCCCAAATAAATTAGGTTGGTAGGATAGAAATTTTTCTAATCACAGAGTTTGTTTCCATGGATGGAGCACATAAACCAAATAACTGTAATAGTAGTGGGACTAGTTGAAACTTATCTATTAAAGAATGTAGATAGGGAGTTCCCATCGTGGCCACAAACCCAACTAGCATCCATGAGGACATGGGTTCAAACCCTGGCCTTGCTCAGTGGGTTAAGGATCTGGCGTTGTGGTGTAGGCTGGTAGCTATAGCTCTGATTCGACCCCTAGCCTGGGAACTTCCAAGTGCCACAGGTGTGGCCCTTAAGAGGCCAAAAAAAAAAAAAAAAATGAATTTAACATTTACTTCTCCAGTGGAACTTCAAATCACTCAGATACTACCCTATGAGTAAAGTTATCAAGTTGGTATTCTGGATGGAAAAATCAGCACTCACTAGATAGGTTTGAAAAAATAGAGATTGAGGTATTTATGGCCTTGCATATAGTTAGAGACAGTGTGAACTTCAGAAAATCATCTTACCTCTCTATGATCTAGCTTTTGTTTTTGTTTTTTTTTTGTTTTTTTTAATATATATGACTCACTTGAGTTGTTTTCTGCAATCCCTTCCAGCTTTAACATTCTGTTAGGTTTCCTTAGACCGTCTTATTAAAAAACTCACAAAGTGGATTATACTTTAGTGCATTTTAGGGGAATGTGCAAATGTTCACTATGCAGTTGGTTCATAACAATTTATGAAAGGAAGGTCATCTCAGTAATGGCTGGTGAAAGTCAGTGTAAGCACTAATTATTTATAATACTTATTAATCTTATCTTACATCTCACTGATCAAAAGGCAGTGAGGAGATATGGCTGGTACAAGAACAGGCTTTGAAAAAGTCCTTGAAAAACAAAGTGACTTTTCCACTATTACTTCTCCTTATTTGAATGCTACAACAAAGGATTTCAGGAGGTGGTGAAGAACTTAGAAGGTTTATTGAAGACATTCTGGTCTATAGAATTTTTTACCTGACCAAGCTAACTAATGAAATAAATGATACCATTCTTTGTGATTAAGTTAAAGGAAAGGACTTCTTAATGAAAGTCATTGAAATAATCTTATTTTTTAAAGTTGGACTGAATTTTGAGAAAAACTACAAATTTTCCCTCTGGTCTAAAGGAAAAAAAAAAGGTGTTATAACAAAACTTCTAGAAATAAATATAAACCACTGGCACTTCCACCATTAACAATATTTTAAACCAAAAATAATAAATAAAACACTGTAAGCTCATCAGAGCCTTTAAAGACTACTAGAACTGTTTGAAAACATACTTGTGGTCTATCTGAAGTGTATCTTTTATTAGAATCAAAAAACGATACAAATGAACTTATTTATAAAACAAACTCAGATTTTTGAAATCCAACTTATGGTTACTAAAGGGGAAACCATGGTGGGATAAATTAGGGGCATGGGAATGAACATATGCACACAACTGTATATAAAATATATAACTAACAAGGACCTACTGTATCGCACAGGGAACTCTGCTCGGTATTCTGTAATAACCCATATGGAACATAAGCATAAAATCAAAAGCAAAAGAAATCATATATGTGCCTGTAATGAGGAATCTGAAGGAGTATACATACTTTGTATGCTCTCATCCTAATACTTACCAGGATGCCTTATCCAGCTTAGGTCAGCCCAGAAATAAGAGGAGCTAAGACCAGAAAGGAAAGAGGAAGAAGAAACATACAATGAGGAAAGAGCAAGACAGAAGAGAAGGTAGATGTACAATGAAATGGAATGACTGAGGAGAAAGGGAAAACACTGCAGTGAAGATTTTTAGTCTCTGCTTGGGAAGTAGCCCTTTGGTATTTATCTGTCCACTTTGAATTGTACGTTCACTAACTCACCAAATATTGAAGATCCATGGTGCACTAGGCCTGGTGCTAGGCATAAATAAAATCAATACTTGCCCCTGATCTCTTGGAGCTGATCCTTCTATCAAGTTATAATTCTAGTAGCCATGAAAGTTTTGTTGGAAAAAGAGTAAATGAAGCAGGTCCTTGATTTCCAAAGGGGTCTTCTAACTTAAAGAGCCCAGGCATTGAAAAGAGTAAATGAATAAAACCAAACAGAAGTGCTTCATAGCTATTCCTCCTATGGATGTACCATCTTGTGGAGACAAATGATTTCTCGTGCAGAGTTGACCTAGGAAAGTTCACCACGAGTTTATGACAGGGGACACCAGGGGACCGTGCCCAGGGCGAGGAGTCAGGGGGTGTCTGAGCTGGGAGAGGACAAGAACAGGGGTGCAGCTGAGAAAGAAACCACAGTAACATCTCATAAACAAGTACACGGACTGCTCAGTCCATGAGCCATAACAACCCAAACATCTTTCCACTGACTCTAATGGCTTTTCTTCTGCGTCTCTCAAAAATGAGCCAGCTCTCTTGTCATTGTTTTGGGTGACCTCTTCTCTGTGTTGCTGATTGCCTGACACAGTGGGTCTAATTATCTCCAGGCTTCCAGCCTGTTTTAATGGAGAGGGATGTTTACCTTGAGCAGAGAATAACTTGCCTACCCCTTGGTCCTAAAGTCTTTCCTCAGGAAACAAGCATGAAATTGAAAGCTGTTAACTGATGAGCTGGAATGTAAACTTTTCATTTACGGCTTTTTTTTTATGGCAGGAAGTAAATATTCCTTTTCCTTCCTTACAAGTTCTGTACTACATGAATATTTATTATTGGGGGATCCCAAAACAGTCCCTGATTTCCCTGTGGAGTCAGGGAAAGTCAGGGACTTGTATTAGGTTTTAGAGGGATAGTAAAGTCACGTACTCAGCTCCCCCTGTATTAGGTTTTAGAGGGATAGTAAATTCAAGTACTCAGCCACCACCATATAACCCAAGAAGAGACTAACCCTGTCCAGACAAAGGAATGCATAGCATCTGAACCTGGCTATTGCAGCAACCGGATCCTAGGACTTTGATTCTTAAACAAGTAATATAAGAATAAAAGAAGCAGGAGTTGCATTGTGGCTCAGCGGAAAAGAAATCTGACTAGCATCCATGAGGACTTAGGTTTGATCCCTGGCCTTGCTCAGTGGGTTAAAGATCATGAGCTATCGTGTAGGTCACAGATGCAGTTGGGATCTGGCATTGCTGTGGTGTGGGTGTAAGCTGGTGGCTATAACTCCGATTCAACCCCTAGCCTGGGACGCTCCATATGCTGCGGGTGCAGCCCTAAAAAAATTAAAAAAAGAATAAAAGAATCAGTTGAAGTTCTAGTTATCCAGTTGCTCTTTTATTTTTCCCACAAATATTTACTGAGGCTTTACTATGTGACAGGTATTTTTTCTGGATGCTGGTGATACAGTGGTAAGCAAGACAAAGTGGCTGCTCTTACTAATTTCAGATTTTAGTTGGTGGAGGCAATCAAAGAAATATAGAGGATAATTTCAGACGGGGATGAGTGCTGCAGAGAGAATAAAACAAGGATGTACAACTAGGAGTTGGAGGCAGCAAAGAATTAAAAACACAAAGGATGAGAAGGAACCAGTCTCATGACCCTTTCAGGGAAGGTGTTCTAGCCAGTGGTTCATTCCCATCATCATAGATACATGCTAAGTAGCAGCATTAGAGACCCTCATACTGAGTGAAGCAAGTCAGAAGGAGAAAGACAGATGTCATATGAAATCTCTTATAACTGGAGAATAAAACACTACACAAATGAACATCTCAACAGAAAAGAAAATCACGAACTTGAGGAACAGACTTGTGGTTGCCAAGGGGGCGGGGGAGGGGTGGGGGAGGGGTGGGAGGGAGTGGGGATAA
>PVHT020004020.1:44860046-44933076 GCA_004024745.2 Catagonus wagneri | reverse complement strand
GGAGGGAGTGGGGATAACTACTGCTTTAATGATGGAATAGCAAGGAGCTCCAACTGTAATGCACGGGGAACTATATCTAATTACATGTGACAAATCCATATATGTACATGTAATCGGGTCACCACATGGTGCAGTTGGAAAACCTGACAGAAATCTGTAAACCAGCTATAATGCAAAAATAAAAATAATAAAAAAAAAAACTTCTCTGAACTTATGTCTTTCTGTGCCCTCTTCATAGGAAAATTCATCCAAAAGTTGCTTATTTTTCCATCTCTCTTCAGTCTTCTCCAGTCATTCACAGCCTCCACTGAAATGGCTTTCGTTCAGGTTACCACCAACCCTCAGCCTTATCACCTGCTTTACATAGCTGCATCCTGACCAGAATTTTCCCTGTTATGAATCCTGCTTCTTAGTCCCTGTAATGGCCTTGGTTTCTACTCATTCCTAATCAATCCTAACTGAAACCTCTGCTGATGTCATGAGCCCCAATATACTGCCAAGTAATTCCCTTTTTCTTTTGTTAGCCAGAATTGGTTTCTGTTGCTTGGAACCAAAGCCTGATTCATGCTCTTATATTTTTCATATCGTCAGTTTTTGTCCAGGAAACACAGTTGTTTGACTTCCAACATAAACCTCATTCATGCTTTGGCTTACATTCATTGCTTTCCTTAAAACATTATACTATCTTGTTGAGGACGTATTTGTGTTCCTTCTGTGATTGACATACCGTTCTAGAGCTATTTGCTTCTTGAGAGTAAATCATTCATTCATTTAAAATTGTTATATATGTTCCTGTCACAATGCAAGGCATTGGAGACAGTTCAAAACAGTAATGGTACCAAGACATATTCATTAGGCAGTTATACTCCCCAAGAAATTTCTCTTTTAGGTTGAGGTATTTTTAAATATTCTTCACATTTTTCCTAATGCTTTGCTACATTAGGCTCTGTGGAATCTATGGTCTGTAGTCTCTAATAGTGTCTCTGTTTAAATTTCTTAGAGATTTGTTAGCTGTAAAATTAAATGTAATTTATCCAACTATTTCATTTTTATCTCTATAATAGTTTTCTTATACTTCCAATAAAAAATCTAGACTCAAATAAGTAAAAGCAAACAAGGTGATAGAAGAGGATCCTAAGAAGCCATTTCTCAGAATAGTCATCTTCTCCACTAGGATTTTTTTCATGGCTTTCAGTCAAATAAATGAACATGTTTGGTTGGATATTGTATTGTGAAGGATACTGTCAGTTAGAAGTAACAGGAAAGGCAACTCATAGTATTAACTCATAGGGAATTTCCTGGCTGATGTGAATAGAAGGTCCAGAAATGAAAGGTTCTTCAAGGTTGATCAGTAATGGTATCAGTACACAGTATCTTTCCATCTTGCCATTTTTCTGTCAACAGTTGGCTTCTTCTGAAGGCTTGCTTTCCTCGTGGGCATAGAACAGCTGCCAGTAGTAAATGTGACTGCAGGTGACTTTGCTCATGGATAGAGATAAAGAGGGTTGCCTTCCAGAACCTTGGAACAAAAGTAATATGTTTTGTTCCAACTGAGTGGTCTTAAATAGCTGAATCGTGTCAGCTGGGGAAATGGTGATTGGCTTATATCTGAAATATATGCCTTCCCTCAACCAACTACTGTGGCAATGGAAAAGGATCTGTGAGAGCCCACCCTTAGAACCAGGGGGTGGGATCACTGACATTCAAGTCCCATGCTACTGCCTACTCGGAAAGGATGAAATATATTTGGGAGGCCTTAGCATTCTTCAATGCAAGCATACATTTGTACATAATTTATATCTAATTCACACATGCATTTACTTTTCTTCATTTTTTTAAATTTTATTGGCGTATAGTTGACTAAAAGTTGTTGTATTCATGTGTAAAGCAAAATGAATCAGTTATACATATACATTTATCCATTATTTTACCTTATAGGTTGTTATAGAATATACAGTAGGTCCTTGTTACTTATCTATTTTATATATAGTCATGTGTATATGTTAATGCCAACCTTGTAATTATCCCTCCCCCATGTAGCCATGAGTTTGGCTTCTAAATCTTTGAGTCTGTTTCTGTTTTGTAATTTATTTTGTATCTTTTTTTTATTAAATTCCACATATTAGTGATTTCATATGATAGTTGCCTTTCTCTGATTTACTTCACTTAGTAAGGTAATCTCTAGGTTCATCCATGTTGCTGAAAATGGCATTATTTCATTCTTTTTTATGGGTGAGTAATATTCCATTGTATATATGTCCCATATCTTCTTTATCCATTCCTTTGTTGATGGACATTTAGGTTACTTCCAAGTCTTGGCTATTTTTAATAGTGCTGCAGTGAACACTGGGGTGCTTGTATCTTTTCAAATTATGGTTTTCTTTGGAAAGATGCCCAGGAGGAGGAATACTAGATCATATGGTAGTTCTATATTTAGTATTTTAAGGAAGTTCCATAATATTCTCCATAGTGGAATTTACATTCCCTCCAAACATGTAGAAGGGCTCCCTTTCCCCACATCCTCTCCAGCATTTATTGTTTGTATAATTTTTGATGATGGCCATTCTGACTGGTGTGAAGTAATACCTTATTGCAGTTTTTATTTGCATTTCTCTAGTAATTAGTGATGTTGAGCATCTTTTCATGTGCTTTTTGGCCATCTATCTGTCTTTTTTGGAGAAGTGCCTGTTCAAATCTTCTGACCATTTTTTAATTGGGGTGTTTGTTTTTTTGATGTAAAGTTGTATGAGATGTTTGTATATTTTGGTTATTAATCCCTTGTCAGTCACTTCGTTTGGAAAGATTTTCTTCCATTCTGCGGGTTGTCTTTTTTTGTTTATGGTTTCCTTTGATGTGAAAAAAACTTTTAAGTTTAATGAGGTGACTTTTTTTTAATTTTTGGTTTTATTTTCATTACTCTAGGAGGTGGATCAAACAGATATAGAAGCTATTTATGTCAAAGAGTGTTCTGCCTATCTTTTCCTCTAAGAGTTTTTAGTATCTTGTCTTATGTTTAGGTCTTTAATTCATTTTGAGTTTATTTTTGTGAATGGTTTTAGAGAATGTTCTAATTTCATTCTTTTGCACATGGCTGTCTAGTTTTCCTAGTACCACTTATTGAAGAGACTATCTCTTCTCCGTTGTATATTCTTGCCTCCTTTGTCATAGGTTGATCACGGGTGTGTGGATTTATTAGTGGGCTTTCTATGCTGTTCCATTGATCTGTATTTCTGTTTTTGTGCCAGTAACATACAGTTTTGATGACTGACTGTAGCTTTGTATTATAGTCTGAAGCTGGGGAGCCTGATTCCTCCAGCCCCATTTTTCTTTCTCAGGATTACTTTTGCTACTCAGGGGCTTTAGGGATTGGCATATGCATACTCAGGTATAGGTAATGATTGGCCAACTGGGAAATCTTTTGTGTTTCCATACAAATTTAAATTTTTTGTTCAAGGTCTGTGAAAACTTCCATTGGTAATTACATAGGGATTGCACCAAATCTGTAGATTTCCTTGGGTAGTATAGTCATTCTGACAATACTGATTCTTCCAAGGAAAATCATGGTGTATCTTTCTGTTTGTTCCATCATCTTTGATGTCTTTCATCAGTGTCTTACAGTTTTCAGAATACAGGTCTCTTGCCTCTTTAGGTAGGTTTATTCCTAAGTATTTTATTCTCTTTGATATGATGGTAAATGAGATTGTTTCCTTAATTTCTTTTTTCTGGTCTTTCATTGTTAGTATATAGAAATGCAGTTGATTTCTGTGCTTAATTTTATGTCCTGCAACTTTACCGAATTCATTGGTGAATTCATGTGGTTTTTATTCTTCAGTTTGTTGATGTGGAATATCATATTGATTGATTTAAGTATATTGAAGAATCCTTGCATCCTGGGATAAATCCCACTTGATCATAGTGTATGATCCTTTTAATGTATTATAGTTTTTTTGCTAATATTTTGTTGGGGATTTGAATCTATGTTCATCAAAGATATTGGCCTGTAATTTTCTTTTTTTGTGATGTCTTTGGTTTTGGTATCAGGGTGATGGTGGCCTCATGGAATGAGCTTGAGAGTGTTCCTTCCTCTGCAATTTTTTGGAAGAGTTTCAGAAAGATGGCTATTAAATCTTATCTGAATGTTTGATAGAATCTGCCTGTGAAGCCTTCTGGTCCTGGACTTACTTGATTATTTTATGATGGAAATAATAATGATCATATCTTACTAATATGGGGTATTACCATATAAATTCTTTACATATTTTTCATGTTACCTAGACTAGGAAAATATTCAGTAAGATTAATTTACTATTCCAGTCCTTAAGTTCATTATTGCCCTATTTTTGTGTGTTTATTCTTTATCATTGGGTTATATACCATCAAAGAAAACAAAAAGTTAGAGTGAGAACACTGAATATTTTTATTTGAAATATAATTTGAAAATCACTTTTTTAGATACAACTATGAAGGAGATAAACATTAACAATGTAGTGGTTTATATATTATTTATTTTCAGAATAGAATATTTCTATTTAAAACGCATTGTATTCACTAATCTTATTATAGTCATGAAATTACCAATCATTTGGTAGCTATAGATTATAAATTATTTGCAAATTTTTATGTTTAATAATGTGACTAACTTAGAAAAGACATCCATTTTAATCTCTCTGTCCAGAGAATGATAAAACTTCATCTTTTCTCTCATAGAACCACCAACAAAACAAAACACCTGATCAACTCAAAAATTCACTGAAGTATTCCTTTATTTTTATTTCAGTGTAGTTCATTTCATGTTATTTCTTTATTTTTTTCTACCATTCATTGAATTCTTTCACTTGATTGAATATTTAGTCTGTTCTAGGCTCTACTGGACACTGAGAGAGAGAGAGAGAGACTGTGTGTGTGTGTGTGTGTGTGTGTGTGTGTGTGTGTGTGTTGCACAATGGACAAGGATTTTGAGAGGTTTCTATACCCTTACTGAAGTACATAGAACATTGGGAGAGAGGTCAGAAGATTTTAAGTTGAGATCAAGACAGGAGAGAATGGAGATGTGAGAAAAGTACACACATTTCCCTTACAAATGGGCTAATATCAGGCCACTGAGTAGCAAGAAAGAATTCTCAGCTCCAGCTATCAGAATCTAAATGTGCCTGTCAAGTCTCTTCTTTAACCCGTAAGTCACATCTTCATCATTATCCTTCACCAAGAAGACACCGCTTTGGAACTTGATGTGAATGTGAGTTGAAAATAAATGACAAATAGGAGAGACAGTCGACACCATTTGTCATTAGCCAATGCAGGGAACATTTAGCCATTCTAGAAATATTCATCATCATGAGCTGTCAGCCTGATGGAGAAACAATTTCTCTTAGGATCTGCCCATTTAGTCACAGGACAGTATTTGTGTGTTTCATAGGCAACCCATGGAAATTATTTAAAAATAAGTTAATCTTAAACAGCTAAAAATTATTGAGGAATATTGTATTTGCTGTTTAATTTTGGGGAAGAAAAGAATTATTAACTACAATCCAAGCAAAAGAGAAGAAACTTAATCTTGAAGTGTAATATGTGGCAGGTCAAAAAACAGAGCAATTCAAAAAGGTTAACAATTTTGTTGGTGTTCTTAGTCTTAAATACAAACAGTCTATACCACAAAGAAAAAAAAAATGCTCACAATCTGCCAGATGCACCTCAAACAGTGAATTATTGCCTGTCTTTATAAGACATTGATTACTATTTTATTATTCCATGAGAAAGTTTGTAATATGCTTGCTGAGTCTAAAAGCAATTCAGCAAGAATGTGAAGTCCCAGAAACTGGCAAGGTGGAACTACCATCCCACTTTTAATGTACCACACTTGTATTTAGCATTTAGCAAGGATGGTTTTGACCATTCTGACTCTCACTAAAAAGGAAGTTACATGGGAGTTCCCGTCGTGGCTCAGTTAACGAATCCAACTAGGAACCATGAGGTTGCGGGTTCGATCGCTGGCCTTGCTCAGTGGGTTAAGGATACGGCATTGCCGTGAGCTGTGGTGTAGGGTGCAGATGTGGCTCGGATCCTGCACTGCTGTGGCTGTGGCGAAGGCCGGCAGCTAAAGCTCCTGTTAGACCCCTAGCCTGGGAACCTCCTTATGCCGCGAGTGCGGCCCAAATAAGGCAAAAAAGAAAAAAAGAAGTTACATGAGTTGTAAACCCCAAGACTGGGTAGAAAAGAAAGTTATTCAAGAGAATGAACGATAAAAGGCATGAGTAAGTGCCTTAACTAATGTTGTTCTTAATTTTAGTTACAATTAATATTTATTTGCTTTCATCTAAGGGCTTTAGTAAAAACACAAAAGCTTCTAAATTGGTTTCTCAAGTTTAAGTATTAAATCAATTTTGGTGATCTATTCCACAGGTGTAAATATTATAAATAAAAAAAAGTAAAGATATAGAAGTTACATTCCCATGTCTCCCTCTTCAGAAGTATATTGTTTATAAAACAAAAGTGCCATACACATTATTATAAGGATTATTATTCCCAAGTTACCAGATGAATATATCCGTCCTTTCAGGAGCCATATTTCAATCTGTGTTGCTGGAAACAGCCATTTAACACCAAAATGTTGATTAACAATAGTAAGACACCTTTGTCAAGAGAAAACCATTTTCTATGTAGTAGACATTAGCTGTCCATTTAATCAAGATGCAGTTTGATGAAAAGGAGGCTGCCTGAGGCTGCTCCAGCAACAAATGTATCCTCAGGATAGAATGGTTCCCAAAATAAGCTGTCATGTTTGGCTTCTTTCTGTGGGTGTGTTGGGTTTCCTGAATGACCCTTCTGTCATTTCACACATGGCAGATGCAACAGATCAGCAACCAAACAAAACCCCTGCCAGTGGAGATGACTGCTCCCTCAGCGCTGTGGGAAGTACTTTCATCTGTCTCTTGACTTATCTAATGCCAATTAAAAAAAAATAACAAAAAAACACAAATCTCATGTGGAAGTTTCATGAATTTTGCTTATGAAAAAAAAAAAAATGAAGCAAACGGTCAGACTCCATGAGTTGAAGATGTACAGGGGATCAAAACCACAAATGACATGATGCCATAGCTTGTCCTAAGCTAAGAAAACCTCTGCTTTTTTTTTTTTTTTTTTTTGTCTTTTTGCCTCATCTAAGGCTTCACCCACTGCATATGGAGGTTCCCAGGCTAGGGGTCTAACAGGAGCTGTAGCTCTTGGGCTACGCCACAGCCACAGCAACGCGGGATCCGAGCCGCATCTGCAACCTACACCACAGCTCACGGCAACGCCAGATCCTTAACCCACTGAGCAAGGCCAGGGATCGAACCCGCAACCTCATCGTTCTTAGTTGTATTCGTTAACCACTGAGCCACAACGGGAACTCCAAGAAAACCTCTGCTTAAAGTAAGATATTTCCCTGGTTAGTCTACAATTTCAGAAATGAACATTTAAAGGTTAACTCATAGCTCAACTATGTTTCAAGATTTTTTTGTCTCTTGTGAAACTTGTCTTTAAATATACATTCACAATGTGACACGATTTGTTTTTATTAGCAGAAATACCAAATTTTGCTGGCAAGGAAGGCTTCAAAGTCTATTAGCCATTTGTCGTTTTCAAGTACTGAAACACTGCATTGCATTACCTTTAATGTAGTATTGAGTTCAGGAGTGAAACAAGTATTTAATGGTAAACTTGTTTCCTTACTGATTGCTTATAAGACTCAAATGTTCAGTTACTCCCGTTAGATATGATATCTAGGGAAATAAGTACTTTATAGAAATTTCTGAAAGATATTTACTGAAACTATATAGTTTAAAAAACTGTTCTGGAGGAAAAAGATCATTGTGTTTGCAGGCTCTTTGATACAGAAAAAAACATAAAAGAAAATTATCAATCAGATTGTATAATCCAGTATTACCCTCAGCTTTGTATTAATGGTTCACCAGTGACTATTGACTGGATACAAAACTGCTAGGTAGAACATAGTTAATAAGTTTGGGTTAAAAATGACTTTATCTGGCAAACATTACGGCACATGACTATGTTTCAGACCACATTAAACATCAATAGTCTATGTAAGGTACTTCATTAAATGTCCCTCTATGAAAATTTGTGTTGGTACAGTAGATAAATTAAGGATTGGTTTGTTTGCAATATTGAATGTTTAGTCATCTCATGAAAAACCTCAGCCTTTTTTAAGGGGAGGTCCATGTGCTCCTTCAATTATACACAGTTTTATATTGTAAAGCCTTGTGCATTTGGCCATAACAAGGATTCATAGCTGGCCTCAGATTTTCAAAGGACTCTATGCTTCAGCAAAGTTGAAAAATTATGATTCTTGGGTGTAATACCATCCCTCATTATCAAATATAATTTGATTTACAACACGTTGATTTAGTTTGTTTTGCAAAAGTACACCCACATCAAAGAAAAATGCTGCTATAAAATGACAAATATATATGTGTGTTGATTATGAGAATGCATGGACTCAGAACCTTAGGAATTTCATTAAAATATATTACCATATCTCTGTTTTTATACATAGTTGAAGAGTGCATAGAGAATAACAATATAAGCAGTCCTACCATTTTTTGGGATCATACAATGTGCCAGACTTCGCTCTATTTATTTTATTTCATTTTAAGTCTATGGTACCAATTGTTACGATTATTGCTATTTCCCATATGAAGAAACCAAGACTTACAGAAGTTAAATAATTTGCCCAAGATCTCACAGCTAGTAACTAGAGGGTCTGAAATTCAGATATAGTCTTTTCAACACTAAAATCTATACTCTTTTCCTCTGTGCTCTAATGCATTTTGTGCAGCCCACTACCACTCAAAATGTTATCATGGATATTTTAGGTCAGGAATAGAGTACCCACATTCACCCACTTACTATTTAATCAGAGGCCTAAAAATCACATTTACTTCTAGAAACTGGAGAAGTGGGCATGATTTCCCTTCCCTACCATCTCAGTGCCTCACATTTTTTCAAGAACAACTGTTACTATAACCTCAAACTTCACTTTTTTTTTTTTTTGGCATTCACTTTCTGTTGAATGCAAAAGACATGACAACTAAATTCAGTGGTTTCTCTTAAGACTCATGTCAGCAGAAAAGGTTGTTATTCATGTAAACCACTGGCTAGCCTTATTGTATGTGTGAGAGAAAATTAAATACATATATATACATTTAGAAAAAATTAGTTGAAATCTTTTCATTTTAAAAATATACGTAATGAACCTCAAAGTTATCTTTTTCATGTCAACCAAGGAAACTTTCCCGAGATCCTCTAAGCTGTATCTTGGGCATATCTTTGGATATATCCGAAAGGATTAGAATGCAGATTTGAATCCCACATGCTGCTTATGAGAAGCAGTTACATTTCCGTCACAGCACCTATGTTTGGACCACAAAGTCGTGATGCTTCTCGGGGGACGTTCTGGAATTTATACACACTTGTAGTGGAGTTCCCATTGTACCCATCAGTGGTAACGTACCCAGCTAGGATCCATGAGGATGAGGGTTCAGTCCCTGGCCTTACTCAGTGAGTTAAGGATCTGGTGTTGCCGTGAACTGTGTGTAGGTCACAGACTTGGCTGGGATCTTGTGTTGCTAGGGCTGTGGTGTAGGCGGGCAGCTGTGGCTCTGATTCAGCCCCTAGGCTGGGATCTTCTTTATGCCATGGGTGCCGCCCTCAAAAGGAAAAAATAAAGTAAAAAATATACACACTTGTAACAGTAAAAATCATGAGCATAATGTGTAACACAACATATTCACCATTTTATCTCAGTGGACTTCTAAACAACTTCTGAGTTGAGACTGTTGCTGATGAGGAGACTGAAGTTTAAAGAGGTGTAATGAGTTGCTCACAAAGTGAAGTGCTGAGTGGGATCCAGTTGTTCCGATTCCACATTGTGGCCTCTCCCTTCATTACACTGTATGGCACATGTGGTCGTTCTGGAAGTAAGCAGATAGAGAAGGCAGAGGTGGAAGCCTGAGATGTCTCTTGTGAGATGATAATCACTCCTTGGGGAAAATGCTATAAGGCATTTTCTTGTGTTGAATTACTGCGTTACTACCTAAGGGCTCTATGAGGCAGGACTAGAACTACTCCTGGTGGATCTGTCCCCCTCTTCCCACTGAGGTGGGTGTTCTGTTGAACTTGGCATTGACAGCATTCTTCCCCTCTGTGCTTGTGGCTCAAGCCTGGAAGTAGAACAGTCCTCTCAACTTCTTTATAGGTTGTCTCGTAAGCTTTATTTCTTTTGAACTGCCGAGCCCGGGTACTCTTTCAGCCTTTAACACAGACTTCGAGACTTCTCTTTACTGATCAAAATAAGATGGTAAAAGATGGTAATGAGAAGAAAGATTCTGACTTTGGGCAGAAAGAGAAGCAACTGCTCTCTCTTGTTGAAAATGGAATGTGTGACCATCACTCAAATATGGTTTGAACAAGGTTATATTGCAAATGACGTAATGCTTCCTGTTCTCCATCCATCTTTCACTTCTGGGCCCTTCCCCCAGCCAGCTTGAGTCTTGCCTCCAACTCTCACCTTTCAGATTCCTGTGCTGTCCCTTCCTCTGTTTGGGGAAAAAAAGACGAGGGATCAAAACCTAACCTTGTTTTGAATACCGCTGAGTTCACCCTTTTGTGAAAACTTTTCCCTTAATGGATGAATAAAATCCCTAAGGCATTAAAATTTTCCTCTAATTATAATAATAATAAACACTTAAATGAGTAGAAGAAGATAATGCTACCCTTATCTGCCCCAAAGGAATCTTCTCAGGTGGCACTGAAAGCGGTAAAGGTAAAATTCGAGCCAGGGAGGCAGGAGGCAAGGCAGACATGGAAGAGCGGCCATAGCTGTTGCCCTTAAATTCGAATTTCTAGATCCCTGACCCTGTCTCATAAGCAGGGGGCCGAATGAGACATTCTTAGACAAATTACCTACATTAGCAAAATGCTCTGAAGTTTTAAACACTTTGACATTAACACAGAAATGCTAAGTGACAAGATCATTTTAGAGGAGGCCACAGAGGTGTCTTCACATCCTCCGGAGGCAGAATGTACAGCACCCTGCCCTCCACAGTAAGCATTTTCTAAGGGAATATGCATCCCAGGGTCAACAAGTAAGTTATTTATTTTTTATCTTTCACAAAATAGAGGCAAGTCTGGACATACCTAAGTAGGTGCTCAAATCTGTATGAATGTTAAGTTCACATAAATAAATTGCTATAGAATTTCCAGTCTTTATTGTGAAGTCAGAGCAGAGGAAAGTTCTTAAGAATGCTAGTGCTAGCCGAAGAATAAAATGTCAAGTGAGTATCCAATAAGTTCTTTAATAAAAATAACAAACGCGATTACAAGGGCTGTCGTCAGCTGCCTTTGTCAAAAGCAAGCAATCCTGAGACCAAATTTCCTTTTGGCTATTCCAAAATCCCCATATTGCCATATAGTATATGACAACTTATTTATGTGGGTGTTTCAGAATAAATATTTGATCTCTATACTATAAGATATAATATGCTAAGGTCACAGTTTAGTACCTTGGAAGGCCTTCACTGTAAACTTTGGAGATGGAATATACCACAGAGGGTGTCTCACCGCGAGACAGTACAGCGGGATGGGTGCCGTTATGGCTGCGCTCAGGGTGTCGGCTAGGCCTTGGTTCTCATCTGAAGACAGAGCTGTGAACAGATCCACTCAGGCCCACATCACTGTTAGTAGGATTTATCTCCTTGGGAGCTGTTGGACTGAGAGCATCAGTCCCTTGCTGAGTCTCAGCCAGAGTCTCACTTAGGATCCCTGTCAGGTGGGTGCTCCAACATGGCAGCTTATTTCATGGTGAGGGAGTGGCAGAATCTGCCCATAAGAAGTCACAGTGTTTTATGACTGATCACAGTTGATTTACAGTGTTTTGTCAGTTTCTGCTGTACAGCAAAGTGACACAGTTACACGTTTATATACATTCCTTTTTTTCACATTATCCTCCATCATGTTCCATCACAAGTCATTAGATATAGTTACCTGCACTATCCAGCAGAATCTCTTTGCTTATCCATTCCAAATGCAATAGTTTACTTCTACAAACTCCAAAAGGACTTAACTATTTATGAGGTAAAAATAGATTATTTTTAGGTGTCAAAATGGAAAAGATTAAATAGTTATACCTTTTTTTTTTTTGCTTTTTTTTTTAGGGCTGCACATGTAGCATATGCAAGTTCTGTGGCTAGGGGTCAAATCCGAGCTGCAGCTGCTGGCCTACACCACAGCCACAGCAACACAGAATCCAAGCCACATCTACAACTTACAGCACAGCTCAGGGCAGTGTCAGATCCCTGACCAAATGAGTGAGGCCATGGATTGAACCCACATCCCCATGGATACTAGTTGGGTTCATTACCGCTGAGCCACAACAGGAACTAATTATACTCATATTTGGTAAGGATAAACAAGTACTTCATAATCTGCTTCTGGGGTTAAACACTTTGGAAGGCAACCTGGTAATATCAAGATGTGCATACCATTTAACTTACCACTGGCATTTCTAAGTACTTATTATACAGACATAATTAAGACAAAGTACAAAGATTTATGTACTAGGATGTTTATTGCAGTGATATGCATATTTTTAGAAAAACCGTAGATGATTTAAGTCTGTCAGGAAGAACAGGATAAATAAAATGTTACTACAGCCACATAATAAAAATATATTGCTATTATTAAAAATAATGGTTCATATATATATTTATAGTCATGAAACTATTTGATATGTTTTAAACAAAATAAGCAGATTATAAAAGCTCTGTATTTAGTTATCTATGTAGAACTGTATGTATATATGCTGGTGTTTGGTTGTCATTAGTTGCGGAGGAAAAAATTCTGAAAGAGTATCTATCAAAAGATTAATAGTGGAGTTTCCATTGTGGCTCAGAGTTTAATGAATCTGACTAGTATCCATGAGGATGCTGGCTCGATCCCTGGCCTCGCTCAGTGGGTTAACTATCCAACGTTGCTGTGAGTTGTGGTGTAGGTTGCAGAGGTGGCTCAGATCCCTCATTGCTGTGGCTGTGGTGTAGGCCAGCAGCTACAGCTCTGATTCAGCCCCTGGGAACCTGGGAAGTTCCATATGCCACAGGCACGGCCCTAAAAAGACAAAAAAAAAAAAAAGATTAATAGTGATAATATTTGAATTGTGAGATTATGAATGATCTTTAGTTTATGTTTTATACTCTTCTGTGGAATATGAACTTTTTTTACTTTGAGCATACTTATATTTTATGATGACAAAAAGCTAAAACACTCTTTCCAAAATAATCTCTAATACAATATTCTCCTATATCCCTATATAATAATGTTTAAGCCTATATCACAATATATGTTAATTGAAACAACATTAGTATCATAAGATCCTTTTATTCTGAATGTATTAGGTGCTTCTATTGATAAATAAAATAGCAACATATTGATACTTGGCAAATTATACTTAGAAAATAAAAACATCTCGAGTTCTATATATACACAAATATCATCCATCAAAAATGAAACTGGAAATTAACTATCAGGTTTCTCCTTAACCTGGCTCTTCTGGAAGAATAATTCACTAAAGAACCAGCACTGAAGATTTTGATTCATTAAATAACAAAATAAATCTTTGGCTGCCACCACTAATCCTTCATTCCTATTTATTCTTCGTACCGTCAACATCTTTGAACATCTACTATGTACCAGGCCTTATGTTAAGGGCTAGGAATGCAACGTAAACCAGAAATATACTGTGCCTGATCTTATAGCCAAATAAAACAAATGAAAGAATTCCACTGCTGAAGTTATCTCCAAGGTCATCGTCCAGAATATCCCAACCCCCAATTCATGAATCTGAGAAGCTGATTTTCAGCTTCCCTTTACCTACATCATCATTTGACAGAAGACTTATGTACATTTCTCTCCTCCAGTCTGTGACAGGCAAAATTTTAAAATAATCCTCACAACCTTTCCCCCAGGTGTTTACTACCATGATTGTGTTATTTTTTTTTTTAACAACAAAAGGGATTTTGCAGATGTAGTTAAGATTACTAATCAGTTGACTTTAGATAGAGAAATTATCTGGGTGGCCTAACCTGATCACATGAACTCTTTAAAAGCAGGGTGTTTACTTATGTATTTATAGTATAACCATCTAAATCTTCATATCAGATTCATCTCTCAGGTCCTATTCCATTTTTACAAAGTCTCCGAATAATATCCTTTATACTCAAAGATCCATTTGGAGTTATATATCACATTTAGTTTTCACCTCTCTTTTGTCTCCTTCAACTTGAAATGATTTTCTCATTCTTTGCTTGGCTTTTATCATTTTGAAACTCAAAGATCAAAGGCCACTTATTTTGGAGAATGTCCCTCAATTTGAATTGGTCTGGTTTTTCTTCATGATGGTTGTGCATATTGGAGAAATGGTACAGTTTTCTTCTCATTGAATATTATAAAATAGCATACAATTTCTATTTTTATGATTACTAGTGATGTTAATTTTGATAAAAAGGTGGTGACTGCCAAACCCTCCATCGTGAAGTATTTTTTTCCCTTTGTAATTAACAAATATTTTGTAAGAACGTAATTTGACCCTATGTAAGTACCTCATTCCTTTCCAAACTTTGCGTTTATTTGTGTATAATAATTATATCAGGAGTTCCCTTCATGGCTCAGTGGTTAACGAATCCGACTAAGAACCATGAGGTGGCGGGTTCAATCCCTGGCCTTGCTCAGTGGGTTAAGGATCCGGCGTTGCTGTGAGCTATGGTGTAGGTCACAGACGCGGCTCGGATCCCGCGTTGCTGTGACTGTGGCGAAGGCCGGCGGCTATAGCTCCTGTTAGACCCCTAGCCTGGGAACCTCCATATGCCACGGGTGCGGCCCTAGAAAAGGCAAAAAGACAAAAAAAATAAACAAATAATAATTATATCAGTATAGGCTCATAGTTTTCTATTTTACTCCATATTTTCTAATATACTACTATAATTAGTCATTTTAATGCTCAAATTGCCATGAATCAGTCGGAAGGAACTTCTTAAAGCTGGCTTGGCTTCAGTGTTATTTTGACAAGTCCCCTTTGAGCACTTCCTTACCTTCTGACACAGCAGGATAACTTCAGCTCATCTTGTACTTTCGCTTCCCCAGCCCTGGAATTAACTGTTTTTCCTGGGAATTCTGGTTTTGGCTAGTGAAAAATGATATTTAGAAACCAAGATTCAGGCTCTTTTAGGGTTGTTGCTGCTCCCAGTCACACTGGGCTTTCTTCACCTTTTCCAAAATGCCACGCTCTGTCCTGGCCAAAGTTTTTGCATATGTTGTTCCCTCTACCTGGAATGGTCTTCCATCCTCTTCTCATGGTAAACTCTTTGTATTCACCCTTCAGATCTCAACTTGAAACTTTCTTCTTCAAGGAGACCTTCCATTAGCGCCAAGACTAGTTGAGGCCGCCTGTCTTGGCACCATGTCCCTTTAAAGATGTTTCTGGTGGAGCCATCATTTGGTGGCATGTTTCCTCCTCACTAGGTTAGTAAACTGTGAAGAACAAAGGCTGGTTTTGATCAATGTGGTATCACTAGTCCTAGCACAGTACCTAGACTATAATAATTCACAAAAAATTTGTGGAAAGAATGAGTGATGTGAGTGAATGAATGAATGAATGAATGAAGCCAGACTTAGAACCCAGTGCTTTCCCAGTTGTTCTGCAGTAGACACCTAAAAATTTTAAAAATACTCACTGAAATAACACTCACTAAATCCTCAGAGCTAAAGGCACAATTTGATTCCCTCTAACAGAACTGAAGTTTTCCCACTGGATCAAATAATTTTCCACATTATTTCTGAAGTTAGTTCTCCTTGGAATGGATTCAGACAAAAACGGAAAACCAAGTACCCTCTGAAAAGGTCATGGAGTTTGCCACTATTGATTAATCACTTGGTTTTATTCTCCATTGGATTTATTATATTCTGAGTAACTTTGCTAAGTTGTTAAGAAAACAAAAAAGCTGCAGAAGAATATTTAATTTGATTGCATAATGCTAAATCTTTGCCACCTCCTGGGTCCGTAATTAAATCTTGTTTTTATCCAGCACCTTGTCCTTGAGTGTGGGCTGCTCTATAAGTCTTAGGACAGGAATTTATGGTAGATAAAATCCAAAAACTTGCTTTGAGGCACTGTGGAAGCCTGATGGTCTGACCATGATCTCAGCAGGAAAGGCAAACACACAGTTGTCTTTTTGGCCTGATGCTTTTGTGGCTTTCCTCTGGCTTTGAATCAGATCTAGACTCAAGAAGATGCACCTAGTTGCTGTCTTTCCCCAGCAGCAATGCCAATAACTGTCCCTGGGAATTATGTCAGACCATTGGCATCCTTTGAAGCCTTTGATTATTGAATTCTCTTGACTCGCTAGAAGGAAGGTAGGATCAAAAGGCCAGACCTAAAACAGTTACCATTCTTTCAATCCTGAGAGATACATTAGGGAAGTTTTCAAAAGGCTTTTTCTTCATTTTACATTTTCCGAGATGGGATTCCGAGACACTTGGTAATTTCTATTCCATTCGTTTTATGTTATATGGTGTTTATTATAAAAACAGAGAATCTCACAGCAACTTATACAATGGAAAATGATTATTCAACTGTTTTTCCTTTTCCCTGACTTACCCTCTGGTTTTCTTTTAGTCTAAGATATCTGTCAAAAGTGAAGACCTGGTTGAAAAAAAAAAAAAGGCTACCTCTGTTTCCATTCAAATCAGATGAGAAATGCAGAACAGCCCCCACCCGATGTGAATGGGGAATCTCTCCTTTGTTCTACTGGAGCTGCAGTGAAGGGAAGAGTTCTGGCCATATTCAGGCTCCTGTAACTTGATATTTTAATACTTTTCACCAGAGAACCTAACCAGTATTTATAACTTCAAGAAAACTCCCTCTACTCTTTAGCCCCCTTCCAGTGGTAAATTTTCCTCACTCACTTAGTGATATTTCAAGTGGTTTAGCGTTCACCCATGACCCATATAATGAAGTTTTTAAAAGAAACAGTTATTAGTCTATTACATCTCGAAAGTAACGGAGATGGATCCAAGTGATTTAGTTAACTAAAACTTTTTACTTACACTGAGAAAATTACAATACGAGCTTTAGGAAACAGACTAAAGTAACCTGACCAGGAACCAACTGAGTATTCAAGGAATCAAAGGCAGAGAATCAAAGCGAGCTTAGAAAAATCTCCTCTAATGAGAACGCTGTTTGAAAATCCATTGTTTGGTTTTGAAGTTAAAAAAAAAGAAAAACTGAGCAACTAGGCTCTAATATTTTCTAAACAGAGATGCATTTTAATTGTTGGCTTACTTTTGAATTTTAGAAGGGAGACTAGCAATTTATGTGCCATTTCTAGCAAAGGAAAAGGAGAAATAATTGGGATTCTGTGTGCTATGCCTTCAGTAATGGCCCGGAAGATGGAACTGCAAAAAACCCACTCTTCCCTCCAGGACTGTATATCATTTGTCAGAATGAATATGGATATCAAGTCATTCTGAATATTCTCTCAGGTCAGCAAAGCCCTGCAGGCATTAGCCGAGTAGAGCGTACTGGCAAAAACAGAGATGCTGGTAATGTTCTAACCTTGTCAAATGACAGTCTCTGGCCAGGAAGGATGTTGGGTAGGGCTCTGTTAAATTATCCAGAGAATTAGATATCTGGTTTATTTGTCTGTGTAGAGACCCTCTTCCCATCCTACTGAAAGCTATTTAAAGTAAAATATCCTTCAAGTTCCATATTCCTAGGAGAAATCTAGAATGACTGTTTATCTACCGGGCAGATGAGTAGGGGGATGTTATGATGGTAAGTGTGTACATTTCTGGCATAAATGTTTACTTGCCTCTGCTTCTCAACAGCTGAGTGGTTTCTCTGCTCTCCCACTTGGGGTCATATGATATCCAGTGAATATCACCTCCCCTGGAACCTGCTCGTGTTTATCTTCCAAGTGCTAATATTATATTAACTCTCTTGATTCAGGCAGCGGTGAGCCTGAGTTTCTGATCACCATTGCTTCTTCTCTTCGAGAGTCTTCTATAAGGGCAGTTACCTTTGAAAAGTATAAATCATTGTGCCGCTTTTTTCAGCACAAATCGTAAATGTCTCCTTGGCCAGAAGTTAAGAAGCAAGTATGTGTTTTAAATTATAAATTTTCTTGTATTTGGAAAATTTGATTGCTCTTTTAACTTTTAAGCGTACTAATGAAATATTTAAAGCATTTTTTAAATGTTTACAAAAATAGAACTATTTAGGGAGTTTAATGAAAAAAATTCTTATTTCGATTTTAGTCCATTCTTACATAGACAATTAAATTTGCCTGTAGAATTAGAAACCACAATTTGTAAGGTTCTGTGATGGCAGAGACTATGTAATCTCAAAACCTAGCAAGCGGTAAAGGTTTAATAATCATTTGTCGAATGAATGAATAGATAGATAGAAAACTGGCAAAATCATGGCTTGTAAGACAAAAATAATGATACAATTATATAATTCTTTTTGTAATTATACATAATTTTGATCTCATTGGCATTTTTAGTGAATTTATTTTTAGCTACAAGAAAGACATTCTGAGAAATTATTATTATGCTGGGGTTGATAACATATTGTTCCTCCAATCTCTGTATTCATGCTGTACTGGCCTTTCTTTGCTTTGTTAAACGTATTTTCATACCCATGCCTTATAAAGAGAACTTTAAAATGGCAAGGATACCTGACTCTGACAATAGCATAACTCTTGAAAACAGTGATAGCACATACACAGAAGCAAATCAGACTGTTTCCTTGGCAATTTTAAAAGCATGTTATCTATGATCATTACCGAATTGTAAATCATTTGGTAAAAATTTAGGAAATTAGGTTTATTCAGTTTTGGTTTTTCAGAAACCTTTTATGTCTCCAGGAAACAGAAATCAAATTGTGGCTGCAACTTAGAAAATAATTTACAACATTGCTTAGACTTTCAGATTTCTTTTTAAACCAGTGTAGAACAAGGAATCAGTATTTAGCATCTACGATGTGCCGGCATTATGGAGTATGTGGCATGATCACTACATTCAGGTGACATGTTCTTGTAGGGGGAAAAATGTAGCAATCATGAAACAAATCCTAAATTTTTGCAAATGGTAAGAATTAAGTTTTAGCTAGTTTAGGAAGAAAGATGCTTGGAAAAGATGTCACACGACAGTTGAAACTGACCTATGTTTTATGGATAAGAACTAGCAGAGTGAAAAGCAGGTTGGACATGTCCAGCCTCTGAGACAGCAGAAACCCCAAAACAGAGGGGAGTGCACATGGAAAGAATGAGATCAGAGCACTCACCAGCGGAGAACTGGTGGAGCCCTACCGGAGGAGTGTATCAGATGCTAGAATCCCTTTTGGGGCACCCTGCAAGCTATTGTTAGCAGACAAATGAATGGAAGGAATTCTCTTAGAAGCCACCTTAGACCTGAACAACATTCACTTGTCAGGAGAATCATGTGAGATATCAATTCCTCTTTCCGTCTGTGCTCATTCCATGATGGGCCTTGAGATATGGGGCTGCCATTCACCTAGGACCTATTCTCTGATGGGACTGGAGAGCAAAGACTCTAAATGCTTGGCTCCTAGATTCAAAAGTATTAATGCAGGTGTAATGTATGACTAACACATTTTGATAAAAAAAAAAAAAAGCCATCTGGTAATCTCATCCAGGCTTCTACCCCTGCCCCCAGCCCAGAAAACCATCTGAGCTGTGCAGGAAAAGGGAACAAATTTGGAAGAGAAACAAGACCCTACAGACTTCTGTCTGTCTTTGTGCCTTGCCCCTGCCTCTCCCTATCTCTTACCCCACACCTGAAGATGGGGAAAAAAGACAATGGAATTGTTATTTAAGTTTTGATTTCTGATAGCAAAAAGGAAACATCTCGTATGCCCTGAGAACATCTCACTGCACAGAGAAGTCCCTGACACCATCATGATGGTTCACACTGAACTCCAGGAGTAGCCACTAGTTCAGTGTCCTTAATGAGAACAGAATTTGTAGATAATAGAGCACAGATGGATTAGAAATAGTGTTAGGGACACCATGAGAGCCTCTGAACATCTCTGAACCCTGGCTCTCAAGATGGGGGAGAAAAACTAAAACAGGGAAAGGAAGTCCTAAAGAAGCCTAGAGAGTGGGGCAAGGAAAATGCAGTGTGACAAACAGAGACCATGGTGACATCACAAACTTTGAAATAGATAAACCCTGGGAAGAGGGTAATGCTCAAACTCTGACTGTAAAATTGTGCATTTTGGCAGGTGGTGAAACATGAGATATGCCTGAAAATCAAAGCAGCTTAGTTACAGCTCAAAGCACATCTGTAGAGGATCAAAACATATCAAAACTTAAGAAGTAAATGGCTTCCTTCCCAACAATATTGCGTAGTTTTTGAGCACATTTATTTAATCCACCCTATTCCTCTAACTTAGACTCAAATCCAAGGAGAAGAGAAGGGAGAAAAGCCAAGAAGAAGTTCTGTCCAGAATGTGCCTGCATTGTAATACAGGATTGTCTGAGAAATCACTGTACTTTCACTGGTTTTATCTAGCATAAATTATGATTATGTTCGTGTGCATGAACACAAATGAAGGCTCAGAGTCAGAAGATGTATTTTAATTATAGCAAATTGTATTATATTTGTGAGCTTCATTCCATGGCCTTCAAATTGCAAGCCTAATAAATTCATCTTCAGGGCCCCTTAGTTGCCAGTTGCTTCATTCTGCCTACCCACCCCTTCTTCAGGGGATTAGGACTCTGAATTATCTGACCCAAAATAACAATAGTGCTACGGTTGAGACATATTGCTGTGGCTAAATTATCTTCATTTCCTGAGCCATAAAATGAGCATATTTGTTCCACTTCTACCTGTGGGTGGAGAGACCAGAAATAATCTTTCCAGATTCCGCCAGGGATCCGCAATGTCTGAGTGGAACCCTGAAACTTCTAAGGTTTAGGAAGCTATAACTTTTGTCCTCACTCATGGGACAGTGACAAATTGTCATGGAAGTTCTTTTGACTTTCTTGGTCAAAAGTATCAGTCTGCTTAGACGTGTCCTAATATTGTCATCATCATGATCATGACATAAATAAAGGTGGCCATTGACTGAATGCTTAATCTGTGTCATGCTCCTTATATATACTTGCTCCTTTAATGAGCACAGCAGCTCTGTGAGGTAGGTTGTACGGTGTTGAAACCAAGGATCACGGAGTTAAACAGTTACTATTCCAAACCTCACATCACTGGAAAGGGGCAGAACCAGAATCTATCTGATGATTAAAAACTGTGCTAATGACTACCCTTTACACCGTTAGCCCCATCAACCCTTTTTTCATTTATTATTATTATCCAGGACTTGATAGATTCATGCACCGTGCTTTCCCAACTGCCTAAACTGGGTGGTCCATGTTGCTCTAACCCACAAGATCTGACTCCAGTTTAGAATCAGACTGTCGAGAGATTTCTCTGATTTTGCGGGCATACCAGATTGGAGATGAATCTGTCCCTGAGTGTCAGCACAAACCTAAACTACACCCCGGGTTACACTTTCCTTTCTCTGTCTCCACCCACTTGCTGCACAAGATTCCATGTCTCATGTCCATGGAATAACCAGTCCTAAGCATAGATTTGAGGTCCTGGTTTCAGATAGGGACATTTGCTGTTTTACTTTGTCTCATTTTGTATAAGACTTTGACATTAACATTCCCCATATATCTTCATATTTTGTTCACATTTTGTCAGGTTTCCTACCATATCCATTTTCTTGTCCAGAATACCAGTCTAGGACCCCACGTTGTATTTAGTTGTCAGTTCCCTTTTGTCTCCTTTAATCTGGGATGATGTCTCAGGTTTTCTTTTTCTTTCATGACCTTGGCTCTTTTGAAGGAAATTGGTTAGTTATTTTGTAGAATGTCTTTCAATTTGGGTTTGTCTGATGTTTCCTCAGGATGAAATTCAGTTGTGCATTTTCGGCCAAAAATACCAGACGTGATATTGTGTCCTTGGTCTAGAGATGAAGCTGAGGGTGCAACAGCAAAGTCTTTTGTTAACACCTCAGCAAGATGAAAGGTAGGACCTCAGAGAACTATTCAGTCATACAAAAGGCCCTTTGAGAATAAAGATGTTCCATGGCTACCTTGGGTTGTAAAGGACAGAGACAGTATAAAAGTACAAAGAGGCAACTGGATCCCCCAAGATATCAGAAAGTAGGCTGGGAGAACTATTCACCAGCAAACGTGATATCTTTCATGAAAAAGGAAGGCTGATTCAGCAGACTGAACCAAGAACCCTCTTATGGATTGAATTGTATCTCCCCAAATTCATATGTTGAAATCCTAACCCTCAGTGTGACTATACTTGCGTTTAGGGCCTTTAAGTAGGTCATTAGGGTTAAATGAGGTCTGAAAGAAGATCCCTGATTGGACAGGACCAACATCTTTCTGAGGAAGCAAGATCTGTGCATACAGAGAGGAAATTCAAAGTGAGGACACGACAAGAAGGTAACTGTCTGCAAACCAAGAAGAGAGGCCTCACCAGACACCAAAAAAAAAAAAAAAAAAACCTAGCCCCTTGATATTGGACTTCTAGACTACAGAACTGTGAGAAAATAAATTTCTCTTCATAAAGCCACCCAGCCTGTGGTTTTTTTTGTCAACCCAAGCAGGCAAATACAAGCCCAGAGGGTACAGCCACAAGCCATGCAGAATGATTGCTGGGCCTAATCAAGAGATTTCCAATATTATTTTCCAGTTAGATTTCAAAATTGCTACGCACCAAATTCTCCTTTGTGGCTCCCATATTTCCCTTTTTCTGACCAGGAATCTTTTAATGGCTATCTTGTAGGCCCGTTTCACCATTAGGTGTTGAGTGTGTGAGGCTGATAACCTCAATCTTCAGTTTCACAGGCCTTTATATTGAGAAAAATAAACTACTCTGGAGAAGCCTCATCTGTACTTGGCTCAGATGATGAGTTTCTGTTCTTTGATTGGATGCTGTAATGGAATGAGACTCTAGGAACCTTTGAAGGGGCTGTGGAAGGAATGTGAATTATTGGGGCCTACAGTGCAGAATGTAGTGACAGCTTCTCTTATGGCCCCACTGATCCTCACTTCCTGGTATTCTGACTTTATGCAGTCTTCTCCCTTGTGGGCTGGACTTATTGACATGCTTCTAACAAACAGCATATAGCAAAATAAATGGTGTATCATCTGAAATTAGATCACAGAAAGACTACGGCTTCTATCTTAAACTTGCTCTCTCAATCACTCTCTAAAGAAAACCACTGCCATGCTGTGGAGCTACCCAGTGGAGACACACAGGTGGGCAAGGAACCAATGTCTCTGGTCAACAGCCAATGAGGATCTGAAACCTGCCAAGAACTACATAAATGAGTTTGGAAGCAGATGTTTACCTAGTCAAGCCTTGAAATGACTTACGTCCCAGTCATCAACTTGATTGAGCCCTGTAAGAGGTCTTGATCCAGAGACTTCCACCCAAGCCAGGACCAGATTGTTGACCCTCTGGACTTTGGGCTAATAAATATTTATTGTTTTTAGCTAGTAAATTTTGCTTGAATTTGTTGTGTACTGAAAGATAACTAATACATTTGTTACCACTGCATCTCTTCTTAAAATGTCTCTAGTATGCCTTTAGGTTTGTCTTTTGCCAATATTTGTTTTTACCTTCCAACTTGCAGTCTATTCACCTCTTAGATTGCTTTATATTAATCATACATAATTAGAGTAGAAGGGAGTTCCTGTTGTGGCTCAGAGGGTTACAAACCCGACTAGTACCCATGAGGATACAAGTTTGATTCCTGGCCTCACTCAGTGGGTTAAGGATCTGGCATTACCATGAGCTGCAGTGTAGGTCACAGATGTGGCTCGGATCTGGCATTGCTACAGCTGCGGCATATGCCAGCAGCTGTAGCTCTGATACTACCTGTAACATGGGAACCTCCACATGCTGCAGGTGCTGCCCTAAAAAGCAAAAAAAAAGAAAGAGTAGAATTATTAATTATAATATATAAATATATAATATATAGTATAACATACTATATATTATAATGTATATTAACTAGTTATAAATAAATGCTATATTTGCATATTTATTTTTATATGTATATCAGGCAGAAAAAAATGAGCTTATTATTATAGAGCATTTTAAATATAGAGTGAAAAATGTAATGAACCCCCTGTATCCATCAAGCAGCTTCAACAGTCATGACCAACACAGATACAGCATAACAACATTGACACAAAACCCATAGTTCCCACTGTTTCACGTCTACCTCTGTCTACTCTTCTCTCCCAGATTATTTTGAAACAAGTCCACACACATCATTTCTTCTGTAATATTTTCAGCATGCATTACTCTTTAGAAGAACATGTTAAGCTATGAGTTAACCACATAAATCTTATCAAGAAGGGTTTCGATAAGGTCTTCAGAGCAGAACCTAGTGGTACCCATTCTTGGTAATATTCTTCTACTTGAAGATGTAAATATAAACTATTCTGCAGAAGAAGTGAACAGGAGTCTGGGGGTTAGGAATTAGTACGCTTAGGAAAGAGGAGAAAGAGTTGAAGGAAGAGAAAGGAGCCCAGCCACATGGCAGTAGACTGCAGCCAAAGTCAAATACGTAACCAGTGACAATTAGTTCAATGGGAATGATCAAGTTTAAGCACAAGCCTGTCTAATGTGGAAGGTTAGGCTCCATCACATGTGCTGCCTGTGTTAAATAACTCTCCTTTAGCCCCCAAGTCCTTCAGGAAAATCTACCAGATACATAGCCTAGACTCAGATATTTTGAGAGTAGAGAGATTCAGACAGTGTAAAGCAGAGTGAAATAGTTCAGAAAAGGGGCCTGACAGTGAGTGAAAGGCCGAGTAAAGGTTGAGAATTCAATAGAACAAGAACTAGAAGGCAGAAGGCATGAGGAAAAATGTAGAAAGACCCTCACCAACAAACTCCAACAAAAATCAGTATTATCTACTAGAAAATATGGTAGGTTTCCAGCAGTAGGTGAAAAGAGGAATCAGTGGACTATTTCCTCAAATGTTAAAGGACACATGACTCTGGAAATCTAGAATATGATTATTCCAAGAAGATAATGTCTTGGCTTTGCACCCAGACACAAAGTCTCACATACAAATAGAGTTTCTGTTGTTGGACTCAGAAACAGTGCTACTGCCGATGCCTTTTATCATATCTACAAGTTCTTGGTGGGTTTTGTAAAAGAAAAGAGGAGAGAATCAATTTTGCCCCCTGGTTACACCGTGTCAGTGAAGTCACAGATATGATCACGTCTAAATAGCGCTGGCCCAGTTGAGGACATCTGCAGAATATAGATGAGGCTAGTCCTCTACCAACAGCTTATGGAGGTTGTTAAGGATACAGTAATACAACAAGAATGCCATACTCATCTGATATTAGACAGGATAACTTTGAGTCCTAGTCTATGAGTTACAGCCATTTTCAGTTTAATATGAAGTAGCATATTTTTACCAGTTGTAAAAATCCTGTGGCAAGTCCAAGCATATTTACTATGTCTCAAAATTAAAAGCAAAACAAAACAGAAATTTTGGTCCCTTTATTAGACACAGCCAAAGTAGCAGAGAACGTTGTGAATTTTATTTAATAACTCCTTATCCCAGTCTTAAAAACCTAGCTTCTTCGGTAACAGCACCCATGATTCACAACTCTCTTTCAACCCATAAAACCGAGAATTTTCATCTCAGTCACCTAACTCACTGTACTGTAGGAATATTTTATTTTCCTTGGATTTTATCGTTGAACACAGAGGGATAATATCATAGAGCTATTTTCTCTTCATCGCCCGTAGCAATGATAAACCCAAACTGTACCAGTAAGGGTCAAGTATGGTGTCAGTCAAAAAATAGTCAGTTTCACCATATAAAAAGTTCTTTTTTTTTTTTTTGATAAAAATACCTTCCTGATGTAGGTGTCGACCTGCCCCTGATTTCTGAAAGGAGGATGGTTTTGCTGGGGTTAGCCAAGGGTAGCCGGTACTTCGTTTCTTCCTCACACCCTCTCATTTTATGGATTAGCCATAAAATGCAGATTTAAAAATTATGGATTGTCATCTCCCAGCATTAAATAGCATCTAACTCACAGAATCTTAGAATAATTAACAGAAGCTAATTCGTGATCAGCATATGGAATACCTGGTACATAGAAAGCACCCTATACATGCTATTTTGCTGTGGTTGATTGAAAATCATAACTTATATTTGCAAATTGGCATCTATTGAGATGATCATATGGTTTTTAATTCTTCAATTGTTAATGCGGTATATCACACTGATTAATTTATGGATATTGAAAAATCCTTGCATCCCTGGAATAAATCCTGCTTGATCATGGTGTATTATCCTTTTAATGTGTTGTTGGAGTTAGTTTGCTAGTATTTTGTCGAGGTTTTTTTTTTCTTTTTTCGTTTTTTTTTTTTTAGGTCTGTACCCGAGGCATATGGAAGTTCCCAAGCTAGGGGTCAAATTGGAGCTACAGCTGCTGGCCTACACCACAGACACAGCAACACCAGGTGCAAGCCACGTCTCTGACCTACACTACAGTTCACAGCAACACCAGATCCTTAACACACTGAGCCGGGCCAGGGGTCAAACCTGCGACCTCATGGATGCTGGTTGGGTTCGTTAACACTGAGCTACAACAGGAACTCCCTTGTTGAGGATTTTTGTTTCTGTGTTTATCAGTGATGTTGGAGTGTAATTCTCTTTTTTTTTGTGATGTCTTTGCCTGGTTTTGGTATCAGGGTGATGGTAGCCTTATACAAAGAATTCAGAAGTGTCCCTTCCTCTCTAATTTTTTGTAATAGTTTCAGAAGGATAGCTGTTAACTCTTCTTTAAATATTTGGTAGAATTAGCCTGTGAAGCCATCTAGTCCTGGACTTGTGTCTGTTGGGAGTTTTTAAATCACATTTTCAGTTTCAATACTTGTGATTGGTCTTTTCATATTTTCTATGTCTTCCTGGTTCAGTGCTGGGAGACTGAACCTTTCTAAGAATCTGTCCATTTCTTCTAGGTTATCCATTTTATTGGCATATAAGTTTCTTGTATTAATCTCTTATGGTCCTTTTCATTTCTCTGGTGTTGGTTATAACTTCCCCTTTTACATTTCTAATTCAAAAAATGGGAAGAAGACCCAAAGAGACATTTCCCCCAAATGAAGCTAGGCAGATGGCCCAAGGACTCATGAAAGATGCTTAATAGCACTAATTATTAGAGAAATGTAAATTAAAACTACAATGGGATATCACACCATCAGAATGGCCATCATTAAAAAAGTCTACAAATAATAAATTCTGGAGGGGATGTGGAAAACAGGGAACCCTCTGCATTGTTAGTGGGAGTGTAAATTGGTGCAACTACTATGCATAACAGTATGGAGTTTCCTTAAAAAACTAAATAGAGAACCATACATGACCCAGAAATCCCAGTCCTGAGCATATACGCAGATAAAACCAGAATTTGAAAAGATGCATGCACCCCCAGTGTTTATTGCAGCACTGTTTCTAGTATCCAAGACATGGAAGCAATCTAAATCCTCACCAACAGATAAATGGATAAAGAAAGGTGGTATATTTATATAATGGAATATTACTCAGCCATAAAAGAAGGAAATAATGTCATTTGGCAGCAACATGGATGGACCTGGATAGTATCATACTAAGTGAAGTGAGTCAGAGAAAGACCAATATCATATGATATTGTTTATATGTGGAACCTAAAAAATAATTTGATACAAATAAACTTATATACAAAGCAGAAATAGACCCACTGACAAAACAAACTTATGGTTACCAAAGGGGAAAGAAGGAGGGATAAATTAGAAGTTTGGGATTAACATATATACATTACTATATATAAAATAGAACAACTAACAATTGCCTACTGTATAGCACAGGGACCTATACTTAATATTTTGTAACAACCTAGAAGGGAAAAGAATCTGAAAAATAGATCTATTTGTATGTATAACCGAACCACTTTGCCAAACACCTGAAACTGACACAATATTGTAAATGAAATATACTTCAATTAAAAAAAAATGGCAGTTTGCACAAGAAGTTGGCTGTTATTGGTTTGAAAAAATCCAATGTCATTTTAAACTCAGTTCCTAGAAGATAAATAATCTAATTAAGAAAATAAGGGGAGGTGAATTCTTGAATTAAATCCCAGGAGGTTGATGCCAAGTGCAAGGCAAGAATAATCAAGGTTAACCTGAAACAAAAGTCTAAAACACAACATCTTTCCTTTGTCCTGAACAATTTTTAGATACCTTACCAAAGAGAGTTGAGACCACATTAATAGAGCAGAGTTGATTTCTCATATGATAGCCTGGTGTTCGGGGGGCAACATGCCCAGTAGCCTAAGAAAGTATGTTGCTAAACTGACATCACAGTGTTTTCTGGGGGAGGGGAATAAAAATTTATGTATGTGCATGACATAAATTTGTGAATCTGCTGTTTTCCATGTCCATATGCGTCTGCTCTTGAGAGCTTCATTGAGAAGAAAGATGTCTCGGATACATTGTAAATGGATCCCATGGTCATATCATCATCTGATAATGCTCTATCACTGCATGATCTCTAAAATCTATTTCATAAGGCTTTTGAGAAAACTAAATAAGGTGTTTGTAAAGCTTTTAGCAGTTTTCGGCTCAAGAGAAGTAGGAAGTCATACGTATTACCGTCTGTTACTTTATTATTACAATTAGAAAATGGAAACTCAGAAAACCGGTAGTCTCTCTAAAGTCAGTGAATGGCAGAATGAAATTCTAACTTAAAACACGTATTTGTTACCACACCTTTCTTATTGTGCTTCCATTTGCCCCCCGTCTAGTGCCTTTGTCATCCCGGATAGGCTCTAGCATATCAGCCCCTGACACTGCCTCTGCCAGTCCTGGCTCTCCTTCTAAGCCTCTGGCTGCGACCCTTTTTCATCTACCAAATCACCTCCAATTGCAGCATTTCTCAAGGCTTTTTCCTGTCCCTTCTTTGGTAACTAAGTAAATAGCACCATTCCAAGAGTCTCCCCCTTAGAACCAGTTCCCAAGGCTGTAACTCCATTCTGAGTTTTGTCTTCCATGCTGAATTTTAACCCTGCCTTTCCTATTTCCTGCACCATAGTTTCCTATAGCTGTTTTACTGGAAACTTTAAGTCAAAATGATGGACTCATTGGTTGTTCATCTTCTACATTCGCTCTCTTTCTCCAACCATATGCATCTTCCAAAAGCTTCAGATTCTATCCCTTTCCTCCTCCGTGCTCCAAACCATGTATGATTTGCTGTCGTTCTAAAGCTGCCCTGAACAATACAGTAGCCACTAACCACAGGGAGCTGTTGAACATGTGAAATGTGCCTAGTTTGAATTGAGATGAGCTGTAACTGCAAAGAACACATCACATTTTAAACATTTAGTACAGTGAACAAGAATATCAAAGATTTCATTAATCCTTGTTTACACCGATGACATGTTGAAACAGTATTTTGGACATATTGTGAAAATAAAACACTAAAATTAGTTTCTGGGTTTTTTTTTTTTGTTTCAGTTTAGTGTGGCCACCAGAAATTTTAAATTACATATGTGTATTGCTTGATACTTCTATTGGGCAGTATTGTTTTAGATCATTCTAGCCTTCCTTCTCAACATATCTGGAATCTCTTTGATTCCAGTCTTGTGGTTATCATCTAGTTCAAGCTTCTTATAATGTGTCCTAGCAGATAGTTCTGCCTGTGCAGTCTCCCTCCTCCAATGTCCCTCATCCATATGTTGGATTTGGTTTCCATTCATCCTAGTGAAAGGTTCAAATCAAACCATTCACTACTCAAAAATAAAAAACAAGTACTTCTCTCTGTTCACAAAATAAAGTCTAAACTGTTCCCCCCACACACACCCTGTTTTTTTGCTCCTTCACGTATTAGCTGTGATGCCTTGGTATAGCAAGGTAGTACTGAGCAAGATTAAGCTCTGTTTAGCTAGGAGGATCTTACTCTTTTTTGAAAATAGGAGGCTGTGGGGGATTTTGCCAGAACCCAGATCTGCCACTTTACAGTCTGTGCATTTTCCATCACATCTTTCATCCTTCCTCTTGCTTCTGATTTTTCATATTGAAATTCCATCCATTCTTCCAGACCTAAGATAAATAGCAGCTCCTTCATTATGACCAACCAGCAGAGATCCATCCTTCTTTGTCCACACTCAGTCTGTAACCTGCTGCGTTTCTGATCCTTAGCTTACTTAATGGATTTTAAACATTTCAAAGCCAATAATGATATCTGACCCTAATGTATGTCCAGTAAAATGCTTTCCACATTGGAAACTCTACATACATTTTTATCAAATAATTTAGCAAAGGAAAATGATGTAGCAACTTGAAACCTTGCTGTTAAACCCATAGTATGAGAAAAATTGATGCATGAAAATAGAAAAGTATAAGCCATAATGTGATGCATTTTATCTCCTTAAACAAAAGGCTCCACATACATTTTAAGGTTTGGTATTGATTTTTCTAAAAACAATTTTATCCTTCCTTGTTAAGCCTTTCATTAGGACAAGCAGAAGGGAATTAGTGAATTATAGCAGAGACCAAGCTATTAGGGATTTAAAGATTACGTTTGGAAATCCATGTATCTCTTTAAAATATGAAGGGTACCAGTTCAGCTGAGTGCAGAAGGGCTGCCAGCCAAGAGATCCAGTCAAGTTAAATTGAAAAAGAGTTGGTTAGTTTCTGCCAGTGGATGTTTAAATGTAAGATAATCCATCACCCTAATTCTTCTCTCCTGGTATGTTTATTAAGTAAATATTTATTATACTAAATTCCGTTTCAAGCTGGGGCTGTAGGGTAACTTTTAAAAAACAGAAATTTTATATGAGATTAGCTTAAAAGAAACAAAATCACCAATATGTTTCTATTTTTAAAAATGTTCTTTACCTGGGGCTCAAAGGATGGTTAGAAAGTAAAAGTTATTCCCCACGTAAAAGTCCTGAGGAAGATTCCTACACATAGATGCACAGGCACCCACACACACAGACACACACAATTCCCTACTTGTAACTTTTGAAATGAGAGCGGCTGGAGAGAAAGAAAGAAAAAGGAAGTAATAGGCCTTCCATGTTTTTGACCTTAAGAGTGAGAGTATGGAAGTTTATCACAGGCAATATTTAGTGGCCAGAGAGGTATGTAGATATTTGGGCACTTACCTCAATTAAATTCACTTCTATGCTAAGTGGTAAATAAATAATTAGTTTTTATTATATCCAAGGCAGTGTGCTGAGTAGAAAATATAAGATAAATAAAGATGATTGCAAGTAATTCCTTGGCTCAGATTAACCAGGGATTTCAGGTACTGTGGAGACTATTTATATATCAGCTGATCTGAATATCAACCCTTTCGTAAACATGAATATCAACCCTTTTGACATTTCTGGACTGTAGCATTGATTCCTGTATAACTCTTTCTATTCACCATTTAGCTGATTTAATTTGGCTTCCTAGTGCATATGGTTCATCATTCGGACTAGATCCAAGTGTTTTCTTTATATCTGTCTTGAAGACATTTCCAGAAATAAAACCCTGGATAGTTCTGGGATCTGAAGATATCATTCAAGACATTTACATATTTCAATAACATTTTCTCATGTATCATATTTTACTGAATTGTGTGAAATGTTTTAATCATATATGCATTTAAAAACTAATGGAGAGTCATATTGTTTCTAGACGGTAAATTGAAACAAGTCAATTTAAGGGGCATCTTGGGCAAATTTGTCTCAGAATGTTAGCTTCTTCAAATGTTACCACTTAAGAAACACAGTTGAACTTTTTTCTTCTTCCCAACTAGAATGTCTCCTCAAGAGCAGGTACTTACATGTATCTCTGTAAACCTATTGAGGGCCTAGTACAATGCCTGATAGCCATTAAGCACTCAGTAATGTATATTGATGGATGGATTAATTGATTAATACAAAAAGTGACCTCGCAGCATTTGGAAATTTTCTTTTTTTTTCTTTTTTCTTTTTTTTTAGCTTTTCAGGGCCACACTTGTGGCATATGGAAGTTCCCAGTCTAGGGGTGGAATTGGAGCTATAGCTGCCGACCTACACTGCAGTCACAGCAATGCAGGATCCAAG
The DNA here is from genome assembly GCA_004024745.2 of Catagonus wagneri. Taxonomy (NCBI): domain Eukaryota; kingdom Metazoa; phylum Chordata; class Mammalia; order Artiodactyla; family Tayassuidae; genus Catagonus; species Catagonus wagneri. The sequence continues at coordinate 44,900,814 of PVHT020004020.1, read as the reverse complement.
CAACAACTGCAGCCTACACACAGCTCGCAGCAATACCAGTTCCCGGACCCACTGAGTGAGGCCGGGGATCAAACCCACAACCTCATGGGTACTAGTCAGATTTGTTTCTGCTGTGCCACAAGGGAACTCCCATATTTGGAAATTTTCACTTCTTAAATTTAAATTACTCAGGAAAATAAGTAAAGGTAGAGAAGGACTCACTAACGTAGAACAAGCCAAGAAAACAGGCAGGTGTTTCCGAGGGCAAAACGGAGACATTCCATTTTGAGAAAAGTCCCTGGGAGAGGCTAGTAGCTGACAATGGGGGCTATTCTATTCAGTCTCTCAATGATATCATATAGGGTGCATCGAATACAGGTTTCTCACCAGAGGTGTTTACCCCATAGATACCTCACTACCAAAAGCTGTGGCCAATAACCTGATATCTTGGAAAACTGTCCAACATACTAAGCAGAGCTATCCAATTCTAAAGAGTCAACGGGATTTATTGCCAAGAATCCCTTTGCAAATGTTAGAGGACATATCATTCTCATACTTTGCCCTCCTTGGTGAGATATTTAAATAAACACATAGTTTCATTCCTGGACTCACTAGCTGGGTATTCTTTGAAACTTCAGTTACAGATCACTCAGAGGAACAGGGTGACCTCCATGAAAGCTCAGCCTTGGAACTCTATGCGGAGGGTAATCACGAGATTAATGTTTTCCCTATTTAAAACTAATTTAAAACTAAAAATAGCTACAAAAGCTTCTACTTATCTTAGAAGGGTTGGTAGACTGGCAAGGGGTAGGGATTATGCTGCTAGAGAACATCCACAATAAATTCCTCAATATTTCAGGATTAAACATAGTCCTCAGGGACCATGAAGTAGCATTTGTAACATATGTTGTGTATCTTGTTTTAGCAATAAAATGTGTGCTTAATCTATTTCCCTCTGGGGCAGAAGAGAAATTCATTATTTTCCAAGATTCATATTTTGATATTTAATATTTTGGCAAGATTTTGCCCACTTAAAAGATCATCGATTTATTTGCCAAATAGTCCCATTTATTACGTCCATTTTATGAGGAACATGAAGGAATTCAATTGACTTTACCAAGGTCACCAAAAAAGCGATGATAAGAAATCTGAGAGTGAATCCTCTCTGCTTTTAAATATTTTGAAAGTTGGCTCATGTAAAAAAATAAAAAAGACTGCATGATGAAAGAGCACTTCTGGGAATGAAAAAGAAAAACCTTGTCTCTCAAAGCCTAGAGGTCTCGTCTAGTTCCAAAGATAAAGCTTTTATTTTAGGTACTGAGCTCAAACTCATCTTTACTCTAACTGGATATTTTCTCCATTATAACCTGAGTTTGGGGAAACAAATGAAGTAATGTCAAAAGCACAATTTTGTAAAATTTGTCCTTAATAGGCTAATTATTAATGGCAGAGTTTCATGTTTGGGGCAAGTATTTAAATAACTTAGTGTCTCAGTGAGGTTTGCATGTAAAATACCCCTACTGCATTGTAGTAATTATCAAGTCAGTATTTGTCAAAAGCTTGTTAGTCAGTTATGAGTCTTATCTTCTCATTTATTTCTTATAAAAAACCATGTAGGGAAGATGCTATTAGTTGCATACTCATTTTACAGGTGAGAAATAGAGCATAAAAAAGTTAAGCCACTAGCTTCATTTGCACATATCTTCTTCCATTCTGTAGGTTGTCTTTTTGTTTTATTTATGGTTTCCTTTGCTGTGAAAAAAAGCTTTAAGTTTAATTAGGTCCCATTTCTTTATTCTGGTTTTTACTTTCGTTGCTCTAGGAGATAGATCTTCGAAGATATTGCTGCAGTTTATGTCAGAGAGTGTTCAGCCTTATGTTTTCCTCTAAGAGTTTTATAGTATCCAATCTTATATTTAAATATTTAATCCATTTTGAGTTTATTTTTGTGTGTGGTATTAGAGAATGTTCTAATTTCATTCTTTTGCATGTAGCTGTCCAGTTTTCCCAGCACAATTTACTGAAGAGACTGTCTTTTCTCCGTTGTATATTCTTGCCTCCTTTGTCACAGAGTTGACCATAGGTGTGTGGATTTATTTCTGGGCTTTCTATGCCGTTCAATTGATCTATATTTCTGTTTTGGAGCCAATACCATACTGTTTTGATGACTGTAGCATTGTAGAATTGTCTGAAGCCAGAGAGCCTGATTCCTCCAGCTCCATTTTTCTTTCTCAGGATTGCTTTAGCGCTTCAGGGGCTTTGGGGATTGGCATATACACACTCAAGTATGTGGAATGATTAGCCAATGGGGGCCTGTTGTATTGCAGAAAACTCTACCTGATACTCTGATAATCAATGTGGGGAAAGAATCTGAAAGAGAGTGGATGTATATGTGTATATGTATAACTAAATCATTTTGTTACACAACAGAAATTATCACAACTTTATAAATCTGCTATACTTCAATAAAATGGAAAAAAAAATTGAAAGTAAGTCACCTTCCCAAGACCACTGAACGAATGAGAGAGGTCAAATGTAAACAGGCTGAGGAGCCAAAACAAAACTCAGTATGTTAAGTTGACCTCACAGCCCTGTCAAACGCTACTTTGAGCCCGTAAAACCTCTTTTCCAGGTGATTTCTTAAAAACAGCAATAATAGCAACAGAAAAACATCAGCAGAATGTTGATTCCGTTAGTATTTCTAGAAAACCCTATTTATATTTCTAGATTATTTTGTTCTTATCTCTTGAGTTTTACTATTGGTTTGATTCCTAGGGCTCTTTTATGGACAGGCAAACATTCATGCAAACTGAGTTCAGATTCTCACTTTGCTTCGCACCGGCCACATGACTCAGGGCATTTTATCTAAGTTCTTCAAGTCTCCTTCACATTGGTATTCAGTAGCTGGTTCCCGAATTTTTAGCTATATACATGCTTTTGTCAGAAGAGAATGGGTATTTGGTGATTAACTAGTCCAAACATCTCAATTTACAAGTAAATAAAAAGGGCCCCAGTGGAAATCAATGACTTAGAAAAGCCTCTCAACCAGTTTCCTGAAGGACCTGTGAGGAACCCAAGCTACTTGAGTCCCAGGCTTGTGCTCCTTCATTTTTCCATGCTATCGCAAGTGGATTCATAGAGGGCTGGTGATCTCTGCCACCAGAAGGGGTTTTCTCAGATGGATATTGCATGATTATTTTCATGCGTACCAGAGTTAGGATGCTCGGCAGAGAGCAGGATGTAGCCGAAAGTCTTTTCGCTGCTTATAAGTTTTAAGCTCTAACAAATATGGAGTGATTGAGTCCCTTGTTGCCATTTGTGTGACTCCCACTTGCCAGTTTGGTCCATAGCATTTCAGCTGATCTCTGAAAAGTTATGCAAGTATCACTTTGGCGGTTTCCCTGTCTTCTGAAGCTTTGTTGCCAACTTAAATGAGTCCTCAAGCTACATAGGTTTCCCTTAGGTTAAATATCTCAATGGGGTATCTCCATGGAGCTTCTTGTGAGGAGCAGTTGCTTACAATTATTTCTGCAAGCTGACTCCTTAAATGCATTGCGGTCCCTGTTGCATAGCCCTGGTCTCTTTGCTTAGTTATAATATGTTCGAAGTTTCACCATTAACGTGGATAAATGTATAGAAGTCTTGCTGAGCCAGCTTATGGATGACACAAAGATGGTGTGTGCAATGAATATGATAATGAGGAAATCAGGTGATAAAAAGTCTAGAATGATGGGCCAAACAGAATACAATGAAATCATAAAAAAATGGGGAAATTTAAAATTCTTAGATTTGGGTGCAAAAATTTCAAACTGTACAAGAATAGGATGGGAATTTATGTTTGACATAATATTTGGCATAACATGGAATAGGTACATTTCTACCTTGGCTAAGATAAAAATGCCCAGCAGTTTACGCTGACTGTGAATATATGAGTCATCAGTAATGAGGCTGCAAAACAGATCATTTCATCTTAAAACATGGGATTTTTAGAACCAAATAAATGATAACTTGGTTCCACTCATTTTAGTCAGAGAACATCTGTGTTATTATTTTCCTTTCTGTGCAGCAGGGACATGGTTAAACTGAAGAGTGTCCAGAATGTTTGATAAGAACGAGAGATAATTCAAAACATATGACACTCTGAAGGATGACCGAAAGAGCTGGAATTCTTATCCTGGGGAATAGTGATAGCTGTGCAAAACTGTTCAAGAGTTGAGATGTTAGCATCCTTGAAAGCTGACATATTAGCCACAGTTTCATGGTTGCTGGTAGGACCCAAGACTCAGAAACAGAAACAGAGCACTGCCAGCAATCCCAGTACCCAGAATATCAGCATTTCCCTGTGCTAGTTTCTTAGCTCAGTTCCTCAGTGAAAATCAAACCAGATAGAGTGTACTTACAGGAAGGGAACCCTGAGCTTAGAAAACCCCAATTTTTATAATAGGCTATACGCAAATAGATCTAACCATCTAACTAGGGAAAGAGGGATTCTATCTCGAAACAAACATCTTGGAAAAAACCAAAATGCTGTCAGCACCTTTGCTGGAAAGACATGCAGAAAGAGAAAGGATCCACAGAGAATTGCCTTCCGACAGTTGCAACATGTGAGGGTTGCCCTGTCACAGAATATTAGCAATCTGTCACTTCAGAAGAAAAAAAACCTATGTCAATTGGTAAAAATCACCAAAATACAAATTTACAGTAGGTAAGAAAATATTTTCTATAAACAGAGAAAGCTCAAAATGAGATGGACTCCTTAAGATGTTAGTAAAAAAAAATGTTTTTTAAAAAGTTAGATATATTCAGGCAGAAATCAGGCAGCGATTTGTTTGCAGTGACTCTTGAGATATTGGTATACCAGAGAAGTACAGAATTGAATGTTGTTTTAAGCTTCTTCTAGTACTCCACCTATCCGAAAATAGAGGAAAAGAAAGAAGTGAGGTAACTGGGAAAAAAAAATGCATGACAGAAAAGGATGAAGGGTACTTTCAAACTTGAAATATGCTTCCATCACATAACTTCTAAAGCTCTATCAATGTCCTAAGAGGATCCAAACATCTCTTTGATAAACCATAGATAGGGCTATAGCCAAAGCCTTTATGAATTTTATGTTGTAATCTCCCTTGGCGGTTCTCTTCTGCTAAGAAAAACAGCTCAAAGATCTATTTGGAAATGAAACTTTAAGGCCTTATCCTAGACTGATTATCCTGTGTTTAGAGAAACAGAATATTTGCTAAGGAATTCTTTATAATCTACCTGGAAATACTCCTCATTGTCCAGACACCTAAACTGAAGCTTGGCAATATCCCAAAGGAAAATATATCCATAGAGCTGTTTTTTTAAAGAATCAAAACAATAGCTTCCCATTCCTCCAAAAAAAGAAGAAGAAGGAGAAGAAGAAGGAGAAGAAGGAGAAGGAGAAGGAGAAGAAGAAGAAGAAGAACCACCACTTAAGATTAACCATCACATTAATTAGCAAAAGGACATGTTTCACTTCATAGATTCATTAGCTGCTCACTCTGTTTGAATTCATGTGCACACACACTGCCTTTGTAAGGTGACACAGCTATAACCAGTTAGTGGAGACGTGACAATGGGCATGTCATTTGACCTCTGCCGGGTTTTTTTTTTATATGAAAGGTGAGGAGGTTGAAATAGATAATAGCAGTGTTTCTTTCCAGCTTTTCAAACTCCAAAGAATCCAGGAAAGCCACCTTCTTAAAAGCTGACAAAAATTTGAAGCTCTAAGGATGTAATAGGGTTTAGGAGAAAATAATGGGAGTCTTAGAAGAAAGAAAAAGTGGAAATCCTCTCTGAAAGATGGTTTAAGGGGATCTGTCTTATCCTAAAGCATAGAAACATCAATCAGGATATTGGGAAAGCTTAAGGGATGGAATGATAAGAGTAGCCTTGTGGTGCTTTGTGACAAGACAGCAGTGTAATGTATAGCAGGAGACTGGAGATAAAATGTTCACTCTATTCTAAATCCAGCAGAGTCATCTTCTAAGCAATGAACTTGCGGAGGGCCCAAGATTGGCTGAAGTGTTGGGTGCTGGCTCTTCAAGGCAAGAGCAAGCTGTAGGACAGGGAGGCCTTGCTTCTGAAGAGGTAGACACCTGTCTGGAAATAAATCATTTATTCTTTTAAGAAACAGTAGACACAAAGTTTTGAGGGTCCTTTTTCATCTCAAAACAAGCGAATAACCAACCTCTTCTGGCAAGGACCACTTTGATCCTGGATTGCATGTGTACATATAGAGATTTGAGCACTTTTTCTGCAGATCATAGCTCTCTCCTCTACAACTCTGTGATTAATCAATAATTGAGAAACCCCTCTGCATGATTTGTCTCAGAAGGCACGTGTCTTGGATCTCATAAATCACACCTCAGAATTTATTCAATGCTTTGGAGCTTCAAATATATTTTGAAAACAATTGTATTCAATAGGTTTTCTGTGTCAATTCTGAAAGTTGACATCTTGAAACTAAGTTTTTTTTTTTAGATTCATGCTGGGTAAGTAAAATTTCTCATCACACCAAATTTATCAACATACTTATGAAAGTCTCAGGGTTTCAGGAAAACACTATGCAATGAATCCAATAAAAAAGGAACTTGAATACATATTTTTTCCTGCATGCATAAGGATCCGCTCTAATTTCTAACTCCTAAAACTGTTGCCTACTCTGTGTCAGCTTTACACTTAAAAATAGTAAAGGCGGGATCTGGATTGGAATGTTCATTAGTTTAACAGCAGGAGTTGAGTTAATCTCCTTCAAACTCCATATTAGACGTACTTTACCATGTTTAAGATATTAAAAAAAAACAACAACACCAAGTCTCTTGGAGGAAACACTGTTGATCTAGAACTGGGTCCCCTCGGGAGCATGAGCCCATCAGAGCCTAGACTGAGAATGAGTTGGCCACATTTTTTTCTGAATGAAAAGTCAGCTCTCTTCTAGAGTGACCTTCCAAGTAATTTTTGTCATCTTGGGTTGCAGATATTCATGGTAGAGGGCAGTGGCACTCATTATAAATATCTTGTAGGGAAAATGCTGCGCTGTAACTCCTGTAGCCAAAAGGATAGGAAAGAGAAGGCTTCTGTGACCTTTTGAGAATGTGCTGTTTACCCCAAGGAGCCTGTGAGTGATTAAAACAGAGTTAGCACTTCTCATGGGGAGGGGATCAGCTTACTTTGAAGAGCCCAAAGTGTTTTCTCACTTTTTGTGGTCCTTTGGCCCTGGATAAGGGAAGGGTGGGGCAGCGGAGACCCAGAGAGGGGGTAGGCGAAGAAGGAGCAGTAATCTGAGAAGGAAAAAGCAAAAATAGAGTGAGAGAGAAGGGGAGGAAAGTAAGAAGAGCAGGCTTTGGGAGGCCCTGTGGCACTTACTGGCAGTCCTGTGCGCACAGGCCTCTCAGAGGGCAGGTGGCTATTTCCGTCCGTTCCCGTTATAGAAGTGGGTCCTAGCATGGCCTTGAGGAAGGGTGCGGAAACTGGCATCGACAGCCACTCTTCAGGTCTTTTTCTTTCTCAAGAATCCACAGGACCTTTATTTTGACTTTTAGGACCTTCGGATGATCAGCGCCACCTACCCCTGTCCTTTGTGAGCTCCACCTTTCCCTGCACCCATCTTTCCCAGTCAGGCTGCTCACCTCCCATAAGCCCCACACCCCCACCTCCTTTGCCTGTTCTACTGATTTCCTCCTCTCTGTCTCTGTGCAGATCTAAAATACCTTCATCCTCAGAGTTCCCGTTAAGGCTCAGCAGGTTAAGAACCCGACTATTATCCATGAGGATGAAGGTTCAGTCCCTGGCCTCCTTGCTCAGCGGGTTAAGGATCCAGCACTGCAGCAAGCTGCAGTGTCCATAGATCATAGATGTGACTCGGACCCAGTGTTGCTGTGGCATAGGCTGGCAGGTGCAATTCTGATTTGACCCCTAGGCTAGGAATCTCCATATGCCGCAGTTGCAGCTATAAATAGAAAATGCTTCCAACCTGTTAGGTCAAGATATAACTTATTTCATGTCAATAACTTACATTTCATAAAACTTCATACCAAGCACTTAAACATGTAGTAGCATCACCTGAGCCGCTGTTTCCTGGGACTTTGCCTTGACTGTCTTGGCCCACATCTCTCTCATATTCTATCTCTGACCCACCTCTGCAGAATCAACTTCCTGCAAAAGGAGTTCCCATCATGGCCCAGCAGAAATGAATCCAACTAGGAACCATGAGATTGTAGGTTTGATCCTTGGCCTCGCTCAGTGGGTTAAAGATCTGGCGTTGCCATGAGCTGTGGTGTAGGTTACTAACCCGCCCCAGATCTGCCATTGCTATGGCAGTGGCATAGGCCGGAGGCTGTAGTTCCAATTAGACCCCTAGCCTGAGAAGCTCCATATGCTGCTGGTGTGGCCCTACAAAGCAAAAAACAAACAAAACAAGCAAAATTTTTCTGCAAGAGAAACAGAAGAGACAAAGCAAACTAAAAAGACAGAATTTTGACTACTGCTATTTACTTTATATTTTTCCATTATACACACACACACACACACACACACACGTATATATTTTTAAAGCTTCCAGATTATTCTGATGGTGTGGGAGCCATAGGTTCCCAGAATCATTTGAACCATGATTCAGACACATGCCTTTCTTCATTTCTTGGCTCTCCTACAAGGCAGAAAATTACTCAAGGGCACGAACTAACCCTGTACTTTTCCTGTATCTTCAGTGCTAGAAATGCCAGGCTGGCTTAAAGCTGGTGCTCAGTAAATACTTGAATGGTTGAATAGATTCCCAATAAAATAGGAACAAAAATAAGGACCCACAAGACATATAGCACATTTGAAGAGAAAGTAAAACTTTAAAACTAGTGAGTTAAAGGAAGATGTAATAGGCAGGAAAGATACTCAGGTGATTAATAGACCCCACAATGATCACAGAGCAGCATGAGCATTTTGTTTCAGATCTAGAAGCAAAGGATCTTTGAAGGCATCAACTAACTAGTAGCATGAAGAAACCATGAGGTAGTTCCTCTTTTTATTCCGGTCCATTCTTGAAGTGATGTATTCAGCTACAAATTCTGTAGCTAAAGAAGAAATCTGAGGAATTGGAGAGAGTTAAGAAAAGAATCAAAACTTTCATGCATTTGCCAACAGGAATGCAAAATAATGCAGCTGCTTTGGGAAACAGTCTCACAGTTCTTCAAAGAGTTAAACATAGAGTTAGCATATGGCCCAGCATATCCACTTGTAGGAATTCACTCAAGAGAATTGAAAACATGGATCCGTCCAAAATCTTGTACAAGTATGTTCACAGCAGCATTCTTTGGACTGGCCAGTGGATACGGTAGGTGATGAGTAAACAAAAATGTGGGGTAGACAAACAACAGAATATGATTTGGCCATAAAAAGAAATGGAGTACTGATCACGCCACAGTGCGGAAGAACCAACCTTGAAAAACATGGTTGGTGAAAGAAGCCAGACCCAAAAGACCACATATTCTTTGATTCCATTAATATGAAATGTCCAGAACTGGAAATGCATAGAGACAGAAAGTGGACTAGAGATTACAAGGGGCTGAGAGGAAGAGGAATAGGAGGGAACTGCTGGTGGTGTTGCTTCTGGGACTGGATAGTGATGACGGTCGCATAATTCGGTGATTGTGTTAAAATTGTATGGTGTGTGGATTATATTTCAATGGAGTTATTCTTTTTTAATTTAAAAAATAAAGAGGGAACATGGGGAGGGCTGAAAACTTGGCAAAGGACTTCCGAAGAATGTTAAAGAAAAAAAATGGGAGGGAGAGAGGGAGAGGGATAAGGAGAGACACAGAGAGAGAGAAGAAAGCAGGGCTGCCTTTTTAGGAACAGCTGGCTTTTTAAACTTCTTTTTTAATTAAAAAATGATGGCTAGCTGAGGTGAAAATTAGAAGCCCTAGACTATAAATACAGCCTAATGAGTTTAGATGCAAGTTTTTCCTACCAATACAGAAGTTGGAATAAGAGGTTTTCACATCTCTCTTTCTGATGGACTTGAGCAATGCTCAGAATAAGTCTTATGTGTCAGGACAATTTGTAGGAGCCCTTCCTGAAATGGGGGAGGAATGAATTAGATGACCTTTCGTGGTCTTTGCGCTCCCTCGCTCCCTCCCTCTCCCCACCCCTTTCAGAACAGTTAGTTCTCAGCATTCAGTTTAACACACTGCCTCCCAAGCACTGAAATAAGAGAGGAGACCCTTCTGTTTCTTGAAAAGTTTTATTTGGTTTCTATATTCAGGCATAAACACACATTCTTCTTAAGACTATAAGAGTCTTCTCCTCTAAACAATTACCATTTTATCAAAAAAGAAAACCCAAAAAACAAAACAAAACAAAACACCAGCTTGAAGCAGCACTTGCAACCTATTATTTCAATCAATTGTGCAAAGAAAGTTAAATTCACATTATGTATAGTTACCTCTACACCTACTTTTGATATGAATACATAGAATGTGCTTGGCCTGGTACAGAGTTTTAAAGTATCCATAAGCCTTTGAATTCAACTTTACATGAAATATAAGATGATATCACCCTCACTCATATTTTCCAGAAGAGGTAGGACAGAAACACCTCTTCTAGGCACTCCCATAGCCCTCAGTGCTCTTTTCTTTAGGAGAAAATAAGTACTTGCTTTGGGTCCATTCAGCAAACTGCTTCCTCATTCTCTGCCTGGGACTCAGAGTCCCATGAAAGTAAATCACACTGGGAGATATGATTAGAGTGAGGAAGCCTCTTTTGGCCCAGTCACCAGAGTCAGATCAGGTCCCTTCTAGTGTTTTTCTCTGGTCAGGTCCCAGAGGGCTTCCTTTAGACCAAGTCACTATTGATGGTCTTGGTTTCACCAACACACACATTCAGCAACCTTCATTCATTGAGTAAATATTGAAATTTAAACCTTCCTCTTTGGGGTGAGTGATGTAAACCTCCATTTCCAATATCCTCAAATGTTTACTGATACTGGTTGTGGTCCTCGAACTAGATACAGTTAAAACTTGAGTTGCTGAGGACACTGACTAAAGAGAATCCCTCTCCAAGACGTGCAGCACTCCTCCTCCTCAGGATGGGCTCCTGGCCCTGTCCTGCTAAGCCAGGGCATGGTCAAATTGCCCTTTCTCTAGGCCTTCCAGTCCGTCAGCCCAGGTTGAGGTTGGCATGCTCCGGTACGGGTCCAGAAGAATCCTGAAGCACCTGACGATAAGGATGCCCAAGAAAATAAACAGCAAAATCACAAAAACGAACGTGGTTTTCTGCTCCAGAGACATGCTAGCATCTGAGGACACATTCCCAAGGGGCACCAGGGGTGAAGGGATGGGCTGGCCTCCATCCATCGTCCAGGGAAACTGGAACACACAGTCCCTTCTTTTCCATCATCAGCCTGTTGAGCTCATGGTGGCTGTACCTTGGAGAGGCTGCAGGAAGAAAAAAAAAAAGGGAAGGAAAGGGAATAAACACCAAAGGGCAACCTCATTTCCAGGCTCACCATCATATTGTTCAGAGAAAAGAAGGAATCTCTAAACGTTTTCACCAGGGGCGCTTAACTCCGTCTAATTATGAGACAGAGTAGGTTACTCTTGCATGAAATTACCAGACTGTCCTCAGAGCAGCCACCTGGGGCCAGGAGGGACGGGCAGGGAAGGCAACCAGAGTAGAGAAGATGAGAAATGTGCAAGATAATGTTGACCTCAGGGTGTGCTGCCAACTTGACATTCAAACCCAGCCTTCCTGCCAAGTCTCTTCCAGAGTCCCTCCAATAATAGTACTCTCACATCATTCTAATAATGATACCATTGACTGAGCACCAGCTACGTGTAAACACAAGACAGCCACTTGACTACAAGCTCCAGCGAAGCAGGGACTTCTGTAGCCCTAGTGGGGAAACAGGCTGGAAAATGTGCTCAGTATGGAAACTGTCTCAGGGAGCGTTGGGCTCTGGCCTCCATGTTACTGCTTAATGAGCTTGGGACCTTGAAGAGGTCACCAAGCTGGGAAGATAGAAGTAGAAATGGCTGCATGTGTCACTGTACTTATCCTGAAGATGGATGGCTGTGAAAATCCTTTGGAAAGTGTGCAAAGATGAAAAACAAAGTGTTGCCTCATTGAAGACATGACCAAGGGAGCAACGATGCTTCTTCTTTGCTGTCTCCTGCCTGGGCCAAGGGAGAAGGGAGAAGTGTCACACACCCAAACCATCAAACTCCTGCTGCTTTTTCTCTTTTCTTCAGAAAACCAAAAGCTGGTTCAATACTTGACCCTGGGGAGGACCTTGAGGATGGAGCCGGGGGAAAAGTAATTGATTGCATCTTTAAAAGCGTTACAGCAGCTTCCTGCTGTTTGTTTAAGACCATGTGGTAAGAGGAAGAGAAGGAAAAAGATGTTATCACTATTTTGCTTTTGCTAGTAGAAAAATTAAGGTCTATGGATATTACTATTTTAAGGCAAAAAAGTATTCCCAAGGCAAGATTTTTAAATTTCTAAAACTTAAAGGTACATTGAACTATACACAAAGGCCATTGAAAGCTTTGTATCTTGAACTAAATTTCAATCAAATTTTATAAAGTATCTATGTTAGACTTTACTGTATAGAAAAATCATATGACATATTTATGAATTACAGAGTCATCTATGGAAATGAACATGTTTGAAAGAATTTATGCTCAATGAAAATAAGCAACCAAATAAAAACAGAAACTATGACCTGAAGGATTAACACAGAATTTCTTCAGTTAACTTATAATCATTGCCTTGAAGTATAGCATTAATGGCCATAATAATAATCTCTGTGGACATGGGATCTTCAGGATTTTTAAAATCACAGTTTAAAAAAGATAAAACCACCTATAAAAAGAAGTACAACCAGTATCTGGAAGGAAAGAGTTACCAGTTTGGAGGAAAGTGTATTTTGCAGCTCTATAACTGAATTTTTTAAAGGCTGGAAAGCTTGTGGTAGATTCATTGATGATTTAATTTTAAAGTAAGATCAGGCTAAAGCTTATATTTTTAAAAAAATCTGCTGAGGAACATAGAGGATATTCATGATTGGGTTTGGTTTTGGTTTGCTTGATTTTAAGCGCCCTCCCAGTCTTGCCTGCTGATTGTTTTGGGTAACTGGAGAGGGGCAGGAAAGTGTGCCCACATCTTCCAAGGCAACCCTCCCCAGTGCTTCTACCTAGGGACATCCATCCCACCCCAAGCACCCAAGCTGGACATCGTCACACAAAATGCAAAATTCTCCAAGGACTGGGTCCGAAGAAAGCCATGTGGAGCTAGAGGGATGGATGTCCAGGCCATGCTGCCGCGCTCCCTCTTGTCTCCTTAGAGGGCCTACTAAGGACCTCTCGCCTGGACTCCTGCCCTCCCACCGGCTTACTGGAATCCCATTCTATGTCCGTCTTCCCTCCACTCAGATGAAGCCAGAGCCCTTTTCTTTGTCTGTTCACAACATAGCTGAGATAGCCATGCATTTTCAGGAAGTTATTTATGAAAACACGACGTCATCCAAAAAGGAAATAGAAGAAAAATGAGGACCATCAACAGTGTACATTTACAACACAAAGATTTCTGGATCTGTAAAGCTCAATGAAAACAGAGAAGAACTGGATAGAGAACCTTTTGAGACTGTGATAATGACTCGCTAGCCACAAGCCGGCTGACCAGTATAGACAAACCTGTTCGGTTCCTCTCTTCCTACCTCTGGTCTCCCCTGGATGAGCAGCATCATGACTCCCTGTACCCATCTTCCCGAGCCTTATCCTTTGTACTGGCAAAGTATCAAGTCCTTTTCCCCCAGCTCAACATCTTACAATTCCTAGGCTTACCCCGTAACTCAGGTTTCAGAACTGGTACATCATTCATTTGGGGGCTGCACTGATGGGCAACCATTCTGAGAAGCCTTGGTGAATAACCTAGTCATCCTGATTCAGATTATCAGCCACAGCTCCCTATAAGTGAGTCTGGGGCCTCGCTTCTTCAGAGGAAAGCTAGCTATTAGCATGATTGAAAAACTCAGTTTTAATTTGCAGTTTTACCACCCTGTGCTGATTAAAAGGCAGATGCCAGGATTAACCCTCTTTGCAGCCGGATCACGTGTTTTGAGAAGCCTGTTGAAATATGAATACATATTCTTATTCTCTGACCCCTTTGTCACCATCCCCTTTTAGATATACCAAACTGATGAGAAAACAGAGATGCAAACATTTTGAGAGCTCTGCAAATCTTCATAAATTGTAAGCCTTTCCCCTCCCACCATACTGTTGGTCCCAAGTTCCCATTAAAATACCATCATTGGGTCAGATCATCAAGGTCTCTATTAAATTGCAAGGTTTTACCAAGGAAAGTGACGCATGAACACAGTAGGAATTTGTCTTTGAATACTGTTCCTGTTTGAAGGAGGGAGAAATGTAGATAGGAAATTGAAGGAAGTGTTGCTGGGAGTGAGGTGCTGCTAAAGAGGAAGCAGACATGGTCTGCAGCTGGTCCAGCAGGAGAGCCCTGGGCAGGGATGAGGGAGGGTGAGAAAAGAGGAGAGGAGCAGGAGATGGTTATAAAGGGATATGGGAAGCCAAATCCAGAAAGGAATGCCAGCTATTTTCCAGTTTTGCCCGGGACTGATTGAAATCCCTAGAAGAGCCTGCTTGATTTGAAACCTGCAATCAGCTAATCAATAATTTACAAAGTGGGAAAGCTCAACAGCATATTTAAGTTAAAGGAAGCGTCAGTATAATAAGATGCAGAAAAAGAAATAGATGGAATCATTTGGCCATCACAGTACAAAAAATATTCAAAGACATCTACATTTTTTAAATGTTCCTTTTTGGTGGCAATGATTCTTAGAAGATGTACACAATTGGTTTTAGCTCAATAATGAAGTGTTTCTTCTAGATAAATAGCAGTATCTGGGCAAGTAAATTATTTCAAAAGATTATGACACAACCATCATAAATGTTAGTAACAGCACAAGGCAGTTATGTTAAGTATAAGAAGGACCGCAGTTACTCAGGGCAGTATTTTAATCCTGACCAGTTTCCCCCCCTCACACAGCACACCTATCTCCTCTTTGCTGGATCTGTTTATGCCCAGGAAATAGTCTAATTTTAATATGGACCAAGGCATCTTAATGAAAAAGATGCCATATCAAAACTCATATAAAACATTCCTTTTCTCCAACCAAGCTCCCCAGACTCTGATATTCACAAAGTGTAAACAGCCTGAATGACTAATGAAGCTCCATGCAAGCAGCCTGTCCCAGCCAGAGCCACTCTCACTATTGGCCAATAACTCTGTGGAAGTTATTGGCAAAGAAGCCCTGTCTTTCTTTCCCCCTACTTCCTCCATACCGCGTCAAGGTTCATCTTTCTAAGCTCAGATCTTAACCCCTCCTCCCCTCAGAAAACCTGTCTGCTCTAACGTTCAAGACCCTAACCCACCCATTAACCCTCTTATGGACCCAATACTCTATTTTCTGGACCACAGATTAGGTCGTACTCTGACAAAGGAATTTTTCTCAAGTATTCATGTATTCTTCACATAAGCTTTAAAAAGGAACAAAGATCAAATCGCATTTGGCTTTGAATAAAGTGACAAGAACAAAGGTACCCGTAATTGATCTGCCGACCCCAGACATGCTGCCTGCTCTGCAGCCCCTGACACCTGCAGTTTCCGATCACCCCCGGTTTCCCACCTCTGAGCTTCTGGTCATGACGCTCTGTGCCGGATGCTCTCCTTTTGGCCCTACTCCCACCGGTGGAGTTCTCTCCCTCCCTCACCAAATCCCGCCTCCGCAGTGGGCCTTGGTCTCTCCCTTCACCGAAGGCGTTGGCGCTTCCTGCTGTGTCTCCAGCACTTCACCTGCGTCCTGCAGCAGCACCTATCACAGGACGTGTCTCCACGTTGTCCGTCACCTCCCCCTTGTCAAACAACAAGCTCCTTGAGGAATTTTCTGCTGCACTGGGATCACTGCCTCTCCAAACAGAGGTTGAAGCAAATCTCTGGCCCCTTAGAGTCCAGGGAACTGAATTCAGACTTGGAGGTGCCAGCTGATTCAGCGAGGAGTGAAAAAAAGGCACATCATCCACCTGAATTGGGATGTCAGATCATTGGGTTTGAAACAAATCTTGTTTCAAGAGAATCACAAATAGTCTGAGTCACATTGACACTTTTAATAGTCACAGATCTCACAATGTGAAAAGCAGTTATTGGGCTTTTTAGATTTTCCTTGGCCTCAGGGCTGCTGGAGGTAAGTTCCGAAATACAGAAATCAGCTGGAATCGAGCACTCTCCCTTCTGTATCAGGGATCCATCCTTTCTTACCTAAATTGCTTTTTTGGTAGGGAAAAGCCATCATTTAAAATACCCTGAATCCCATTGTCTTACATGGAAACTCTCAATGTCAACATATATCCCTCTCGAGCTTGGGGCCCTTTGGACATTTATCGCATTAGCATCTCATTATACAGTTTCATGGTGGGGAAAAATATTTTATCTGAAGAAAATGTATCTTAAAAAGCAATGACATGTTTCTTGTTTTTCAAGTGAGAGCAAGAGAATGAGTTCAGTGCATTTGGCTCCTTGTTCTGTAAAGCCACACGCAGGCATTCCGCCACCTCACTTTTGTGGTTGTTGACTCAACCCGCCCTCCTGAAATGAGATGCAATAACAGCTGCAGTCGATGCAGTACGTGTGTAGTCCTGCCTGGCACATAGTGAGCCTTTAAAAAAAAAAAAATAGGTGGTGATGGATGAGTGTTTTTATCTCACGTTTGTGTCAAACGAGGTTTATTTCTAGTTTCCCAGGAAGAAGTGGAGATTGTAAGGAAACCACCCCAAATCATAAAACTCCAAAGAGTAGCATCTCACAAAGGATGCCGGATCGAAGATTCTCCCTCTCATGTTGGCATGAGTGGAAAGTCAGCATCCCTCGGCCGCTCACGGCATTCAGGGTGCAGCGAAGCGAGGCTGTCTGTATTTTAAGTACTCCGAAACCACAGAACTGCTGTACCTAATTTTTAAAACTTTGAGGCCAAAATCCTAGCTATGAGACTTGACACGTGTTCCAAAGGAGCTGTAGAAACAGTTCACCTACCGATCAAGAACACTCACAGGCCTGTCCCGTTTACGCTCAAACGTGACTTGTTTATATTTATCTGGCAGCCTAGCGGGCCCAATCTGTGGACTGTAACTGCTAGGTAGGCAGGACTGATTTGCAGTCACTGGCAGGGACAAACTTACTCAAAATGTGGCGTTAACCTGCAACAGTTCTAACGTCGAATGTTAACATGGTTTTCAGTGACGGAAGTAATACATATCCCGAGACTTAGACAGAATAAGATCACTCTCAGCTTTTTGTGCCAAGGGCAGCCTCGGCTGTACTGCTATCTGTAGAGCTGATGTCTCTGGAGGGACCCCCGCATCCCGCCCACCCACCCCAGCCGTGTAAACATCCCAGTCAATGCTATTATACACCTGACCCACGACAGTAAGCCCGCCACCAAAGCCACCTCGTAGTCTAAGTCATCAAATCACTACCAAACAGAAATTAGTCACACGAATCTTGCGGAAGTTCTATGAGCACAGTGAACAGGAACTTGCACTCCAGGATATCCATGCAAAAATGCAAAACGTTTTCTATAAATTCAAAGAATTCATGGCCCTCTTGGTGGCCGGCCAAGAACTTCAGGTAAAGATTTCCTGGCTCTTTCTAGGTACTTCATGCATTTTAACCACACCCCCCCCCATTTTTTTTGGCTCACATAATACGTGGCAACTTCCACATTTTTTTTTTCCAAATACAGTCCTCCTGATCCAATACAATAGCCATGATGCTTCAGAATTCACAGGATGGTTAAGAGTAAATATTATTTTGTACACTCCAAAAATAGACACAAGGCTAGTAGCAAGCCCATAAACAATGATTTTAAAGACAAGCAAATGTGGTCAGTTACAAATGTCAACAGGCAGTTTCGGAACCGGTGCAGCCTCCGCTGCTGCACTGGGAGTTCTGCTTCCTCTGACCATCCCTGCAGAGTCAGCCTGCGGACACGTCTGCTTGAGTTTGGGAGTGGACCCTGTGGGACCCAGTACTTGTCACCGCGCTTGTCAGCTCTGGATCAGCAAGAGACCTTTGTCTTCAGCCTGAGCCCTGAGCTCAGCTTTACTTCTCCCCTTTCTTCATTTGCCCCCTAACATCTGCTCAGAGAGTTTTACAGGGACTGCAGGGCTAGGCTGCAGCCTGGCCGAGAGCATCAGAAAAATACCGTGCAGTCTGTATGGGAGTATCAAAAGGCACCACTGGCAAACCGGAACTTTTCAACTTTAAGCTGGAAACCTTACGGTTCTATTTTCTTTTCTCCTTCCTTGTGCATTTCGTAGTGAAAAAGAGAGCTTGCTGATACCTCAAAAGACTGGGGCTCCACACTGCTCGTCTCCAGGGATGGGCGGCACTGTCATTATGAGTTGCTGGGTTGTGAGCCTTTGTAAACAAATTAAAACATCCCTGTTACCTTTTGGAAGGTTGGATGTTTTAGGTGAATGGGGAGAAAATAATGTAATGGGCAAAGAGCTTTCAGGCATAACTTACTGCAGCTTAGCAAAGAAAAAAGCCTCTCTTAACTGCTCCCTTACCCAGTGTCAGTAGACTTATAAACTTAAGCATGCTTTACAATTAAGCGT
This sequence comes from Catagonus wagneri, assembly GCA_004024745.2. Taxonomy (NCBI): domain Eukaryota; kingdom Metazoa; phylum Chordata; class Mammalia; order Artiodactyla; family Tayassuidae; genus Catagonus; species Catagonus wagneri. The sequence continues at coordinate 44,882,134 of PVHT020004020.1, read as the reverse complement.
TTTTCCGTTGTACCCCCCTCACATTCACTTTACCTAGCAATTGTTTAATTAGACTTTATCTGACAGCTAGATCTAAATTCCGAACTTGGATCCAAATGTCATCCATGCGATTATGGCTCATGCATAAACTGTAAAGTTCAAAAAAAGCATTTAGTTAGCCCATGACAGACACAGATTTTGGTCAAATACCTGGATCTGGCTGAATAAACACTTGATCCATTTCCTGGTGGAACAGTTACAGGTAGTTACAAGCCTCTTTAGTTCCCATTCTTCCCGACCAGGCTGTGCTAAAGCAGTAGACAGTGGTAGCTGCAAGCAGCTGATGGCACACCCCAGATCTGAAGCTGTTGTTTCAGGCTTAGAAACTTCCCATTAAAAGCTCCTAGTTAAAGGAGCGTCGTCTTTCTGTGTGAGGCATCGTTAGCGGCCAGTACAGCTGCTTCTCTGAGACGAGCCATGATTTCAGTTCTGCCTCAGCAACTCTTCAGAGGATTCTGCTTCAGTGAGTGGAGGCAGTATCCTAGCAGTGTGTCTGAAATCATCCTCAAGAAAACATTAACATTCAAAAGGAGTATGGGTGAAAACATCACGGGGCATTCCCGTACCTTTTCAAAATCAAAGCCATAAATCTACCGGTGATCTGCTCTTCTCTCTTGATTATTGACACTGGTTCTCTTTGGGGGTGTCAGTTAGCACCTTGCAGCAACCAGCCTCCGTATTGATTATGGTTTATGACCTTCAGGCCAACTTAATTAATGGGAAGGCTTCTAGGGTAGGGCATCAATTTCACATTTGGGAGATGAAGCAAAGACTCCTTTTCCTAAAGAAAACAAAATTGACCTTTCAGAAAAGCAGCAATTACGGGAGGTAATGAGGAAGGAACAATTAAAAAAGAATAAAATCCTATTTTCACCATCTGTTTGTACATTTACTAGGCTGTAGGTTGGCAGGTTCGTGGTCTCCTTTGGCTGGCCTGCATTAACGGTGACTTTGGCAGGCACCCCACCTGACCCGGGCCATCTGAGACCCCTCCATGAATCAAGATTGACCTTTGTTGAGAGAAAGTTGTTCTCATTCTAAAGATTCTAGTTATGCGGCATAATACTTAAATTATTTTCCTTGGCTAGAGTGCCTAACTAAGTTTGGAAAATATTTTAGGATAATATTCATCTTAAAAAAAAAAAAGTGCTTCTCTGGAAATAATTCAGCATAATCCTTAAGATGAAACATCCTTGTTTTTTGGCAACTCACCACTTTCTTTGTTAAAGTGGAAGCACCATTAGCGACAACATCCACCCACCAAATGATGGGGTGCATGGTATTTAAAGCTACCCCTGCCTGCGCCTGTCAACTGTGGTGTCTCTTCAACCCTTGTGAGAAGCTGGCAGTTACCCAGTAGCTCTAGGGACTAGAACGGGGCTCATTTTTTCTGAGAGGAAAACCCCCATCTTCTGGGGAGAGACAACAATCCTGGAAAAGCCTCAGGCCCGAGAAAATTCAGATGCTAAACGTTAGGATCCAATGTCAGAGTCAAATACTTGCCGTTAGAACCTAACCTCACGAGAACACCAAGATTCCTTTACCAGATGTCTTACAGATTTTTTAACTGAATTTCTTTTCCAATTAGTGTAACTTAATGTGCTCTCCCCCTCTCCCCCTGTCCCCCTCCCTCACACACACACACAAAACAATGGGATGAATAAAACCCAACAGAACACTCTCATTCAATACTAACTGCGCTTTTCAGCCAATGCTATTGGTGGATGGAACGCGCTGTCTCAGTAACGCCAACAGAGTGTGGTTCAGGGAATATTCTGACCCCACCTGCACGTATCTACTTATTGTTCCGTGTGGTAGGAAAGGACTCTAGTTAGAAGTGAGCCTGGGTTACTGCTGGCTCCCCCAGCCGGGAGGCCCCTCAGATATTGTTTTAGCCTGTAGCCCAGCAGAGGTGGCAGGGAACATAAGAGGCCGTCCCCTAGCTACTCCGCAGGCTGAGGCCATCGCAGGGAGATGAGTGCCTGGCCTATTTTTAAAACTCTCCAGAGAAGTAGATTCCAAACCCCCCTGACAGATTCTGTTTAAACTGACTCCTCCATTGCTTACTTTGTGTAAATGCGTTGGCGTGTTTCTTCTTACTCTGTCTTTGCTGCAGTCATTAACCACCATAAGACTGTGTCAGAATGCTCTTCCCCCAAAGAAGCTGAACTAGGTAAAGAAAAGAACACATGATGAAGATCTGCTGCTACAAAGACCCTCCAGCCAAGTTTGGATATTTCTTTTATAAGATAATTATGATTGAAATGGCCCTTCTCCCTCACACTTACATTATGTCAACTATCATAATTTCTGAAACAGTGAATAAGGATTTACATAGTTTATTTCTTTGACCATTTCATAGTAGGTCCTATTTCTGTAGTCTTTAATCATCTTTACAGCTCTTCTCTGAATTCCTTCTCAAATTTCTGCTTTCTGGCCCAGCTTTAAACAGAGGGCATAGAAGGCTACATAGAACTCTTTCATGTTTCAGACCAATATGAAATTGTGATGAAATTGGATGATTTCATAGATAATATATGCTATGCTTCTCTGATCTTGTCTGACCCCAGGATTATTCCTGGATGTCAATTTAGTCTTTCTTTTTACACATAACACCATGAGTTAGTATTGTTAGCAATCTATTTTAAGAACTTTTCCTACACTGTCATTTTGTCTCACATTTAATGTTCTTTAGGTTACAGTTCTTTCCTAAATGTCCTATACTGAATTTTCCCGAAAAAAAAATTGACAATGAATACAAAAAGATTTCATGAGCCATCAAGCTTTATACCAACACAAGACTGTGCTGTTATTATTATCATGTTTCTTCCTGACTGTACCTAATTCTCAAAATAACATTGTATCAATTCTTGGTACAGTCTTCAAAATATCAACATGGTCTTTTCATCTCTAGATTCTTGGTACAAAGTCTTTTTTTTCCTTCTTTTGTGAATATTTTTCTTTGATGTGATTTAAAAAATATTCCTTAAGTTCATTCTTTACGGGTCAGATATTGTCCGTCTTCAGTGTTGCAGAGAAGAAAACTGTGGGTACTAGCACCCAGGTTGAGTTTACCCAGGTTGTGCACTGCACAATTCTAGGAGGGCCCAGAGGAGCTCACCTCCCATTGGTGGTTGCTAAGATTCTTGACAGATGAGCCCACCTCTCCTCTCTTCCGCTTCCTTACCTCCTCTTCTCTTCTCACCCAGTAGATACCTGACTTGTGTCTCTGCGTCTCTACAGGACCTGATTTCACAAGGTCATCTATGGCTTCTAATTGTCTCAAGCAAAAAATCCCCAAAAAACAAAACAAAAGACAAGCAAAACCTTTAGCATTAACTTCCATGTTCTTTGTGGTGACATTGGACATGGCTAATCACTCTCTTCAAGGAAGGTCCAGATAAAAGAGTATGCTGAGTAAGATATATAGAGTGGCAGGAACTAAGATCTCAGCCTTTAGTGCCCTTCTGCTTTCAGAGGCTTTCTGTTGCTTTCCAAGGCTAAAGCCAAGTGTAACTCAGGCAACTACCAACAGATGTAACATTGAGGATGTAAAAACAGACAGGCTAAGATATACGTTGATGGCTCCACCACTTAACAATTCACTAAAAAGGAACTAGAAGTCAGTTTACGTGTGTTGTTTTTATTCTTATGTCTTCTTAATTTAAAAAAATATCAATATATCATGTACCATGAAGTTAAAAAAAAAAAAAATCAAGATTACCTCTGTTTCTAATATCCTTCTGACTTGCCAGGTCCACGTATAAGTTTATTTATCCACTCGGTCATCTTCACAGGTCAGTGAACATTCAAAGCACGTGAGAATAGTCAGAAAGGTTTAATAATATTCACAACAAGCCTGTAAATTAGGATCTATAGTCAAGCATTATTAAAAGCAAGCAGGTTAAAGTCCAACTGCAAATTGGCAGCCTCCTGGCTTAATCTTTTCTTGAATTCATTTCTGTACACATCACATCTGTGGTATGTTGAATGCTCAATTAGTAGCCAATGAATCTGGAACAGAGGAGTATTTGAAATGAAAATGAGAGACAAACAATGTACAACTCGGTGGAATTATATTTGAAAGAAAGAAAATACTAATATTATTTCATACTTGTTAGGATTATAGATTGCCCTAAAAATTATCACGTTTGTTTGTTTCTTCCTTTTTAAGTCAAAAATAATAAGGCCTAGATAAAGACGTACATCATGCTCATGATAACACTTATGTCCTACCCTAAAAAGAAACTTCACAAGATACATCATATTAGTGCTATTTAGAGACGATATTTGCAAAATTTAGGTTCTAATTACAATATGAAAGCATAAGACCATCACTATAGATTATTCACTGTTCAAGGGAAATTCATGCTAAGGAGTTAATAGCCTGGTGGGTAAATTTATTCTTTTAAGACGATTTGTACAATAATAACAATTTTCTTAATGACTTTGAAATACTTAATGCCTTTAAAATGTCATATAAGTGCCAATTAGAGTTTTATACAAACCATCCCTCTGAATTTTTAGGCTGTCATTTTGGCACTATTCTTTCTTTCTGTTCAACAGCTGCATTTTAAAAGGGAAGCTGCATGGACAGTTTGAAGATTAAGCAGCTTAGAATCTTAAGATGATTTAGAAAATGAAATAGAATGTACCTGAGAATTACTGACCTTTTAGCCTGACTTTTATACCTGACAGAATTCTGGAACTAAAAATCTTGCCACTGAAAAAATCAACTTGAAATGTTCAGAGGAGAAAAAAAAATAAAAAATCATACCAAGCAGTTTAAAAATTCTTCTTAAAAAATTGTGAAAACCAGACTCAATTTTTGATATTTAAACTTGTAGAAATTATGGAAAGGAGGCTGAGGAAGCAGTAATAAGCAGAAGTTATGATAGGTGATCACTGAATGCAAATTTTATGCCTCAGTGCTACATTTTATAAATATAGTCAGTTGCTGCTTGAAAAAAATTAAGTTTACAAATATTTCAATGAAATCAAAAGTTCCAGTAGTATAGAATATTATTTTAAAAGGCAGATATTAAAAGTACATGTTTCTCTTTCAATTCTATATTTCAAACTTTGATAAGAGGCCCATCATCTAAATTATCGCAGTGGTTTTCCCATATCACACAGACAGCATCTATTTTATATGTGTTATCTATTTAGTCATTTATATGGCTAATTTCTATTTATTTCATTTATTTATGTGTATGTATTTATATCCCATTAAATTTCAGAAATATTTGAAAAAAGCTATGAAGTAGATTATATATCATTAGTGACAGCAGACTATTATTTATTATATATTCAGTGGATTTCCCCATTGCTAGGAAAGGCTAGATGTTTGTTTTCAAATTTTGAAGGATGAAATCTTTTTAGGAAGGTTGTTTGACTGCAGCGCTAGATAGCATATTTAATCTAAAAAAGCCCCTGTCTTTTATAAACTCTATTTTGCAGCAATTGTACATAAACAAACACAGCAGCATGCACTTCGGTATGTTGAGTGTTTATTACTACCACAAAGGTGGACGTGCTGCATGGTAAATTAATAGGGACTAAATACAATTCAGTAACAGTTTTCAAAGAGCTTGTGATAAAGTCAGCTCTTCGTTTGAAATGTTCAAGAATAGCACCTTTAAGATAACCTGGGCAGAGCAGATACTAGCTAAGTCTTACTTCCATTTGCTTTCATCCTCATGAGAACGCCTTTCAGCATTACCGTTAGGAATCTGTCTTGTTTTTGTTCTCAACATTTTTCTTAATTCAGAAGTAGATGCGGGGTCAATTGAGAAAAGTGAACATTTAGTCTTCCCAATAGCCTTGTAATTGGTGTTGCATATCACGAATATGGTTAAAGGCTTGGGCCAAACACCAATACAATATGCAGTGAACTGTGGATTACTAATGTGTAAGCCAAGAAAAGCTATGTTCGCAAATGGGAAAATGATGAAGAAAAACCTCTCCATCGTTCCCCGCATGTGCCCACGGTTATAGATCAAGTGAGGATGGCAGGATGGATATCCATCATTAACAGCCACCCCTTCCCTGGTCCTGCCTTGGAAAACTACCTCTGTGATCTGAGAAGAGCTCCTGCTGGCTCCTGAGGCTCTGACTTGACTTCTCTCTGGGGGTGGAGTCCACGCCTTGTCTGACTACCTGACTAGAGTTCCTTGCAGCTTGCAGCTTTAAAACAAAGCAGAACAAAAGCTTTCTCATTCTATAGTCCCATCCCTCCAAAATTACAACTTTTCCCCTTCCTAAGACGTCTGTGTATCTAAAGTAATAAATCACCTTTCTTCTTTCAAGTATTGTCCATTCGCCTGGCTCAGGAAACTAAATGTGACAAAAAAGAATGGTGGAACTCATTTTTCCCAACTCCAGTCAACAACTAGTCTTTTTTCTGTCTTCTTAATATCTAAAAACTGCAAAGGCAACCGTAAAATGATGATGATGAAGAGGATGATGATAACAGCGATAATCGGAATTCTAACACACAATAATGTAACTCGACAACATTGTACTGTTGGTCTCCTTCCACTTAGGACTCTTAGAGTAGCAAGACTTGGACACTTTACATGTTTTTATCCAGTGAAAATAGTATTTTGCGTGTTTGTGCGTGTGTGAGAGAGAGAGAAAGGGAGGGGAAGAGAGAGGAATTTGTTCTGACTTTCTGATTAGACTATAAGATCCCTGAGAATAAAGAAGGCTGAGTCTCCTATTAATTTATTTTTCACTTGACTAGCTGTAATATTAGCAGAGGTAATAATTTATCCACAGACTTCACTTTTTGTTACAAATCATCCTAAATAAATATTATAGACCTGTTCTTCTAGTTGATTTCTCTTGCAACGTCATTGTCATAGTTTGCCTGTCATATTAAAATAAGTCTAACCAGGCATAACCATTAATTACTGGCTTCCAACCAGTAATCTTCCTTTGTACCATTCAAGAGTGGCTAGATAATGCTGCAATTTAAGAAACAAACAAAAAAATTTCCCGTTGCAAAAAATAACACAAATTTCTTGGCTACATTAATGTCATTTGGGGACCTTGCTCTTATGTCATTATTATCCTCTTCCCAAGACCCAGACGGAGGGGCCAGCCTCTGCCAGATATGAAGGTAGAGAGAAAAGGAGCATGGCAAACATGTGCTGGTGCTTAAGGCCTCTGCCAGGTGGCTTAAATTGCACTGGACAAAGCAAATCCCATGGCCACATCTGAATGTAATAGGCTGAGAAGTATTATCCTTCCCTAGTTAGGAAGGTGGAACACTGTCTCACAGTGACAGTCTCCCACTACATTTAACCACAGTTTTACCCGTTATAGAGTGACTCCACATCAACTGTGCCCCCACAGCAACCTTTCTTTGACATCTTAGCATCCTTGAACTTCAACCTGCACCAGACTGCCCGTATCCAGCTTCTGTGTCAGATCCCCTCTTTAAACGTCCTTGCTTCCCCTTTGTTTCTGACTTCATTTGGGTTTTGATGCCTAGACTGGTTTGATTTCTTTAGACTCTTTTCTATTGGGTTTGCTTCTGGATTATGTCTTATCTCCTTTCTAGCTTGGCATTATAAGGTAGTCTATTTAGCATGTTGCCTTTCTGATGTAATCCCAGAGGTTTTAAGATCTTTCCTAATGGGCAGTCACAGTCTGACATTTCCAGATCTGTTCTGACACCCTGGCTCCAACCTGATGGGCCAGGTATCATACCCAGAACCTCACAGGGACCATACCATCCCAGGATATGTAATATTGTTATTCCCATTTTATATCTATGTAGAGTTTTAGGAGGTGAAGTGATTTGCTCAAAAATGCAAAAGATGACATTTAAGATATTTTTATCCACCTCTCACTCTTCTGCAGGGCCTAGGATAAATAGATATGACAGTGTTGTAAAATAACTCAGTGTGATAGAGGCTTCTGGAAAAATGGTGACATTCATTTCTTAGCACAGAAGGTGTATGTGGACAGTGCAAGAGACTGCAGTAAATCTGGAGTTTGAGCACTGCCCCTCTGGCCTGCAGGAATGTCTTACTCCAGCAGATAGAGCATGTCCTGGGTGAGTCTGAACAGTGGACGGGTGGAAGGCAGTGAGCCAGATGTGTGTAATAAGGCAGCCAACCATTTCTTGGGTTTGAGATCCTTAGGGAAAAGTTATTTTCCAAAGTTTCAGAAACAAATTTTTGTTAGAGATTATTTTTATATGTCTTCCTTCTCCTGTGCCATCTTTTACTGTTTACTGTTTTTTTTCCCCCTAATTGGTTAGAGCCTCTGAAATCCTTCTTATAACCACCCTGACCTCTGTCAACCCCTCTCCTAGATCCACACAGAATAAGAATTTTAAAAGAGCAGCACCATTTGTAGTAAGGTAGAAGGAATAATTTAGACTACTGAAGACTCCTCAAGGCATAAACATTGTTTAATGGATTTTGCTTCTTCTCTGTCCTCTGAGGACAACATACGCCTGAGGCTTTCCTGAGCGCAGAGGCAAAAATCTCCTCAGAGCAACAACAACAGCAAACAACAAAATCCACCCTCGTACTTTAAGTCCTCATACTTCAGTCTACATTCTTCATAGAGACTGGCCCACTCACCTTCCTGCATGGGTTTAAGAGTCTTGAGGTTAATAGGGATCTTGAAGTGGACACTGTGATGCAGCAAGACGACTAACTCAACTAGTAGGCAGCTGAGTTCCCTTGGTCCTCTCCTACCTGCCCCCACCTCTTATATGGAGACAGTTGAATTTGCTCTTGAGTTAAAATATTGCATTATAAGTGGCTCCACACTGAGCACCACACTGGGTCTGGTGCTGGTTAGGGAAATTGATTGTCTCACTTTTAAATCCGCAGAAATTATTACAACTGGATTTAAAGAAGAAATTTTCATCAGTATTTTTATGTCCATCTTTTCAATTATAAAATAATCTCTCAAAACTGTACTCTAATTAGCTTGGACTCAAAAGAAGGCTCCATCTCGATGTTTTACTGTAGGAAGTACCAAAAAAATAAGGCAATTGATGTTTTGCTAGTTTAAGAATTTTGAGTTCCTTTATTTCAGGGAGAATATTTTTGTCTCATGATATATATTATAACCAGAATGTAAATAAGCTGCAGGTTGGAGGGAATCTTATACTATTTGGGGCTTGAAAAATCATTCAGAGCAGTATAAACTAGTACCGAGGAAAGAGAATCAAGAGTCACCTGAGACTCCTGGGCCCTCTGAGTCATCACCTCCAGGAGCCGAAGTAGTACCAGGACCCTAGCGATCTGCATTCTTACAGTGGCTACGGGGCAAAGCCATCCTAAGCAAGCTAACTCCCTGGGGTGCCATGCTCCCCAGCTCTCAAATTAAGAAGTTTATAAGTAGACCTAAAATTCTGTGATTCATGTGCCCACAAGAAAAAGTCACCACTGTCTTCCCATGCTTGGAAGAACTTACCAGAACACCCACCCTCTCCATCAAGACATTTGGGAGGCATAGAAGCCCTTCAAGAGCTCCACCTTTCCAGGGTAGAATGTTTCCACCAGCACTTCAGGAGGAAAATGAGAAGGGAATTTTCACCTGAAGGATGAGCGTGAGTTCTTGAGTTTTCACAGATGTTCTTCAGAAAAATGTTTTGCAATATTGCCTTACAATCTATCAAAAATAGAAGGAATGTTGTAACACTGCATTACTATTTGCCTCAACTCCTGGCCTGCAGGGTCCAAGGTCAGCTGTTGGAAGCTGAGGAGTGAAGACTGAAATGTGGTGAGAAGCAAGAGGTACATTTTCCTTTTGCAGTGACTTCTATCCAGTTCAACATGTATGCCTGCTGGCAGAGGAAAGAATCAGGTCTGTTGTAGACAAGACACAATAACAACTTTGATACACAGTCTGATCTTTAAAATTGAAAATATTAAATATCCAGAAGTATTTTCCACAATCCATTTGAGTATCAAAATAGTTCAGTGTGGCCCATAAATCAATCATAGAAAATTATACTGTTACTCAGAAGTATTTGAGCTTTCTTCTTCCTCATAAATGATGGAAAAGAAAAATTCAGTCCTACAAGCACATTTCCATAAACACAAAGAAAACTAATTCAAATCCATCAAGATTTGAGTAATTTGGTTCAGTTCAAACTGAGTAGTTGGTAATAGCACTGGCTGTGTTCCTTTCAAAGGTTACTGTTTATAATATTAAAATAAATTCAGTGGATTTCAAGCAGAAGCATATTCTATGAAGACCTAAATAGAGTCAGAGAATTATTTCAGAGAATAATTAGAGATCATTATGCTTTCATCAGTCTTTCCAATAGAAAGCTTCTTGGGATGCTTTGCTAGATGAGTTTTTGCCAGTAGAATTCCCTCCTAAAACAATGAACTAAGTACCTATATTCATGCATCTTTACCATTTTGGAATCTGGCTGTATTAAGCCAGAATGTAATTTTAAAATCACTTCTGTTGTTAGCTAGTGTCATTTGTGTTGGCTTCTCCAGTTCTCTGACCCATCTCTCAATGATCACTAATGTCCCATCCACTGTAGTTCACTCCTCAGTCAGCTTGACTCTGTTCTCAAATGACCTTCCATGGAAAACACCATCGGCAAAATCTTAATATAAATAATTCATAGACGAAACTTCACTTTAAAAATGAAACTAATAGATTATAAACATGTAAAAGAATGAGATCAAACCAAAGGTCAGGAGTTCATAGTTACCAGCAACATAAGACAAAAAACAATTCAGATAATGGCCTTGTTTTTCTCTCTCAATTCCTCGTGTCGGTATTCCTGTGTATGTAAAACGGGATAATAATAGTACTTATTATCTCTTAGCATTGTTGTAAGGATTAAGTGAGTTAATTTATATAAAAGAGCTTAGAAAAGCTTCTGGCACATAGAAGTATATGCTATTACATAAGTGCAGGCTATTATATAATCATAAATTTTACTTTTATCTTTTTTCTTGTGATTGCACCAATGATAATGGCCCATTTTCCCGAGATAAAGTACATTATAATTTTTCGTTTTAGCATAAATCCAGCAAATTCAAATTCAAGTAAAATTTTAAAACTACTGCCTATGCTTCAAGTGCTGTTGGAACCCTAAAGAAATACTAAACTCTATTCTTGATGTGTGTGTTATAGTTATTTTTATTGCATTTTCATTCTGTGTCAAACACCTTAAATGTGCTTTACATATGATAGTTTATTTAATCCTCACAAATTAGATATTATTATCCTAATTTTACAACGGAGACACAAACTGTTTACATGACTTGGCCAATATCACAGAGGTAGAAAATGACAAATGAGGAATCCAAATGCAGGTAGCTGTGCTCCAGAGACCACTTGATTAATCTGTACACTGTTTCTTTATGTGACCTGAAAATTCCTCATTGCACCTCCTGAGCTAATAGCTACTATTGCGAATAATGGATAAGTCAGTATATAACTATTGACATCTGTAACTCAGCAGAGTTGCCCGAGTTCAGATTCTTGACACAAGCACAATTTTATTTAATGAGCAACTGTCACATAATGTATGTCCAATCTCCCTAATTATACTTTAACCTCCATGGGGAGCTTTATATACTCCAGAAAGTCCAGTATGGATTAAGACAGCCCTACATAAATATTAGGACTTCTGGGACACCTTCACACCAAATGGTAAGCATTACAGAATTCTGTTTTGAGTGAGGCAATTTTTCCACTTCTCATATAGGACCACTTTTCCCTGCCAGTACTTCCTCCCTATGCCACACACCTGTCTGAGTCTGTGCGAGGTATCTGTAAGCCCCCCCCTTCCCCCGCCCACAAGGCTTTGTCTTCATCCTTCTGTGAGCCATCTGAATCTAACTTGCTTTTAAAAGAAAGTTATCACTCAGGCCTTGATGTAAATACAGGACTTGATGTAAATATAGGGGAATGTTGTCAGGTCTAGGGCTTCAAAGACCTTCCAAGAAGCCCTGGGTTGGGTGGCATAGATCGTATCATGGGTTTGGGGGCAATTTTCTTATGGAAATGCATGGTGCTAAATTAACATGTTTAAAGTATATCCAACAGAGACAGCTATATCTAGGCACATCACTTTCCTTATATTCTATAGCAGGTAGGCAGCTGGGATCTAGTAGAAGGAGCTCCAGGGTTCAAATGTTCAAATATGTCATCAAATATAGCTCAAGGTTGCAAATTCCAATTCTGCCACTTTCCAGACTTTACAAGCTTGGGTAATTCACTGATCTTTTTGAATCTCACTTTTCTCAAATGTCAAGTGAAGGTAGGTGTGCTAACCCTCCCCATTTGATATTCATGAGTATGTTTTTGCTCTTTAATTAATTCCACGGAGCACTTTAACAGCAGAGTGTGCCTTTTAAAAGCCATACTGTGTAAAGAGATAACGAAGAATCGCTTTGATCATTCTTTTCTCTTTGACTGGTTTGGGTTTTTTTAACTGAAGTACGGTTGATTTACAATATTATATTAGTTTCAGGTGTACTACCTAGTGATTCAGTATTTTGTAGATTAGGCTCCATTAAAAGTTATTGTAAAATAATGGCTATAATTCCCTGGGTCGTACAATATATCCTGTTACTTATGTATTTTATACATGGTAGTTCGTATCTCTTCATCCTATACCCCTTTTCTGCCCCTCCCTACTTTCCTTTCCCTGCTACTAAACACTAGTTTGTTTTCTAGATATGTGAGTCCATTTCTCTTTTGCTATGTATGTTTGTTTTATTTTTTAAATTCAAATTAATATTTATTTTTAACCTTTTTAATTTTCTTAAAATTTTTGCTAAAATATAGTTGATTTACAATGTTATGCCAATTTTTGCTCTGCAGCAAAGTGACGCAGTCATACATATATGTATATGTATATGTATATATATATATATATATGTACATTCTTTTTCTGATATCAGATTCCGCATGTGACATCATCAGTACTTGTCTTTCTTGGTCTGACTTACTTCACTAAACATAATACACTCTAGGTCTAATATCCATGTTGCTGAAAATGGCAGAATTTCATTCTTTTTATGGCTGAAGTAATATTCCATTGTTACTATATATATCACATCTTCTTTATCCATTCATCTGTTGAAGGACACTTGGGTTGCTTTGCTTTCATATCTTGGTTCTTATGAATAGTGCTGTTAAGAATATTGGGGTGCATGTATCTTTTAGAATTAGTGTTTTCATTTTCCAACTCTGTACCCAGGAGGGGAATTGCTAGATCATATGTAATTCCATTTTTAGTTTTTTAAAGAACTTCCATACTGTTTTCCACAGTGACTGCACAAATTTACATTCTCACCAACAGTACACATCCTCTCCAACTTCCTCTCCAGTGTTTGTTATTTGCAGACTTTTTGACGTTAGCCATTCTGATAGGAATGAGGTGATGTCTCATTGTGGTTTTAATTTGTATTTCTCTGATAATTAGCCATGTTCATGTACCTGTTAGCCATCTCTATGTCTTCTTTGGAAAAATTTCCACTTAGGTCTTTTCCCCAATTTTTTCATTGTGTTGTATGTCGGTTTTTTTACATTAAGTTATAGGAGCTATTTATATTATTTGGATATTAACTCCTTCATGGTCATATAATTTGCAAAAATTTTCTCCCATTCCACAGGTTGTTTTTTTGTTTTGTCTTTTGATAGTTTCCTTGGCCATGCAAAAGCTTTGAAGTTTAATTAGGTCCTATAAGTTTATTTTTGCTTTTATTTCTTTTGCCTTAGGAGATAGATCCAAAAAATATATATTGCTACAATTTATGTCACAGGGTGTTCTGCTTATATTCTCTTCTAGGAGTTTTATGGTTTTAGGTCTTTAATCCATTTTGGGTTTTTTTGATGTATAGTATCAGAGGCTGTACTAATTTCATTCTTTTACATGTAGCTGTCCTCTTTTGCCAGCACCACTTATTGAAGAGACTTGTCTTTTCTCCTTTGTATGTTACTGCCTCCTTAATTGACTCTAGGTGGATGGGTTTTATTTCTGGGCTCTCTATTCTGTTCCATTGTTCTGTGTCTTTTTTTTGTGTGTGTGTGCCAGTACCATGATATTTTGATTACTGTAGCTTTGTAAAGATCATATTCTTGAAAGCTAGTTCCTCCTTCCCTTCCTCCCCATTTTTCTTCTCTTTAAGATAATAATCAGTAGACAGGATAGTCAGAAACTTTACAGGGGAGTGGAGTATTTAAAATGTCCGTCAAAAAGCACGTACCCAGCTGAATGATGATCAGGGCCTGACATATGAAAACAATATGCAGTGGGATGAAGCATTCTAACCTCAACTTCAAAGATAAGGCATAATTGAACCCCCAAATGGCTAAACAGGCAGAGAGGAAGAAACCGAGAATTTAGAAATCAGCTCTGTGGAAGAATCTTGGGGGAACATTTACCTCTCTGCCCATCATTCTTTCATATGTGAAGCCCGAAGCCCAGAGTCTTCTTCAGCCACAGAACATACAAGGCAATACTAGGGAGAATGGAAAATTCTTCCCCAATTTTCTTAGCAATGTACACTTATTTATGGACATTTAAGAGAATATTTTAGATATAAAGCAATTTTCCCCTCTCCTATGGATTCAGTTTGCTCATTAAGCCTTGCTCACAGTGCGAAGAGCCATCTCCTTCTGACTCACTGTAATTGTGGAGACAACTTAGCTTCTATTAGTTGTGATGGTTAAGTACTATTGATGGAAAAAAAAAAAAAAGGAAAACTCCACAAGTATGAGCTGTCTTTAAAATATTAAACACTAATCATTGATTGCGGACAATGTAACTGTCCCAGGCAGTTACTCATTTCCCCCTCTGGGCGGTACTTTCTTCATGTTTGCACTTTAGAATTTCCTCACTTGTATTCTAATTCAGGGGTCAGCAAACTTTCTGTAAAAGTCTATATTGAAAATATTTTGGGTTTTGAGACCAGACAGTCTTGGTATTTACTGCTCAACTCTGTTGTAGCATGAAATAGCCATAGATAATGCCTAAACAAATGAGCATGTCTGTGTTCCAATAAAACTTTATTTATGGACACTGAAATTTGAATTTCATATAATTCTCATGTGTTCCCAAATATTTTTTGCTTGATCTTCCCCCGCCACACACACAGAACTTTTTAAAAATGTAAAACCGCCCATAGCTCTTAGACCATATGAAAACAAGTGGTGGGCCAAATATGACTCACAGCCATAGGTCCTCTACCCCTATTTTAACTCATCTATATAAGGCCTTTGAAGATAACAACCATATTTGTTCTCAGCTAAGTGAATGATAAATAATCAGCAATGAATACAAATGGTTAGGATCATAGGAATTCTCCAACCAATGTAAGAAATGAGAAAAGGAGGGAAGAACAGGGAAATAAATAACTGAGGAGTTTCTGCTGTGGCACAATAATGGAATCAGCAGCATCTCTGCAGTGCCAGGATGCCGGTTCAATCCCCAGCCTGGCACCGTGAGTTAAAAGATCCAGCATTGCTGCAGCTGCAGCGCAGGTCACAACTGCAGCTCACATCTGACCCCTGGACTGGGAAGGCCACATGCCAAGGGGCAGCCAAAAGTTAAATGAACGAATGAATGAATAACAGAAATGTCTCATCCTGAAGAGTTGCTGAAAATCGGGCTGTGCTATCTGTGAAAACATTTCTTGATAAGCTATTTGGAAACAGTGCCTTATTTTTCACTTTTAGAATTCAGGTCACAGTTGAACCTGGATTGCTCAGCAGTGCTTCAAGAGGCTGCTGGGGCTTTGCCGTGATTAGCATCAGAACTGCAATGATGGGATGTGAGCCATGATTGTTAATGGAAGCAACAGCTTTGTCCCATTATCATTCTGCATGGCAGACAGAGAGAAATCAAATCCAGATAGAAAGAAAGAGAGCTCCAGCTTGTTTATGTGTTTTGATGCTAGCCTTAGGGTTGAAGAGCATTTTCAGTATAATTCAAATAAGGCTACAAACATCAGAAATAAAAGCAAAAATAAACCAATGAGACCTAATCAAATTGACAAGCTTCTGCACAGCAAACGAAAGCATTAAAAAAAAACCCAAAAAGACAACTTACAGAATGGGAGCAAATGGTTTCAAACAATGCAACTGACAAGGACTTAATCTCCAAAATATACAAACAACTTATACAACTCAATAGCAAAAAAGTCAACAACCCAATTGAAAAATGGGCAGAAGACCTGAAAAGACATATCTCCAAAGAAGATATACAGATGGTTAACAAGCACATGAAAACACACTCAATATCACTGATTATTAGAGAAATGCAAATCAAAACTACCATAAGGTACTACCTCACACCAGTCAGAATGGCCGTCATTAATAAGTTCAGAAATAACAAATCATGGAGAGGGTATGGAGAAAAGGGAACCCTCCTGCACTGTTGGTGAGAATGTCAGTTGGTACAACCACCATGGAAACAGTATGTAGTTACCTTAGAAAACTGTACATAGAACTACCGTATGACCCAGCAATCCCACTCTTGGGCATATATATCCGGACAAAATTTTCCTTGAAAAAAACACATGCACCCTCATGTTCATTGAAGCACTATTCATGGAATATCCAAGACATGGAAGCAACCGAAATATCCATTGACATATGATTGGATTAAGAAGATGTGGTATATATACACAATAGAATACTACTCAGGCATAAAAAAGAACAAATAATGCCATTTGCAGTCACATGGATAGAACTAGAGACTCTCATACTAAGTGAAGTAAGTCAGACAGAGAAAAACAAATACCGTATGATTTCACTTATATCTGGAATCTAATATAGGGCACAAATGAACCTTTCCACAGAACAGAAAATCATGGACATGGGGAACAGACTTGTGGTTGCCAAAAGGAAAGGGGAGAGAGTGGAAGGGACTGGAAATTTGGGGTTAATAGATGCAAACTCTTGCTTTTGGAATGGATGAGGAATGGGATCCTGCTGTATAGCACTGGGAACTATGTCTGGTCACTTGTGATGGAGCATGATAATGTGAGAAAAAAGAATATATACATGTATGTGTGGTTGGGTCACCTTGCTGTGCAGTAGAAAATTGACAGAACACTGTAAATCAGTTCTAATGGAAAAAATAAAAATTACTATAAAAATAAATAAGCTTTAAATAAAAAAAAAAAAAAGACTACATCCTTCTGAACCTAGGAAAGAAACTTGAGATGAAGTGATTTCTTCAGAGTTGCATGAGAATTCTGGGTTTCAACTGGGCATTTTTCACCACACTCAACTCTGTGACATGAGTTTATCTGGGGAGAAACAAGGTCACTCCAAGTTCAGAAACTTTCCTACTTGTTACTGTCCTGATCACCATCAACACATCCTTTCCAAATAAATAGATCTCTAGGAGAGCTAATGTAAGGCATAAGAACAAATCATTTCTCCTTCAGCTCTTACATTTAAAGAAATCACAGTCTGGCAGCTAGAAATTTATTCATACAAATGAATATCTATAGGTCTCAGAGCCTCTAAAACTTGGGTAACATGAAGGGATCTCAGTCCACTTTCACTCCAGTAGGAACAATCTTAGAATTAGAAGTTGGAATAAACTTCGGCTATCACACAGGTCTCCTCAACATTGATCAGAACAGTGCTTTGGTCCTTTCAGGTGGAAGAAAATGCCAAGCCCCCCTCCATGCACATTAGATCTCCTGTCCCAATATTTATGGTCCTCCTACCCCAGATGTCATCCTTGTGCCTTATTTACATCCTAAGAGGCAGTTCAACTGCTAGACCCATTTTTGTTCTGGAAATTCCTGGATGAGTATGCCAGTCCACCATACCAAAAACTGAGGAAAGAACTTCGAGAATTTTGCTGAGTTTGTAAAAAATTGCATGCAGTTTTTTTCTTCTGTCTGCATTGGTGATTAAAGCATGCGGAAGTGTGCTATAAGAAAAGCAAGACGTGACTCATAAAAGCAATCAAAAAGCTCAGTCCTGGAACACTCCTCTAGTCTAGAAATTGAAACGAAAAATATAGTATGTTTGCTGTCATTCAGAAGCAATCCGTTTTGTACCTGAACCTTTTTGGCGCAGTAGAAGCTCATTTCTACCATCTCCTAAGGAGAGCTTTTCTTATACCTTCTCTAAGCCAAGCATTTCTACTTCCTCTCTTGCAAGAAACAGCTCCTCCAACAACACACATACCCTCAAGTCTTGCCTGCTACCTCTGAAAAAAATGTGGGGCTCTTTTCCTAAATCAGCCTGCTCTAAATAGGTATTCCCACGATTCTTAGTTTTCTCACTAGAGAGAGTAAATGTCTGCTAGAGTAAGTAGATTATGTCACCCCTGTGCGACATTATGTGAATACTTATTTAATCACTGGAGCTCAAATGCTTATTGTGTCTCTCTGTGTACAAATGTTATGTCTTAGATCTAAATTGAGGGTAGTGCAAGGATTGAGTTTAGTTTCTTTTGTGTCCCAGAATTATCCCTAGACACTGTCTTCCGGGCTGACCCTTTGTGTTGTTGGTCAGTTCTCAGGCTGACTTCCGGAAGACCCTTCTATGTTTCCCTGCCTTGAAACCAACCAGCTTACAGCTCGTTTGTCAGGACTGTGCTCTTCCAGCTGCCATTCTGGAAGAAGCATGGAGGTACATGGATGTTAATAGATTTTACTGTCTTAACATAGCACTTTTTCGCGAATAGTGTACTTGAATCAGCATTATATGGTAGGGAATCAAAATGGCAGGAATCAATATATATCAGAGCTAGAATTGCAGACCAAAGAGTGAGAGATTTTTTTAGTCTGTCTGGTTTCTCAAGGCTCTCATTCATAAGGAGATGGGCACCTCACCCCCAACCAAAGCCAGTCTAAACAGCCCAGCCCAGAGAAGCACCTTCGTTCATCATCTTGATAGTAATGACTGTACACACAGAATGTGAATGAAAAATATTCACACCAAATAGTATACATGGTAAAAATTTTAAGGGTATGATTTAAAGAACCTCTTAATATAATAATTATAAATAATTAGAGCTCTCTAGTCTATATGAAATTTATTTAAATACTGTATCTGTATGAACTTGATCATGTTGGCCATATGCTTAAGCTATGTGTGGACTCATGAGAATAATTAGTCAATTCACGAATGTCAACACGCTTATACTTTTTTGCAATTGAGGTATAGTTGATTTACCACTTACTCTTCTAACAGCAAAACTTAATGTAAAAGAAATTTCTTGTATAAGTGGCTCAACTTTAATTAGGGCCTCAATTGCAGTGAAGGAAAAAAAAATGTATTTGCATTTCAGGTAGCTCATATTTCAACCAGACTTGGTTAATATGTTTCTGCATGTGGTCTCTAATAAAGCATAAGCAAATATTGCTTAAATATGCACTACAGCTAAAGACAAGACAGTGGACAGTGACCATATAGAGAAAGGGAGTTAGAAAATTCATAAATCGGGGTTCAATATGTATTTCTGGAATTAAAAAGGCAAACAATATTCAGGTTAAACAAAACCATTTGCCTTCAGTACAGATATAAATATTTAAGAGTATAATTGAACTTGAGTCACTGCTATTAAGTTCCTGCAAGCACCCAAAATTTTAATGAGGGCAGAATATTTCTGCATTAAATAAACAATTGATTAGCAATGAGGAAAGACCTATAAATGAATCCTAAGCTATAAATGCATTTAATTTTTCCTTAGTTGCAGGTAATAGGTTTTTTTTTTTTTGTCATGACATAAACATGTATTTTTGTAGATCTAAGTTTCAGGATTAATTTAGAGATGTTTATAGAAAAAAAGTATCATCATTGCTGTAAGTACATTTCATAAATATGTATGCAAATATTTAAAGGGGATGGCCCCTCACCTTTTTTTTTTTAGGGCCACACACTTGATATGTGGAAGTTCCCAGGCTAGGGGTTGAACTGGAGCTGTAGCTGTGGCCTACACCACAGCCACAGCAATGCCAGATCCAAGTTGCGGCTGCAACCGACAGCGCAGCTCACAGCAATGCTGGATCCTCTAACCCACTGAGCAGGGCCAGGGATCAAACCCATATCCTTGTAGGATACTACTCGGGTTTGTTTCTGCTGATCCACAACAGGAGCTCCTGCCCCTCACATTTTTAATTATACTCACTGACTTTTTTGATTAGAGAAACTGTTTTTGCTGGAATTCACCACTTATTGTTTACAAAGCCTCATAGATTATCATAGCTTCACTTAAAAGGCAGTTATCTCAGTAATCACTTTATAGCTGAAGAAACTAATATTGGCAGAGCATCAAAGTCTCTGTCTGTCTGTCTGTCTGTCTGTCTGTCTGTCTCCCTCTCCCTCTCTCTCTCTCTCTCCAGATAGGGAAGCATAATGACTTGCAAAGCAAGGAAGAAACTTCTATCTATTCAGGCTTGTTTACTGTGGATGGATGCCTGGGGCAACTAGGCTCATGGAAATCTAAAAGAAAAAAGAGAGCACACTTTAGCAGTGTTGCTGTTGTTTCTAGCTCCCTTCGCAGAATGTGGGGGGCCGTAGGCCTGGTGAGAGCAGCCCATTGGCAGTGGCTCTCAGACCCTTCAAGTTCCCTGGGACGTGGGTAACAGCAGGATAGGAGCATCCTTCATCCAGGCTTAGCTCACATTTTCCTGGTGTCAAGGGACCCAGACTCCTTCCCAGGTATTGTAACTAGTAATTCTTACAGGAGCCCTGCCAGCTAGTGGTTGCTAAGTGTACCAACCAGGTTGGAGTGACTCGGTACACCATGAAACTCCAGTCCACACTCGTTCAGTAATAACAGATAAATCTTGAGACTTTCAATTAAGGGGAATAGAAAAGGTCCCTTTAAGACAGAATGCTGTAGTTCCTGTTGTGTCTCGGCAGAAGCGAATCTGACTAGGGTCTATGAGGACGCAGGTTTGATTCCTGGCCTCGCTGAGCGGGTTAAGGATCCGGCGTTGCCGTGAGCTGTGGTGCAGGTCACTGACACAGCTTGGATCTGGCGTTGCTGTGACTGTGGTGTAGTCCAGAGGAGACAGCTCCAATTCGACCCCTAGCCGGGCAACCTCTGTATGCTGCGGGTGCGGCCCTAAAAAGACAAAACAAAAAAAGATAGAATGCTAATGGTTTATATTTTCAGGCCAAGGAGGCAAAATTGACATTTGGAAAAGATTATATATGAAGGGCTTAGATCCCAGCAGGTTGGAATAAGGAAATTCTGTCACCCTAAGACCTTGAAGTCCTAGCTTTCTCCATGATTTTGATCTTCACAAGGTCCATCAAGGCAGGGTGGTGTTAAAAATGTTCCCTTTCTTCTCCCTTGGGCAAAATCTGAGGAGCAACCCTCAGGGCCTGAGGTACTGGGTTGCAGGACCAATAGCTTCAGCTCTTGACATCCAGCATTCTGAGCTTAGTTTAGAAGATGAAGCTAGGGATCCTCAGGGGAGCTTCCATTGGCGGCCAGTTTGGTGCACACTTGCCATGGTGGTTGCGTTATTCAGGATCTCATTCTCTCCCGTCTCTGGGTGTCCCCTTGGCACACACATAGGAAAGTACAGAAAAACACAAGATGCAGTCAAGTTTGAGCTGGGCCACAGATGCTCAGAGGACTCAGCGGGCCTGAGGAGAGGTGTTGCTGGAAGGGGCAGTGGGGGGGCCAGGGAGGGATTGTCACATTCCTCACAGCTTCCATAGGAAATGCTTCTGGGTGAGCGGGTGCAATTGTTCAGGTGTGATAAGTGGGAAACCTGTAACACTTCATTTACGGACTTCACAGCACTGCAGTGGGCCAGAGAAAAAGTCACTCATAGGCTTTTCCCAGAAGTTGTCTCTAGACTAGTTGGATTCCAGGAATATATTTCACCTAAATATATCTTGAATAATGGTGAAAATGTTAGAATGGATAGCATTAATTGCTTCCCCTGAGTACATGTATATACACACACATAATCTTAAAAATTTCAAACATGTTTAGGGATGCAAATAAAAATGCTATCAGTTTAAATAATAATAATATAGTGTGTACACATATGTAATCATATATATGTGCATGTGTGTGCACAATATATATATATATATATATA
>PVHT020004020.1:44829704-44859046 GCA_004024745.2 Catagonus wagneri | reverse complement strand
ATATATATATATATATATATATACCTTGATTAGTCAAATCATCTTAAAACTGTTAGGCCATCAGGGTTCCTATTGTAGCTCAATGGCAACGAACCCAGCTAGTATCCATGAGGATGTGGGTTAGATCCCTGGCCTTGCTCAATGTTGCTGTGAGCTGCGGTGTAGGTCGGAGATGTGGCTCAGATCCGGTGTTGCGATGGCTATGGAGCAGGCCGGCAGCTACAGCTCCACTTCAGCCCCTAACCTGGGAACCTCTGTGTGCCATGGGTACAGCTCTAAAAAGATGAAAAAATAAAATAAAATAAAATAAAAAGCTGTAAGCTATATAGTCTCCCTTAGCAGTCCCTTTTTCTTCATGATGAACCTGGAATTTCTCAATTCAAGGGCAACCAAGAACTTGAAGCCTCCTCAACCACCCTCCATATTCTGAGATTTTTAAATTAGATTCACAAATTGTATTCCAAAATATAACATTTCTTAAAATCATCCTCTACAATCCATTCCAAAGTGGTACTGCTAAGACCAGAGTCCTACAACAGGGATGCTTTGCTCCCTGAGTGTACACAAAAGGACACACAGACGCACAGGCACATGGACACACATCCCTTAGACACTCAAGTGCTTTTCCCTTTGGGAGTAAAAACACCTGCCTTTCCCATTTCCACCACTGAACATAACTCATCTACTGAGAACAAATCTTCAAGTAACAAAGGTTACTTAGAAGTAACTAGTTAAAATTTACCTACTATGAGAAACAGAAGCCATTCTATTCTGAACTTAGAATTTTAAAATAAAGTTGCATTTGGTTTGTATACATCAGGGTTATGATTATAAGGATACATAACCAACTGTGTGATTTTTAACTTAATTTTTTTCAAATTAAGTGCATATTTTTCTATTTTTTCTCTTGTATTTGATTTACAATGTCCTGTACATTTCTACTGTATAGCAGAGTGACCCAGTTATACATATACATATCTACATATACACACACATTTTTTTCTCACATTATCCTCCATCATGGTCCATCACAAATGATTATATATAGTATCCTGTGTTAATACAGCAGTATCTAATGTCTTACCTACTTCAAATGCAATAGTTTGCATCTACTAACCCCAAACTCCCAGTCCATCTCACTCCCTCCCCTTGGCAACCACAAGTCTATTCTCCATGTCCATGAGTTTCTTTTCTGTAGATAGGTTCATTTGTGCCATATATTAGATTCCAGATATAAGTGATTTCATATGGTATTTGTCTTTCTCTTTCTGACTTTACCTAGTATGAGTCTCTACTTCCATCCGTATTGCTGCAAATGGCATTATTTTGTTCTTTTTTATGCTTGAGTAGTATTGCATTGTGTATATGTTCCACATCTTCTTAATCCATTCATCTGTCAGTGGACATTTAGGTTGTTTCCATGTCTTGGCTATTGTGAATAGTGATGCAGTGAACATAGGGGTGCATGTATCTTTATTCAAGAGGTAAATTTAATACATTTTGATTAATAAGTTGAAATCTTATTGATGTAATTCCTAGACATTTGGGGTTTTTTGTGTTTTTTAAATTTTTTCATTATAGATGATTTACAATGTTCTGTCAGTTTCTTCTGTACAGCAAAGTGACCCAGTTATGCATATATGTACATTCTTTTTCTCACATTATCCTCCATCACATTCCATCACAAGTGATGAGATACAGTTCCCTGAGCTATACAGCATGATCTCATTGCTTATCTACTCCAAATGCAATAGTTTGAATTTACTAACTCCAAACTCTCAGTCAATCCCACTCCCTCCCCTTGGAAACCACAAGTCTCTTCTCCATGTCCGTGAGTTTTTTTGTTTGTTTGTTTGCTTTTGTAGATAGGCTCACTTGTGCTGTATATTAGATTCCAAATATAAGTCATATCATATGGTATTTGTCTTTCTCTTTCCGACTTACTTCACTTAGTATGAGAGTCTCTAGTTCCATCCGTGTTGCTGCAAATGGCATCATTTTGTTCTTTTTTATGTCTGAGTAGTATTCCATTGTGTATAGGTACCACATCTTTTGAATCCATTCATCTGTTAATGAACATTTAGGTTGTTTCCATGTCTTTGCTATTGTGAATAGTGCTGCAGTGAATATACAGGTCCATGTATATTTTTGAATTATAGTTTTGTCTGGATATATGTCCAGGAGTAGAATTGTTGGGCCATATGGTAGTTCTATATTTAGTTTTATGAGGTACCTCCATACTGTTTTCCATAGTGGTTGTACCAATTTACATTCCCACCAACAGTGTAAGAGGGTTCCCTTTTCTCCATACCCCCTCCAGCATTAGTTATTTGTAGACTTATTAACGATAGCCATTCTGACTAGTATGAGGTGGTGTCTCAGTGTAGTTTTGATTTGCATTTCCCTAGCAGTTAGTGATGTTGAGCATTTTTTATGTACCTGTTGGCCATCCTGTGTCTTCTTTGGAAAAATGTCTATTCAGGTCCTCTGCCCATTTTTGAATTGGATGGTTTTTTTTGTTTGTTTTTCTGTAGAGTTGGATGAGTTGTTTGTATATTTTGGAGATTAAGCCCTTGTCAATTGCATTGTTTGCAACTATTTTCTCCCATTACATACGTATTTTTTTTTTGATGGTTTCCTTTGCTGTTCAAAAGCTTCTAATTTTGATTAGGTCCTTTTAGTATATTTTTGTTTTTATTTATGTTGCTTTGTGAGACTGACCTAAAAAAGCATTTGTACAGTTGATGTCAGAGATGTTTTGCCTATGTTCTTTTCTAGAAGTTTGGTAGTGTTTTATGTTTACGTTTATAAACCATTTTGAGTTTATTTCTGTGCATGGTGTGACAGTGTGTTCCAGTCTCATTGATTTACATGCAGCTGTTCAGTTTTCTCAGCACCACTTCCTGAAGAGACTCTTTTCCTATTTTATATTCTTGCCTCCTTTGTTGAAGATTGACCATAGGTGTCTAGGTTTATTTCTGGGTTCTCTATTCTGTTCCATTGTTCCTTTTGTCTGTTTTTCTATCAGTACCACACTGTCTTGATTACTGTAGCTTTGTAATATTTTCTGAAGCCTGTTTTGCTACCAGTACCACATTGTCTTGATTACTGTACTTTGTAATATTGTATGAGTTATGCCTCCTGCTTGGTTTTTGTTCCTCTGGATTGCCTTGAAAGTTCTGGCTCTTTTATGGTTCCATATATATTTTTGGATTGTTTGTCCTAGTTCTGTGAAAAACATCATGGGTAATTTCATAGGGACTGCATTTCATCTGTAGATTGCTTTGGGTAGTATGGCCATTTTAACAATATTAATTCTTCCAATCCAGGAGCATGGAATATCTTTCCATACTCTTTGAATCTCCTACTCTTATTGTATTCCCATCAATTTCTCCTTTTATGTCTGTTAGTATTTGTTGTTTGTATCTGTGTGCTTCTATGTTAGGGGCATATATATTGATGGGTTAAATATCTCTTCTTGAATGGATTATTTTTTCATTAAATGGTGTCCTTCTTTGTCTTTCTTTATGGCCTTTGTTTTAGTCTGTTTTGTCTGATATGAGCATTGCAACTCCTGCTTTCCTCTCTTTTTTATTCACATGAAAAATCTTTTTCCATCCCCTCACTTTCCATTTATATGTCTCCTTTACTCTAGGGTGAGTCTCTTTTAGGCAGTGTATTATAGTCTTTTATTTTTAATCCAGTCTGCCACTCTGTGTCTTTTGATTGGTGCATTTATCCATTGACATGTAAGGTAATTATTGATAAATATGTGTTTATTGCCATTTTAAACCTTGCTTTTTCCAGTGATTCCATGTTTCTTATTTGTTTCATTCTTTTTTTGGTTGGATGATTTCCTTTTATTTTATGCCCGTGTCCTCTTCTTTTTAGTTTTTGTGAATGTATTTTTTGGTTTTGACTTGTGGTTGCCCTATTTTTCAAGTATATTAACCCCTTCCTATATCTGCTTCTTGATCCTGCCCCCTTTAATTTAATTTACAACATAAGATTCAAAGCCAATGTTCAGAAACTCTGAAATACCAAACAGTACTCAAAATACTGAGTGGTATATAAGATAGGAGTTTGGCTGTGTGATTGCAAAGCAGACTGTATAAAAAAACTCATGTGTTTTTAAAATCAAAGTTCAATATCTATTTTAATCCATATGCTTGTAAAAGTTTTTGTCTGATAGGATCATAATGGTCTTGTCTTTGTTGTTTATTTTCAAGGAACTAAAAAGGATTAGAGGATATATTTTCAAGACAAATCAAAGGAACCATGGAGAATCACTCATGTCATATAATATTTTCTTGAGAATAAACCACAAAAGATATCAGCTAAGAAATACATTTTCAAATATTATGTTAAGGTTTGGAACATAAAACATAAACACAAGAATTTCTTTTTTATAGGGGGGAATACAAGTTCTCTGAACAAGCAGTTATTTTAGGTAAAATGCAGCTGAAATATCCCAGGTCTTTCTCAGTCATATGAAAACAAACTTAAAATGATTTTTTCCTCTAATAAAATACAAATTGACTTTGAACTTCATTGGTAACTTGTATAAACCATAGTAAGGAAAAACATTTTCATTTTACTAATTCCCATTAGCTCTCATTATTTCATCTGTCAAATCCCAATACAAATTTAAGGAGGGAAGACTTTAATAAATTGAAGAGATTAACTTTGACAGCAATGTTCAAATTACCTGAAAGAGACCATGGGTCAAAATCAGCTGAGAAGAGAATATCCCCACCAGTATAGGTGTGGAGGGATGTTCTACCTGCTGGAGTTGTTGCTAATGGGATCATGACATGTCTTCCTGATGTGCTGAGGCAGAAAGAAAAAGCAGTATCTCATCTATGAAGTTTTGAAAGACACTTCCCATTTCTAGTATCATTCTAGATACTTATATAGACTAACCATAGTTAAATTGAGTAGCATTAATTTATACAACGAAATTTACCAAAATAATTCAATAGCTGTATTTTTTTAAATCACTGAAATTCCAGATCTTAAGGTTAAAAAATGTAGAAACATGTTTTTGGAGTAACCCTAATGAAGAATGACTCAGTCAGACAATTCCAAGGATTGAACTGAGGATCGTGATGTATATAGAAGGCCTCAGATGCCATGGTGTAAAAGCAGAGGTTGTATGTACTTCAGCTTAGTTCTCCATATAAAGAGCATGGGATTCCTTGAAGGAAAAGTCAGCTACAAACCTTGTCCTATAAAGACTCCATTCTCACCCACTGCCCTATGGGGGGAGAGGTTCCCAGCCTTCCACATTTCCTGCTGAAAATATAGGATATAGTCCCTGTTTCCATGAGGCAAAATTATTTTGACCTCTTAAAAAGTGGCAACCGATGTATTACCAGAAGCATATTCAACCCTTGTGGATAGAAAAATGGATTGGCATCTAAATGATGGACTATAAAGGAGATTCAGTCATATTCAGGCAGAATTGTGTTTCCTTCATTCTTGTCTATGGGAACCACATGCTCTTACCAAGATTTTAATTAAAAGAGAGATAGCAATCTTTGGTGTAAACCAAAATTTTTCATTATCTCACCATTCATTCTCAGTCATATACCATCATGGATCTCATCAAGGAGTACAGTGGATTCACTGACTTTCACTCTACCCCTCTCTTCCTCTTGGGGGAAGGCAGTAGAGGCAAAGACCCTGCATTCTCAGAAGCCATCCTCACAATTTTTCTAGGAATTTCTTTGCCTCTCTTTTCTGTTGGCTTTCATGTTTCCTTATCCCATATCCTATTGCTCCTTGATTTGCTCCCTGAGTTTGGTGGATCACATCTTCCAGTGGTATTCTGGAAAGAAAAAAAAAAAAAACTGCAACCTTATGTTTGACAGTATCTTCATTCTGTCCTCTCATTTGACTGGTATTTTGGCTGAGTATTAAATTCCACACAGAAAATAATACTTTGTGAATGTTAAAGAATTTGTCTGTCTTTCTAGCTTACAGAGTTGATAAGATTTTTAACACTTTGTATATGACTTGCTTGTCCATCTGGAAGTTTGGGAATCTACCTGTGCCCAGTTCTGAAATTTCACAATGATGCCTTATGTACATATGAATGTTTTTATTAATTGTTTTAGCCTCCTGTGAGACCTTTTAGTCTGAAAATTCATGACCTTTAGTCCTGGGAAAATGTCTTCAATTATTTTTTTGATGATTTCCCATCTTCAGTTTCCTCTGTCCTTGCTCTTTTTGAACATCTGTTATTGTATTAGATTTTCTGGACTATCCTCCAAATTTCTTATCTCCTCTAACCTATTTTCTGTCTTTATGTTCTACTTTCTGATCTGTTTACTGGCTTTATTTTCAACTCTTCCACTGAGCTTTTAACTTTTGCCATCATTCTTTAATTTCAAAAAAAAT
Source organism: Catagonus wagneri (assembly GCA_004024745.2). Taxonomy (NCBI): domain Eukaryota; kingdom Metazoa; phylum Chordata; class Mammalia; order Artiodactyla; family Tayassuidae; genus Catagonus; species Catagonus wagneri. The sequence goes on along the minus strand of PVHT020004020.1, from coordinate 44,852,644 downwards.
CTTTTTTGTTTGTTTGTTTTCACAATGCTTTCTTCCTAGTGTCTTGTTTTCAGTTTATGGATGCATTAACTTCTCTTGATTCTCTGGAATATGCACAATAGGCTTAGGAAGACTTCTTCTTCCTCGCTGCTTTCTTCTCCTGCCTTGTTGTGTTTTCCTTATCTGTTATTGTTTTTTTCTTCCATCCGGGAGGTCTTCCCTACGAGGAAGCTCTGACCATGTGTGTGAGACTTGTTGATTTTGAGCTTCATTATCATGAGATCCGGGTAGGCCATTTATCAGAAAACTATGATGTCAGTGTCTTTAGGTCCCAGGCTGCTCAGACTCCCCAAAGGAGAACTGAGTGATGGATGCCTAGTAAGGCACCTAAGCACTTAGCATCCACTATTTGTAAATTCACCTAAGCTGTTGTTCTCAGGATAGTTGTTTTCAGTTTTCAGGATGAGGGCTGGTGGTCTAACCTCCTCTTGTTGCGCCCTCCTTGACCTCCCCATTTTTGTTGTGGAATCCATTTGAAACTTGCTGTCTTAAAGTATTAAATATGAGGAGTGTGTTTTCATCTCATTGACCAGATCTTGTCATTGACTTATCGTTCTGATACAATGGGAGGCCACACGCTATGATTTCTGATGCAGATGCAGTGACAACACAGGGTCTTCTGAATAATAATCTTCTCTATTTACCAGGGTACCCGGTTAATCAATTTATTTCTCAACATATAACCTGTTTTCCAAGTTCCAGTGCCAAGGATGGAGAGCCAGCAAACTTAAATTAAGCCAGTGCTTATAAACAGTAGGTACTTAAGGATCTTGGTAAACATTTAAGGTAACTAGAAGGTAAACTTTCACTTACTTTCGGTGCTGTTCATTAACTTCTTCTTTAAGACTTCTTCTTAAAGAAATTAGCTAAGGGAAACAAGATGACATATAAATGCTGGTGACAGTCATAAGAAATTCTTATATAGTGCTTGTCCTTGAGTCTGGAGCACTAATTTTTCTCACTAGAAAAATAATCACTTTGCTTATAGCTTCCCCTGTTCTCCACGTTTTCATTAATTATGATTTTTCTCTACCGTTTGGTGTTCTCTATTATATTTTGTATTTTCCTTCTTTCCTGCTACTTCTCCAGTGCCTTTTGTGAGGAACAGCCATTTCTCTCCCCCATTTAGAGTAATCTTATGATCAGTGACACCCTCTAGCCAGTGGAGCTTCACAATTACCAATAAATCAACTAGTAAGTGATTTCTGAGTATATGAAATGTCTCTGTTTGGGGGTGGGTGTGTGTGTGATAGAAGAACAGATAAACCCAGGAAATAAAGCATGAGCATTATAAGAAGCCACCTCATAAATATTCTATGATTGTAAGGTTTTCCCATGCAAACCAGTTTTGTTAAATGTTTGCAAAATGTAACATAAGATGTGGAACAGAGCCCTGATTAAATTGCCTCCAGCTGGTGCGTTTCTCCGAGTTGACATTGTTAGGAATGATTAGCATTCTACAACATCCAAGTGCACAGTGTCAGTGGCTGTCTGGAAGCTAATCTAGATGAATAGAAAGTCATTCAGATCCGGCTAATACCATTAACAAAAAATAACATGCTGGCAAGATTTGAGTTTGAGCGTCTATCCTTTATCCACCAAATTTCCATTTTAAATGTGATCAGAACTGACATACTTTTAATATGGACGGCAGCTCAGTAATAGCCAACATTTATTGAGCATTCGTTACAAGCCGTGCAGTGTACAGAGAACATGCATTATTATATTTCTTTCCTTCAGAGCTCTGTGCAATGCTTGTGATGACTCTGCATATTTTATAGGTGAAAAAACTGGGACTTGGATTAATCATGTGCCAAAGGCCACACAGCCAGAAGAAAAGTAGAAGCTAGTTTTCATGGTTCCAGTGGCCATGTTCGTAACGCTGATGCTTTATTGTCTCTGAACTGGATAGAATGTACTTTAAACAATGAATCCATTAGAAAATCAGAGTAATAATTTTATGTATTTCTCCATGCTGTTTTATTAATACAGGGTAGAAGATAAGAAACAAAGAGGTCATCCAATACTATGAATCCTGAGGCATTCTTCATACATCAAAACTGCATACGCACTAGAACCACTGCCTCTATTAAGAATGTATCAGTTACATATTGTTGCTGAATAGGCAACACTCCTGTGTTTATTCTTCTATACACTTCTGACCCCACATGTGTGTCTTCTCCATACCAACCAGTCCTGGTACTAACTGCTTAGATTGGCCCAGGCCCACAGGTGAAGGGCTCAGTCTCACAAGACCGCTCCCCACCCGCCACTTCATATGCCAGTCACAAGCAGTGGTCCATAGGTTACTCACAATTTCTGTCCACCTCAGCTGTAAATCAGAGGTTCCCACAACCCCCTCCTCTGGTTCAGTAATTTAATGGAGCAGTTCACAGAATGCAGGAAAATTATTTAGTGTTGCCAGTTTATTATAAAGGATATATATATATATATATATATATATAGTCTCTTTAGGGCTGCACTGCATGGCATATGGAGGTTGCTAGGCTAGGGGTCAAATCAGAGTTGTAGCTGCTGGCCTACACCACAGCCACAGCAATGTGGGATCCGAGCCACATCTGCGACCTACACCACAGCTCATGGCAATGCAATATCCTTAACCCACTGAGCAAGGCCAGGGATCAAACCTACATCTTCATGGAGGCTAGTCAGATTTGTTAACCGCTGAGTCATGATGGGCACTCCAGGATATTTTAAAAGACACAAATGATCAGCTTGATGAAGAGGTACGTGGGATGGTGTCTGGAAAGAACACAGGAGCACAGAAGCTTCTGTTGCTTTCTGTGGAGCTGGGGTGCCCCACCCTCCCAGCACATGGATGTGTTCAGCACCTCCAAAAGCTCTCCACATCCCAAACTTTAGGAATTTTATGGAGGTTTCATCACACAGGCATAATCAATTATTAACTCAATTTTTAGCTCTCTCTCCTCTCCAGAGAATGGGGAGTGGGGCTGAAAGTTCTAAGCTTCTAATCATGGCTTGGTCTCTCTGGTGACCCGCCCCCATCCAGGAGCCCACCAGGAGTTATCTCATTAGAACAAAAGACGCTCCTATCACTCAGGAAATTATAAACATTTTAGGGCTCTCTGTCAGGAACCAAGTCAAAGACAAAATATTAGCAAGAACTAGGGCAGAAACCAATACATATATTCCTTATTACTTTAGAGTTGCATAACAAATTACTATAATGCTTAGTGTCTTAAAACAATAATATTTATTTTCTCTGACAGTTCTTGTGAATCAGGAGTTCAGCAGTAGGGCAGGCAGTTCTGGATTGGGGTCTCTGATGAGTTGAAGCTAAATGTCAGTCAAGACTACCATCATCTGCTTTAAGAGAGTTCACTCGCATGGTTGGCAGTGTGGGTGCTGGTGTTGGCAGGAGATCTCAGTTTCTTTCTACATGGGCCACTTCACAGAGCTGCTTGAGTGTCCTGGAGGCATGAAGCCCAAGAGACCAAGGTGGAATTTGCAGTGGCTTTCATGACCTCTCTTCATGGCTGTCACACATTGTCACTTCTACCACATTCTTTTGGCCATAAAGGCCATGATTCATTGTTGGTAAAGACTGAACAAGAAGAGTGAATTCCAGGAGGCAAGAATCACTAGGGACCACTGGGGCCGTCATGAGGCTCCTTACCACAAAGCAAAAAAAAAAAAAAAAAAAAAAAACCAAAAGCACCTTATTTTGTTTGATGAATACTTGGAAACCATTGAGTGTAGGACGTGAGATCCCAATGGATTTGGAGGGTAATGATAGTCAGTGCTGGAGCAGTTTCCAAGGCAAATGGAGCCCACTGTCTATGGGGTTGTCATTTTGCTGAGTGAGATATTCTAGCTAAGGGTAAGAACAATATTATTCCAGAAAGTGGAGAGGTTTGAGAAGGGGAGAGCCAGAGAGAAAGTATGATGACATTCTGAAACAGGTGAAATTTTATTGTTTGGGTTTTTTTGTTTGTTTTGCTTGTTTTGGGTGGGCAGTGTCCGTTTGCTTCCCTGTAGTCTTACTAAATCTTATTAACACCTACAGTACTTGTAATGCCGGGAAACTGGACTTGTTCTTTGGGATTTAATGAAAATGCTGAATTACATTTCAAAGTGAGCATAGTCTGAAAAGAGCCAGAGTGCCAGGATCCCATCATGCCTGGAGGTATATCTCTCCCACCTTCTCTTACCTGGAGCTGGAGAGAAGTACCTCTCTTCCAAGGAATTATCATCATTTCTTTTAAAGAGAAAAGATGACGTATTCACTGTTTTTACAAGGTAATCCAAGAGATTAAAATGAAACAGAAAAAATGGTAAATGAGATATTTGAATGGCTGATTTTGAAGACTGTATAATCTCTCTCAATGGAACCTTTTGGCAATTAGTTTAAAAACTTTTATCAGTTTGTGCCTCTGTCTCCCACTGCCATCCTCACCTCTCTCTCTTGAACAGTGACTGGAACTCCCTTTTTCTCTGTGCTCAGGGAAGAGTTGGAACAGGTCACCTTGCAGTCTCCATCAGCTTTACATTCCTTCACATCCCTTGGGGATAAGCAGTAGAGAAATATCTAAAACAGTGTGCAGGAACATGTCATGAGTACAATAAAAATTTGTCTTCCAGGGATGACATATGCATTAAAAAAATTCCCCTATGTAGACATTGACCAAACCAGAATTTTTTTCTTGTATTACTGGGTCTTGTTTCATGTTTTCCATCACAGTCAGAAGCTGTTTTCAAGTTTTTAATGAAGTTTTTATCCCTTAGAAATAAGAAGGCCATCTCTCTGCAGTTGTACATTCACCCATGTTCAGTGATTTTCCCTGTGTTTGAAAAACACAGGTGAAGACTGATACCCTCATCACAGCCGTCTTGACAATGAATTTATCCAAGATTCCCAGCAGTGTTTACCTCCCACTGACCCTAAATTCTTGGCACCTTTTCTAGACTGATTTTGCATCATTTAATTAACCAACCACCCATCACAGATTGTGATGAGCAACATGACTCTGCAGCATAATACTATTGTATTATGTGTGGGAATTAGGAAAATTGTCCCCTGAAAAGAATTTGAAAAAAAAAAAAAACAATAGTATACAGATAGCTTCTAGTTTACTACGTGTTATAAGCGGCATAGATGTCCTTCCTAGTCCCTGTGATCTCATCTAAGACCATTTACCAAAGAAATAGAACAATTATTGCTGGGTAAAGTCATTTAAAAGGTTTTGTCACTAGTCAGAGATTTTCAGGATCAGGGATGAAATGCACAGTTACTACTTTCTGCGTAAAGAGCAAATGACTAAATTATCCCAACAAAATCCCCCCTTTTGATAAGCACCTATTGGCCGTTCTCCCATCTATTTTTCTCTTACACGGGGGCTTGTATGAAAGAAAATAAATATCTTACAAGGAAAAACCTGCTCTTTTGAGAAGAACCATGTAATTACAAGTGTAGGCTAAGGAATAAGGCCGCCAGATAGAGAGCAGGATATTCAGTTAAACAGAAATTTCAAGAAATAATAATATTTTTAGCACAAGGAGATCCCTAATGTTTTACTGAATAGACTGTATTTTTATCTGCTAAATCTGGCAACCTTGCTAAGGGATTCTGAGGATTCTTTATTTTCCTCCTCTGGTTCTAATGGTCATAAACTCATCTAAAGAGTTGCCCAGTCATTTATGATGGAACATGATGGAGGATAATGTGAGAAAAAGAATGTGTGTATATATGTGTGTGTGTGTGTGTATACACACACACACACACATATATATATGTGACTGGGTCACTTTGCTGTGTAGTAGAAATTGATAGAACACTGTAAACCAATGAAAGTGGAAAAAAATTTAAAATTATTAAAAAAAGAAGAGCTACCCAAGGACATTGCTCTGAAGGATGACATGTAGTTTGCACAAAAGAAATGTCTGATTTCTAACCATTAAATGGAAAAACTGGCTGAATAAATAGTGCCTGGGATGCATTTGGTATCGTGTGTGCCATCATCACACAAAGGCATGTTAACGATTTTGAAAGACCAAGAGTTCTGACTTAGTATCAGACTGTGGCCCTACTGCCTCCTCGCTTAGTAACCTCAGGCGTGGAACTTAATCTGAGTTGCTGTCTTGTTGTCTGTAAAATGGAGCTCTTCATCAGAGCGCTTGGCGAAGGGCTGGCACCCAATAAATGTAGGCTTGGATTTTCCGTACACATGGGTGGGAGAGGTTGAGACTCCAACACGGAGGGAAAGAATATTGCTTGCTCCGAAACTCCTTAATTTACCTGTTCTGCTCTAAATTATAGGGATAGGAAGAGGCACATTGTCTAAAAAAGTTATATCCAGGGGAATCAAGGTGTTACCTGAAAAAACAGACAAAATTTCATTGAACTTTCAGAAAATTTGTAGACAGTGCTGTTTAACTTGGCAGTTGAGTCTACACTCTGTTCTATTGTTTTTTAATGGTCTTTATGGGACGGTGTTTTCTCCCCAGGATGTTTATTAATCTGTGAAGGAACATCCTTCAGGTTCTATGTATCCTCTCCTGTTTATAGGAGGTTGCACTTACCATATCTTTTGCATTAAAAACTGAACTCATGGAGTTCCCATGTGGCTCAGCAGGTTAAGTATCTGGCATCGTCATTGTGGTGGCTTGGGTCACTGCTGTGGCACAGGTTCAATTCCCGGCCCAGGAACTTCCACATGCCAGTGGGCATGGCCAAATTAAAAAACAAAACTTGGATCCATAGCCTGACAAACAAGTGGCTTTTTAGAATTTGTTAATGTACCTGTGAAGCCAGCTAACACTGTGCAAATTTAATTTCATTATTTATACTTTAATCTTTTGCTTTGCAGAAAAGAAAAAAAGGTGAAAGCTACACTGTACCATAAGATCACAGTGTATGGCTTTGGCTTTTCCCTGGTACAGTCCTAGGCATCCCATATTTCTTCCTTTTCCCTGGAAATCACAGCGTTTTGGAATTAAGATGTGTTTTTCCAGACTTGATAGGCACAAAATAGACTTATAGGCTGGTGGAAAGCAGAAATCATTTTACTGAATGCTTGAAAGCTCAACTCCAGGAGCAATCTAATAGCAATTAGACAGCCATTTATTTCTCATCCTACCATTTTCATCTAAAGATAGTACAAAGTGTGCACAGTAAAAGGTACTTAGAAGTTGAGAGCCTGGCCTGTAAAGTCAATACATAACAGTAAGAGCATAAAAGGAAAGATATTGCCAAGACAAAAAAAATAAATAAATAACTCCTAGCAAACTTGATGGTTTCCTAATGACAGATCCTAAATATCTAAAAATAAGGAAATAAACGGGCAGTGGACTGTGTGGAAACATAAACACTGTGGAGCCGTACAGTGGCTGGGCTGATTCAGTACAGTCTTGCGAAGGTGGCTGCTGCTTCTCAAAAGCAGAGGTGCTTTGTCACTGAGATGTTTTCTTTTATGGAGACTGTTAGCCCTATTTGTCTCCAGGTAAAAAAAATTAAATTAAAAAATAATGTATATATATGGACGGGATGACTGGGTCACTAAACTCTACAGCAGAAATTGGCACAACATTGTAAATCAACTATGATTTTTTTAAATAAGGTATACTAAAAACAATCAAGTCCAGCCACCCTCCTCTTACATTTCCCATTATCTCCCAATTAGAATTTGCTAATGTACCTGTGAAGCAGAGACCATTACTAGGAAAGAGGTGGCCAAGAGAGATGTGACATCCTCAAGGACATTATAGTGTTATAAATATGATTGATCACATTTCTTTAATATAAACCAAGAGCTGTTAGACATTCAAAGGGAAAATCAACACATCTAAATTCCCACAGAGAAAATTTAACGTCATTTTCTTGGATAGTGCTTAAGACAGGAAGAGCATAGAGGATTTGAAGTTTATCATAACAAGACTGAAGGTCTATGTTTTGCTGAAGAAATAGAGGATACAGCATTATTTTTAAAAATCTGTAAGTACTTAACAAAAATTGACCTAGACCGTGATAATCTTCAACAATCAGAAGCCGGAAATCATACAGACCACATTCTTATACTGTGATGCAGTAACTCTATTCAATAGTTAAAGGGGGAAAAGCCCATATAAATCGAAATTTAAAAAATACTTTTTTTCAGTGACTCAAGTTAAAGAAATTAAAACTGAAATGAATGGGATAGTTCCCTCAAAACAGATCGTGACGTTCTAGTAATTAAAGCAGATAAATAGATCCAAAGAGCAAAGTAAGATCCAGAAATAATTGCAAATAGATGTCAGAAGTTAATATTTGTTGGGAGTTCCCATCGTGGCTCAGCCGTAACGAACCCAACTAGTATCCATGAGGACATGGGTTTGATCCCTGGTCCCGCTCAGTGGGTTAAAGATCTGGCATTGCCATGAGCTGTGGTGTAGGTCACAGATGAAGCTCGGATCCCACGTTGCTGTGGCTGTGGCAAAGGCCGGCAGCTACAGCTCCGATTCAACCCCTAGCTTGGGAACCTCCATATGCCATGGGTACAGCCTTAAAAAGACAAAAAAAAAAAAAAAAAAAAAAGACAAAAAAATTTAGTATTTGTTAAAGATGAGTTTTAGAGTCACTGGGATAAGAATGACTAATCTCAAATGGCTAGCTATTCAGAAAATGAAATATAGCTATAGGTCCTTTTTACAGTCTGTGTAAAAAAATAAGTTTATCTGGATTTCAGAGTTCTCTTTAAACTGTAGTAACACTAAAGGGAAATTTAAAGAAATTTATTGTAATGTTGTAAAGGAGACGACCGTCTTAGGAATGCTACAAATTCCCAGAGATGTAAAGAGAAAAGTTCTATTATGGAGATTGGTAAAACTCCAACGTGAAAATCAGCAGTCTGGGAGAAACTACTGTCTGCAATATACAAAAGACAATAGGATCCAAGTCAGGATATAGAAAGAGTCCCTATGAATAAATAATTCCCTGTAGTGAGAGACTCAATATCCAGATTGAACAGCCAAATTGTAAATAAAGGTAGAATTCCAACCCACAAGCTTGCAGTAACCAGCCCCCAAAGTTAGTTATTCCTATAGTAATTGGTCCAAAAGGGGCAACACTTGATTATTGGCAGCTTCTTTAATGTTTTCCCTCTTCTCATCTTTAACCAAATTTGCACCGCTAACCAATCAGTAGGATGCTCTCTGCTTCTGGTTCGATGCCTACAGCTTCCTCATGCCAACAGCCTCCCCTTAGGGCATACCTGCAGCCTTCCCTTCTTCCACTGTAAAGCTTCCCTCCTTCTCTCCTTGACTTTGAATCTCTGCCAAACACAAGTGATGGTGGCTAAGCCCCCTTGCAATAGCAAGCCCTGAATCGGTAGACTTTGATGGCTCTCATTTGGGTGGTCTTCATTTATCTTCACACTGGGAACTCTATTCATTAATTTTTCTATGTACGTGAACTTATAGAGAAAGCATTATAAAGGCCTGTTGCTGATTGCACACTGATTGGGGCTGGGGAAGGTGGTCTCAGAGATACGGGGGCTTTCGCTTTTTTTCCTAAACATGTCCATATGGTTTGGACAAGGCCCAGGCCTTTCTGTTGGATTCCACTCTTCCTCTTCCCCTCTGATACCAGCCCTGCGATTTTGATGCCACTCCAGTAGACCCTTTTAGGAATGTGACAAAAGTAAAGCTAACCCCAACTGTGGGTTACCCCACATGGCAAGATCTTGGCATTTCTCTCTCTCTCTAGTGGATAGCATTTAAATGGCTCAGCACACTCACTTCTGCTGTCATCTTAGACTCTCTAAAACAGATAGGACCTGTCTTTAAAAACAAGTAACTCATGGAGTTCCTGTTGTGGCACAGCAGAAAAGAATCTGATTAAGGAACCATGAGGTTGCAGGTTCGATCCCTGGCCTCACTCAGTGGGTTAAGGATCAGGTGTTGCCATGAGCTGAGGTGTAGGTCGCTGACACAGCTCGGATCCCGAGTTGCTGTGCCTGTGACGTAGGCCGGCGGCTGTAGCTCTGATTTGACCTCATAGCCTGGGAACCTCCATATGCTGCAGGTGCAGCCCGAAAAAGTGAAAAAAAAAAAAAAGAAAAAAAAGGGCAAGTAACTCAGGAACTCTAATTACCACAGAGCCAGAGGGAGCTGTCTTTAACCTGTTTGGACTTTTCTTGGTTTGGGTTGGGTTTGTGCCAGGTCAGAATTCTCCCTGGAAGGGAGCAGCCATAATCAAGGGAACTAAAAACATCTGGAGACGGAAGTCCTGCTGGACTTTCCCTCAAGCTGCAGTTGCTGAGGACAGGAAACAGCACCAGGGACTCAGGCCTGGGGAGGCCTCAGGCACCCAAACCACTTCACGTAGGGAATGTGTCTACAACCAGTGAGGCTGCTTCCTCGATGGTGTTTTTACACAGTGTTTACCGAGATCCTCAAAGGTCTAGACAGGCCCAGGCCACGCTTGCCTCTTGAAAAGATAGTGATGCCGAAATAGGGATGCCAGTGTTGTGTCAACATTTTGTGTTCAGTCTCGGTTGTGTACCTCTGTGATTGCCTGAATAACCGTAGTTGGAGGTAATGTTTGCACTCAGGGCCTGGGCCTGCTGCCTCCAGCGCTGCAGGGCAACGGGAGATCCTGAAAGAAGGATGGCACGGTATAACAAAACAAACAAGACTTTGGCAGATAGAAAGTGGGGGACCAGGAGTCACTCTGCTCTGCAGAACAAAGGCTTTAGCCCTCATGACTTTTATTAGGAAAGGTGACGTAGGTTAATGAGCAAAGTCAAGTGCAGGCAATGACAAAGCCATCTCTTAGTGAATAACAAAGGCAACTACTGGCAGCTAGTTACGGGTGCATAACTCCCTTGTCTTTGAAGGAGACCCTGTACCTTAGAACTCTGCGTCAGCATTCCTTAGCTTGTTGTGCTTTTGCACGTGCGCCAAGTATGCCTTCTGCAGAGTTCAGCAGTTCTTTTTTTTTTTAACATTATTTAATGAATTTTATTTCAATCATAGGTGTACAAAAATCATCACAAGTCAATTTGACAGCATTTGCGTCCCAAACCCTCAGTGCATCCTGTCACCCCCCAGACTGTCTTATTTGAAAAACCAAAGGTTTTCCACAGTCTGTGAGTCATTGTTCTGCATAGAAGTTCTTTGTGTCTTTTTAGTTTCCACATGTAAGCGGTAGCATTGGGTATTGCTGTCTAATTGTTTGACTAGTTTCACTTGGCATGATAATTTCTAGGTCTATCCATGTTGCTATAAATGTTGTTATTTCATTCCTTTTAATGCCTGAGTAATATTCCATTGTGTGTATGTGCCACATCTTCCCTATCCACTCCTCTGTCGATGGGCATTTAGGTTGTTTCCATGACCTGGCTATTGCATAGAGTGCTGCAGTGAACAGAGTTCAGCAGTTCTGTGGTCTCCAACATGGGCCCAAGGCAGAGTAGGGAGCCAGAGGCTCTTGAAGGTGGTGGTCCGACCAGTTAAGACTCAGTCATATGTGTGACCATTTTAGGAGCTGTTTCTTTTCCTATTTTGCTCTCCTGAGGGTAGGTTTTCTAATCTGTAAGGATGAATTAACCTTAATTAACTGGTGTGCTGGTGCAGTCAATGTTTACATTTTTGCAGGATTTTTGTTTGATTCATCTTGCCGCGTCTGTGCTTTCTTCCATCCATTATCCACAACTGACGTCAGCTTCTAGGCTGCCTGTGTCCAAACACACTGGTGTCCCCTTCCTAAGCAATCCGGGCAACTGGAATGTTCTCTCTGACTCACCCTTCAACCTCACACTTTAAGAAAGTTCTGCTAGTCTCCCACAGCTGAAATTTAGGCTGCTTCAACCTTTACTTTGGTCTAATGTCTTCAAGCAAATTTTATGCAGTTCAGATAATTTATTCTGAGAAGTCACAATGTTAGATAACATATTCTCATTCCAAAAAAATTAACACAGATGTCAGTGACAAAGTTACTAGGAAATGACTATAAATTCTTGGAAGGCAAATTCAAAGTGATTTGTCTCCCGTAGAATCTCGATGAGTTTCAGTTAGTAATTTATAAAGATGTTTTCCTGTATAAGGACGTTGTAGTCGAGTGAATAATAGCCAAGTAACAAAAATATTAAAAACAGATTACAGAATAGTGCAGGAAAGAACTTTTAGGGCCTTTCCAAGTAAAGGTGACTTGGAGAAGTTATGGAACCATTCCCCGAAGCCCAGAGAGTTTGTCTTCTCCTTTCAATGTATTTACACATATAAATATTTAGGTGATTTAATTACACTAATTCATAAACCTTGACTCTTGATTTCCTTCTATAACTCAAGACTTAGGAGATTTCCTTGGAGTTACTTGTAGCTGAAAGTGTATTGATGGAGTTTGGGATATTTTTTTTCACCTGACAGATGTTCCTGGTTTACATGAATCCACATTTGTTCGTAGTCAAAGAATGATTTCTCGAAGATAAACATGAACATGAGTTCTAAAATATGTTCGCTCAACTTCCGTCCAGGCCAGACGAGACCCAAATTTATTGCTGGAACTTCTGTGTCGGAGGCTTTTCCAGATCCCCTGTTTCTGAGAAAGGATAAGGCTTTTTCCCTGGGAACAGATCTGATGACATGGGGCTCATATTAAATAGCATAAATGTATAACTGAGTCACTTTGCTGTACAGCAGAAATTGACAGGACATTGTAAATCTACTATAATTTAAAAAAGCTTTTTAAAAGATTTTAAATATCATTCATGTTTATAGCCTCCACATAAATATCCTCCAAAGAAAGGAGAAACATGAACTCTCAGGCATTAAGGTAATCATCATTTTAATTCCTTTAGGAAACGATTCGGTCTCAGACTCTAAACCCCTGTTTCCTCTCAAATCCATAGCAAGTTAGTGTCATGGAAAGTGGAGTCTTGTGGGCTGAATTTTGTACCCCCAAATTCATACGGTAAAGGCCTGATTCCTAACGTTACCTCAGAATGTGACTGTGTTTGGAAAGAGGAGATCAGTGAGTTGAAACGAGGTCATTTGAGTGGGCCCTAATGGGCTGTGACTATAGGTCCTAACCTTTAGAAAGTCGAACACATACATATTGCAGAGGAAAGACAGTGTGAAGACAGAGGGAGGAGAAGGCAGCTGTCTGCAAGCCAAAGAGCGAGGCCTCAGAAGAAAACAACCCTGCCAATACTTTGATCTTGGTCTTCCAGCCTCTAGAATTAGGAGAGAATAAAGTTCTGCTGTTTAAGCCACCCAGTCTGGGGTGCTTTGTTATCGAAGCCCAAGAAAATGAACCCAGAGGGTAAGACAGATTCGTGGCCCAGCTTTGGACAAGTGACTTAAACCTTGAAAATATCCTCGAAATGGACCTAATGCTTGTAGTGAAACCTCCTAAAGATTTTGAATTTTTACATTCTAGTCTCTACATGGCTGATTCTAAATGTCTATCTCCTGCCTTTTTCCCTCAATCCACACTCATAGCCATCTGCACCCTTGTATCTCTCCCAGGAGGTCTAATGGGCATCTCAGATTTAATACAGCAAAAACAAAACTGGTATTTCCCACAAAACCTGAATGCTCTCCAGTAAGCAGAGACTCTAACATTCTAGTGGCTTGGGTCAGAATCTTGGAGTCATGCCTGACCTCTCTTTTTCTGATGTCCCACGTCAAATTCATCACCAAACCGTCGGCTCAACCTTCATATTCAGGATTATGAATTGGACAAATCCATGGAATTGATTATGAAGTACAGAAACTGAGGGGCTTCAAAACATTACGAACAAAATCAAAACGCAAATGGCAAACTGTGAGACTCCATTTGCCACATATATCTCAGATAAAGCGTTAATACCCCTAAAAGAAAAGAAATTATTTTTGCGAAGAGAAAATCCTTTAGAAAAATAGGCAAGAGACATGAACAGATGATTCACAAAGAGTCTAAAAATGTCTCCTGAACATATGAAAAGATGTTCCATTTCATAATAAGTAGAGCACAAATTAAAACTACACTGAGATACCATTTCTTACTCATCAGATGGGCACAAATTCAAAAGCATGACAATACAATCTCTTGCCAAGGCAGCAGAGAAACAGGCAACCTCATATATTGCTGTTTGGAATATAAAGTTGTATCATCCCTGTGAAGGCTATATGGGATTAATTAACAAAATTACACATGGATTTACTATTGATCCAGCAGTCCCACTTGTAGGAATTTATCCTGAAGATCATGTGCATCAATAAAAAAAATACATATACCTAAGTTTACTCATTTGCAGTGTTACCTGTAAGTGTAAAACATTGGAAACTTCCTAAATTTTCAAGCATAGGTGATTAGTTGGATAAACTCTTGTACTACACAAAGTGGAATACTATACAACTATTTAAAAAGAATACCAAAGGTCTCTATGAACTGATCTCCAGGAGTGATTTCCAGGAGCTATTTTTAAGAGGAAAAAAGCAATATACAAGAGGCTAATTAGAATGTTAAAATTTGCACTTGACAAAAGAGGTGAAAATTGGAAACTATCTATTTTATTATCATGACAAAACAAACAAAGATGATAAAACCCAGAGAGTAAGGAAGTTGGTGGCAAAGAAGGCAGCGGTGGTAGAAGGGACAGAGGAGGGAATGGCACCTCTGTGAATATATCATTTTGTCCATTTTTGATTTCTGAAAGCATGTTGATGTTCTACATATTTGAAAATAAATCGGTAAGGACAAAAAAATAAAATTGAAGCGATGCAAACTGAAACAAATGAATCCAACTGTATGGCAAATGAATGCAAGTACACAGAAGAGAAGGAAGGATGGAAGAAGAAAAACAGTTGCCAGGTATAACAAGAAAAAAATACAGGACACCCAGTTAGAGCTGAATTTCTAAGTGGCAAATAATTTTTTTAGTAAAGTGCCCCATGTACTACATCCCCAGCCACCACCTCTTCCCTCCTTATCTCTAGGACCAATCTGGCTCTACTCATTCACTCAGCACTAGACACATGGCCCTTCCTGCTGTCCCTTAGCCAAACCAAGCAGTCCCACCTTAAGGCTTTGAGCATGTGTATAAGGCTATTTCCCCTCCATTATAATTGGAGACTTTGCCTGCCTCCCACACTCCTTTTACCTCCTATTTTGATGTATTGTTGTTTTCTCCAGCACTTACTGGAAGATACATATATGTCTACGTAAAATATATGTTGTGTGTGTGTATGTATGTAAGAACCTGGCACATGGGAAGTGCACCATGACTACTTGATGAATGAAAAAAACTGTATCGTTGGCCCAGTTGAATGAGTACAGACGTGAAGCCCCTGATACTGAGCAAATGTTACTTCCCATCTTATTCACCCTTCTTTGCATAAAGGGATTTTTTTTAAAACCTAGAACCGAAAAAACTAGTCAAGAAATCCAGCAAAAATAGTGCAAAGAGAGGGGAGGTGTTTTGCCTTTAGCTCTTTGTGACTAATCAATTCTGCTTCAAGGGCCCTAAGGAGCTATTTTTCTTCCAGCTACAGGTCTTCCATTTAAAATGATAATCCCAGATCTCATTTTGTATTTTCTCCCCTACAACGATATGAAGGTCACCCACTTAGGAAACTCTTTAGTTGGTGCAAAATGCATGTATAAGCAGCACTAAGGCAATATAAAAGTGAAGATGAATTGAAGTTATTTATATTCAGTAAAACTGTATTGGAGGAATAAGGTAGAAAAAATATGTTTTTACAGCAGAAATTCTTTATACATGGTTAAGAAATACCAGTGGACCACCAGCCACCAACTAAGGTTACAACCTCACTACCTCACTTCTTGCTGGAAGTGGCCAGGCCAGGCAACAGGCAGGATGCTGAGGAAGTGCTCAGGGCCCTTCCAAAACAGAGGCATCACAGGATCTGAGGAAAAACTCGACATTTATATATGTTCATAGTATTAAAGTGATAACTAATGGAAAATAGGAATTTTATTGGTTTATTATTCCTATTTTACCATGTAGTCTAGTTTCAGGTTTGAATTATGGTGTCAAGGAGCATCTTAATACTTTTTAAATAAAGTTTGACTTCCTGCGGTGGTCATTACACCTTTTCTAGAGGACCATTCAGCTCATCTGAAAAAGTGAACTCCATTCTCCATCAGGCAAAAGCTTACCTTTCCTAGTAAAACCTTCTCTAAAGAGCACCTTTAGAACGAAGCTTCTGCCACCTGGAGATAGCTTGATGTTATTCCAACATAAAAACACTCAACTTTTGTAACTCCTTATTTGTGGGTAAGGGAGTTACACATGATCAAGAAAAAATGCTAACATTTGATTGCCTTAGATGCATGCACTTAGCCTGTGCTGACACCTCGATGGGATTCTCTGTGAGCTGAGATGTAACCACAGGCAAATAAGCAAGCATAGCCGTCTCCAGTGGATTGTATCAACGAGGGAGGGCTGAACCACCTCGCAGCTTTTTTTTTTTTTTTTTCTAGATAGTCTGGGTTACTCAATATCATTGTTTCAAAAGTCATTATAAATCTAACAAAAACTCCATGAATCTTCTTGATTCAAAGATTTAACTGTTTAACCATTTTATAATAGAATATGCTGGACAATTAATCTGGATTGCCCATGATCATGTTTTCTCTTTTCAACTCAAAATAAAATGGATTTTATATCATTTCATAACACAGTGTTTTTCATGTTACTGGTTATGAAGCCAATTTAGTGGGTCTTAGCAAGCACTCTCTTAATGAAACAGAATAAAATGGAAAATATCAGGGTATAGCTACAAGAAGGGAAATTATCTTTCATAAAACTTCTGTCCCCAAAATACGTAAATGTGTGTCTATAATATGTATATATGTTAGGCTTACTATAAAATGCACTTGTTACTGTGGATCACAGTAAAATTGTGAAAGCCATAGATTTAGTATTTGCACTTTCATTAGCAAGTGACATTATGATAACAAATAAAATCTAATTCTTAGATTAACTGAAAAAGAAACACCACCATCTATGTGAACTAATTTATAGATAGACATTTTGTTATTTATTTTTTTTTACTTTTTTTTAGAGCCACACCCTCGGCATATGAAGGTTCCCAGGTTAGGGGTCTAATCAGAGCTACAGCTGCTGGCCTAAGCTACAGCCACAGCAATGCCAGCTCTGAGCCACGTCTGCAACCTACACCACAGCTCACAGCAACGCCAGTTCCTTAACCCCCTGAAGAAGGCCAGGGATAAAACCCGCAACCTCATGGTTCCTAGTCAGATTCATTTCTGCTGCACCACAATGGGAACTCCTAGACATTTAAAAATATTATTGTCTTTCAAGAAAAACAGGTGCTTTAACTACAAAAAAAATATGTTTCTAACTTATTGAAAATTAAATCCCTAACTCATAAGCGGAAGGGTTTTAAAAAATCGTATTTACCTTAAATAAAAAACTAGGATTTAGAGTACCCGGGCTTTGTTGACATTTTGATGACTCATTTGAAAGTTTATTAAAATGAAACATAGACAGATTTATTGGGATTTAAAAATCTTAAAAGAGGCCTCTCTAGGACTTATTTCATGATGACACAAACTGTGATGAACCTTCAGTGGGGGGAATGACATCTTTGGCATCTTAATGGGTTCTGTCAAAGAGGGACACTTGATAGATACTGCCCAGGTCTTTCCCTTTGCTCTGGAACTTTCAGTGGCTGCCTTTGTTAGAACTGCCCAGGGAGTCAAGCTGTGGAAGTCTATACCCATAGAATAAGATCCCAACCGAAGCGCTCTTCTGGGAATAAATGAATCACCTAGGAAGTTGCACATATGGATTTGCTCTTGGGATATTCTGGGGGCAGAGATGGCTGGAGGTATTTCTTGAGACCCACTGAGATGACCCTTAGCCTTGTGTACTTGGGTATTAAGGATCAGCCTGAGATATAGCGCTCCAACTGCAACCATTCAGCCCACTTTGTCCACTGCCAACCATTAATCGCTATTCACCAGCATTTTGGGAGCTCATTTGTCCCTCTCTCACTCCAAGGTACCCTGTTTATTGAACGCCCCCCTGTTTGGGAATAGAAGATCCTCATAGAACATGGTACCTGAGTAAGAACCGGACAGTTGACAGAAGTATTTGCATCTTGATTTAATGCTTTTGGGAAAAGTCTTGGTGTAAAAATTAATCTACTCCATCGATAAGAATATTTGAAACTCGTTGACCAGCCTCTAGAAACCCTGACAAGTCATTTTCAAAACGGCACAGACTGTAAATGAAAATGGAAAATGTTGTTTTTCCTGGGAAGAAGTCCAAAAAAAGTAAAGCACTCCTAAAATTTATTTTGCAGTATCTACATATCCCTTCTCTCATTCTCTCTTGCAGACCGTGGTGTATGTTTAAAAGCTAAGTGCCTAAGCCCAAAGTCCGTAAATAACGTTTTACCAAAGAGACCCCTGTGAGACAGGATGGTGTAAATATTAAATAGTGGTTGCAATTTAAAGTTTTATCCTATCCTTTCAAAAGTTGCTTCTCAGAAGAGCCTGCTAATGCTGAGGCATCCTAGTGTGTTTAAAAGAAAGTTAAGCTTCAGAGAATTTTGAGGGTTGTAGAACATTTGTTTACCAGAGCGTACGTAATAATGAACCTCCAAAGATGCTATTCGTACCCTAATCTCTAGAACCTGTGAATACATAACCTTGCACAGCAAAATGAATTTTTTCATGTGTGATTAAATAAAGGACCTTAAGATGGGAAGATTATTCTGATTATATCCCAAGGGTCCTTACAAGAGGGATGCATGAGGAGTCAAAGTCAGAGAGAGAAGGTGTAAGGAGCCAAGCAGGAGTTAGAGAAGAGAGAGGATGTCACGCTGTTGGCTCTGAAGATGGAGGAAGGAGCCATGAGCCAAGGAATGCCGGCAGCCTTTGAAAGCTGAACAAGGCAAGAAAGCAGATTCTCTGTTAAATCCTTCACAAGGAAACAGCCTGATTGACACCTTGAGCTTAGCTCGGTGAGACCAATTTCTGACTTCTGACCTACTGAAGAGGAAGAGAATAAATCGGTGTTGTTTTCATCACTAGGTTTGCAGTAGTTCTTGCATCAGCGACGGGAAACCGATACACTTACTGAACTTGACAAAACAAATAAATAAGGGAGAATAGAAAGGAGAGGCCCCTTGTATCACTTTTTCTTTGGGGTGAGTGTTTTTATTCTTACAACGCATGCAGGGCCTCTTCTCTACATCCCACCCCAAACAGGCTTTCTCTGAGTCCTTTTTCGTCAGTTGCCACTCATATAATAGCAGGAGATGAAGGGTGACAAATTTGCTTACTCACCCAAATCTGAAAAGTTCCACAATGACAGATTTTTTTTTTGATGTACCTTCTCAGAAAGAGTACCATTTTAGAGAGGAAAGAATATATAACAAACTGGATAAGTAGAAATGTTATACTTACTACAATATATTTAAACTACTGCAGTTTTATAAACAAATCTATCTTCCATGAATGCTATAATAATTTCCAGGATTTCTCTGACTCATCTTTGCTTACCTTGGTTTGTAGAGAAGTTTCTAAAACAGGAAAAAGAAGGATGGATTCATTTACCTTCTCTTTCATCTGTCTCTGTGATATTGCCAAGTTATTTTCCTGTTTTCTTTGGATGGAATCAGGTGATTGAAATGAAGTTCATATAACTACATTTTGAGGGATAAGGTAATTCAGATCTTTTAAATCAACTCTTGGTAAAATATTTTCTCCAACATAAAACTTTAGGAATAATTCCATGCTGTCAAAGGTAACATTTTTCTCCAGATGTCTCTCTTCTTATTTTAGAAAGTATCACTAAATAAAGATTCCTTCTTAGTACCTTAGCAACTTATGTCAGTGGAGCTTCGTACCCAAAAGAGTAATGTATAAATGTCATTATTTTTGGTTATCTATTAATGTTGAACTTTCATGTCACAAAAAAAAATGTCAAAGAGAAAAAGGAATGTCAAATTCTCTAGGGTTTTACATTTCTGCACTACTTTCAGTGGAGCAAATATTTCTTCAAATTCAGTGAAAGTGCCTACAAAACATAAAGAGAAATCCTAAAAAGTCAAATTTGCATTAACATTTGAAATATGAAAGTCTGCATGGTAGAAATCTGGAGCTTGCAGGAAAACCTTGGAGGTTATTATTGTGTCTTATCCTGGCTCTAAGTTTCTCTTTAACAAGTGAGACTTGGCCCCGGTGTGAAATACAGCCCAAAGTACAGAAAGTTCACACAAGAAAGAATTCACCCGAAAAACTTGCAAATAAAAAAAGGGCCACGCGGCAAGCTGGCAGCTAAATGAGAAACAACCTCCCAGAGAAAGGTCAAGAGATGATGTGGAGTGAAAAATCTCCAGGGAACTGTCAGTTTCTGAAAGGGAAAATGACAAAAGTGACAAATTTCAGAGAGTCTGAGGAGAACAAAGGACAGAGGTTGAGAAACAGGGTAGAAGCATCTGCCTTCTTTCTTTGAGAGACCATTCAAGGTCACGTCCCCAGGATCCCTGAGTGGTTCTCCCTTAAAGAAAAAAAGAGGCGAAACTCTTGCTCCTCATCCTTGCTAACCAGAAAAGGTGTCTGAGGAGACAGAGATCTGGGGTCTCTGAACTGACAGCCGTGGCCCCAGCCTTTTTACCCGAGCTCCTTAAGGACTTTTTCCCTTTAATATTAAAAATAAAAACACATGCAAGTATCATACCAACCTGCCTCGTAATGATCTACAGAGTAATAATAACGAAGCTTAAGTCCACACACACACACACACACACACACACACACGAGTTATGAGTTATTAAGCCATTTCCCCATGGGTGGCTACCTGCCATGTCACCAGCAGGGAACACTTTCCTCCTCCCTTCCCATCCTCTTGTTTGGTCCCTTTCCATTTTTTCCCTCTCCTCATCTAGCTTTAAGGGGAGGAAGAGGAGCATTCAAAACATTTCTCTGCACCTCTGATAATATTCAGCTCTCTCAAGCCTTACCCTTCATTGTGGTTTTGCATTTTGAGACATAATGCGCCAACTTCAGTTAGAGTGCTCCTGACTCGGGCAGCATGGAGACTTGAACTGAGAATAGTTCTGAAGGTTTTCAGACAAAGACACAAGCCTATCTCCTAACCAGTTACCCTAGCCTCAAAGAGATAAAAAGAGTTGAAAAGCTTCTCTTCAGAGAGTAAAATATGTAATGTTTGTCCAACACTGAAAACTTTTCTTTAATATCTCCACATTTAAGACCTAGTCGAGAACATAGAGATAGCCATCATTTAATTACTTTAAGATAACCGTGTATCTTTGAGGTTTGGATCATTTCTTTTAAAAGTTATTTTTAGAGATGTTCATTTTTGGTGGAAGCACTAAAGTACAATGGCATTCTGCAACAGCAGTTTTCCATCAAATGCTTTTTTTCTGTAAGTTGTGAAAACAGCATTGATTATACGGCCAAGCACTGCTCAGAAGTGCTCTGCATCATAAAAGGATTTGGAACCTCATTTATTTTCATCTAAATTGTACATTGTACAACATGTTGTAAACTAAACAGCCTTTCCTATGCAAACCAATAGATGTTATAATAAAACAATTCAGACGTTTTCTGAAAAGCATGATTTGGTGGATTCCAAATCTAAAACAAATCTTTTTGTTCCCCACAACAAACGCTGATTGTGTGGCTGCTTCTGTAGTTTTGTCCAACAGTGTTTGGTAATCCCAGTGACTCAGAATGGCCCTGAAAGATTAGATGAAATGACAGAGATGCTAAAAGTGGCTGAATCCCATCACCAAAGAGCAGACTGTGAGGCATAAGGGCTGGTTTGGGGTTCTCACATTACATCACAACAGAAGCTTTAGTGTTTTTCCTCCTGAGAAATATCAAACTTCAGAAAGACAAACCTATTCGCATTGACCAAACGAATCCAAAAATCTATCTTAGTTAGAATTAATATAATTTTCTTGGAATCACAGTATGATTTGAAACTGAATTTGAGGTCCAAATTCCTGTGGTGGGGACCACATTTCTTTGACCAGGTAAGAATTGGGGAGTATTTCTCTAAAATTGCAGTTCAGAATATAGACAACACGAGTACTGATCTCATGAACTCCCAACACGGCTATAAATAAGGGGATTGACTGTTGAGCTCTATGCACTACAAATGTAAATTTAAAATGTAAATGTAAAAATTTTGGTTGATAATACAAACTAATGTGTAATTCACTTAAGTAGCTTTTGTGACACAGAAATAACTTTTTTTAGCTTTTGTTTCCTATACTTCCATGTATACCTCTTCATAGAAGACAGTCATGCTGAATTTGATGTCTATGTCTGGTAACTGATGGAATATTCTGGGCTGAACTTACACACTTTTAGTGTTTTATTGCTAATGCAGATCCATAGTACTTACATAATTGATTGTGTGTGTGTGTGTGTGTGTGTGTGTGTGTGTGTATTCTTTTTGTCTTTTTCCCTTTTTCTAGGGCCACACCTGCTGCACATGGAGGTTCCCAGGCTAGGGGTCTAATCAGAGCTGTAGCTGCCGATCTTCGCCACAGCCACAGCAATGCGGGATCTGAGCCGCGTCTGCAACCTACACCACAGCTCACGGCAACGCCGGACCCTTAACCCAATGAGCAAGGCCAGAGATCAAACCTGCAACCTCATGGTTCCTAGTTGGATTCATTAATCACTGAGGCACGACAGGAACTCCTATATACATATTTTTTAAAGAGAACTTTAGCTAGACCATTACTTTTAAACATTTTTCACTGAATTTATTAGCATCAGAAAAATTAGCTTTAGGGAGTTCCCATAGTGGCTCAGTGGAAACAAATCCGACTAGTATCCATGAGGATGAGGGTTTGATCCCTGGCCTTGATCAGTGGGTTAAGGATCTGGCATTGTCATGAGCTGTGATGTAGGTCACAGAAGCAGC
>PVHT020004020.1:44746030-44811051 GCA_004024745.2 Catagonus wagneri | reverse complement strand
AGTAAATTCCCATTACTGTCTAAGCCAAGTTGAGTTGGGTTTTCTTGTCATGTGCCAAAGGCTTCTAGCGCTGAAACATGATTATAGCTTTATTAAATACATCAACACTTTATGGTGGATGTGCCTGGTGTTCAATTTGTGTTTTACATCTAGTTAAAACTTTTGCTGACTTCCTCAGAAAAGGAAATTGAACAACCAAGACCCATTCCAAAAGGAATTTACAGCCATTCATCTGAAAATTTCTAGGGCACTTTCATCATTTCTAAAGTGCTCGGGGACATTATCTTTCAAGTTTCTATTATTCCTGTTTTATTTATAAAGCTCTCTTGTGTTTTGGTTATATGGCTTCTGGCTCTTCTGTTATTTTACGTAATGAAAACAAGCAAATTCACCCATCAATCTATAACCCCTCAAAGTTCTGACTCTAGTTGAGAAGGACTCCAAGTAAAAATAAGAGCTGTCCTTGGACTGCTCTTCATAAATCTCGTAAGGTTTCTCTCGTGCCTCAGAGTCAGCCCTGAACAAAGCTGGAGGCTGTGGCAACCGTTTTCTCTTGTCTGGAGCAGACAGGGTGGTGCCAGGCACTGGAGCAAATGTCTGGAAATGTCCAAGTCCACTTGGAGACCTGGAAACTTGAACATGAGAAACAGTAAAGGCCTTCCTCAGGGCATTCACCTCCAAGATAGGGATCGGGCCTGCAATGCCTCTGAGTGAATGGCAGGAACTCAACCCTGCCGTACCCCTCCTCCTCTGCCACACTCACACACACCCTCAGACACACCCTGTGCTCCCAGGCCTTGGCTGACTTGCTGATCACTTCTGGAGATTGTGTGATAAAACAGTCCCACCTCGGACAACAGTTCCCCTGCTGGCCAAACACCAGCCCTTGTCAGACCCAGGCTCCCCCTCGGACGTTAGTCATGGTCACTGACTTTGTGCATGCTATGAGTCAGGTTTCTTTGCTGCTGTAGGAAATGAGCAGAAACTTAGCCTAAAACAACACTTAAAAAAAAATCTTATAGTTCTGTAAAGCATAAGCCTGATGTGGGTCCCAATGGGCTAAAATCAAAATGTGAGCAAGGCTGCAGTTTTCTTATAGGCCCTAGGAAAGAGTTTGCTCATCTTTTTCAGCATCTAGAGGCTTCCTGCGGTCCTTGGCTCACCACTCCCTTCATTGTCCAAAACCAGCAGTAGAGGATTGAGTCATTCTCATAGCGAATCCCTCCAGTTTATTTTCTGCCTCCCTATTCTGCTTTTTAAAGTCCTTTGTGGTTATTTTGGGGCAACCGGATAATCCAGGATAACCTCCTCATCTCAAGGTCAGATGATTAACAAGCTAAATCTTCCCTTTGCTATGCGTCTACACAGTCATAGTTTCCAGCGATGAGGACATGGATATCTTTTGGGGGGGGGGGGCTTGTTCTGCCTACCACAGGGGAGAATAAGAAAAAGTAAAGAAAATATATTAAATGGCAGATGACGCTAAGGCCATGAAACAAAGTAAAGCAGGAGAGAGGATGGGGTTTGCTGGGCACGGGTGTCCTTTTATACGGGTTGATCAGGAAGGTGTCACGATTAGGAGACACCTGAGAAAAGATCTCCAAGAGACAAGGGAACTAGCCATGCAGATACCTGGCGGGAAGATTTCCCGCCTAAGGAAACAATAAGCCCTGAGGTGGGAGCCTGCTGAGAACAGGGTGGAAAGCTGTGCCCGAAGCTGCCCGAGGTGGGGAGGGAACAAGAGGAGGTGGCAGAAAAGATGGGGGATGCTGAGCGTCATGTCAGACTTTTGTGGCCATTGAGTGAAAAGAGACTATGGATTCATCTTGATGTAAAATGGAGTTTTTTCTTTTTTTTTTCAGTGTTTTTCAAAATCTTTTATTTTAAAATAACTTTTGATTTATACACATTATCATGATAATTCCAAAAGTTCTCAAACACTTTTCACTCAGTTTCCCTACATGTGAACATTTTATATAATCACGGCCCACTGATCAAAACTAAGTAATTGACATTGGTCTAAAACTATTAACTAAACGACAGAGCTTATTCCTATATCACTTGTTTTTTTCCCAATAACGTCCTTTTCCTGCCGCAGGATCCAGCGCAGGACACCATGCTGGGGCTCGTCAGTTGCCTCCTGACTCTCCTCCCATCTGTGACAGCATCTCATTCTTGCTTTCACGACCTTGACACTTTTGAAGAGTACCAGTCAGGTATTTGTAAAAACTCTCCTGAATTGGCTTTTGTCTGATGTTTTGTCGTGATTAGGGTTATGGGTTTGGGGAGGAAGATGACAGAAATGCAGTGACCGTCGCATCACCGATCATGGCGCACGTGATATCTGCATGGTTTACTGCCGGCGGGATTAACCCTTGATAGCTCGATTAAAGTGACGCCTGCCAGGTCCCTCCCCTGCAAAGGATTGTCCCCTTTCCATATTCTATTCGTTGGAAATGAATCATTAAGTCCAGTGTTTGCTCAGGAGGAGGAGGAGGACTAAGTTCCACGTCCTGGAACGAGGAGTATCAGAGAATTTGTGGGTATATGTTACAAACGCCATGGTAATTATTGGCCTATTTCACAGAGATGGTGGTGGTGGTGTTTTTTTTTTTTTTTTTTTTCACAAATTGAAGGTTTGTGCCACCCTGCAGTGGGAAGTATACGGATGCCATTTTCCCCAACAGCATTTGCTCACTTCATGTCTCTGTCACATTTTGGTAAGTCTCACAGTATATCAGATATACTTATTATGTATTTGTTATGGCCATCTGTGATCAGGGATCTTTGATGTTACCGTTGTAACTATTTTGGGGCACCACAAACGCACCCACATAAGACAGTGATGTTGATTGTTAAATATCGTGTGTCTTCTAACTGCTGCAATGACTGGCCACTCCCTCCTTCTCTCACTCTCTTTGGGCCTTCCTATTCCTTGAGACACAACGGTACTGAAATTGGGCCATGTAATAACCATACTATGGCCCCTAAGGGTTCAAATGAAAGGCAGTATCAATTGATGCACAAACTTCATTGTTGTCTTATTTTAAGACATTGCCACAGCCACCTCAACC
Organism: Catagonus wagneri; assembly: GCA_004024745.2. Lineage (NCBI taxonomy): Eukaryota > Metazoa > Chordata > Mammalia > Artiodactyla > Tayassuidae > Catagonus > Catagonus wagneri. The sequence continues at coordinate 44,807,977 of PVHT020004020.1, read as the reverse complement.
TCCAGCAACCACTGTCCCAATCAGTCAGCAGCCATCAACAAGAAGAAAGACCCTCCTCCAGCAAAAAGATTGTGATTTGCTGAAGGCTTAGCAAATTTAGCAACAGAGTATTTTTTTTAGAGCCACACCTGCGGCATATGGAGGTTCCCAGGCTAGGAATCAAATCGGAGCTATATCCTCAGGCCTACACCACAGCCACAGCAACACCAGATCCGAGCCATGTCTGCAACATACACCACAGCTCATGGCTACGCCAGATCCTTAACCCACTGAGCGAGGCCAGGGATCGAACCTGCAACCTCATGGTTCCTAGTCGGATTCGTTCTGCCACACCACGACGGGAACCCCAAAGTATTTTTTAATTAAGGTACATACATTGTTTTTTAAACATGACGCTATTGAACACTTCACAGACTACTGCATAGTATAAAAATAACTTTTATATGCACTGGGAAACCAACAAAATTACCTAACTTGCTTCATTGCAGTGTTTGCTGTATTGCAGTGGCCTGAAACCAAACCCAGATGCCTTCCTAGGATGCCTGCAATGAGCATTTTGGAGGAACTGCTTTGAAGGCATCTTGCTGCTCCTCAAAGTTTTGCCCATCCACTGATGTTATCGTCCATCAGTGGATCCTGGCAGTAGCAAGTGTTGTTCTAATGGTGACTTTCTATTTCCTTAATTCCTCTTATGTTTCCCATTTGGAATTCTTATGTAAGGAAGACTTGTGCCATCTCATTTATATATTTATTTATGTATGTATGTATGTATGTATGTGATTATGGATTCATGGATAATCATTTTGTTCTTTGGGTTGAAATCCAATACTATTGTTATTTATTCTGTTTCTCTGATTGTTCTGGATTTGGACATGGAAGCTTTTCATGTTGGCTCCTATGACCATGTGACATGCCTTGTTTTTCATTTTACTTTGTTTTTAGTATATCCTGGTACTTACTATGAGATGGTACTTACTATAACATGCTCCAGGCTCATCTTAGATTTTTCCTGTCCCGACCCCAGAAGCAACCATTTCTCTGAGGAGCCCTGGTTTCTTTTATTGGAGCATGGCATTATGAAACCAAGATCCGGGTACACTTGTGTCATGGGAGAGATGTGGACAGAAGAAAGGTACCTGTGACTTCTGTTTTTAAAGGACTGGTCCTATGGTGGGGTTCAAAATAGCTCAAGGGAGGTGATTGTTGAAATAATCCAGACTCCTGAACAGTCACCTAGAAAAGTCGTAGAGTGAGGTTATCCAGTTACTGTGAAGTGCTTCAGGAGCCTTTCTGAGACCCCACAGACAAACCACAGCTATTCTTCAATCTTGAGACTTTTCTTGAGTCCCGGGCGTGGGGCTATCTGTTAATGGTGCTGTTTTGAACAAGAGCTTTCCTTCTCCCTAGGGCACTCCCAGTCTGGCACAACAGGTGCAGTCCTATGATAAGCAGGGGAGTAAATATTTATATAACACAAAGTGTTAGCACAAAAGAGGCACTAACTTTTTACTGGAAGAGAGTCATAGCAGAACAAGAGGTGAAGAGCCTGGGGCTGGAGTCAGATTTCCAGGGTTGGAATTGGGGTTCCCCATGAATCAGCTGATGACTCTGAATCTTTGAGCCTCAACTTCCTTATGCAGAAGGATGATAGCACCCACCGTGGAAGAGACCAAGCTGCATCCACCACGCAGTGTCCTCTTCCTCCCGCGTTTCCTAGTTCTCCTGCAGCTAAGAGGGACCCTGTGTCAGACGTGTGGGGGACCAGATGAGGGTGGGGGAAGTAGTAGGCTTCCGCTCAGAGGTCTCCCTAAAGCATCCTTGTCCTGCACACCCTCCCTGCCTTCTACACCCAAATGCCAGGAGAGGGAAGGTACATTATGAAAGGGGCCCATGGGTTGAAGGTGAGCTCCCCAGGAGCATGAAACGGCCTCGCTCCAGTGCTGGGACTGCATGTGGCGACCATCATTCTATCCTGACTAGCACAACACCTCAGAGGGCGAGGGAACCCCCGAGTGAGATAAAAAGCGTAGGAAAAGCCCTTACTGAGGGAGACCCGTTCCTAGGATTCCCTGCCATAGAGAGGGGGCCGCTTACCGCGCTGGAACTTGAGGGGATCTTCTGGGCGGGTGGAAGGTGACGGGAGTCGGGAGCTTGGAGCACAGGGGAAACACTGATAAGCAAACCCAGGAAAGGGGGACAGTAAGAGTGTCAACAAGGGCGAGGGGAAACTGACATGGGACAGAGGGAGGCTAGAGTCAAACCAGGGACGGAGCCCAGAGGGGAGGTGTCCTGGCCCCCAGGCTTCCGCCTCCGAAGCACCTGCTGATGGCCGCTCAGAGCCACCGTTTCTCCCTCACCTGCTCCAGATCCAGGTGGGGAAACTAGAGGCCTGGCCTTTGCATTTGTCTCAACCCGATGGCAAGATCCTTCCTGGACTCCTGTTTTTACTCTTTGAAATGTGTTTCTCTTATCACCTTCCAGCCTGAATGGAGTGGAGACTAGGAGAGGGAGCAAAAGGCTCCATGGAGCGGAGGCCAGCCCCGCCAAGGACAGAGGCCCCTTTGTCTCTCCGGGTTGTCAGGGAACAAAGGACAAATGTGCAGAATGGGGCTGGAAAAGCTGCAGTGGGTGCTTTTCTTTAAGGTCCCCTCTGAGCAACTTGCAGACATTTCCCAGGGCTTGCAGGTTCGATCTGTAGCCAAGCCAAAATTCTCATCTGTGCGCCAGCCAGCCAGTTCTGGAAACTGAGGCAGCCTTGCTCTGCCTTTCTAGCCCTGTGGCCAAAGTGGCTGAGGGGCCTCATAGCAGAGGGAGTCCTAGGGATCTAAAGGATACTGCCTGTTTTTCTCTTTGCTTCAACTTACTGAAGTTCAAGTATCCGAAGAGTTCTGGGACCCCTGTATATGCTGTTGGGCTTTGGGGATGGTTATGTTAAAGCTTTCACTTATGACGTGAAAAGGCACCCCGTACACAGCTGGAAAATTGACACCATGCTGTCTGGGCCGAATCAACCTAATTTTGATAGAAATCTTAATCCAACAGAAAACCACATGCCGGGAAAAAATATAGAGGTCAGCAGTGTCTAGGCAAAAGGGCCACCTGTGCCTGAAAAACAGGAAATAACAAAAACAAAGAAAACCAGACCCAGAGAAATACACTTTGGAAACCTTTCCCGTGAGATGCTGAGGTTCCTGACCACTAACTCTCCCTCTGTCCATTTTCACCTGCCACCTCCTGGCCTCTGTGTCTTTCCAGATTGACAGTCTCCCATTGAGTATTGGAGAGCCTTGCTTCCTGCTGAGGCAGCCACTTTGACCAAGCACAACTGCAGTCCCAGCTTCTAAAAGAGCCCTGTGTGTATAAATTAAGGCATATTAGCCACCATGCCCTTTTCCTGGAAAGGAATCACATCTACTTACAGATATCTGTAAATCAAAACCTACTTGTCTGTGGTGTTCTCGTGGACTTGCCAAAACAAAACCCAGGCCGGCTTGGCATGGACAAGGGCTGAGCACACAAAGAAATCTATTCACACGTCTGGACTTCTAGAGAATCATATGGTCCAATGAAGGTCAAGATCATCACAGCTTGATTTCAGAGGTTTGTTTTTAAAGGTACAGTTCACAACCGCTGCTAAATTTCTTTTTCCTTTAAAACCAACCGCTCAGAGATAAGCAGCCTAGAAAGAAACGTCCAATCTGGCGGGTCGGGGTGGGGGGTGGGGTCATGTCTCTCTAAGCTATGCAGTTGGTGCAGTGAAGTGAATTAGCTGTAAAATCCAATATTAAAAAAGCCCTTTTGGAGTTCCCATTGTGGTGCAGGGGACACAATCCGAATGGTAACCATGAGGTTGAGGGTTCGATCCCTGGCCTCGCTCAGTGGGTTAAGGATCCAGCGTTGCCATGAGCTGTGGTGTAGGTGGCAGGCTCGGCTCAGATACTGCGTGGCTGTGGCTGTGGTGTAGACCAACAGCTGTAGCTCCAATTAGACCCCTAGACTGTGGGAACCTCCATATGCCACAGGTGTAGCCCCAAAAAGACAAAAAAAATTTAAAAAATAATCTCCCTCCCTGTGCTAGGGGATTGCCTGACAGGATGTGCTGTGGAAAACTGCCTGAAATGTCCACAAGTATCACTGTTTAAATGCAGAATTTCCTTCCATGTCTTGGTATATAATCTTGTGAGAGACACTCTTTTTTCCTTTCCTGCTTTAGATTCCCCACGTTTCTTTTCTCTTTCTCCCTGTTTCTTCTCCCTCCTTCCTGTGATTTGTTTCTATCATCCCTTTTGATGAAATAAAGGGAAGGAGGAAGATACTAACATTTATTATGAACCTGCTTTGATAACAGGCTTTCCCATGTCTCATTCAGCAACTCTAAGGAGGTCGTCCCTTGGCTTAATCTGAAAAAGTCTGTCATGATTCCTGTGAATTTGCCTTAGTAGAGGTTTTGTTTTGTTTTGTTTTGTTTTTTGTTTTTAAGGCTGCAAGTGTGGTCTGTGGAGGTTCCTTGGGCTAGGAGCTGAATTGCAGCTACAGCTGCCAGCCACAGCCACAGCCACAGCAATGCGGGATCTGAGCCACATCTGCGACCTACACCACAGCTCATGGCAATGCTGGATCCTGAACCCACTGATCGAGGCCAGGAATCAAACCCGTATCCTCATTGATTCGAGCTGGGTTTGTTTCCACTGAGCCACAATGAGAACTCCGAGATGTCTTTTTTCAAGTTAACAGAGGCAAGCACTATTTCAACATGTCAGAGTCTGAATGATATCACACATCCAGTCGTATCTAAAATGCTGCTCTCCCACGTAATTGGTATAGTATATACATTTTCTGTTGTTTTTTAGTTTTTTGGGGGGTTTTTTTTGTTTGTTTGTTTGTTTACTTTTTAGGGCCACACCCACAGCATATGGAGGTTCCCAGGCTAGGGGTCCAGTTGGAGCTACAGCTGCCAGCCTACACCACAGCCACAGCAACGCCGGATCCTTAGCCCACTGAGCAAGGCCAGGGTTCAAACCCGCATCCTCATGGATCCTAGTCGGGTTTGTTAACTGCTGAGCCACAAAGGGAACTCTCACCAGTTTCTGTTTTTGATACAAACACATATACAAACATCCACACATAACACACAAATACATGTTCTTTCTTCTTCCTCCTCTTCCTCCTCCTCTTCCTCCTCCTCTTCTTCTTCTTCTGTAATTTGCGTGCAAAGTTTTCTTGACTGTTATTTTCTCTTTCTCCCCCAGTGGGGTTTAGCCTCTGGGAAGAAGGTGTCCTGAGAAAAGAAGGCTCTGTCCTTCCAAATGACCTTATCTGACCTTTCCCAACCCGTCTTTCTTCTGTACCCCACCTTGCCTGCCCACTGGCCATGTCAGCTCCCCTGCCTCGGCATCTGCAAACCCGTGTGCTCCCTCTTTATATGGGGCAGGAGCTGAGGAAAGAGGAAAGGGCTCTCACGGCTCAGTATTTTTCCAGAGAAATATCTCTTATTCCTTCAAATGAAACATCTATGGAATGAGACAGTTACTGGAATGGAAGCCGGTCGAATTCATTTAAAGGATTATGTGGAATCCTGAGAAATTAGTAGTGTCCCTTATGTGTACCCATTTTCACCCTGCCATGCCTGCCCTCACTTGGCCCATGGCCCTGACACCTTGCCAGGCCGCGTTGCAACAGATGGGTTCAGCAGAGGTCACTTCTAAGACTCGCTCCTTCAAAGGGGAGGGAGTGGTCTGAGGCCTTTTCCAGAGATTTTGTTTACTCTTCTCCAGAGTCTTTTTCATCTGGTCAGTTCCTTCCTTTATTGCTGCTGCTTCATCAGACTCCCCCACCCTCCCACCCCCTGCTCCCCAAGAAGGAATGAGAATATTACCCTTTCAAATATGGTTTTTTTTTTTTTTTGTCTTTTTGCCTTATCTAGGGCCACACTTGTGGCATGTGGAGGTTCCCAGGCTAGGGGTCTAACAGGAGCTGTAGCCGCCGGCCTTCGCCACAGCCACAGCAACGCAGGATCCGAGCCGCGTCTGCAACCTACACCACAGCTCAAGGCAACGCCGGATCCTTAACCCGTTGAGCGAGGCCAGGGATGGAACCTGCAACCTCATGGTTCCTAGTCAGATTCGTTAACCACTGAGCCACGACAGGAACTCCTCAAATATGTTTTGGACCAAATAAGTTTTAAGTGAAGAAGTTTTACTCGTCCCCAGAATGGCTTCTGGGATGCCTCTGGGGAAGTTAATGGTCTCCTGGGTGGGGTCACAGCCCGACCTGGACAGGTGCTGTCCCTTGACCTTCCAGGGGATAACAGCCCACACCTGCTGAGCTCTTTGCTCCCCGAGTCTCCACAAGAGTAAGAGGAAGGGCCTATTTAATTCTCATCTTATGATGAGGTAACGGAGACACAGAAAGGTTAAGCAGAGCCTGACCTGTAACTGCCCGTTTGAAAAATCGCGGCCTTTTCCGCAGCCAGCCTTTCGCTGGTACCTAAGGGGTTCTGAAAGGTTGGCCCACACCTGGCCGCCAGTGCAACCTCTTGTGCTCCGGGAGCCTTGTTTTCAGGTGGAGGTGATGGGAGCACGAATCTCCCTGCTTAAATAGGACCCGCTTTAGGTGCTTCTACGTGAGTTAGCTCATTTCACCAGGAGGAGGCAGGGCCGCTGCCTGTCCTTGATCGAGAAAACGTCTTCCGTTCTCCAGGATTTCGTGTGTTAAGGTTAGGAAGCCCTAAGAGGAAGATAAAGCAACTTCAGCATCCTAAACATGTTTGGTCCTGAGCCCCTTTGTGTGGTCAGAAGCAAGGGCCACTGTTACATAAGACGCCTGTGAGATGCTGGTCTCGGTGACCTGAATGTTTGCCGTTTTTTTCCCAGGGTACGCATGTTAAATTTAGCTTATCACACTTTTTTGTTAATTGTAGAAAGAAGGAGCAAATCTGGGGACATGGTGTGGCTGAGCTACCGGAAGGGGTCGGCGGGCCGAGAGAGTCAGGAAGAGAAGGTGGCGGAGCACACGGGTAAGTGATTTAACCTCTCCCAGCCTCGAGTTTTGCATCCACGAAATGGGTCTGATGATACCGCCCTTCCGCCGTTGTGAGGAGGAAAAAGAAGGATGATCCTGGGCACGGGGTGTGTGTGTGTGTGGTCAACAGTGGCTGTTATTTATTCTCCTATTACCTTTTACGCTGTGCAGTGTCATCTTGGGGAAGTTTTAAGAAATGTGTAGTGGGGAGTTCCCACTGCGGTGCAGCAGAAACAGATCTGACTGGTATCCATGAGGATGCGGGTTCGATCCCTGGCCTCGATCAGTGGATCGGGGATCTGGGCATTGCCGTGATCTGTGGTGTAGGTCGCAGACGTGGCTCAGATCTGATGTTGCTGTGGCTGTGGTGGAGGCCGGCAGCTGTAGCTCCCATTCGACCCCTAGTTTGGGAGCTTCCATTCAGCCCTTAAAAAGCAAAAAAAAAAAAAAAAAAAGGAAAAAGAAAACTGCCTAGCCCTGTTTCTTTGACTCTAAAACAAGAGTCAGTGTTCTTAGGACTGCTGAACTGATAGAAAAAGCTGGCCCAGTGCCAGGCACTCAGTGGCTTCTTGATATGCGACGCTAACTTGCCGCCTGGCGGGCCCTGCCTCACACAGGGATTCCACCCCCGTCAGCACCCTTGCCTCCATCCTGCAGAACGTGGGTTCCAAGGACGCGAAAACCTCTCACCTCTTAATCCTTTTTCTGCCTTCTACTCAGGCTAATTCCTTTATCCTGGGTTCATTAAGCTCGTCCATCAAGCCTCACAGTCTGGGGAGGAGATGGTGGTTTCATTTCCATTTTTAGAATGCAGAGCACAAAGCACCGGGTGACTGAAGATCCTGCCTGACAGCACTCAGAAACGCATGGCAACTGCTGTCACCGAGCCCCTAATGCACTTGCTGCCACAGCCGGGGTTTCGTGACCTCTCACCAGGTGCCAGTTATAGCTGAGCTGCTGCTGGGTCTGGCTGGTGTAGGCAGAGTCCCTGTAATGCTCTTCGGTACAGAGGACCCGTCAGGACTCTGCAAAATCAAATAGTTCCGTGGTGAAGACTCACTTTCCCTTTTTTCTTTTTGAAGCACAAGATGGTAGATTGGGGAAAACATCGCAGATGAGAAAGAGTGAGCCCAGTTTTGCTCATAGGAGCTTCAGCGAGGTCTTGGCACGTAGAAGCAAAGCGGTGGAAGCTGGGTGGTGGACGCTTCTCTGTTTCCCTGCAATCCCACGCATGGTTTAAAGCATGACCAGTGTCTGAGCAGTTTTCCTGAATTTCCAATGGAAGGATGTAACAAACTAGGTCTTTTTGTTATGATTTAGACAACTTAGACTCCAATTTATTCTCTTCCTGGTTTGGTTATTAACATCAAGCAAAATAACACATATATTTTTAGAGTTCATAAGACACTGGCATCATTGTATAGACAATATTCCTTTAGGTTTAGATACTTAATGGACCTATACCAATGGCCCTTCATTCTCTCAGGCCCTTTTTTGTTTTTGTTTTTGTTTTTTATTTTTATTTTTTTATGATAGTTGATTTATAATATTAGCTAGGTCTTACAGAAACACCTATACAGGGTCAAAACTCGGTGAATTTGGTCTTGCAGTTTTGCCCCCAGGGCAGACATTCTGCCCATACCAACCGTTTTCTTTGGTGCAGAATCTGAAATTAAATCACGTGCGAAGTTCACATAAGTTTTTTACACATTGCCCGACACATGGTAAGGGCCTCAGAGTGGCAGCAAAGACTACGTAGTCTAGCAATTTTGAAAAAAAAAAAAAAAAAAAACAGTGTCTGCAACTTTGTAGATGTCTGCATTAAAAGAGAATTCTGAAAGCATTACGAAGCCACAGTTAGCTTGTTTTTTTTACTCAGTAGCGGAAATGGAGTTAATGAGAAATGCTAGTGGGGAAACTTCCTAATTGCAAGCCGCTTCTGTGAGATTTTGCTGTATTGGAAGTTTGTGGAGTTTGATATCTAGACATTTTACGTGCAACTGGTGCCCTCTAGTGACAGGGGGAAGCAGTCGCTGGCCATGTAGCGTGTCATTAGAAAGCCAAAATCTTCCCAAAGTATCCTTGCCCAAATTTACTAAGGGAGAGAAAGTGGAGAAGTTGGAAGGCAAAAAGGTGTTTTGGAGTGTCTTCCTAAGTCAGAAGGCAAATCCCAGCAGCCGTCTGGGGCTTACAGAATAAGGGTCTTAAATTCCTTGGAGGTTTCAGGTTTCTTCCAGAGATGAGAATGTCATTCTGCCAGTTATCTCCCAGAGCCTGCCTAGCACAGGAATTGAGTTTTTCTAGGCTGCCTCAGAGAACTCAGCTACCCCGTCCCCAAATCGCACAATTCTTCTTGTCTCTGAGAGGCCGTGGAATAACGCAGAACACAACTGTGCCACAATCCATAGCCACAGCAGGGCGTGGACCACTTGTGGGCTGAAATTCTTTGCAGCCAGCAGTGGATCAAGATTTCATCCGCTTCAGTATCCAGTGCGTGCAGGCTCGGTCCAAAGCCTTTCTTGTCATTGAAACAGCTTCTTGACCTGGAGGACCGTCTTTGCTAATGGTCCTGACACCATCTCAGGGAGGAGACCACACTCGTTCTGAGCTGGCATCACCAGGCTATGGGACATCTTCCTGCCTCAGTCCAAGCCTTGATCACTTCCCATTCTCTTGATGACTCTGTCTAGGTCTTTTAAGGTGGGGTCCCCTCTCCCTTGCTAATTAATGAATCTCTCACTACCGCTAGCTGTTTCTCCAAAAATACTATTACCTGGTGGTCTTCTAGTAAAAGAACAATAACATGAAATGATCCCATCCCACTTCTTGAGCTCCTTCTCCCATTTTCCCCGACACAGTGTCCTTGGCTGAACACACCACATGCTTGTCTTCCTGCTTTGCCCTCCACGCAGAGCAGCGTAGGCCCCTGGCCATCCTTCATGACCTGCAAATGTCATCATCTCTAGGAAGCCTCCCCAACATTCTCACATCTCCCACCCATGATCCCACATCTGCTTTTTTTTTTTTTTGTCTTTTTGCCTTATCTAAAGCTGCACCCCCGGCATATGGAGGTTCCCAGGCTAGGGGTCTAACAGGAGCTGTAGCTGCCGGCCTTTGCCACAGCCACAGCAATGCGGGATCCAAGCCGCGTCTGCAACCTACACCACAGCTCACGTCAACGCCGGATCCTTAACCCACTGAGCAAGGTCAGGGATCGAACCCACAACCTCATGGTTCTTAGTCGGATTCGTTAACCACTGAGCCACGACGGGAACTCTCCACATCTGCCTTGACAGCAGTGGTGCTTCTGGAGATCTCGGCAGCATGTGCATGTATGTGTCTCCACTTTGGCCCCCTCTAATAGAAAACTGGAGGATTACTTAATTTTTAAACATTTTTATTTTAGACTCTAAAATGCTATACACAAGAATTTGCTAAAACGAGAGCCATATAACTGAACGTGTTTATATTTTTATTGAGAAATAATTGACATATAACTGTTTGCAATTTACAACAAAATGTTTTGGTATTTGTCTCTATCGCAAAATAATCCAGGTAAGTCTAGCTCCCATCATCACCATACTTGGTTAAAATTTGTTTCCCGCCATGAGGACTTGAGTTCTCTAAGCAGATTTCACGTACAATTTTGTACCTCATTTAGTGGATGTATATTACATATGCATCAGTAGACTCTAATGAACTGTAGTGGCCATGCTACACATTTTATTCTCATGACTTATTTTATAAGTGGAGGTTGGTACCTTTTTGATAACCTTCACCCATTTCACCCACCCCGCCACCCTCTGCACTTGGTGCCACCAGTCTGTATCTGTGAGGGTTTTTTTTCTTTTTTCTGTCTCATTCTACACACAAGTGACATCATATGGTCTTTGTTTTTCTCTACTTACCTCGCTTAACATAATCAGGCTTATTTATTCATACGCCCCAGCGTTCCCTAGCATGTAGCAGTGCACACACACGAGGTAAATAGAACGTGATACAATTTTGAAGGTCAAGTTCAACTTCTCTCATCAGTCAAAATGGAAGGAGCATGAAATTCAGCCTTGTCAGGAGGCCTGGGTTTGAGTCTGACTTCCTAACCCCTCTTACTAGCTGTGTGCTCTTGGCAGGTAATTAACCTCGCATGTAGAATGGAGCTAGTAGTACCTTCCATGCAAAGTGAAGGCTAAATTAAGTAATTGATGTACAGTGCCCAGGAACATCTGGAACCAGGCGCCCATTGAACAGAACTGAATCTAATCCATCTGTTATATAATCAACATGGTATGTGATTAAGTGAGTTTATTCCTCCTGTTGCAACAGCTGAAATTCAGAAAAATCTAAATAATTACCTCGGATTTCATGAATATTTCTATTCTTTCCACCATGATTCCATGCACATTTTCGTTTGAACCTGACTCTTTGGCATAGACTGATTTTTTAAAACTAATGGAAGTTGATTCGCGGGGTGATTATTACTTCATGGAAATATTTGTCTTCCATTCCTTAGTTTTGTACTCAGAACCTAGGGTAAGGTGTGTTTTTACTACCAGGCAATTTAATCTCTTTTCCTTTTCTTCCCCTTCTCACCTTCTATATATCTACTGGGGCCAAGTCAGCTTAAAAAACAAAGTCATACAAGCAGACTTCTACGCCATCATCATCTTGCCTCACAAACTCTTGCTGGCAACATGCATTTCATACAGCCAGAGTGGAGTGTTCTGAAAGAGACAGACTCCAGGTCCCTAATTGACTGCCCTCCTTTTGCATAGCATCAGAATCCTAAAACATCGCCTGGGTGGCTGGCTGGCTGACTGTCAGGAGGCTGCAGCAATGCAGAAAGGGTCCAGGAAGGGGAAGTTAGTGACAGGTCCCTGCTGACACGCATACTTGCCTACACATTCTTTAAGCATTTCACATAGGCAAAGAAACGGGGGAAAAAACCCAGCTTGCCAGCACACCATTACGCCAATCTGAAAATGTGATATTAAGTTTTCCTTAAGTGTTCTTTCCATGACAAGCCCTGCTAATTGGTGCTTCAGAAGTACTTCAGTTTTTATGTTACAGGAGGGACTAAAAAATCTAACTGGCTAGGTTTGTTGGAAACATTTGAATTATTTTCTACCTGTTGTTGCCGTGTTAACTAAAGTAGTGAAAAGAAGAACCGTTGGAGGTAGAGTTTTAGGCTCATGCATTCGGTCACAATTTTTCATGAAGTGTGAGGATTTATTCTGGTTACAACAACCCTCCAAAGGCAGACAAGGAGAAACCTCATCTTTGCACCGTTGGGAAGAAAGTGTGGATGAAACAGCCCAATAGTAGGGAAATAAAAAAAAATAGGTAATCTAAGTGAGAGACAGTCGAATTAAACTCTGGTCTCAGTATCGATTAATACACATTATGGAGTATTCCATGCAGTACCAGCAAAAACCAGATTTTTGAGTTTAGTTGATACCAACCCACCCTTTGGGGCCCCCACCACACCCATCCATCACAGAGCGCTCCCCATTTTAAAAACTCTCGGAAGAACTGACATGTAGATCTGTACCGTCTGATCGATTCCAACAGGTCACAGCTGGGAGCCCAAAGGCTGGCTCCCAACCCCCTGTCATAATTTTATTTGGTCCAAGTTTTAAGAATTAGGCAAATTTATTTAAAAATCCAGACGTCTGAATTCGTGGGGTTGGGAGGGACATATCTTGCCACGCCAGGGCCTACACGCCAGGGTCCCATGGCAACAGTCAGATGAAGCTGAGAGCACCTGTCCCTTGTGGGTGGGTTATGTGTTTGCCAGGCCAGCCCTTCCCCCCTTCCGACCTCTGTGGCCTCCTTCAGCCCTGCAGGCACTGACTTTGCCTGTGATGATTTACAAGAGCTTTTTAATATAGTGGTAATTAGTTTTTCACAGTTCTTGGGGATAGAAGTTCAAGGTAACTGCAGGGTGCTTCCCTCTGGGGCCTCCTTGGCTGGCAGATGACGGTTTTCTCCCTGTGTCTTGACACGGCCTTCCCTCGTGCCTCTGTCCGAACCCCTTCGTACAAGGTCACAGGTCGTACTGGCTTATGACCCACCCTAATGACCTCGCTTTAACTTAATTGTCTTTAAAGACCTTATTTCCAAGTACCTCTGCATTCTAAAATACGGGATTTAGAACTTCAACATTTGAAATTTGAGAGGGGCCTGATTCAGCCCTTTACAACTTCAAAAAATAACAAGGCGAATGTCAAGTTCAGTCTGTTCTGCTACTGTCCACATTTCTGTAGCAATTAGCTTTTAAAAAGAAAAATGGTGAATGGCTACATATTGTCTGTGTAAACTAGAAGGGCTTACTGGTTTATGGAACTAAGTAATAGCCCCTAAATGCAAAAATCACACACTCAGACGTGAGCAGCACGCTCTGGAGGGTGCTATGCTGGTTTCCACTTCAGCCGATGCTTTTCCCTTTACCTTAGATGAGACCCTGCTGTGACTTGAAAGAGCTTACTGAATAGTTCTCCCTGAGCATTCTGCATTTTGTCCTTTTTCCATAACTCAGCCACCTCAACCCTTTATTATTACCTTCCCTTTCCATCAAGCTACCTCCACCGTTTCTTAAATTAAGATATAATTGACTTTGTATGCTATATATAATTGACACTATAATAAACATGTTAGTTTCAGGTGTGCTACGGTTCAGAAGTTGTATATATGGTGAATGATGATGCAGTTAATATCCATCACCACAGTTAACATTTTTTCCCTGTGGTAACCAATATTTATTCTTTTAGTAATTTCCACGTATAGAATATGGTATCATGAACTGTAGTCACCATGCTGTACATCATATCCCTGTTACTTACTTATTTTATAACCGATAGTTGTAACTTTTGAACACCTTTCACCTGTTTCACCTACATCCCAACTCTGGCAACCACCAAGATGTTCTCTGCGTCTATGAGTTTGATCTCGTTTTGTTTTTGTTATTTCTCCAAATTTCGCATGTGAGATCTTACAGTATTTGTCTTAGCATAATACCCTCTGGCTCCATCCATGATGTTGCAAATGGCAATATTTCCTTTTTTATAGCCAACTAATACTCCATCGTGTATTTATACCACTTCTTCTTTATCATTGGACACGTAGATTGATTCCAAGGCTTGGCTATTGTATATATTGTTGCCATGAACATGAGGATGAAGATAGCTTTTCAAGTTAGTTTTTTGTTCCTCTTTAGCTAAGTGACTGGAAGTGGAATTAATGGGTTACATGGTAGTTGTACTTTTAACTTTGGGAAGAGCCTCCATACTGTTTTCCACAGTGACTACAGAAATTTACATTCCGATCAACAGTACATCAATATTCCCTTTTCTCCACATCCTTGCGAATTTTTTTTCAGTTTTATTGAAATGTAATTGACATCAACCAATATGTGAGTTTTGGTGTACACCGTTACAGTGGTTTGGCTTAAATATATTGTGAAATGATTTCCACAGTAAGTTTAGTTAGCATACCTCATCTCATTTAGAAACAATAAAAAAGGAATCGAAAAAGAAAACCATTTTTGTTGTGATAACTCTTTGGGACGTATTTTCTTAACAGCTTTCATATATTATCATACCTCTGTGTTAACGATAGTCGTCCTTAGTCCTATTCATCTTGTAACTGAAAGCTTGCACGTTGTAACCACTTTCATCCAGCTCTCCCTACCCCCAACCCCCGTCTTTGGTTACCACAAATCTGACCTCTTTTTCAACAAGAATTTTGAATATTGCTGTTGCTGTTACTGTTTTGTGGTTCCATATATAAGTGAGATTATACAGTATTTCTTTCTTTTTTTATTTAGCATAATATCCTCAAGGTCCAACCATGTTGTTGCACATGCCAATATTTTCCTTCTTTTTAAATGAAGTAATATTCCATTGTGGTTATGTACCGCATCTTCTTTGTCCATTCATTCCTCAGTGGATGCTTAGGTTGCTTCCGTGTCTTAGCCATTATAAATAATGCTACTATGAACACTGGGGTGCATAAGTAAATGGAATCATTTTCTTTATGTCTTTTGTAGATAATCACTGTGAGTGTATAGAGAAAATCACTGATTTTTGTATATTAAGTTTATGTTTTGCTGCTTTACTCAGTTGGATGATTCGATCTAAATTTGAGGGTGGAATCTTAGGGATTTTCTTTTTTGTTTGGTTTTTTGGGTTTTTTTTTTACATTTTTCAGCTTTTATTGGATATAGTTGATTTACAGTGTTGTATTAGTTTCAACTGTGCAGCACAGCGAATCAGTTATACAAACACTGAGTAGACCTCCCTTTGCTGTACAGTAGGTCCTTGTTAAGTTATCTATTTTGTACATGGTAGTGTGTATGTATTAATCCTATCTTCTCAGTTTATCCCTCTCTCTAGTGCTTTCCTCTTTGGTAAGTTCAATTTCAAAATCTGTACATTTCTTTCTATTTTATAAATAAGTTCTTTTGTATGATTTTACTAGATTCCACATCTAATGATGACATCAAATGATACTTATCTTTGACTTACTTTGCTTAGTATGATAATCTCTAGGTCTATCCATGTTGCAGCAAATGGCTTTATTTCATTCTTTTTTATGGCTGAGTAATATTCCATTGCATATATATACCACCTATGCTTTATCCATTCCGCTGTCAGGGGACATTTGGGTTGCTTCTGTGTCTTGCCTATTGTAAATAGTTCTGCAGTGAACATTGGAGTGTATGTATCTCTTCAAATTATGGTTTTCTCTGGATAGATGCCCAGGATGGGGATTGCTTGATTATGTGGTATTTTTATCTTTAGTTTTTTAAGGAACCTCCATGCTGTTTTCCATATGGCCGTACCAATTTATATTCCTACCAACACTGTAGAATCGGTTCTCTTTTAACTACACCTTTTCCAGCATTTATTGTTTACAAACTTTTTGATGATGGCCACTCTGACTGGTGTGAAGTGATACCTCATTGAAGTTTTGATTTGCATTTCTCTAATAATTAGTGAGGTGGAGCTTCTTTTCGTGTGTTTTTGGCCATCTCTGTGTCTTCTTTGGAGAAATTCTATTTAGATCTTTTGCTTATTTTTTGATTGAGTTTTTTTTTGATATTGAGCTATGTGAGCTGTTTTAATATTTTGGAAATTAATCCCTCAGCAGTAGCATAATCTGAAAATATTTTCTCCCCTTCTGTGGTTGTCTTTGTATTTTGTTTATGGTTTCCTTTGCTGTACAAAAGCTTTTAAGTTGAATTAGGTCCCATTTTGTTTATTTTTGTTTTTATTTTCATTAGTTCATGAGGTAGATGCAAAAAACATATTGCTGCTATTTGTATTAAAGAGTGTTTTGCCTGTGATTTACTCAGAGTTTTATAGTATGCAGTTGTACATTTAGGTCTTTAATTTACTTTATTTTTGTATGTGGTATAATATATTTTGTGTTTTTTTATATATGGTGTTCTAATTTCATCCATTCACGTGTAGCTGTCCATGGTATGGCCATTTTAAAAATATTAATTATTCCAATCCGGGAGCATGGGATATCTTTTCATTTTTATATTATTATTTTTTCATTAATAAAGGAATCCATTTAGTTTACCTTATTAATGTTATAGTGTATAAGTCTTTCATGTCCTTGGTCAGGTTTGTTGCTGGGTATTTTATTTTTAGGGTGTAATTTTAGAAGTTTTTTTTATATTCCTTTTCTAATATTTCATTTTTTTAATATAATGATTTTTATTTTTCCATTATAGCTGGTTTACAGTTTTCCGCCAATTTTAACTGTACACCATGGTGATCCAGTTAAGTGTACATATATAAATTCATCACAAGTGATTAGACATAGTTCCTGGTGCTATACAGTTGGATCTCCTTGCTTTTCCATCCCAAAGGCAGTAGTCTACGTCTATTAACCCCAGACTCCCATACCATCCCATTTTCTCCCCCTCCCCCTTGGCAACCACAAGTATGTTCTCCAAGTCCGTGATTTTCTTTTCTGTGGAGAGGTTCATTTGTGCAGTATATGAGATTCCAGATATAAGTGATAGCATATGGTATTTGTCTTTCTCTTTCTGGCTTACTTCACTCAGTATGGGAGTCTCTAATTCTATCCATGTTGCTGCAAATGGCATTATTTTATTCTTTTTTATAGCTGATTAGTATTCCATTGTGTATATATACTACATTTCCTAATGCATTCATCTGTTGATGGACATCTGGGTTTTTTCCACATCTTGGCTATAGTGAATAGTGCTGCAATGAACATGCGTGTGCATGTGTCTTTTTCAAGGAAAGTTTTGTCCGGATATATGCCCAAGAGTGGGATTGCTGGGCCATATGGTAGTTCTATGTATAGATTTCTAAGATATCTCCATACTGCTTTCCATAGTGGTTGTACCAGCTTACATTCCCACCAACAGTGCAGGAGAGTTCCCTTTTCTCCACACCCCCTCCATCATTTGTTGTTTGTGGACTTCTTAATGATGGCCATTCTGACTGGTGTGAGGTGGTATCTCATGGTAGTTTTGATTTGCATTTCTCTAATCATCAGTGATATTGAGCATTTTTTTCATATGCTTGTTGTCCATCTGTATATCTTCTTTGGAAAAATGTCTATTCAGGTCTTTTGCCCATTTTTCAATTGGTTGTTGGCTTTTTTGGTGTTGAGTTGTATAAGTTGTTTGTATATTTTAGAGATTAAGCCCTTGTCAGTTGCATCATTTAACACTATTTTCTACCATTTTGTAAGTTGTATTTTTGTTTTCTTTTCAGTTTCCTTTGCTATACAAAAGCCTGTCAGCTTGATTAGGTCCCATTGGTTTATCTTTGCTTTTATTTCTGTTGCTTTGGGAGACTGACCTGAGAAAACATTTGTAAGGTTGATGGCAGAGAATGTTTTGCCTATGTTCTCTTCCAGAGTTTAATGGTGTCTTGTCTTATATGTAAGTCTTTAAGCCATTTTGAGTTTATTTTTTGTGCATGGTATGAGAGTGTGTTCTAGTTTCATTGATTTGCATGCAGCTGTCCAGGTTTCCCAGCAATACTTACTGAAAAGACTTTTTCCCATTTTATGTTCTTGCCTCCTTTGTCAAAGATTAATTGACCGTAGGTATCTGGGTTTGTTTCTGGGTTCTCTATTCTGTTCCATTGGTCTGTATGTCTGTTTTGATACCAGTACCACAGTGTCTTGATTACTGTGGCCCTGTAATATTGCCTGGAGTCTGGGAGAGTTATGCCTCCTGCTTGGTTTTTGTCCCTCAGAATTGCTTTGGCAATTCTGGGTCTTTTGTTGTTCCATGTAAATTTTTGGATTGTTTGTTCTAGTTCTGTGAAGAATGTCATGGGTAATTTGATAGAGATTGCATTGAATCTGTAGATTGCTTTGGGTAGTATGGCCATTTTTACAGTATTAATTTTTCCAGCCCATGAGCATGTGTTATCTTTCCTTTTTTTTTTTTTTTTTGTATCTTCTTTGATCTCCTTGATTAATGTTTTGTAGTTCTCTGCATATAAGTCTTTCACTTCCTTGGTCAGGTTTATTCCCAGGTATTTGATTTTTTGTGGTGCTATTTTAAAAGGTAAAGTATTTTGGTATTCCTTTTCTTATATTTCATTGTTAGTATATAGAAATGCAATTGATTTCTGAAGGTTAACCTTATATCCTGCTACTTTGCTGAATTTGTTGGTCAGTTCAAGTAATTTTTGGGTTGAGTCCTTGGGGTTTCCTGTATATGGTGTCATGTTATCTGCATACAGTGACAGTTTTACCTGTTCTCTTCCTATTTGAATACCTTTTATTTCTTTTGTTTGTCTGATTGCTGTAGCTAGGACTTCCAATACTATGTTGAATAACAGTGGTGAGAGTGGGCATCCTTGTCTTGTTCCAGATTTTAGTGGGAAGGCTTTCTGCTTTTCTCCATTGAGTATTATAATTGCTGTGGGGTTTGTCGTAAATGGCTTTTATATGTTAAGGAAAGTTCCCTGAATACACACTTTGGTAAGAATTTTGACCATGAAAGGATGTTGGACTTTGTCAGATGCTGTTTCTGCATCTTTTGAGATGATCATGTGGTTTTTGACTTTTCTTTTGTTAATGTGGTGTATGACCTTGATTGATTTGCATGTGTTGAACCATCCTTGTGCACCTGGGATGAATCCCACCTGATTGTGGTGTATGATCTTTTTTATATGTTGTTGGAGTTAGTTGTCTAAAATTTTGTTGAGAATTTTTACATCTACATTCATGAAAGATATTGGCCTTTAGTTTTCTTTTTTGGTGGTATCTTTGTCTGGTTTTGGAATTAAGGTGATGCTGGCATCATAGAATGTCTTTGGGAGTGTTTCTTCTTCTTCAACCATTTGGAAAAGCTTAAGGAGAATGGGTATGAGTTCCTCTTTGTATGTTTGGTAGAATTCACCTGTGAAGCCATCTGGTCCTGGGCTTTTATTTGTAGGGAGTGTGTTTATGACATACTCAATTTTATTTCTAGTGATTGGTCTGTTTAGTTGATCTGTTTCTTCTTGATTCAGTTTTGGCAGGGTATAAGTTTCTAGAAAGTTGTCCATTTCTTCTAGGTTGTCAGATTTGTTGGTGTACAATTGTTCATAGTATTCTCTCATGGTTTTTTGTATTTCTGTAATATCCATTGTGACTTCTCCTTTTTCATTTCTTTTTTTGTTTATTTGGGTTTTTTCTGTCCTCTTCTTAGTCTAGCCAGAGTTTTGTCAATTTTGTTTAGCTTTTCAAATAACCAACTCTTGGTTTTAATGATTTTTTTCTATTGTTTGAATATCTATTTTATTAATTTCCTCTCTGATCTTTATGATTTCCTTCCTTCTGCTGACTTTAGGGATTTTTGTTTGTTTGTTTATTCTTCTTTTTCTAATGCATTTAGGTTATGGGTTAAGTTGTTGCTTTGAGATTTTTCTTCTTTTTTCAGGAAGGCCTGTAATGCTATGAATTTCCCTCTGAGCACTGCTTTTGTGGCATCCCATAGATTTGGAGTGGCTGTGTTCATTATCATTTGTCTCAAGGTATTTTTTAATAACTTCTTTATTTACTCATTGATCCATTCGTTTTTTAGTAGCATGTTGTTTAGTCTCCATGTAGTGTGTTTTTTTCTCATCTCATTTGCTGTGGTTGATTTCTAGTTTCATGCCTTTGTGGTCAGAGAAGATAGTTGAAATAATTTCTATACTCTTAAATTTGTTGAGGTTAGCTTTGTGCCTCAATACGTGATCTGTCCTTGAGAATGTTCCCTGTGCACTTGAGAAGAATGTATATTCTGATTTTTTTGGATGTAATGTCCTGAAAATGTCAGTTAGGTCTAACTTGTCTATTCTGTCATTTAGGATCTCTGTTGCCTTACTGATTTTCTGCCTAGAGGATCTGTCCGTTGATGTGAGTGGAGTGTTAAAAGTCTCCTACTATTATTGTATTCCCATCTCTTTCTCCTTTTATGTCTGATAGTACTTGTTGTAGGTACTTGGGTGCTCCTATATTAGGGACATATATATTGACAATTGTAATATCCTTTTCTGAATGGGTCCTTTAGCCATTAAATAGTGTCCTTCTTTGTCTTTCTTTATGGCCTTCATCTTAAAGTCTATTTTGTCTGATATGAGTATTGCAACTCCTGCTTCCTTTCTTGTCCATTGGCATGAAATGTCTTTTCCCATCCCCTCACTTTCAATCTATCTATGTCTTTTGCCCTAAGGTGAGTCTCTTGTAGGCAGCAGATTGTAGGTTTTTGCTTTTTTATCCAGTCTACCACTCTGTGTCTTTTGATTGGAGCATTCAGTCCATTGACATTTCAGGTAGTTATTGATAGATATGTATTTATTGCCATTTTAGACCTTGTTTTCCAATTGATTCTGTGTTTCTCTTTTCTTTTTTTTAGTTGGGTGGTTTCCATTTATTTTATGCTTGAGTGCTTTTCTTTTCAGTATTTGTGGATGTGATGTTCCACTTTGATTTGTGGTTGCCCTATTTTTTAAGTATGTTAACACGTTCTTATATCTGCTTGCTGTAGCCTGATAGCCATATAGGCTTAAACACATCATTAAAAATTTTTTTAAGTTAAAAAAAGTCTATATTTTCTTATTTTCCCTCCCCATAATGTATGATTTTATTGTCTTTTTTTTAATTTTTTTTTTTTAGCATCTTCATGTTTAGATCTCTATGCTGGGTTATTTGAATGATTGCTTTCCATTTGCAGTTTCCTCAATTCTATTTCTTACTTTGTACCTTTTTTTTTAATAGGAACTCTTTCAGCACTTATTTTAGAAAGGGTTTAGTATTGCTTTACTCTTTTAGCTTTTGTTTGTTGGAGAAATATTTCCCCTTCTATTTTAAATGATATTCTTGCTGGGTAGAGTATTCTAGTTTGCAAATTTTTTCCTTTCAGCACTTAAATGTATCTTGCCACTCCCTTCTGACCTATAGTGTTTCTGTAGCGAAATCAGCTAACAGCCTTATGGGGGATCTCTTATAATTAACGCTTTGCTTTTCTCTTGCTGCCTTTAAGATCCTCTCTTTATCTTTAATTCTTGCTATTTTTAATATAATATGCCTCGGTGTGGGTCTGTTTGGGTTCAACTTGTTTGGGGCCCTTTGTGCTCCCTGTATCTTGGTGTCAGATTTCTTCAGATTTGGAAAGTTTTCAGACATAATTTCTTCAAATATATTTTCAATCCCCTTTTTCTTCTCTTTCTGGAATTCCTATTATGCATAAATTGGGCCATTTTATATTATCCCATAGATCTCTTATATTGCTTTCATGTTTCTTCATTTGGTTTTCTGTCTGCTGTCCTGATTGTGTGATTTCCATTATTCTATCTTCCACATCACTAATTCGTTCCTCTGCATTATTCAAACTGCTCTTTAATGCCTTCAGCTCAGTCTGCATCTCTGCAAGTGAGTTTTCTAGCTTTTCTTGGCTCATCCCTATATTTTCCAGTTCCTTTCTAAGGGAATCTGCATTGCTGTTTTTATCTTCTCTTAATTCCTTGATATTCAGCCTTAATTCCTCAAGTATGTTCACTACCTCCCTTCTGAACTCCATTTCTGTCAGATTTCAGAGGTCTGTTTCATTGTTGGCTGCTTTAGATGACTTGTCCTGTTCTTTTAATTGGGAATGGTTTCTGAGCTTCTTCATCTATCTTATGGTTTTCTTTTTCTGTGAGTTTGGGGAAACCACACTGTAGTATTGTAAGGCTACTTGTAGGCAAGAGCGCCCCTTTGTATTTTTTTGGTGGGGTTACTATTTTTGGTGTGGGAGTTTGAATATTTGGTGTCTCTTTCTTCCGTGTGAGCAGGCTGTTATTTTCCCGTGCTCCATGTCTTTTCAGGGAGAATGAAGCAATGGATAGGACCAGCAGTTTGTGTCTGGTCTCTGGGCTCTCAACAGCAGCAAGGACCTGCAGGAAGGTGGCACTGGCTACTCCTAGTTGCAGGGCCCTGGGAAGTAGTAATGAGCTCTAGGCAGATCTATCAGGTGTCCAGAGCAATTGGCAGTAGCAGCAGCAGGATGTGTGAGTTCCCAGGGGAGTGACAGCCACAGCAGCTAGTGTTTGATTGCAAAGCCCTCCTCTGAGGTGACTGGAACCACAGGTAGTACCTGTTCAGGGACTCATAGTGGTTGCAGGCCACGTTCGTCTCTAGGGCCGGTGATAACTGTGGAGGTTTGCCCCCTCCACCTGTAGTCCATGCATGAAGCAACCCATCTCACTTAGCCCACATAGGAGGTTCTGTACAGGTTGTTCCTAGTTGCAGGGTCCTGGGAAGTGATAGAGTGGTGTTCAGTCCCAGTGCTCTCCTCTGTAGTGCCCTTGAGATGACTGGGGCTGCAGGTGTTACCTATTGATGGACCCCTAGTGGTAACATGTCATTCCCATGTCTGGAGCCAGAGATAACTGTTGTGGTTTGCCTCTGCCTCCTGTAGACCATGCAGGAAGTACCTCGTCCTGCTTAGCCACTACAGGATGTGCTGCACAAGGTGCTCTTAGTTACAGGTTCCTGGGAAGGGACAGGCATCTGGGCACTGCCCAGAATATTTGGCAGTGGCGGGTATGCTCTGAGGGGAGCGAGAGCAACAGCAGGTGGTGTTCCATCGTGATGTCCTTCTCTGTGGTGTGCTCTGAGGTGTTTGGGGCTGCAAGTGATTTTTGTTCAGGTGTCCCCTGTGGCAGTGGGACACGCCCTCCTCTGGAGTCAGAGATAACTGTGATGATTTGCTCCTGCCTCCTGCAGGGCACCAGGAAGCACCCTGTCCCACTTAGACCACAAAGGGGATGCTTCACCAGCTGCACCTAGTTGTATGGACTTGAGAGGGGACAGCAAACAAGTGTCTGTGTGCTGCCCTGAGGGTTTGGCAGTGGCAGCTGCAGGGCAGGTGTGTTCCCAGGGGAGTGATAGCCACAGTCTCTGGTGCTTGGTAGACCCCGTGTCGCAGTTAGCCCTCTGATGCCCTTAGCCCACACTAGTTGTGCCTGGTCACCAGTAGACTGCACAAGAAGTGCTCAGTCTCCAGTATAGGAGCAAAAGTCTTATGGATGGTTGCTCCAGAGATGCTGGACCACTGTGGACAAGCAAGCAACCTCCGTGTTGTGGGCAGTCTGTGCCCCAGGAAGCCTGGTCTGCTGTGGTCCAGCAAGCTGCTTCCTCTTGCAGGTGAATTGTGCCCAGAGACATCTGATCCACAGCAGTCTAGCAAGGGGCTTCTGGTAGCACCGCCCAGGTAGGGCATGTCCAGAAGACACCAAGACAACAGCAGTCTAGCAAGCAGCCTCAGCTACCCAGCTACTGTGGTTTGCTCTTGGGTCACGCTACCCTTTGCAAGGTCCCTCTGGCTGCTGGAGTTTTGTGCTTAATCTGACCAGCTCTTTGCACTTGAGTCACCCCGCCCCCCTGCCAGCTAGCCTCAGGCTGCTGGAGGCCCTGCCCGATCCATCCCTCCCTCTGTGCTGGTTCAGGGTGCTTCCTATGGTGGTCAGCCCCTCCTCTTTTCCCCCTCCCCAACAATGGAGCCTTGCCTCTCCTGCAGGACCAGACCTTCCCAGTTCCCTCTGTCCTGGCATTCCACTCCCCAGCCCATAGAGTATCATTCTCCCACCTGTGGTGCACTGGTCCCTAGCCCTCTAGGCCGTCTCCACACTGCTAACCCCAGCCCTCTTCTGGGGACTGACCTCCAGAGCCTAAGTCTCAGCTCCCAGCCCCCACCTGAGCATCTCAGGCTGTGGTGTCTGTGCAGGTGTTCAGATGGTCTGTGTGAAGTTCTCACTCTGCTTTGCTGTTCTCAGTCCAGCTGCTGCACTATTCTCTGGCTTTGAGGTCCTTCCAGCTCAGCTGATCTTTCCATAGATTAGGTGGCTTCCCAGGGTGCGGGGACCTTTTCTCCTTCACAGCTCCCTCCCTGGAGTGCTGGTGCCATCCTGATTACTTTTCTCTCTCTCTCTCTCTCTTTTTCTGTTGTTCTACCCAGTTATGTCAAGAGTTTCTTGCAGTTTTTGGTAGTTTAGTTCTGCCAGCATTCAGTTGATGTTTTGTCCAAGTTGTTTTACATTTAGATGTGTTTTTTTGATGTGTTTGTGGGAGAGGGTGAGGGTGACCACTTAATCCTCTGCCAGCTTGCTGCAACCCCTGTTCTTCTTTTTCTAATTCATTTAGGTGGTGGGTTGTCAATTTGAGATTTCTTTTCTTTTTTGAGGAAGGTCTGTATTGCTGTGAATTTCCCTCTGAGCACTGCTTTTACAGCATCCCATAGATTTGGTGTGGTTGTGTCTTCATTATCATTTGTCTCAAGGTATTTTTAATATTTCATTGTTAATACACATAAATGCAACTGATTTCTGAATGTTAATCCTTTATCCTACTACTTTGCTGAATTCACTGATCAGTTAGAAGAGTTATTGTGTAGAGTCCTTTGGGTTTTCTATATACAGTATCATGTCATCTGCATAGAGTGACAATTTTACCTCTTCTCTTCCAATTTGGTTACCTTTTATTTCTTTTGTTTTTCTGCTTGCTGTGGCTAGGACTTCTAACACTATGTTGAATAAAAGTGCTAAGAGTGGGCATCTGTGTCTTGTCCAGATTTTAGTGGGAAGGCTTTCAACTTTTCTCCATTGATTATTATATTTGTTGTGGGTTTGTTGTAAATGGCTTTTATTATGTTAAGGTATGTTCCTTCTATACACACTTTGTTAAGAACTTTTATCATGAATGGATTTTGGGTTTTGTGAAGTGCTTTCTCTGAATCTATTGAGACAATCATGTAGTTTTTTATCTTTCTTTTGTTAATAGATGTATGATGTTGATTGATTTTTGTGTATTGAACCATCCTTGTGAACTTGGGATGAACCCCACTTGGTCATGGTGTATGATCTTTTTTATGTGTTGTTGGATTCCATTGGCTCAAATTCTGTTGCAAATTTTTATGTCTATATTCATCAGAGATGTTGGCTTCTAATTTTCTTTTTTGGTAGTATCTTTGTCTCATTTTGGTATTAGGGTGATAGGGCTGTTCCTTCTTCTTTAATTTATTGGAAAAGTTTAAGGAGGATGGGTATAAGTTCTTTGTATATTTGGCAGAATTCGCCTGTGAAGCCATCTGGTCCTGGACTTTTGTTTTTAAGGATTGTTTTTATTACATATTCAATTTCATTTCTAGTGATTGGTCTGTTCAGTTGATTTTTTTTTCTGAAATAGACTGTCATTTCCGTTCACATGAAATATCTTTTTCTATCCCCTCATTTTCAATTTATATATGTCCTTTGCCCTAAGGTGAGTTTCTGGTAGGCAGCATATTGTAGGCTTTTATTTTTTTTAATCCAATCTCCCACTCTGTGTCTTTTGGCTGGAACATTCAGTCCATTGACATTTAAGGTAATTATTGATAAATATATATTTTTTGCCATTTTAAATCTTCTTTTCCAGTTGATTCCATGTTTCTCTTTGGTTCCTTTCTCTTTTTGGTTGGATGACTTCCTTTTATTTTATGCTTGTGTCCTCTTCTTTTTAGTTTTTGTGATCATATTGTTTGGTTTTGATTTGTGGTTGTCCAGTTTTTCATGTAGGTTAGCCCCTTCCCATATCTGCTTGCTTTAGCCTGATAGTCATATAGGCTCAAACACATTCTAAAAAAAAAAGCTAGATTTTCTTAGTTTCTTTCCACACATTTTATTATTTTGATGTCCTTTTTTACATTTTCGTGTTTATCATTTTGCTATTCCTTATGTTTATCATCATTTTTGTAAATAGGTTTATTTTTTTTTCTTTTAGATCTGTATGCTGGCTTAAAGTGATTGCTTTCCAATTGTGATTTCCTCCACCCTATATTTTCCTACTTCTTTCCTATTTAGAGGAGACCTTCCATATTGCTTTGAGAGTGGGTTTAGTATTGCTGTATTCTTTTAATTTTTTGCTCATCAGAAATTGTTTATTTCTCCTATTTTAAATGATAGTATTGCTGGGCAGAATATTCTAAGCTGCAGATTTTTCCCTTTTAGAACTTTGAATTTATCTTGCCATTCTCTTCTGGCCTGTAGTGTTTCTATAGAGAAATAGCTGATAACCATATGGGGGTTACCTTATAATTAACTTTTTTGTTTTTTTCTTGCTATCTTCAGAATCCTCTTATTATGTTTAACTTTTGCCATTTTTATTATAGTATGTCTTGGTGTAAGTCTGTTTGGGTTCAATTTGTTTGGGGCTCTCTGTGCTTCTTGTATCTAGATATCTGTTTCCTTTTTTAGATTTGGATAGCTTTTAGCCATAACTCCCTGAAATGCATTTTTCAAGCTCCATTTCTTTTTCTTCTCCTTCTGGAATCCATATTATGCGTAGGTTGGCACACTTTATATTATCCGTTAGAGCCTTTGTATTGCTTTCATGTTTTTTTTCTTTTCATTTGGCATTCTGTCTGCTATTCTGATTGGGTGATTTCCATTATTCTGTCTTCTAAGGTCACTTATTCATTCCTCTGCACTACTCACTCTGCTGTTCTATGCCTTTAACTCAGCTTTCATCTCTGCAAATGAATTTCCTAACTTTTCTTAGCTCCCCCTTATAGTTTCTGATTCCATTTTAAAGTAGTCTGCATTACTGTTACTACCTATTCTTAATTCCTTCAGTATTTTCATTGCCTTCTTTTTGAACTTGGCATCTGTTTGACTGCATTGGTCTCTTT
Source organism: Catagonus wagneri (assembly GCA_004024745.2). Lineage (NCBI taxonomy): Eukaryota > Metazoa > Chordata > Mammalia > Artiodactyla > Tayassuidae > Catagonus > Catagonus wagneri. The sequence goes on along the minus strand of PVHT020004020.1, from coordinate 44,780,784 downwards.
CATGTTTGCTCCTTCAGGGGAATTCTCCTGTTCTTTTAACTGGGGATGATTCCTGTGCTTCTTCCTTTTGCTTATATTTTTCTTACTCTGTGGGTTTAGGGAAAACAATTATCTACTGTAGTCTTAGAGGACTATTTATGTGCCGCAGCATTCCTGAGTAGCTTGTGAGGGTTTACTATTTTTTTTGGCCAGAGGGCTGTTTTTGTTTTGGATGTTAGATGTCTCTTTCCTCACAGTGTGAGGGCTATTATCCCCTTGTGCTGGCTTATGACCTGCATGTGCTTCCAGGGAAGCAGTGGGGGTAATGGGTGACACCTGCAGGCAGCACCTGGTCCCTGGGCTCTTGGCAGTCAGTGGCAGTGACCTCTCAGGGAGGTGGTAGTAGTTCCCAGAGCCCTTTGCAGTGTTAGTGGCATTCTGTGTGAATTTCCAGGGTAGTGGTGGCAATGGGCTGCACTCAGTTGCTGGGCCCTCGGCAACCCCTGCAGCCTCTGAAGTGACTGAGGCTTCATGTGGTGCCTAGTAATGGAACCCTTAGGGATGGCAGGCTGTACCCACCTCAGGAGTCCAAGATGACTGCAGCAGTTTGCCCCTGCCCCATAGCTCATGCAAGAGTCAGCCCGCTACCCAAGAGCGCATGCTTACATAGAGAAAGAAGTTACTATGGCTCTCTAGCCCCTCTTCCTCTTGCACTCCCCACCAGTGACACCTTGCTTCTCTGGTGGGCCCAGGCCTCCTCCCACATTCCCTTGGCAGGGACACATCACTTTCTAGCCCCCTCAGACTATTTCTGCAAAGCCAACCCTAGTCCTCTCCCTGGAACTGACTTCCATAGCCTGTCTCAGTACCTAGCCCACGCCCAAGTGTTTCAGGCTGTGTTATGCTGGCCAGCGGTGCTGATGGTCTGTGTGACTCCCTCTCAGCTTTGCTCTTTTCAGACTGGCTGCTGCACTTTTCTCTAAGGCTTTGAGGCTCTCCTCCATCCTGGCTGGTCTCCTTGTCAGTTAGGCACCCCTGGGTGCAAATTGCCTTCCTCTTTCACAGCTCTCTCTCAGGAGTGCTGGTCCCATCTTGATTTTTTTTCTTCTCTTCTTTCTTTTTCTTTTTGTTCAATCCAGTTATGTGGAGGGTTTCTTGCCCTTTTTGAAAGTCTGAGTGAATCACTCCATGTGTAGATTATTTTTTTTTTGATATGTTTGTGAGAGAAGGTCACCTCCACATCCTACTTCTTCACCATCTTGATCCATTCGGACTTGCTATTATCTTAATTGCAAATGCATATCCAGTATCCTAAATTTGTACACTCTTCTCATGATTACTGATTTTGATATCATTTTTGTGTGTGAATGATTTCCTACCTTTATTATATCTTTGCCTTTATCAGTGATTTCTGAGTTGTTGTTTTTCCTTTGTTGGCTGTACCTGTGGCATCTGGAAGTTTCTGTGCCAGGGATAGAATCTGAACCATAGCCACAACCCTTGCCACAGCTGTGGCAATGCTGGATCCTTAACCCACTGCACCAGGCCAGGGATTAAACCCAAGCTGCCACAGAGACAACACCAGGTCCTTAACCTGCAGTGCCAAAGTGGGAACTCTTATTGTTTTTAATAATTTTTGTTGAACTTTTCCTTTGTTCATGCCTTGTTTTCCTGTTGTCTGTGTCTTTTTGCAGTTCACTGAACTTTTTTGAGGATTATTCTGAATTCTTTGACTGTTTATAGTTCTCCATTTCTTTAGAGTTAATATTTGGATCTGTGTTAGTTTCCTTCAGTGGTGTCATGTTTACTTCCTTTTATGTGATCCTTGATTCCTCACATTGGTATCCATGCGTTTGAGTAAGTGGTCTCCTCTTCCAGACTGTATAGGTTCCCATTGACAAAGAAAGTTCATCACCAGTCAGCTCAGTTTGGGTTTCCGGACATGTCTGTTGGTAACATCCTTTGCCAGGCGATGCTTGCTATTGCTATATTTTGCAGTGAGGGCACTACCATGCTCTGAGTTTCAGGGTAGGGGTGCCACTGGATGAGAATGGTTGGATAGAACTGCTGGCTTGATCCCCCATCCAAATGAGCCTATAGTATGGGCTCTGTAGTTACCTGGGTTTCCTAGCCAGGCTTACTAGGCAGGTAGGATTGGGTACTATACTTGGCAAAAGTTATGAATTAGCTTCCATGCTCTGGCGGGACAGCAGGCGAGGTCCCAGGGCCTGTCCAACTTGTCATCTAGAGATCCGAATCCGGAAAAACTATGCAGAGTTCCCTGGTCTGGTAGGGCCATGGGCTGTTCTCTGTGTCAAGTGTCACTGTAAGCATGTTCTTGGAAGGGCTACACAGCTCCCCATGTGCTCTGGCTAGTTCCCTTTGAGTGGGCTGAAGCCTGCATCCAGCCATGGGTGGGGCTGCAGACTAGCTTCCCTGTCTGGGCACAGTGGGAGACCCAGTCTCAGGCCAATATGGCTCTTGTGGTCTTGACGCAAGTTGACGTGTCCCCCCAAGTTCTTTGGCTGAACAGGCCCACTGGCTTTGCTCTGCAGACTGTCAGCTCTGCCTGTTCATCCTTCACTCAGGTGTTCCTGGGCTGTGCAGCCTTCAGGTGTTCATGCCAGCCTTTCTGGTCAGACAGGGCCAGGAGCTACACCCAGCAGTCAGCTGCCCTATGACTAAGCTCCCCTGCCCGGATTAGGGCAGAGAGGGTCCTAGGACCGTTGAGGCTCTTTATTTGAGGACTCTATAATCAGACCTGAACCTGCTGAGTTACCTGGTCAGATTGTTCCACTGAGTGGGTTCTGCAGATAAGCAAAGCCTCTCTTGGCACCCGGGCACTGCAGGTCTGAACTCTGGTCTGCCAAGATCTGAGTGTTGGTTATTCCAAGTGCCTCCACCCCTACTGCCCCCCGCTTTCCATCACAATCCTCAGTGCAGAATCCCCTGCAGTGTTCATTGGAGGAGACTAGAGTAGCAGCTCCCATGAAGCAAATGACAGTGCTGAGGATGCTGGGTGTCATTCCTGGACTTTTTCCACCACAGGCTCACAGCATGGTGTGGCTCCAGCCTGGGGTATAGGCAGTGCTGTCAGCATGTGGCTACCCCTCTTACCTATATAACATGGTCTGTTTTGATCTCTGTTGTGCAAAGAGATGCTTAAGCCTCTCCCCGTGTGCTAGGATTCCCTCAGCAGTTGTTTGTCTATGAATAGCTGTTAGCTGGCCTTCTTGTGAAAGGGGGCAAAGTCAGGAACAGCTTTTGTTGCCACCTGGGTGACCTCACTCTAAAATAGCTCAGGGTATACAGAATGTCTTAGGATTTGTATAACTGCCATGGTTCTCCAAGTGTTGTCCCTGGAGCAGCCACAAAATATTTAAAAAATGTTTTAAAATATATCTGCTCAGTACTTTGCTTGAAGAATATTTTAACAATAATGACATTTCTGGCTCTTATCCTAAAAATGATACTCAAAGGTAAACCTAGTTGATGGTTGCTTATGTGGAGAGTTAGAATACTGTTACCACAAATACATTTTCATACCAACAGTAAAGCCCAAAACAGCCCTCTCAAGCTAAAATGAAAAATAAGGCATAACATTGTTTTCCGTACACATAATATTGTGAAATTAAAGGTATACTAAGGCAAAGTCCTCACGCTACAATTTGAAATCGGTTAAATTTTAAAAATTACAAGATTACTCACTCATAACTTCCTAAAGCACATATTCAGGATGTTTTAGAAGAGAATGGTTTAGCAAGTCACACATTCCACTTGACTTCTGTCTCTGTAACCCAATTTGTCATGATGATGCTGGGTTACATCACCTATAAAAATAAGTGCCGACACAAACAAAACTATCTATAAAACAGAAATAAACTCAAGGACATAGAGCACACACTTGTGGTTGCCAAGGGGGAGGGGAGAAGAAGTGGGATGGACTGGAGTTTGGGATTGGTAGATGCCAACTCTTAAATTTAGAATGGATAAGCAGTGAGGTCTTACTGTATAGCAGAGGGAACTATATCCAGTCTCTTGGGCTAGACCATAATGGAAGATAATAAGAGAAAAAAGAATGTATATATGTATATATGACTGGATCACCCTGGTATACAGTAGAAAGTGACTCAACACTATAAATCAACTCTACCCTAATAAAAAATAAATTAAAACAAATAAAAATAAGTGCCTACTCAGTTGCCTAACAATCGTTGCTTAGCACATAAATGTTAGCTCCTCTTTCCTTTCTTACTGCTTTAAATCCTTAAAAATGAGTTCATTTTTATGGACAAAGATTTCCTTCAGCCTTAAATTTTTCTTTTTTTCTTTTTAGGGTTACACACACAGCATATGGCAGTTCCCAGGCTAGGGGTCAAATTGGAGCTAAAGCTGCCAGCCTATACCACAGCCACAGCAATGCCAGATCCCCCACCCACTGAGTGAAGCCGGGGATCAAACCCACATCCTCAAGGATGCTAGTTGGATTTGTTTCTGTTGCGCCACAACAGGGACTCCCAGCCTTAAGTTTTTAAATTTCCTTTTTTTTAAAAAAAATATATATGTGGGATTATTTCATTTGCTTTACAGAAAACTGTGTACAATAAGCAGGACATTTGCAAGCCAAAATCCAGTCTCCAGATAAAGAGGACAGAAGTAACCAGATAGCCATGTCAGACCAGAGGTATCTCTTTTTCCATTTTTAAAGTTTTAATGAAGTATATAGTTGATTTAAAATGGTATTTCTGCTATACAACAGAGTGATTTGGTTATACAAATACACACATCTGTTCTCTTTCAAATTCTTTTCCCACACAGATTATCACAGAATACTGGGTGTTATACAGCAGGGCCCCGTTGGCCAATCATTCCATCTACTCCACTGTGCAGGTGCCAGTCCCAAACCTCCAGTTCATCCCTCCCCGGACCTATCTCTTTCTGTAACCAGTTTTGTTTCTGTTGCCAAACTTTTTTTTTCCTCCTCCAGTTAATTTTGAAACAAGTATAAATTTAAAAGGGCTTTTCTTGGGTCCTAGACTACATTTGGTCTGTCAAAAACAGTATTTTTATCTTTTGGCAAACAAAACCCCCAAGTCAATATTCTGTGGTCTTTTGGCAAGTACCCCTCCCCCACCGCCAACACACACACAAAATCAAAAGAAAAATCCTTCATCATGGAATCATAGGCTCAGAATAGCAGCAAAAAGTATAACGATTATTATTATTATTATTTTAAATAAGATACTCCTGGAGGTCAAGGGTAAATTCAATTCAGTACCAGAGAGGTCTCCTTATGAACATGAGCCTTAACTTCTTCCTCCAAAGAATCCTCTCCCCCAGATAATTAGAGTTCTTTAGCCTTGAAGTTAGCCACTCGGGTACACAGAACACTCTTGAACAACCTGGGTTTAGACTGTGCGGCTCCACTTAAACACAGATTTTTTTTTTTTCCAGTAAACATGCAATATAGTAGTACACAACCAGTGGTTGGTTGATCTGCTATGCAGAATGATGGTTATGGAGTGTTAAGTGTAAAGTGATACATGGACTTTGGACTGTAAAAGGGATTAGCACCCCTAAACCTACACTGTGCAAGGGTCAGCTGTATTTGAATTTCACAATTCTACCTGAAAGGTGGTGTTTGAAGTAGCTATTCCCTAAGAATTCTTTATAGCCAGTAGCCAGTTGAGACAAAAAGGAATATGAGTCCTTCTAACATAATATGATTAGCATTTAAAAAATATTACTGTACACTTTTGGGAAATAAGTAAACGTATTATTTATTTATGACATATTTACATATATACAAAATTGGTTTTATCCAACACATCATGCTGCATAGTATCTTAAAAAAGAGTAACATATTCTAGGAGTAAAAATCCAGGTTTCTTAGGCATAACCCAGCATCTTGTAGAACATAGAATATTACCAATTTGCCTTCACAGAACACAAATTCCTGTTCAGAATTTCCTCCAGCCAAGGAACAATGTAAATTCAGCAACATCCTAAACAATTTAGTTGACCCTGAGTATGTTACTAATTTGCATAATTGTGAATTGATGTACATAATACATTTTTATCTGTCCTGATAGCTACTTATACTTAACTATCATACCATTTTGTATATATCCATTCCTCTTCATTTTCTATCTCATTAATCCTTGAGAGATAGAAGAGCAAAGAATGGGAAAGTAAAAATAAGAGACTTAGGAGGCAAAATTACTGGTATTGCCTCGAGCTTTCCCGCCCAGAAGTAAGAGGCCCACTCTAAGTCCAGGGCTTATCTGATGAGCCTAGTAACAGGATGAGACTGGCCTGACTGATCTGACCACCTCCCGTCAGCTGAGGCTGAGGCTAAATTACTCTTCCTCCACTTTTTCCTGTTCCCTTTTGCACTATTTATCCAAAACAAAAAGTGTGCAGGCTTATCAAATTCAGCAAGTAGTTCCAGGAGCACTTCAAAAGAAAAAAATATATAATAACACGAACACAACCAGAACAGTAGTGGCAAAGAACCAAGTTCAAGATAGGTTGTCCCAAGAAGCTTGAGGGAGAAAAAAGCAAATAGCCCCCAGCTCACCTCTCCCTAAAAAATGCTGGTGTGGGACTTAGAAGGAAATAAGCAGAAAAAGAATAGGGGCAGCTGGATAAGTGATGAAGGGAACCATGGCCTTAGATTGATAACCAGCACATCTTGTGCCAAAATACCAACAGTAAAAGACTGACTGGCTAACACTGCCAGGGTGTGTGTGAGATGAATTACTTTTCTTGCCCCTTGTACAAGAGGGAAATCTAAGAATGAAAAAATAAACAAGAGGCTAGAAAAGTTAAGCATGTAGAGTTTGTCATGCACTGATGCCTCTCAAAGAAAACTTCTGGGCCAAAAAAGGAATAAGGGGCCAGAAGGAGATCCTGTATTTATCTTTTCCATCTGCCCTTCCCTGGTCCTCACCCACCAGCAAAGAACAAATTACTGGGTACAGGAAAGTCATCTACAACCAAGCCACAGAATAACTCTGCCTTTGCTATTTGGAGATTTCAGGAAAACCATCCTCTAATAGGATATCAGTGTTTGTGATTCTGTAAAAACAACCCTCAAAAACATCTATTAAGGTATTTGACACTTGGTAAAACAAAAAAATTAAAACTCATTTTTTTAAGATGAGTTAAATTTCCCTATAGTGGGAGAGAAAAGAGCAGAAATACGAAGTATGGGCATACGTTCCTTCATGCCTAACAGTGATGTGGCGCCAGGCCAATGCCATGATTAAATACTGTCAGAAAAGGGTGGCTTTCTAAAAATAAAGGATAGAAACAAATGTAGAGAAAGGCTTCTCTTACTCATGAAAGATGGAGAAAACATAGATGAATTGTTCCATAAATACTAATGAAGAAGAAAAATAAGTACTCTGTCCCTATTATGCTATAGCAACTGGCCTCACCTCTCTTCTCTCTCCCGCTACCTTTGATGACACAGAAGGCTGAACAGCACTGAACAATCATTATACAGTGCTTAGAAATTAACACATAACATAGATGCAAAATTAATACAATCTTCCCACTCTCAGGTTAAAAAAACAGCAGAAATCAAATAAGTTCTTGAAATAATATTTATAATACAAAGCAAACATTACATGTCATGACAGTACAGGAAGAGAGCCTCAACACCTTCAAAATTTTTCTAAGGTTGTGCTCTGTGCTATACAATTGAAGAGTTGTATAGAAGAGTAAATAAAAATTAAATTACATTATGTAAGAAAGTATCTTCAAAAAGTTATTTGAACTTTCATATTTAGAGTTCAAAAGTGTATGACGAACTGTTTATTTCTGATTTATATAAATCCGAAAATGGTAAAATATATTGGGGGAAAAAAGAAGCTGTCATTAAATACAAATAGAATGGATTAAATAAACCAGATTGACTATAAAATAGTTTCTTTGAAAACTTCCATAAAAAGTAAAGGCAGAATGGCACAAAGTTAGAAAAGCACAGTTTAAGGCAAACGAAGTAACAGTAATTAAAATAAGAGTCATACAATCCTATAAACAACAAGAATTCCCTCTCAAAAATTTCTCAATTATAGTTGGGAAAATGAGTGATAGCAGAAATAATAGCTATTGTCAGAGTTTACTTGAAAGCACTGTGTATTACCTTTACCATACAAAAATAATGCATGTGCTTCTGATTTAAATATACTTGAATGGTTTGCCACTTAGTTGTCATACAGCAATGAATAAAGTATTACCTCAATGTTCATCATAGAGTATGAATGTGAAATGCTAAAACTTATTTAAAAAAAAAAAAAGAAATTTTCAGACTTGGCGTATAACAAGGTCAACAAAAACAAAATGATCATCAACTCTGTTCTTTTAGCCCGTGTTACAGAGATGCAGAGAAAAGTGCACCATCCCACACAAGCAGGTGTCTTAGACTGCTCAGTGGCAGACCTATGATCACAGGCACACACAAAAAGCTTCGAAGACTGACAGGGAAAATATTAATCATGAGTTAAAAGAAACAATGCTTTTAAACAATATTCAGTAAACATGTTGTTTAGCTATTCCTTAAAAAACAAAATAATCAAGTCCATATCACTACATTAAATATCGCAGCACATGAATTTGCACCTTATAAATTTGGTATATTAAATTACCCTATAAAAATATTTATAAATTTTTTGAGAACTACGGTACACGAAATTATATAATCATAAAAAGGATCTGCTTCTTTTCATCTACTGGAATGACATCATGACTTTCTAGGAAAGAAAAACTGTAGCCTGCAGGAAAACGATCAGGATGGCTGGACCGACTGAAGCTGTCCGGTTTAAGAAGGGCCCATCTCTCCTCCACCAGCAGCTCAGGCGAGCCAGCCTCGGTACCCGGGTCAGTCCTCTCACATGGCCCTGGGCAGCAGGCGCTGTTTATACATGCCCGCTAGAGCTTTGGCTGCGCTGTAGATCATCTGCCGACGAGACATGCCCGTGAAAGTCACGTGCCAGTCAGTCCGGCTGACATTTAGTAAACTCTTCTCCAGGACTTCGCCCACTGTCACCAAGAGGCCTGACCACCTCAGATTGTAGTCTTGGGGAGTCAGACTTTGAGCCTAAGGAAGAAAGAAATTGGTATTTTTAATACACTAAAAAAAAAAAAATCACTGGAAGTAGCTACATTGTAAGTGACATTTCAAAGTCTCTCAAGTTCCTTTTAATATAGATGATGACAAACCCTGAGAGACATGACTATGCTGGCAACTGTATGAAGTCACTGGCTACAAAAAAAAAAAAAAAAAAAAACATTACTGCACACATCCACTTGGTTTAAAATGAGAAACCCCAAGCTCATTTTACTGTTTTAAATATAATCTAGGCCTTAAATCTAATGACATCAGAGTACTTATGTTTTAGTTCTCTATTCATCGTCACTTCTGGTTATTAATACCCTTCTAATCCTAATTAGGTCAAAGGTACCAGCGTGGTTGTTATTCTAGCAAACACTTTTCAACTCTAAAAGGAGAAACAGTTTTTCTCCTCTAATCTGTTCATGTATTCACCTACGTAAACTCATTCGCTACTGTCTGAGCCATCTGGCCATTCCTGGGACAAACTCTTCTTGATCAGAGTATCACGTTTGTGATACTATGACTTACTTAAAAAAATTTTTTTTGAAATAAGGTTCATTTACAATGGGTGTTAGTTTCAAGTGTAAAAGTGATTTAGTTACACTGTGTGTGTGTGTATTCTTTTTTCCATTTTCTTCCATTATAGGATATTACAAGATATTGAGTATAGCTCCCTGTGCCTATACAGAAGGTCCTTGTTGGTTATCTATTTTGTATATAGTAGTGTGTCTATTTTAACCCCCAATTCCTAATTTATCCTCCCCACACATTCTCCTTTGGTATTCATAAGTTTGTTTTCAATGTCTGTGAGTCTCTTTCTACTTGTAAATAAGTGCATTTGTATCATTTTTTTTTTAGATTCCTAATATGAGTGGTATCATACGATATTTGTCTTTCTCTGTCTGAATTATTTCACTTAGTAGGATAATCTCCAGGTCTATCCATGTTACTGCACATATAGCATTGTTTCATTCTTTTTTTTTAGGCTGAACCCAACCTTTAAGGAGGGGAGAGTGGCTGGAGGATGAATCAAGTCATTCTTGTGTAATAAAGCCTCCATTAAAAACTGAGAAGGTGAGGATGCGGAGAGCCTCCAGGATGGCAAACGTGAAGATTTGCACAGAGGGAACTGGAAGCCCCAGTCTACTGCAGGTATGTGAGGAGCTCTGATGACAGCCTGAGCTTGCTACTTGGGGTGGGAGGATGTGTTGTACGACTGAGCCCTCCCTCTGCGTGGTCTTATGCTATCTCCTGGTAAATAATGTCAGAACTGAATTAGAGTATAGCCAGCTAGTGTCCTAGAATTGCATGGTAGTATGGAAAAAAACCCTCCCAAACATAAGAATTGGGTTTAAAACCTCAACAGCTGGTGTCAGAACTGATATCTGTAAGAATGACCCTGGCTCACAGAAACATGTGGTTTGGGAAGAAAGGCTGAAAGAATGGGGGATGAGAAACTTGATTTCTGGGTTGTCACCTGTGATATGGAACAACGAGATGTGCTGCAATAAATTCCTAAAGGTAAAAAAGGTAATAATAGGATTTAGAGATGAGCCCAGTACCTGGGGAGCTGGTTCACTGAATGCATAAAGAAATGAAACAAAACAAAACAAAAAGGCTAACTATTCGAGCCCTTAGTTAGTGTTACCTACAACAGCTAAACTAAAAGAAGATGCTCTTTTGGGCCTTAATGACAGACCAATCTCAGATTTTGGTCTGAGTTTGGCCACTAGCCCCAAAGTCACCCCCTCAAAGTAAAAACAGGCAGGGACAACAGAAAGTACCTCTAAGACCACTGGTCACTAAGAAGACAGTCACTGTGGAAGGAGGCCAAAACCAGAGGGTATAGTATGGAGAAGCTCTATCATTTTGTGGATTCATCAGCGGTTCCTAAGGAATCCACTAAATGGATTATGAGTAATAAGTTTAGGAGCTGGTCATTGGTTATGGATGTTGCAGAATGGAATAGCATGTTTGTATTGATGCAGGATTCACAGCTCACTGTGGAACAATCATCGGTGGCTATGCATGGTCCAGACTCAGAGGAGATTATTCCTGAAGGAATAGCCAGCCTGGTGGACTAAATAAATACTGTAAGGTCTCTTTCCCTTGAGAAGGAGGTCTGTCCATCATTCCCTTATAAATGCCAAGCGGAACATCCCAGAGGAAGCGTCTGATATGCTTCCTGTGTAAGCCATGGGGGACAAGCTTTATGATGACTGGGATATTCACCTGCTGAATATGCCTATTACTCAGGTCATCGTAAATGCTGTGGCTAGGGGGCCCCTTTAACACGGATACCCCATAAACCTTACTGGTGCAAAACCGAAAAAAAAGTTCAGGAAGTCTTAGCAAATTCACTGTCTCAGCTTCCCCACATCAGTCTTACAGATGCTAATAGATTAACAATACAATCTAGAGAGGCCCAGAGGACAGTCAAGGGACTCTTTTCAAGCATGGGGAAATTTTAAAAGTTATGAAGAAACAGGTGAATAAAGCAAGTTTTGATGGGAATGAAACAGAGGAATCAGAAAGAAGAGACTGACAGGACTTACCCTAGCAGAGTGGAGATCTTTAGATGGGTTTTGAGAACTAGGAAGAACAAAACAGACACTGGTGGGGCTATATTTTAACACAGAACTACCAAAGGTTGGGTGGGCCAAAGGATTCTGTGCTGGTTCCCTACATTAAAGGGCCCCAAATGTGTCTGCTTTACTTATCCTTGTCAGGAGAAATTTTTAAAATGTGAAAGTAGATATTACAATGAAAAATTTGACCAGCAATCAACTGGGGCAGTGGCTAGTCAGATTAATCAAGATAAAGAATCACAAAAGGGCCAAGGCCTTGGCTCAATGCACAAGAGTGGGTCAGTGACTGGAGGAGTTCCTTGAGCTGTGTTACCAAAGTCTGCTGGTGAAGGCCTGATGTGTGTTACAATTAGACTGGGAGAAAATAAAAATGTAATGGTTGACAGGATTATGAAAGCTGAATGTTTAAGCAGGTATAAGATGAAGAAGTTGTGTCTCCTTTATCTCCTTTACATGGATGGATATTAGGTCTGGCTGGGGAGCACTTCCCCAGTGTATTTCAAAACCAGTGCCTGTTGATGAAGTCTTACTGGGGGCTACAGTGAGGAACACAGTGATGACGGAATTTCAATAAGTATGAGAACTGTATGTTTGAACAGGTTTTACGTGGAGTGACTGTAGTTTTTTCCACCTGATTGTGTTTGGGTGGACACTGTAAGTCACTGGAGAACGTTTCCCCAGTCTGGTTTTGCAAAACAGAAAATACAGAAATCCACCCTTCAGATATTATTAACTGGACATGCTACATGGAACGAGTTAAGACTCTCTGAGCCCACGCTACGTGGAGCAGAAGCTGGAGAGCTGGGAGGGACAAAATTCTTTACCCACAGTCCTGTAAGAGCGCAGACTGAAGCCTATGGCAAAAATCTAGCAGTGCCTCCAGCAACGACTGCTTGGGCTTTGAACTCAAGAATTTGAGGGGTATTTGCTACCAGCCACTGGACCCTGTTTTCATTTTAATTATATTTGATTTTTTTAATTATATCTGATTCACAATGTTGTGCCAATTTACGTACAGTAAAGTGACTCAGTCACACATATATACATTCTTTTTGAAAAATACTATCTCCCATCACGGTCTACTCTGGAAGACCATGTGCTACAGTTCCCTGTGTTACACAGCAGGACCTCATTCCTTATCTATTCTAAATGTAATAGTTTTCATCTACTAACCCCAAACTCCCAGTCCATCCTACTGGCTCCCTCCTTTCCCCTGGCAACCACAAGTCTGTTTTCCATGTCCGTCATCTGTTTCCATTTTGCAGATAGGTTCGTTTGTGCCATATTTTGGATTCTACATATAAATGATATCATACAGTATTTGGACATTATTTAAGTGAAGCTACTCCTATATAACTGAAGAACATAAAATGATCTTGAAACATGAAATATCCGTAATGTCTGGGATGACGCTGGAGAAACACCCTAAGCCCAGAAGAGTCCCATAACAATACGGAAATGGTTAACACAGGATCATGCTGCCTGGGGAATACAAGAAAACACTCCTGAGCACAGTCTCTTTCCTCTAGGACAGACTTTGGAGTTACCTGTGGAGCTGCTGGAACCAAAGGCCGCTGGGAAAGTACGCTATGAATGGCTCTCAGCTGCACAACAAAGAGCTGCTTGTTTTATGGATGACAGTTCCAGGGTCAATGAATAACATATTATTGGGAACTCCACCTCTCCAAGGAAGGTAAAAATGGATCAGCTCGGTAAGGCTTAACTGCAACTTCTTTTCTCAGCAGTAAAGAAAGAACTGAAGCGTGATAAAATCCCTTATCTTCTGGTTTTTAGTGACTCATGGGCAGTAACCAGTCGCCTGGCCATGCAATCAGGCAGGAGGGCAAGAGATTCCTGGCCTGTTACAAGGATGCCTGAATGGGACACACAGCCCTGCTGACATCACTGTGGGAACTTGAGGGACACATTAAAGTAGGACATGCTGATGCCCATCACAAGAACCCGTTTCCAGGTTTGGAAAGTGAATGGAATCCACAAGCAGAAAAGTCACTGCTCCCTTAAGATGGCCACCTGTGCATGAAGTGAGTGGATTCGGGGGTAGCAGAGCAATGCAGAGATGGGCTGGGTCTAGACACGTTCCTTTGTACGCTGTGAGGCACAAAATGCCAGTAAGAACTGTTCTGTCAGTAAAAAAGATAAAGATTGCAGGTGGCTATGCAGTATATTCTCTGCTGGGAGGGCCCTGAATATAGCTGGTAAGTCAGGCCAGAACAGAAGACAGTGCACTGATCTGGACAGCTGAGCATCATTTCTCAGAGCAAGGAACACAATCCAGCAGTAGGCAGAGAGATCCCCTCAGAGACTTATCTGATAGAGAACTGGCTGTCTAAAACGGGTTAGGCAAAGGCATAAAGGCTGGCTTACAGCACTTGAGGAGTGTGTGCTCACACGCAACATGATGGGGGGAGCCAGGAGTGTCTGCACTGGACAGAGCCCAGCGTCGTTCTGGTGGATCTGGGCAGGATTCTGGTATAACTATGTAACGCTTGCCAAGGCAGGAGGACACTGGTATAATCTTTTTTTTTTTCTTTCTTCCCCAGACCACCTCAGTGCTTGTTTTTCTTCCTCTCCATATGACAAGAGTTGCAAATACAAGGGCAGGAAACAGATGACTCCTAAGCCAGAAACTGTAACTATGTTTTTAATCTTTGTTATTATCATTCCTAAGGGCCTATGTGGTAAAATATGCCTTCACTCCATCTGGCAAAATTGGGGCTGATGTTGACTGTAGCTATATAGCATGGTGGTGAAGACAGCCCACATGCTCTGCACCTGTTCACCTTAACCTGATCTGAGTTGAAGTGGATCGGGGCAGGGGGTGTTTGCTCTACTAGTATTGCCGCCTGTAATCTAGTCCAGCACAGTGGCTGAACCTAATGTCCCTTCCAAAGGTGGAAAAGTTTGGGTATAAGTGGAGAAAAGAAAAAGGGTAAAAAAAAAAGGCTCAGAGGAAGAGATGATACTATCTCTTGGCTTGATTATACACCATGCCTGAAAGTGTGAAGCCATATACTGTACTTCTGACACTATACTTTTTTTTCAGTTGAAGTATAGATGATTTACAATGTTGTGTTAGTTTCAGGTACAGCAAAGTGATTCAGTTATACATATATATGCCTCTATCCTTTTTTAGATTCTTTTCCTTTATAGGTCATTAAAAGATATTGAATATAGTACCTTCCCTTTGCTATACAGTAGGAACTTGTCAGTTTTACATGTAATAAGTTACTTATTTTATGGTTACTTATTTTATTATATGGTAGTGTGTATCTGTTAATCCCAAACTCCAATTAACTCAGCCTTTCCCTTTTGGTAAACATAAGTTTGTTTTCTATGTCTATGAGTCTATTTCTGTTTTCTAAATAAGTTTATTTGTACCACTTTTTAACATGTAAGTGATATCACAAGATGTTTATCTTTCTCTTGTAACTTAGTATGATAATTTCTAGGTCCATCCATATTGCTGCAAATGGCATTATTCCATTCTTTTTTATGGCTGAGTAGTATTCCAGATATAAGTGAAATCATGGTATTTGTTTTTCTCTTTCTGACTTACTTCACTTAGTATGAGCGTCTAGTTCCTCCCATGTTGCTGCAAATGGCATTATTTTGTTCTTTTTTATGGCTGAGTAGTATTCCATTGTGTGTGTGTACCAGAGATCTTAATCCATTCATCTGTTGATGGACATTTATGTTGTTTCCATGTCTTGCCTACTGTGAATAGTGTGCAAATGAAC
The DNA here is from genome assembly GCA_004024745.2 of Catagonus wagneri. Taxonomy (NCBI): domain Eukaryota; kingdom Metazoa; phylum Chordata; class Mammalia; order Artiodactyla; family Tayassuidae; genus Catagonus; species Catagonus wagneri. The sequence continues at coordinate 44,765,338 of PVHT020004020.1, read as the reverse complement.
ACAAAGGTGTATGTATCTTTTTCACAAGAAGTTTTGTCCGGATATATGCCCAAGAGTGGGACTGCTGGGAAATATGGTAGGTCTATATTTAGTTTTCTGAGGTACCTCCATACTCCTTTCCATAGCAGTTGTACCAATTTACATTCCCATCAATGTAGGGTAGCCTTTTCTCCATATCCTCTACAGCATATGTTATTTGTAGACTTACTAATGATGACCATTCCGACCAGTGTGATGTGGTACCTCATTGTAGTTTTGATTTGCATCTCTCTAAAGTTAGTGATGCTGAGCATATTTCATGTGCCTATTGGCGGTCTGTATGTCTTCTTTGGAGAAATGTCTATTCAGGTCTTCAAGCCATTTTTCAATTGGGTTGTTTGTTTGTTGTTTGGCTGTTGAGCTGGATGAGTTGTTTGTATATTTTGGAGATAAAGCCCTCGTTGGCCGCATCATCTGCAACTATTTTCTCCCATTCCATGAAGTTGTCTGTTGTTTTGTTTTGTTTTGTTTTTATGGTTTGCTTTGCTGTGCAAAAAAAGCTTGTAAGTTCGATTAGGTCCCAGTGGTTTACTTACTTATTTTGCTTTTTAGGGATGCACTTGCAGCATATGCAAGTTCCCAGGCTAGGGGTTGAATTGGAGCTGCAGCTGCCAGCCTACACCACAGTCACAGCAATGAGGAATCTGAGCCGCATCTGTGATCTACAGCACTGCTCATGGCAACACCAGACCCTTAACCCACTAAGCGAGGCGAGGGATCGAATCCAAATCCTCATTTGTTATTTGTAGTTACTAGTCTAATTTGTTTCTGATGCACCAAAATGGGAACTCCCTATTTTTGTTTTTATTTGTATTGTTTTGGGAGACTGACCTAAGAAAACATTTGTACTTTTGCTGTGAGGGAATGTTTTGCCTATGTTCTCTTCCAGAAATTTGATGGTGTCTTATGTCTAAGATGTTAAGCCATTTTGAGTTTATCTGTGCATGGTGTGAGGGTATGTTCTACTTTCGTTGATTTACATGTAGCTGTCCAGTTTTCCCAGAACCACTTGCTGAAGACACTGTCTTTTTCCTATTTTATATTCTTGCCTCCTTTGTTGAAGATTAGTTGACCATAGGTGTCTAGGTTTATTTCTGGGTTCTCTATTCTGTTCCATTGGTCCACATGGCTACTTCTTTATCAATACCACACTGTCTTGATTACTGTAGCTTTATATTATGGTCTGAAGTCTGGGAGAGTTATGCCTCCTGCTTGGTTTTTGTTCCTCAGGATCACTTTGACAATTCTGGGTCTTTAATAGTTCCATATAAATTTTTGGACTGTTTGTTCTTGTTCTGTGAAAAATGTCATGGGCAATTTGATAGGGATTGCAATGAATCTGTAGATTGCTTTGGGTAGTATGGCCATTTTAAGGATATTCTTTCAATCCAGGAGCATGGGATTTCGTTCCATTTCTTTGAGTCCTCTTTAATTTCCTGGACTAATGTTTTATATTTCTCAGCATGTAAGTCTTTCACCTTCTTGGTCAGGTTTATTCCTAGGTATTTTAATTTTGGGGATGCAATTTTAAAAGGTACTTTTTAATATTCCTTTCCTAATATTTCTTATCGGTAAACAGAAATGCAACCAATTTCTGCATGTTAATCTTGTATCTTGCTACACTGCTGAATTCATTGATCAATTCAAGTAGTGTTTGCATGGAGTTCTTTGGGTTTTCTGTAAATGATGTCATGTGAGTATAGTGACAGTTTTACCTCTTCTCTTTTTGGATTTGGATACCTTTTTTGTTTGTCTGACTGCTGTGGCTAGGACTTCCAAAACTGTGTTGAATAAAGGGGGTGAGAGTGGGCATCCTTGCCTTGTTCTAGATTTTAGCAGGAAGGCTTTCAGCTTTTCTCCATGGAATATGATATTGGCTATGCGTTTGTCATAAATGACTTTCTTGATGTTAAGGTATGCTCCCTCTATACCCACTTTGGTAAGAGTTGTTATTATGAATGGATATTGGATTTTGTGAAATGCTTTTACTGCATCTATTAAGATCATCACATAGTTTTTAATTTTTTTTTTTTTTAAGGGCCATACCTGCGGCATGTGGAAATTCCTGGGCTGGGGGTTGAATCGGAGCTACAGCTGCAGCCTATGCCACAGCCACCGCAATGTAGGATCTGAACCATGTGACCTACACCACAGCTCGTGGCAAAGCTGGATCCTTAACCCACTGAGCAAGGCCAGGGATCGAACCCACATCCTCATAGTTCCTAGTCGGGTTCATTAACCACTGAGCCTCAAAGGGAACTCCGGTAACTTTTCTCTTGTTAATTTGGTGTAAGACATTGATTGATTTGCATATGTTGAACCATCCTTGTGAACCTGAGATAAATCCCCCTTGTTCATGGTGTATGTTTTTTAATATGTTGTGAATTTGGTTGGCTAAAAGTTTGTTTAAATTTTTCTGTCTATATTCATCAAAGATATTGGCTTCTAATTTTTTTTTTTTTTTTTTTTTTTGGTGGTATCTTTGGTTTTGGTATTAGGGTGATGATGGGTTCATAGAATGTCTTCAGAATTCTTCCTTCCTCAACCTTTTGGAAAAATTTAAGGATAAGTGTAAGTTCTTGGTATGTTTGGTAGAATTTGTCTGTGAGGCTATCTGGTCCTGGACTTTTGTTTGTAGGGAGTGTCTTTATTACATGTTCACTTTGATTTCTAATGACTGGTTTATTCAGTTGATCTCTTTCTTCTTGTTTTGGTGGGCTGTATGTCTCCAGAAAGTTGTCCATTTCTTCTAGGTTGTCAAATTTGTTGGCATATAATTGTTCACAGTATTCTCTTATGGTTTCTATTTCTGCGGTATCCATTGAGATTTTTCCTTTTTAATTTCTTATTTTGAGTACTTCTCTCCTCTTCTTAGTGAGTCTGGCCAGAGGTTTCTCAATTTTGTATAATTCTTTCAAAGAACCATCACTTGGTTATTGATTTCTTCTGTTTTTTGAATCTCTGTTACATTGATTTCCTTCCTTCTGCTGACTACGTTTTGTTTGTTCTTCTAATTCTTTTAGGTGTAGGTTAGGTTGTCAATTTGGGATTTTTCTTATTTTCTGAGGAAGGCTGATATTGCTATGAACTTCCCTTTAAAAACTTCTTTGTGGCATCCCATAGATTTTGAATGGCTGTGCTTTCATTATCCTTTGTCTCAAGGTATTTTTAAATTTCCCTTTTGATTTCCTTGTCAACCCACTGGTTTGTTAGTAGCATGTTGTTTAGTCTCCATGTAGTCATTTTTTTCTCATTTCTTTTCCTGTGGTTGATTACTAGTTTCACGCCATTGTGGTCAGAGAAGATACTTGAAATAATTTCGATACTCTTAAACTTACTGAGGTTAGTTTTGTGCCCCAGTAGGTGGTCAATCCTTGAGAGTGTTCCATGTGCATTTGCAAAGAGTGTATATTCGGAAGTAATGTCAAACTTTTCTATGTGTCATTTAGGATCTCTGTAGCCTTACTGATTTTCTGCCTAGAGGATCACTGATGTGTGGTATTCAAATCTCCTATTATTGTATTCCCATCAATTTCTTATTTATGTCTGTTAGTATTTGTTGTCTGTATTCGGGTACTCCTATGTTAGATGCATATATATTAATGACTGGAATATCCTCTTCTTGAATGGATCCTGTTATCATCAAGTGGTATCCTTCTTTGTCTTTCTTTATGGCCTTTGTTTTAAAGTCTATTTCGTCTGAGAATTCCAATTCCTGCTTTCCTATTTGCATGAAAAATCTTTTTCCATACCCTCATATCCAATTTACGGGTCCTTTGCCCTAAGGTGAGTCTCTTGTAGGCTGAATATTGTATGCTCTTGTGCTTTTTATCCAGTCTGCCACTCTATGTCTTTTGATTGGAACATTCAGTCCATTGACATTTAAGGTAATTATTGATAAGTATATATTATTTATTACCATTTTAAACCTTGTTTTCCAGTTGATTCTATGTCTCTCCTTTTTCTTTTTTTGGTTGGTTGATTTCCTTATATGCCTGTGTGGTCATTTTAGTTTCTGTGAATGTAGTGTTTGGTTTTGATCTGTGTTTGCCCTACTTTTCAAGTACACTAACCCCTTCCTATACCTGTTTGCTTTAGCCTGATAGTCACGTTGGCTCAAACACATACTTAAAAAAAAAAAAGTCTAGATCTTCTTACTTTCCTTCCCCACATTTTATGATTTTTGATGTCCTTTTTTAAGATCTTCATGTCTATCCCTTTGTTGTTCTTTGTGTTTCCTTTTGCTGTTCCTTACGTTTGTTGTCATTTTTATAATAGGTTTTTTTCATCCCTTTTAGATCTGTATATTGGCCTATTTAACTGATTACTTTCCAATTGTGATTTTCTCCATCCTATTTCTTTTTATTTAGAGGAGCCCTTTTCAGTATTTATTTTAGAATGGTTTAGTATCGCTGTACCTTTTTAGCTTTTGTTTGTTGGAGAAATTATGTCTCTATTTTAAACAATATTCTGGGTAGAGTAGTCCAGTCTGCAAATGTTTCCCTTTTAGAACTTTGAATGTATCTGGCTGCTCTATTCTGGCCTGAAGTGTTTCTGTAGAGAAATCAACTGATAGCCTTATGGGGGTTCCCTTAGTCAGCTCTTTTATTTTGCTGTCTTTAGAATCCTTTTTTTGTTTAACTTTTGCCATTTTTATTATAATATGTCTTGGTGTGGGCCTGTTTGGGTTCAGCTTTTTGGGGCCCCCTGTGCTTCTTCCTGTATCTTGAATATCTGTTTCCTTTAGATTTGGAAAGTCCTCACCCATAATTTCTTAAAATGTATTTTCAGTCCCCTTTCCTTTTCCTTCTCCTCCGGAATCCTTATTAAGCATAGATTGGCTCACCTAATATTATCCCACAGATCTCTTATATTGCTTTCATGTTTTTTTCACTAGGTTTCCTGTCAGTGTCCTGATTGGGTGATTTGCATTATTCTATCTTTCAAGTCCCCAATTCTGTCCTCTTTATTATTCATTCTGCTCTTCAGTGCCTTTAACTCAAGCTTGTCTCTGCTAATGAATTTTCTAATTTTTTGTGGCTCCTCCTTATATTTTCTAGTTTATTTCTAAAGTCATCTTCATTACTGTTTATATCCGCTCTTAATTCCTTCATGTTCACCCTTAATTCTCAATATTTTCACTATCCCATTTTTGAACTCAGTGTCTATCAGACTGCAGAGGTCTGTTTCATTTTTTGCTCCTTCAGGGCAATTCTCCTATTCTTTTAACTGGGAATGGTTCCTGAGCTGCTTCTTCGTTTTGCTTATATTTTTCTTATCCTGTGAGTTGAGGGAAAACAACTACTGTAGTCTTGGAGGGCTATTTATATGCATGAGTGCCCCTCGGTATTTTGTGAAAAGCTTACTACTTATTTTTGGTGTGAGGGTTGCTTTTGGTTTGAATGCTTGCTGTCTCTTTCTTCAATGTGTACAGGCTGCTACCCCCTTGACAGGCTGCTGTGCCTTCTTCTAGGGAGGTGGAGGCAATGGACAGGGCTTGTAGTGTCTGTTTGTTGGGCCCTTGATAGTGTACACAGGCTACTCCTTGTTACAGGGCCTGGGAAGTGGTACTGACCCTCAGGTGGCACCTGGAACATGTGGCAGTGGCAGGGCGTGTGCATTCCAAGGGAAGTGACAGCAACAATGGGTGCTGCTTGGTTTCAGGGCCCTTCTCTGTGGTGACTCTCAGGTGATTTGGGCCACAGGTGGTCCCTGTTCCCCAGACCCCTAGTGGTGGCAGTCCATGCCCACCTCTGAAGTTTGAGATGACTGATGGTTTGCCCCCTCCAAATGCAGATCATGCAAAAGGTGGCCCATTGCACTTCTCCTGTGCCACTACGTGCAGATCGCACAAGAGAGTCCCATCACCTATAGCCCGCAGAGAACGGTATTCCACCCCTCCTCCTCTTACCCTCCACAACAATGCCGCCTTGCTTCTCCTCTGGGTTCAGGCCTCTTCCCAGGGTTCCTGTTGTTTTGGCACTTTGCTTGGCAGGCCCTCAGGCTGTCTCCACATAGCCAACTCTAGTCTCCTCCCTGGAACTGATCTCTGGAGCCTGAGACTCAGTGCCCAGCCCCCGCCCAAGCATCTCAGGCAGTGCTGTCCAAGGCAGTGGTACCGGTGGTCTGTGCAGCGCTCTCTCTGCTTGGCCCTCCTCAGTCTGCTGCCACACTTTTCTCTGAGGCTTTGAGGTCTCTCCTTCTCATCTTACCTCCCCGTCAGTTAGGTGGCTTCCTAGGGTGTGGATTCCTTTCCTCTTTCAGAGCTCCTTCTCAGGAGTGCTAGTCCCATCCTGATTTCTTTCTGTCTCTCTTTTGCTTTTCTTTTGTTCTTCCCAGTTATGTGGAGAGCTTCTTCCCCTTTTTGGAGGCTTAAGCTCTTCTCCCAGTGCTCAGCAGATGGTCTGTGCAAATTGCTGTACAAGTAAATAGGGTTTTTTTTAATGTGTTTGTGAGAAAAGGTAAGTGCCACGTTTTTCTCCTCTGTCATCTTTATCCCACCTCTCCTCACTGTGCTTTTGATTTGCATTTCTCTAGTAATGAGTGATGCTGAGCATCTTTTCACATGCCCAATGCATGTCTCCTTTTTGAAATGTCTTTTTAGATCTTCTGCCCATTTTTAAAATTTTTTTCTCTTTTTCAGTATTGAACTGTATGAGTTGTTGGTTTATTTTGGAGATTAATCCCTTGTCAGCTGCTTCATTTGCAAATATTTTCTCTCCTTCCATAGATTGTCTTTTTGTTTTTAGTTTCCTTTGCTGTGCAAAAGCTTTTAAGTTGAATTAAGCCCTATCTCACTTTTACATTTTTTCTTTCCATTATTCTAGGAGACACAACCAAAACAGACACTGCTTTAATTATGTCAAAGACTGTTTTGACCACATTTCTCTCTAGGAATTTGATAGTATTTGGTTTTACATTTGGGTCTTTTAATCCATTTCAAGTTTACTTTTGCATATGGTGTTAGGGAGTGTTCTAATTTCATTCTTTTACATGTAGCTGTCCAGTTTCCCCAGCTCTACTTATTGAAGAGACTGACTTTTCTCCATTGTTGATTCTTGCCTCCTTTGTTGTAGATTTATTCACCATAAGTCTGCGGATCTACTTCTGGGCTTTTTATCCTGTTCCACTGATCTATGTGTCTTTTTTTGGGTGCCAGTACCTTACTGTTTTGATTGTTGAAGCTTTGCAGTACAGTCTGAAGTGAGCATGATTTCTCCAGCTTCATTCTTCTTTCTCAAGGTTGCTTTGGCTATTCAGAGTGTTTTGTGTTTCCATACAATTTTTAAAATTATTTGTTCTAGTTCTGTGAAAAATTGCCAATGTAATTTGATAGGGATTGAGCTGAATCTGTAGGCCATCTTGGGTAGTATGGTCATTTTGACAGTTTTGGTTCTTCCTATCCAGAAACATGATTTGTCTTTCCATCTGTTTGTGCTGTCTTGAATTTCTTCATGAAAACCTTACAGTTTTCAGAGAATAGGTCTTTTGCCTCCTTAAGCAGGTTTGTTCCTATATATTTTATTCTTTTTCATGCAATGTGGTAAATGGGATTGAAAACTCACTTTTCACTGCTGCTTTGAAACCTGACAGGGTAGAATAGAAACCTGCAAACCCAAGTGTCCTCACCCTGGGAGGCATTTTCATAGGAAACTGCCTGACTGTTTTTGACATCAAGGAGCCATTTCGCATGGTTCAACCCCAATGGTTATAAACTGCCCTTATAAGAATATTTTCCTAGAAAAATCAACTGTTTTAGGCAATTTTTCTAAAATAACTATACATGGTATTTGCTTATAATCTCTTAATTACCTTTATACTCAAGTCAGCTTACCATGTATAAAAATGTTTTCTAAAACTTTTGAGAACAAAGTTAAGATAAAAATTGTTTAACTAAAACATTAAATAAAAAATTCCAAGCATCAAGTCTTACACTCCTCTAAAAAGTAAACTCCTAAGAAGGCCACGGACTGATTTCAGGGGTTCTATAAACCCATAAGCCAAATTTATATGTAAGTGCCTATGGCATACATACATTCTCTTAGAGGAGAACCCAGTGGCTTTATCAAAGTCTCAAATCTCTAAAGTCATCAAATAACATTTAGAGAGTTGTGAAAAGACATTCAGCAAATACCATTTACGAGCACAAAGATTCTAATGGAAATAAACACATTCTGTTTTCTTCAAGAAAGGATTCAAAAGTAACACAATCATAGAAGGGGAATGAAAATCATTATACATTTATGCTTACGTTCTTCTGGAAACTATGTGGATAGGTAAAGATTTTTCAGCAAACCAAAAAGATACGTGCCTTTCATCCACAGTTTAACTTGCTTTTCTAAACAGGTTTCTACATGTTTTTAAAGATTAACAAACTAAAGAGGAAGATGAGGACAAAGAAAAAGGAACTCGAGTAACAAGGGAAAATAAAATGTGAGATAAAGGGGATCGTAAATGAAAGGTAAACATAAAACTGGAATAGGTAAGTATTTTTCTGGTCTTAGGATAGTGAACACAATCATAATCACTCTTTTCTTCACTGTTTTGTTTCTAACTATGAAATGGATTACATTTACAAAGATTCCTGGAAAATACTAGGGCAGTACTAAAACAACACAGAAGGCATAGAAAATTGAAAAGCGAGTGAAGCAAAATCAAAAATATGTCATAGTTGCAAAGAAAAACCTTATTTCGAAAACAATATTGCAAGTCTTCCAGAGCATAAGGAAAAAGAAAAGGATAAAACTAACCTGCTGTACAAATTCCAAGGGTACTGGTGTGGCTTGTGTAAATGCTTCAAGATGAATGCCATGCACAGGGTCGTCAACTATCAGACAGCCAATATCAAACCATCTGCAACAGAAGGTATGAGTTTCGAGCTGTGTATGTGCTAAATAAGTTATAGTGACGAGAGAAAGTACTATCAGACGAAACAGTAGCAGATTGATTAGGAAAATACTGCATTGAAATTTTTAAGCGGACAATCCAACTTAATTCTACGAGGACAGAAAACAGAAAAAACCAACCAAGAAAAAATAACTGAAAATTATCGTGGATAGCTCCTTTTATTGCTAAGATTTGAAAAGAATGGGAATAGGGTTACTCAAATATGCAATAGATAAATGTACTTATTTGAAAATGCAAATAGTTTATCATATGTAATTTAAACTGTCACTGGGTAAAATATAAGAAATCTTTTATTACAATCTCTATGAGTAGCATATAGCCAAGTTGCAAAGTGAATATACCTAATTAAAAAATAAGGTCATACAGGAAATAACAAGCCCTCTCCTCATTCCTGATAAATTCTTCCAATCACACAACTAAATTGCTCACAATGAATCAGTCTTTCAAATCAAGCTTCACGAAATCAAGAATCTGTAACACTACCAACGTTTTCACTAAGCAGAATAAGGAAACCAGGAGATGCCCTGAAATCATGAGGTTAAATAAGACAATACAGAGCAAGAAAATATTACAGTGTGAGGAAATACACTATGGATTAGGAAACTCATATTTACATATTAAAAAAAACCCAAGAAAACAATACAGAGTTTATAGAATGTGGGTGAGTGTTAAAATGACAGTGTATAATGTCTGTAGTATTTATATCATAAAACTTTGCTTCAAATTAAGAACCTTAAATATTTGATATTTGGTATATGGATCGATATTTTACTTTATATAAGATCTGTGTGTTTTGCAGATGGTAGTGACCAGGTACTTTGGCATGGGATTCCTGAAAAGCTACCTCCCCTACAACAGCAAGGATTACACGAGAAGAATTTCAAGTTTAGCTGCTCTCTGAACTACTGTCACACTCCTGAGTGTGTCAACCTGGATATCCCACTCTTCTCAACTCAAATCTAAACTGCAGTCAGCTAAGGAAACTTCCAGTTCCTCTCCCTCCTGTCCTTCAACCCGACTCCACTCCACACCCAGCAGGAGGAAGCAGTGGTCTTTGCTAGTCACCGCCCAGGACAGTCACTGAGGATCTGTCTCTTCCTCCTCACCCTCTCCATACGGCTGGTGAAATAAGATGGTCTTGACAAGTCCTAGATGGAGGCCGCCTGGACTTAAGAATGATGGTTCCAAGACATTTACATTTGACGTCAACAGGAAAAAAATTAAAATACCTCTGATATAGGTAAGCCAATTTGTATTTTACCAAAGACAGACCACCTACTAGTCACTTTACAGAAGGATATTTTAACCCATTTCTCAACCCAAGATTTTTAAACTTGATGGTTAATCTCATTGTAAGGACAGCTCATGCTTGCACGTATTTTTCCATTTTGGTATACAACATGGTCATTTTTCTCATGTAGCAAGAACTGCTGAAAAGTTCATCACAGACAAGTGAGTCTATACTGGGTCTGTATACTGTAAGGGGCCTAACATATTTGGGATTTCTCCTTCCGGGTGACTTACTCTTCCTGAATTAGCTCTCTCCTGCCTAGTTATAGGCATGCATTTCTTGACTTTATCTTCTGTGCATTTTTCCCCTACTGGGACACCACAGAGAAGTAGCCGAAGCAGGAACTAGCAAGTGTTTTGGATTCTAGGTTTGCTGTCTCTTCTCAGGTCCTTCCTCTAGCCCCCTTCTGTACCTTACTGTCAAAACCTTTCTCTCTCCTCCTCAATCCATACTGGAAACTATCAACAGACTTCCTAATACTACTTACTACTCCTAATCTCCCTAATGTGCTACTGTTCTGCACAAAGAGTGTTTAGGGGAAAAATACCACATCTAGGTAAGATGGAGCAGTTGATGGCTGATTAATGCTCCCAAAAAAAGCTGGGTGAGTATACAAGTCACATCTAAAGGTACCCAAAAGGTGCAGAAGCAAGGAAAGCAAACTGGTGTAACATCAAGGACAAAAACAATCTTTCAAAGGTATGCTGAAGACCTTTAGCTGACCCCAAGCACAACCTAGCCTTGATTCAGCTCAGGCTATGACAAAGCACTCCATACCATCCCTTCCACACAACTCATTACTCTGTTTACTAGAGGAAAAAGCAAAAAAGATTACCTGAGGATTCTCGAATTTCTTCTAATCAACAGCTTTCCAGTATTACCAGGCATTCAGAGACACAGCAGCATATCATCACATCAAGAGGCTCAGGAATTCCCGTTGTGGCTCAGTGAAAACGAATCTGACTAGAATCTATAAGGATACAGGTTCAACCCTGGCCTTGCTCAGTGGGTTAAGGATCTGGCATTGCCGTGAGCTGAGGTGTAGGTCACAGATGCAGCTTGGATCTGATGTTGCTGTGGTTTAGGCCAGCAGCTACAGCTCCAACTTGACCCCTAGGCTCGGAACCTCCATATTCCACCTGTGCGGCCCTACAAGCAAAAAAAAAAAAAAAAAGCTCAAAGAAACCACACACTGGATTTAGTAGACAAGGGTTTTAAAATAACTATGACTCATATACTCAAGAAAAGACAGGTGAAGATAGTCAAAATAGAAAAGATAGATAAAGACCTTCAATAGATAAAATTATTTAAAAACAAATCAGCATATGAGGTACAGAGCAGAAGACAGGTAAACACAAAATACTCTAACTAAAGAACAGAGAAAAACTAGAGTGAGGAAGTAGGGAAAAGGAGGGACTGACAGAAATAGAAGATGAACAAGCACATCCTTAAAGTCCTAGAAAAGAGGAGAGAGAAAATGAGTGAGAAGCTAATTTTTAAGATACAATGGACAAGAATTTTCCAAAATTGATGAAAGACATAAATCCAGCTCAGAAATCCATAAAAATTTCAATACAAAAGCAAACAAACACACACTCCTAAATATACCACAATGAAACTGCAAAAATGATAGGAAAATTCTACACGCCAGCGAAGTACGCAACACGTTCTCTTCACAGAAACAAGCTGGAAAGCTGATTTAATAGAAATGATGGAAGCCAGAAAACAGTACAGTGGCATCTTTAAAGTGCTGAAAGAAAAGATTTGCTAACCTGGACTTCTACATCCAGGAAAAAATACTCTGCAAAAACAGAGGTGCTTAAAAGCACTTACAGATAGAAACAATTGCTGGCTAGACTCTTCCACCACAGTGTAAGTACCAAAGGATGTTCTTCAGGCAGAAAGAAAATTATCCCGGACAGAAAAACCAAAAACGCAGAAAGAATCCAGAGAATAAACGAGTGAATAGACCGCACAGCTCAATACTAGTAATATCTTAGTAGCTGAAAGTATATACACAAGATACTTAACAATATTGCAAAAAATAAAGGGGGTAAATGGTATTAAAAGTTAACACCAACATTATCAAAAGTCATGATTATTATAATGTAACGCATCGTAAAAGGCACAACAGAATCTCTAAGGTAACCCTTAAATGAGTATTAAAAGGCTAACAGAGGGAGAAAATGAAATGATGATCACTGGATGGTTTACTCAGTGCTTACACAGAAAGGTCACACTTCCCAACCTAGCATTCAAAGCTCTTTAGTCTGTCCCTAAACTACTTGCTTTCCTATCCAACAACGTCAGCCAAGCTGAAATAATCACTGACCCCAAGACACATCTTAATCATCTTCAAACTTTTCCTCCACACAGAATGAATGAATGCCCTACCTATTTTTTCCCACATATTTTACCTCCTCTTTCAACATTCACTTCAAGTCCCAGTCATTCATGGATCTTACCTGACATTTTCTTCACATCAAGTTACTTCCACTGAAAATGTACATAACATTTCCCACTGGTGAAAATGTACACAGTAATACAATCATTTAAAACTATTCATCTGTATATATTTTTCTCCCAGGTGGCGTGGAAGACCCTCAAATTTGGAGTACATTTTTTGCATGCTATGGCTGCCAAATACGAAGCAGTGTCATTCAATAACAAAAAAATAAATAAAAACAACAAAACTACAATGTAAACAGAAAGAAAGTAGGTTTGAACAGCTGGGAAGGTATTTCAATATAAATCAATTCAGCATATTAAAAAAACTCTCCCATTAAAAAAGCTATCTATTTAAAGAACAATTCCTCAAAAAATGCTGGAGGTTTTTCCCAAACCAAATAGATGAGAGGCAGTGCTCAACAGGGCTCAAAGCTGGTGAACTGCCTCCATGCCCTCTTGCTGTCAGTACCTGCCATTACCTTGAACAACTCTGTAAATAACTGTGTTTGTTACTGGAGGCCAACATCCAAGCCACTGCATCAGTTAACTGATTATTAACATAATCTTAGGATGCAGGTATTACACTGTCCATTTTATAACTGAAAAGGAGAAACCAGAGTAGAAATGTGAGCTGAGCTACCCAGGTCACGTAGCTATTTAGACAATATAGCTAGACCAGAACAGAATTTCTGGTTTATTATTTTCTCTCTGGTTCTAAAATAGGATACATTTTTACAAGATATTCAGTGTGAGCAATTATATTTTGCTCCTAAGAGAAACATAATAAATCTCTAAGTGACAGTTATATACCAACAAATTGGATAACCTACAAGAAGTACATAAAGTCCTATAAACATATATCTCCTAGAAGAAAACACAGGGAGTAAGCTCCCTGACATCAGCTGTGGCAAAGATTTTTTGGATTTGACACCAAAAGCAAAGGAAACAAAAATCAAAAACAAGTGGGATTACATCAAACTAACTTCTGCACTGCAGTGGAAACCATCAACAAAACGAAAAGGCAACCTAGCAAATGGCAGAAGGTATCTGTACATCATGTATCTGATAAGGGGTAAATATGCAAAATATATGAGAACTGATACAACTCAACAGCAAAAACTAAACAATCCAGTAAAAAAAATAGAGGATCTGAATAGCCTCCTTTTCCAAAGAAGACATACAGGTAACTAATACGTACATGAACATCACTAAACCTCCAGGGAAATGCAAATCAAAACCATAATTAGGTAATACCTCACAGTGTTAGAATGGCTATTATAAAAAAAAGTAAGCGTTGGCGAAGATGTGGAGAAAAGGAACTCCTGTGCACTGTTGGAGGGAATGTAAATTGGTACTGCCACAATAAAAAACAGTACTGAGGTTCCTCACAAACTGAACTACCATATGGTCCAGAAATTTCACTTCTGAGTATTCATCCTAAGGAAATGAAAACACTAACCCAAAAAGATATAAGCATCCCCATGTTCACTGCAACATTATTTCCAACAGCCAAGACATGAGAACAACCTATGTTTGTTGATGACAAAGAAAATGACCACCGCCAATACAATACTCAACAGAGAAAACCTAAAAGCCTTCCCACTAAAATCGGAACAAGACAAGGATGCCCACTTTTATTCAGCACATTGAATACCAAGTTCTTCAACATAGTATTGGAATCTTAGCCACAACACTCAAGACAAATAAAAGAAAGAAAATGTATTTAAATCCAAGAAGAGAAGAGGTAAACCTGTCACTGTATGCAGATGACATGATATAGAAAAACCCAAAGGACCCCATGCAAAAACTACTTGAACTGATCAATGAATTCAGCAGTGTAGCAGGATACAATAAATCAGTCACATTTCTGTATACTAACAATATCAGAAAAGGAATATAAAAAAAGTACCTTTTAAAATCACCACCCCAAAAATAAAATACCTAGGAATAAACCTGACCAAGAAGGTGAAAGACTCATATTGTGAGAACTATAAAACATTAATCAAGGAAATTAAAGAGGATTCAGAGAAATGGAAAAAAATTCCATGTTCCTAGATGGAAAGAATTAATATCCTTAAGATGGCCACAATAACCAAAGCAATCTACAGATTGACTGCATTCCCTATATAAATGACCCATGACATTTTTCACAGAACTAGAACAAACAATCCAAAAATTTATATGGAACCATAAAAGACCCAAAATTGCCAAAGCAATCCTGAGGAACAAAAACCAAAAAGGAGACAACTCTCTCAGACTTCAGACAATATTACAAAGCTATAGTAATCAAGACGGTGTGGTACTGATAGAAACATAGACCTAGAGACCAATGGAACAGAATAGACAGCCCAGGAGTTCCCATCGTGGCTCGGTAGTAATGAACCCGAATAGTGTCCGTGAGGATAAGGGTTCAGTCCCCGAACCTTCTCAATGGCTTAAGGATTCAGTGTTGCCATGAGCTGTGGTATAGGTTGCAGACATGGCTCAGATCTGGTATGGCTGTGGCACAGGCCGGCAGCTGCAGCTCCAATTAGACCCCTAGCCTGGGAACTTCCATATGCCACAGGTACAGCCCTAAAAAGACTAAAAAATAAAAATAGCCGAGAAATAAACCCAGACACCTACAGTCAGTATTTGACCAAGGAGGCAAGAACATAAGATGGGAAAAAGTCTCTTCAACAGGTGGTGCTGGGAAAACTGGACAGCTGTATGTAAATCAATGAAACTATAACAAACCGTCATACCATGCACAAAAATAAACTCAAAATGGCTTAAAGATTTAATTAAAACATAAAATATGACACTATAAAACCTCTGGAGGAGAACACAGGCAAAATATTCTCTGACATAAACCATAAGAACAAAACTAAACCAATGGGACCTAATCAAACTTACAAGCTTTTGCACAGCAAAGGAAACCATAAGAAAAACGAAAAGACAATTTATGGAATGGGAGAAAATATTTGCAAACGATGTAACTGACAAGGGCTTAATTGCCAAAATACATAAACAACTCAACCACAAAAAAACAAACAATCCAATTAAAAAATGGGCAGAAGACCTAAATAGACATTTCTTGGAAGAAGACATATGGATGGCCAGTAGGCACATGAAAAAGGCTTAACGTCACTAATAATTAAGAGAAATACAAGTCAAACTACAATGAAGTACCACTTCACACTGGTCAGAATGGTCATTACGAATAAGTCTACAAATAACAAATGCTGGAGAGGATGTAGAGAAAAGAGAGTACCTTCCTCCACTGTTGGTGGGAATGTAAACTGGAACGACCACTGTGGAAAACAGAATGGAGGCTCCTTAGAAAACTAAATACAGAACTACTGCATGATCTAGCAATCCCACTCTTGGGCATATATCCAGAAAAACACTACAATTCTAAAAGATTCACGCACCCCTATGTTCCAATAGCCAAGACATGGAAACAACCTAAATGTCCATGGACAGCTGAATGATTAAGAAGATGTGGTATATAAACACGAAGGAATACTTCTCGGCTATAAAAAAGAACCAAACAATGCTACCTGCCACAACATGGATGCAACTGGAGATTCTCATACTAAGTGAAATCTGTCAGAAATAAAGACAAGTACCATATGATATCACCGATATACAGAATTTAAAATATGGCACAAGTGAACCTATCTACAAAATAGACTCACAGACATAGAGAACAAACTTGTGGTTGCCAACGGGGGAGGGGAGAGAGAGTGGGATGAACTGGGAGTTTAGGTTTAGTAGATGCAAACTATTACATTTAGAATGGATAAGCAACAAGGTCCCACTGTATAGCACAGGGAACTATATCCAGTCTCTTGGAATAGAATATGATGAAAGATAATATGAGAAAAAGAATATATATATATATGTATGACTGGGTCACTTTTCTGTTCAGCAGAAATTGGCACAACATACATATATATACCACACGTGTACATGTATATGTATACACACACACATATACATATAACACAATGGAATATTAAAAGGAAAACCTTGCCACTTTCAACAACATGGATAGACCCTGAGGGCATTATGCTAAGTGAAGTAAGTCAGACAGAGAAAGATAAGTACTATATGATCTTACGTGTGGGAGAAAAAAAACATACTCTTAGGTACAAAGAACAGCTTAGTGGTTGCAGAGGCAGAGCTGGGAAAGTGGGTAAAATAGAGGAAGGGAATTAAAAGGCACACACTTGCAGTTTTAAGTAAGCTAGGAGGACACAATGTACAGCATGGTGACTATAGTTAATAACACTTTTGTATACTTGAAAATTGCTAAAAGAATAGCTCTATTACAACTATTATAACTTTATAAAGAAGAAATCCTCTTACTTGTCAGGAAGCAACTCTGCAATGAAGATCTTGTCTCCAGAGTTCTCTTTATAAGAAAAAAACATTATAACTATTATAACTTTATAAAGAAGAAATCCTCTTACTTGTCAGGAAGCAACTCTGCAATGAAGTTTTCCACTGATACAACAGTCTGTTTGTCATGGATCACTCCAGTTCGACGCAAACTATCTATCCGTTCCTGGGCGCCCTGAATAGCAAAAGTGTATGTTAGAAACCATTTCAAATTTTTTAGTATTAAATATACTAAGTTATTATATAAGTAATATATGCATACATTTATACACAAACATACATTGTAAGCATTCCAACAATACAGCAACATAGAGTAAAAAGTGAAAAACTCCCAATGTATTCCCCTCTGTATTAACAGTTTGCAGTGCATTGCAACATTATTCCAAATTATTCCTATATGCATTATTATTTTGGTTATTATTGTGAAATAGTAATTTTTATATTACATGTTCTTATCAGTTATTACTAATATAAGAAAACTACGTGCTTTTTAATGTCCATCTGGCAAACAATCGTCATACTGAATAAAAACCTTTTATCACTTCCAGTAGTTTTTTAGTCGATTCTCTCTTGAATTTTCTAGGTAGGTGACAGTATCAACAATAAATATGTTTTTTCCTCTTTATTCTCATTTCTTTTATGTGTATAGCCTTAAAGTATGCACCCAAGTGGCAACTGCTTTTTTTTTAAATTGTAAATGTATACATTAAACCAAAGCTTATTCAAGAAAATTATTACCATTTATGAAACAAAACTGAGGGGCTGAGAACACTATATAGATAATTCAAAATCATGAATTAAATATATATCTTGTAATAGAAAAGTGAAAGCTGGATTAATGAGGACAAGGTTGCTGTTTACTACTTTTACCTGAATCATTTCAAAGAAGTGATCATGAATGGTATGAAGAGAATGTGTTCAAAAAGCAAGATAAAACTATTTCTGAATAAAACTAGCCATGGATAATAAACCTATTTTTATCATGGACAGGAAAGCTAGGTAGTGGATGAGATTAAAGGGTCAATTCTTCCAATGAAAGTTAAAGCTAGGATACTTCTAGAAACACCTGCCTTTATTTCAGAGATAAGTGAAATAAGGAAAAGTGACAACTGTGTGAGAACATATAAACCGATTTAAGATAGCAACTTATATATGAGTGATGAAAAAAGATATGATTTAAACTACAGTAAAATCATGACTATTTTTGCTTACTCTTGTAGCTCTAGGATCTAGCTAAGATAACGCCCTCTTATCTAATAGGCATTCAGTAAGAACTAACTACATGAAAAACTGAACAAAGGGAAAAATAAAGGGCTTCTGAAAGACTGTATAGCTAATGCTAAGAACCTAAATAGTGTAAGTATGGCATCATCAAATTTAATACCGAATCAGGAGGACACTGATGAATTTGAAAGAAAATGCAATAGAGAAGATGAACTTAATTCTATGTTGGAGAATGTAAAACTGACTAATTCACTCCTCCCAAGAGGTAGGTATGGCTACAATTTTATTATAGAGAAGTAACCCCCAACTCTTTCAAGCTTTCCCCAGTTACAACAAAATATCCCTAGATTTTATCCTTGCAGGAAACAGAAACTAAGTTTGTTCATTTGTTACCATCCTATAGCAAAGGGCTACTTCAAAGGGTTCACAAAACATTTAACTGAAATTAATTAGCATCTCTAAAAGGACAGTGAGTTAGGTAGACAAGTTGAATTCTTGTTTTTGTTTATGAAATCCAGAAAAGAAAATGAAGAGGGTTAAATCAGCCTCTCTCCTCCTCTCACCACAACATTAACTAATTGTGGCATCTTTTGGAGTCAAAAATACACACTTCAATATTAGTCTCTACCAATGTTTTGAAAAGGGGGTTTTTATTTTTCAGCAGTGCAGAGTATCAAAAAGTAGTTTATCATCCATGCACAATTATGCTACCAAAATCAGAAATCATAAGAAAAGAGAACAAATGCAGGCCACTGGAGATGCACGTGCAATTAAGAAACCAACAACTTAAAACAATCTCATTTGTATATAGACTCCTTTTTTTTTTTTTTTCTCTTAATGGATTTTATTTCACTTATAGGTGTGCATAAATCATCACAAGTCAATTTTACAGATTTTGTATCCCAAACCCCCAGTGCATCCCCCCACCCCCCCAGATTGTCTTATTTGAAAAACCAAGGTTTTCCAAAGTCTGTGAGTCATTGTCTGCTCTGTAAGAAGGTTCATTGTGTCTT
>PVHT020004020.1:44657667-44745030 GCA_004024745.2 Catagonus wagneri | reverse complement strand
CATGCAGATGGCAAATAAACACATGAAAAGATGCTCAACATCACTCCTCATTAGAGAAATGCAAATCAAAACCACTATGAGGTACCACCTTACACCAGCCAGAATGGCCATCATCAAAAAGACTACAAACAATAAGTGCTGGAGAGGATGTGGAGAAAAAGGAACCCTATTACACTGTTGGTGGGAATGCAAATTGGTGTATATAGACTCCTATATCAAAACTTCAGGGTAAAAAAAAAAGAGCAGCAAAAACCCCAAACAGTTAATACAATGGCAATAAGAACATATATATCAGGGGAGTTCCCTTCGTGGCTCAGTGGTTAACGAATCCGACTAAGAACCATGATTGCGGGTTTGATCCCTGGCCTTGCTCAGTGGGTTAAGGATCCGGTGTTGCTGTGAGATGCGGTGAAGGTTGCAGACACGGCTCGATCCCGCGTTGCTGTGGCTGTGGTGAAGGCCAGCAGCTACAGCTTCTGTTAAACCCCTAGCCTGGGAACCTCCATATGCCGCGGGTGCGGCTCTACATAAAGGCAAAAAGACAAAAAAAAAAAAAAAAAGAACATATATATCAGTAATTACCTTAAATGTTAATGGAATGAGTGCCCCAACCAAAAGACACAGACTAGCCGAATGGATACAAAAACAAGACCCATATATATGCTATCTTCAAGAGACCCACTTCACTTCGAGAGACACATACAAATTGAAAGTGAGAGGATGGAAGAAAATAGTCCACGCAAACGGGCATCAAAAGAAAGCTGGAGTAGCAATACTCCTATCAGACAAAATAGACTTTAAGATGAAGAACATTCTAAGAGACAAGGAAGGGCACTACATAATGATCAAAGGATCAATCCAAGAAGAAGATATAATAATTTTAAACATCTATGCACCCAACATAGGATCACCACAATGTAAAAGCCAACTGCTTAACAACCTTAAAAGGAGAAATCAACAAGAACACAAACACAGTGGGGGAATTTAACACCCCACTTACAGCAATGGACAGGTCATCCAGACAGAAAATCAATAAGGAAACAAGGCCCTGAATGAAGTATTAGATCAGATGGACTTCATAGATATTTATAGGCCATTCCATCCAAAAGCAACAGAATACACATTCTTCTCAAGTGCTCACGGAACATTCTCTGAGATTGAGCACATCCCGGGCTACAAATCAAGCCTCAGTAACTTTAAGAAAATTGAAATCATTTCAAGCATCTTCTCTGACCACAATGCTATAAGACTGGAAATCAACAACAAGAAAAAAATAGCAAAAAATACAAACACGTGGAGACTAAACAACATGCTACTAAACAACCAATGGATCACTGAAGAAATCAAAGAGGAAATTAAAAAATACCTAGAAGCAAATGACAACAGAGATACGACACTCCAAAACCTCTGCGATGCAGCAAAAGCAGTTCTGAGAGGAAAGTATATAGCAGTACAAGCCTACCTCAGGAAACAAGAAAAAGCTCACATAAACAACCTAACTTTACATCTAAAGCAGCTAGAGAGGGAAGAAGCCAAGTCATGGAAACAACCTAAATACTCATCAACAGAGTAGTGGATAGGGAAGATATGGTGCATACACACAATGGAATATTTCTCACCCATTAAAAGGAACGAAATAACATTTACAGCAACATGGGTGGACCTAGAAATTATCATGCGAAGTGAAACCAGTCAGACAATTAGTCAGCAACATCCAGTGCTACCGCTTACATGTGGAAACTAAAGAGACACAATGAACTTCTTTGAAGAACAGACAATGACTCACAGATTTTGGAAAACCTTGGTTTTTCAAATGAGACAATATGGGGGGTGGGGGGATGCACTGTGGGCTTGGGACACAAAATCTATCACACTGACTTGTAATGATCTTTGTACACCTATAATTGAAATAAAATTCATTGCTTAAAAAAAATAAAAAGTAGTTTAGAGGCCACAGTAAGGTAATTATCTCAGAACTGAAGGGCCTGAGAGCTTATACTAAGCAACTTGGTTCATATAATCAAAATTCCATGCTACTTTATAAATTCCTACAGATATTAAATATATTTTTGTTGAAAATTAAGCTTTAAAACAATGGTCATAAATACAACTGGCTTTTCAGTAAAATTAACAGTTGGAATTGGAGAAGTTTCAAAAACTTCCTAACTTTAATTATGGATGATCTAGTTCCTTAAACTAAAAAACGTCATTTACCTCAGTTAAAATGTGATGGGGAGAAAAAAAATCTGGGTTGAAATTTTAATATTCTAGGATTCTACATCATTTTTCTTCTCATTAGCTCCCTCTACTGTTTCAAAAAAATAATAATTAAAAAAAAGCCAGGAGTCCCTGTCGTGGTGCAGCGCAAACAAATCTAACTAGGAGCCATGAGGTTGCAGGTTCAATCCCTGGCCTCGCTCAGTTGGGTTAAGGATCCAGTGTAGCCATGAGCTGTGGTGTAGGTTGCAGATTCAGCTTGGATCTGGCATTCCTGTGGCTATGGTGTAGGCCAGCATCTGTGGCTCCGATTAGACCCTTAGCCTCGGAACTTCCCTAGGCCGCGGGTGTGGCCCTAAAAAGATAAAAAGACCAAAAAAAAAGCCAAAGCCCAGCCAAAAAAATTACAAATTCAATTTCAATGAAATTTTAACCTAGTATTAATGACTGCGGAAAAGAAACCCATGTCTAAATTTGAAGGGCAAAAACCAATACCAAAACAAATCTGTTGAATACTAACAAAATCACAACATAAGTTGAACTATTAATAATATCCACAAAATAAGGCTTTTCCTGGAGGGAAAAAAATCTCCGTCAGCGTTTCAACTTTGGTATCTACTTAAATATCTTCTCTGTAATGATACTTAACAAAATATTTAAGATTCATGTTTTAAATACCATGCAATTCCGAGTTATATTCCAAAAATCATGTAGTGACCTATCATCAGAAATTATTAATGACCTATCAGTGGGCAACTCTATATGGTCCTTTTTCAGTTTTGCTTTTTTTTTTGACAAGAAACAACTGAAACCACACAACTTGCAAGATTTTAACGAGTCATTATGTTATTTGCATTCTCAACATCCAAAAGATTATTTTGCATTATCTCCTCAAAGGACACTCAGGAGGATTTTATGTTCTTGGGCAATGTGCCTCATTAAAGATTCAGTGGGTGAGAAGTATGTCTTCATTTTCTAATGGGAGAAGACAGAGCTTAGGAAGAGGAGATCAGAAAGGAGAAGGCATGTTGCCTCCATTATAAGCAGAAAACTGTATTCAAGCATGTAATCAAGCAGAAAATTTTAGGAAAATAAATATGGAAGTTGAGGAAGGAGAAGTTGAGTTCCTTAAAACTAACCGGGTCTATCTACTTCGACCTTGCAGAATCTTTGCACATCACCAGAGGCACTTATACACAAGTCTGAAGACCACTGTTTGGTTGTAAAGGTGCTATCAAGGTAAGCCACAGGTGGGTATCTATAGAGTTCTGTTAAAGAAAAATCTGTTTTCCTAAGGCTGACAGGTGGTTAAACCAAAATTCCAGACAGAACCCAGATTGATGAAAATGTCTCCTGTATTAGACTGCTTACTTGAGGAAATAAATTATTGATTTTAAAAATTTATCCTAGCATTTTGAACTTTGTTATCTGGAGCTGTATACCAAGATATCTCAGTAAGACTGCTAGATATTCATTTTAAAGAACACTAATAAGCACCATTCTAAGAGGTCAGATCTGTAAACAAAATAATCATCTGTGCTTGATGATCTTAATTCTAGTGGAAAAAAGTATTAAAAAAATTAGAAAAAAATAGGTAATATCCCATCTCTTAGGAAAGACTGATGGAAGATAATCTAAGAAAAGGAATGCATATATATGTATGACTGGGCCACCTTCCTATATAGGAGAGACTGACACAACATTGTAAATCAACTATAATTTTTTTAAAAAACGGAAAATGGCAGAAGAAGAAAAAAAAGGTGCTGAGTGCTATGGGAAAGAGAACAGGAGAGTTAAGAGGCATTAGAGTACCACAAGGCCTTGTGGCATCTTCACCCAGGGCGGGAGCAATGGCGACAGTGACAAGTAGATAGATGCTGGATATTTTTTTAAGGTACAGTGAACAAGAGTTCTTGATGAACTGAACATGGGTAATGAGAGAAGTCAAGGATGACTCCAAGGTTTCTCACCTGAGAAAGTGGAAGGAGAGAGCTGTCATCAGCTGAGATGTAGAAAGCTGGTGGGGACAGGTTGGAAGGAAAGAAAAGCAGTTGAGTACAAGACATTTTTGAGACATTCAAGTAAAGGTGTCAGAAAAAGCAACTTTTATATAAATCTAGTTTACAAAGGGGTCTTTGCTGGAGACAAAAACCTGAAACACACAGACGGTCTTTTAACATTAAAGCCATGGGACTGGATGAGATTACCAAGAGAGTCAATGTAGATGAAGGGAAGGAGACCATCAGGAGGGTGGGGGGAAAGGAACCAGCAAAAGGAGTACAGACGAGTGAGCAATTAGTGAGGCAGGGAAAAAAAACACAAATGCGGCACCCCCAAAGGCAGGTGTAAAAGACAGTACAGAGGTGCCTCAAAGCTAGTGGCAGATCAAACAAGATGGAGAACACGGGTGCTCTCGACAGCATTCTCGTGGAGTGGTGCGGGGGAGAGCCTCACTGGGGTGGATTTAAGAAAATATGAAGAGAAGAATTAGAGATGAAAGCATGGGCAACTCTGGAAGAGTTGTGCTGCAGAGCAAAGCAAAAAAACTAAGGAAGTGATGGAGGAAGTGAGGTAAAAAAATTACAGTCTTCTTTGGTTTGTTTGTTTTTTAAGGTGGAAGCAGTGTTTCATTTGTTCTTGCACGTTTATATACTGATGGTAAAAAGTATACTGGAGAAAGGACAGAACTCATGGAACTTTAGCACTCAGCAGGCTGAGGGGACTAAGTCGAGTAAACCGATAAGGGGATTAGTTTTAGATATGACATATTTTTTAATGGTAACAGGCCAGAAGACAAAGTATACGATGTTCAAGTGATAGCATGAATATGAAATCGTGTGAACTTTCTCTTCAAAGTAGGTCATTCTGTCATCTGTTAAGTAGGGATCATATATACGCATAGACTCAATCAGAAGGTCCTCTTCCCTCACTATGGCAATGTCTTCCATTTGATAAGTGGTTTATCACAGGTAGTAAAGATTTAATAGGTCCCTATATGCTGGTGAGAACTTGGCAAACTCTGGTTGTATACAGGGATTGTGCCTGTAACACGCCAGGCAGGCAGGTCTTTAAGGCAAGGCGATTAAAAGGACAGGAAAGGGAAGACTCAAAAGAAAGTTAATCTAAAAAAAGCTTTTGGATGAGTGCTGGTCCCCTCACCAAGTACCAGGGAAAAGGCAGTGGTGCCAGGTAGATTTAGAACCTGCTTACAAAGGAACCCCATCGCTATTCTGAAAACTTCCAAATATGTGAGAATCCCATAAACCATGAAGAAATACACTGAGTAAGGTATTATTAATAGAGTAATAAAAAGCTTATCTAAGGGATATAATAATTTCAGTAATAAATTTAAATTTTTTTTTGTCTTCTGTCTGGCTGCACCCATGGCTATGGAGGATCCCAGGCTAGGGGTCGAATCAGAGCTATAGCCGCCAGCCTACACCACAGCCACAGTAATGCAGGATCCAAGCCACGCCTGCAATCTACATACACCACAGCTCATGGCAACGCCGGATCCTTAACCCACTGAGCGCGGCCAGGGGTCAAACCCGCATCCTCATGGATACTTGTCAGGTTTGTTAACCACTGAGCCGTGACGGGAACTCCAGATTTAAATATTAGCACTGCATCAAGAAGATCTCTTTTAGGATTAACTACTCTCCTTTAGTGCTCTTGCTGTGTGGTTTCTCACCTCCTCTGATAATCAAAACCAATTTTAGGTTCCTTAAATTAAAACTCTACTATACCTTCATAACAGCACAAAGATGTCTAATGAAAAACCCAATCAGTATTTCAGTATGTAAAAACCCATAAGCTCCATAGAGACCACAGCATCACCATCAAAACTGTAAAAAAATGAACTTCGGGTTAACTATATTCTGAAGAAGATGTTCTATTACTCACTTTTAATCCAGCTGCATAGCCCACTGGTTGTGGGGCAATATTGGACTGTCCAGCTTCCCCTATAACTACAGCCAAACCAAAGACCTCCTGGAAGGCATCTCGGATGGCAGCAACTTTTACTTCTTTATTTGAAGTCACTACGATATCCAGTTCACCTCCAGATTCTACAAAGACCAGTGGAAAATTTCAATTCTGAATCAACGAAATTCTCATAATTACTACCATACACTAACATCATGTTACATAATTACTACCAACTTTGCAAAACGATGTAAGCTATAGATTAACATTTTTATTGGCTGAGGAAACCGAAGCTGATAAGGTTTCACCCAAGGTGACATAGCTATGATGCTGTCAGGGCTCAAACCAAAGTCTGTACCTTTTCACAATACCACCTGATGCAAGCAGACACATTTCATCCTGTCATCTAACAGCATCTTATTCTGAGATTTCCCAAGAAAGCTGCTTGTACTGTGAAACATTTGCCCTAGAAACAATGCTGTGCTTTTTCCCTAATAACTATCTTCCAGAACAGGTGAAAAGATTTTCCAAATATATGGGCTTTTTAATCATGGATTTCTTTTTTCCTGATTGACATAATGTTCCATTAATCCCATTTTTACTGGAATGTCTTAAATTATTAAAACCTATAAGTGATAGGAAAGAAGAGGGAGAATATATACTTTCTGGTCCTCCCTACGTGGGACATACCTCTTGACCCTTAGTACTGCTCCATTAAGCTTTAGCTCAAAGGCTTTTCAGCTTTTTTGTGATGCTTCATGTCATCTTTAATGATTATAAAGGAGAACTAGTCAAAAGAAGGTAAAAAGTTAAACTGTGTTAAAATCCATTTCTAGTATTTCCTGTGCTTTCTGGGTACATTTGAAATTGGTGATTTCCAAAATGTTTATATAAAAATATTCTAAGTTACAGAGTTCCCGTCATGGCTCCAGTCGCAAAGAATGTGACTAGTATCCATGAGGATGCAGGTTTGATCCCTGGCCTCGCTCAGTGGGTGAAGGATCCAGCACTGCTGTGAGCTGTCGTGTAGGTCACAGATGCAGCTCAGATCTGGCATTGCTGTGGCTGTGGTGCAGGCCAGCTGCTACAGCTCCAATACAACCCCTAGCCTGGGAACCTCCATATGCCGTGGGTACGGCCATAAAAAGACAAAAATAAAAAAGCTTATAAATAAAAAAATATATATATAGTAAGTTATAAGCTTACTATATAAGTTAAAGCTTATAAATATATATATATATATATATATAGTAAGTTACCAGAGATCCAAATAGTCTTGCTTTTGCTATCAATATGCTTTTTCATACTGTCTTATCGTCTTTTATAGCTAACTGATTAAGATTACTTAAGTTATGGTATTTACTAATAACAGCAATTTCATTTTGTATCTTTCATTTTTTTTTTTTTTACCTTTATGTCATGCAGAGTACTAGGCCTGAGAAAAGTCTTGGGTTTGAGTCCTGACTTCATCATTTACTATCTTTGTTATCTTGGGGAAATCAGAGTCCTTTTTCTTGTTTTGTCACATAAAAATTCCTGCCACCTCGCAGGGTGTGCTCTAAGGATAAAATAACTGCTATCATAACACAGTACCCCCATTAAAAAAGTAGGAGCTCCAAAATACTAAGTCCCTTCTTTGTTAAGAGCTTGTGAAGAGAATATATATACTACACTGTCAAACTTGATTATTTTTAATATATGAAATCAATACATATGGTAGGGTGCAATTACTAAATCTTCTGGCAGTTGCAAACTGAAAGAACAATTCAGCTAAGTTAATCTTTTGATTCAATTTTCTATTTCAAAAGGAAGCAAAGTAGCTAAGTGTTAGCTCCATCGAGCTATATGACCTATAATAGTAATAAATCTCTCTGAACGCAGGTTGCTCATCTAAAACCTAAATACCTGCCTTGCAGTCCTCTTACATTGTCTGGCAGATCAAGCATTTAATAAATGGTACTTGTCATTAGGTCTTGCCTTCTGACATTTACTATACAGGAAACTACTAACAGACTCAAGACCTGTGAAAGCTATTAACTTATTACTGCTACTGGAAATCTCTGTTCAGGTACCTGGTGCATAACTTTGAACAGTAAATTGTTATCTTCAACAGAATTACTAACTGGTCACTAATCCTGCTAAGACATTGTTTTACTTATTGGATATGTACATTAAAAATTAGGAATTAATCCCCAGATGACTGTCTGTCAAAGGTGGTTAAAATAGCTTTCCCAACAAATCTAGTAATTAGATATTATTAGTAAACAGATTACATGCATAGACACATTTAATAAAATAGATAACTGGAGAAATGTCAAAACCAACTATGAACAAAAGCAACACTTCAAACACTGTTTCTTTATTCAAACAGTGAATAAAGAAAAATTCATATAAAGAAACACTAACCATATTTACAATTAAAATCAGTAAGTATACTAACAATTCATATCGTTTTTACTCCTCCAAAGTTCATTCTGTCACAATTTTAAGATTTTAATGGTGACCAAGAAAAAAGATACAATTAAAGTCACCAAAACTAAGACTATCAGTTAAGAATTTAGGAGAATTTCCACTAACTAAAGACCTGTGGGATTACACTGAGTAGCTGACACGTACACATACTTAAAAAACATCTGGCAGATGCTGCTCTATCTTAAGTACGTACTGATATATGGAGCCATGCCAGGGTCCAGCGTTGTAATCATGCTTTCTACTGAATGCTTTGTTTTATCAAGCACAGATTTCACCATAGGGTTCCCAGCCACACCCTGCACAGAACAAAATTAACATATACTCATTCTAAGCAAAGAACATCATGATTACCTGATGGTGAAAGAAAAAATTGTTTCTAATGTATTGCAGACCCGTACTTTTGTAAAACACAGGCAAAATAAGGTTAGGGCAATGTCAAATTGCTATTAAGTTTCAAAATGAGAGTAACTCGTTTCTCTTCTCATCCCATCACAGAGTGACAGACGTCTGCAGACATCACTTCAAGTAGCACTGGCCTGGGAAGTGTTTATCATATATACATATATGTGTGTATGTAGATATGTCTACTTCACTTCTATGTATATACATATATTTTTATTTCATTTCATTACTATTCATAGTAAAGACTAAGCAAAACTTGTCCATCAAACCCCCAAATAAAGATTGCAATCAGATGTCTCCAAAGACCCATATTTTGTGCACTAATAGAAAAATAAAAACAGTAAGAACATTTCTCAACTTTATTCCCCAAGACAGTTATAATACATAAAACTATGCTACGTTCTAATAAAGTTTCTTCTTTTCTTTTTTCCTATTTCCTCTTTGTTTGTTCCACAATTCTCCCTTTTAATAAAGCCAGACATGTTCCTCTGAATTCTATTACCACACTAATAGACCAAAGGAACCAGATCTGAACATTTTCTTCTTTCTCCCACAGTCACAGTCGGAGATGGCACTCATTGAACTGGCCACGATTCCACCTGCTCCAACCTACTGTTAAACTAGGGTGATTCAGAAAAATGACAAGTTCATAACACTGATATTTAAGACTTTCAACCCATCTTATGCTGAATATTAGAAGTTATTTACAAGACCTGTAGAGCTAAATTGGGTATTACAACTGGTAAGTGATTGGCTAACACATGCTCTTAATATGGAAAGCAAGTGATATTCCCTTCCCCTACATAAAGAAAACCTTAAAAGAGTTCCTGCTATGACACAATGTCATAGCGTTTTTGCAGGGCCGGGATGCAGGTTCCAATCCCCAGCCCAGCACAGTGGGTTAAAGGATCCAGCTTTGGCGTAGCTGCAGGGTGGGTTGCAACTGTGGCTCAGATCTGACCCCTGGTCCAGGAACTCCATATGCCACGGGGTGGCCAAAAGAGGAAAAAAGAAAACCTTTAAAAAGCACAAAGGGATATAAAGAAGCAAGCTTAGAAAAATGCCATCTTTCTAAAACATGAAGCTCAAATGCTGTTAATCAGTTAACCACCCACCAATTTAAAAATATGTTTAATATATAATCGCAGACAAGCCCTCAGCAAAATACTGAGGGGAACTTAACGAAGTGATTCCAAAATTCATTAAGAAAAATAAATGAAAAAGACAAGAAAAATTCTAAAGAAAAATCAGCAAACTTACACAACCAAACGCTGTTCTGTCTTTATGAATGCAGACTCAGAACTGACCTTTCTTACCCATCAATAAAACTCCTCATCCCCACCTCAGCACAGAGTAAGCTTTCAATAAATATTAGAGTAATAAATAGAGTTACAATAGTTAAAAGTGTAGCACTGGTGCAAGGACAAGCAGAGCAGTGGAATAAAATACAGCGCCCAGAAAGTGACATTAACATACAACTGGGTAACTAAGATAAAGGTGACGTATCGAAATCTGGGGTGTGATTTTGAAAAAGTTGATTATGCAGTTGGAAAAAAATTAAAGTTTGATTTTCACCTCATAATTAAGTATCAGCTACATCAAATCAGAAAGCATAAAAAAATGGAACCATAAGGAAATTAGAAGAAATTAAAAAAAAATTCTCTTATAATGTAGTAGGAAAATGTAATTTTTATCATTTATACAAACTGAAAAGAAAAAAAATTGATAGAAATGACTCCTGAAAATTTAGAAGCTTTTGTGTCAAAAAAAGCATAATAAAATTGAAATCTAAGGTAAAAGCGGAGAAAACTGCAACACATGATAGCCTATAATATTCCTATAAAAAGCTGTTATGAACTCATTAAAAAGAAAATCACCCAATTCAAAACTGGGCAAAGAACATGAATGTAGAATTCTCAAAAGGAAAGTACAAATGGTCAAAATCACATACAAAAAAATTCAAATTCAGTAACAAAGGCCAATTTAAACAGTATTTTTTTGTCTGTCAAACTAGAAAATACAGTATTTCAATTAATAACCAGTGGTGGCAAATAAAAGATGCTGTGACAGCATATTCTGGTATAACCTTTCTGGAGAGCAATATAAGTAATTTTGAAAATGTTCACTTTGGCATTTATCAGGAATTAACTCTAAGACAGATGCACACAAAAATTTGTATATGAGTGTTCATCACAATTGTATTGATAATGCCAATAAGAGATTAGTGAAATAAAACATGGGAAATAAATGGAATGACTTGTAGGGTAAAGTAGCCACAAAAAAAAATTTCTGAAGAGTATTTTATGGCTGGAAAGATGTTCATGATAGATGCTAGGTAAAGAGATACAAAAGATACAAACAGGGCCTACTCCAATTTGGCTTTTACTAAAAAAGAGGTACTTCTACAAAGACATGCATATTTAAAGATTGAAAGGAATTAAAGAAAAAGTGTTATGAGAATAAAAAGATAATTTATTTTTTCCTTATATGATTTTTCATTTTCAAAATTCTAATGAATAGCTCTTAGTCTTATAATTAAAAAATTAAGCACAGTTTTTAAAGTAAATATCCCTTACCTTAATAAAACCCCATAGTCCACCAGCAGATGCTTCATCCTGACCTCTACCAATTCTAGGATCTTCCTGTTCCTCTGGAAAAGTAATGGCTGATGTGGTTCCAGTTCCCTGTGCCAGAGATGTCAAACCAGTTTGCTGAGTGATCGGAGATGGCAAAATACCTAGTTAATGGCAAAAATTTTAATATATGTAACTTATTCCATAAAGTACTTCTTATAAAAAGAAGAAACAACATGTGAGATGAGTGTTCAAAATGTAACTATATACTCGGGCATTTCAACATTGGGTATGAGCTCAAATCACCACCTAAACTTTTATGAAATATAAACTACATCAAATTCCAAAAAAGAAATTTATTTCCCTCTTCGTAGGAAAAATGGACTATACATACACACACACACACACACACACACACAAATACACATATATACATGTATCTCCAAAAGTACTTCATGTTTTCCCTACGTAGCGCTTGGGTGTGGACAGCTATAGCTTGAATTTTTTAAATGCATAAAAATAAATGATGTGAGCTCTCATGCCCATCATATGAAAAGCATGTAAAAATCAGTGAACATAACTCAAAAAACAAAATTCACATACATACATATAGGTTATCGTAGTCTACAAAAACTTTTTACTTATTAAGGTAGGTAAGTCAAGTTAGATAACAGAAATTACAACAAAGTCGTTTCTTTTCCTAAAATGAGAAACAGCAGGCAGAATATGACAGAACGAAGTTTTGATACTGGTTTCCAACAACCATACCAGGGAAGCCAAAAAAGCAGATGTAATTGACAAAGAAAAGAAAATAATCCAATACCACCAATTTATGACACACTTACTTGGTTTTGCAATTCTACCTGGCTAAATAAAACTACTCCCTGGATCATACAGCCCTGAAAATTTTCAAAGTAAAGCTTTAAAAAAAAGAAAACCTCTCAGACCTCACCTTGGTGTTTCTCTATAAATGCACAAAATGTTAGGCCAAAACTGGAATTTTGGAATTTTGTGTGGCATTCCACATGCTAGTCACGTAGTAAGTTTTATATCATAAAATATATTAATATCAGTTTTATTTTAATAATTTAAATAAGAATAGGAAGCTCTAGAGGTCAAGGAAAGAGAATAAAATATTT
This sequence comes from Catagonus wagneri, assembly GCA_004024745.2. Lineage (NCBI taxonomy): Eukaryota > Metazoa > Chordata > Mammalia > Artiodactyla > Tayassuidae > Catagonus > Catagonus wagneri. The sequence continues at coordinate 44,732,303 of PVHT020004020.1, read as the reverse complement.
ATGCAGAGTAACTGGCACCATCATACGCTGGTGAAAAAGTTAATGGTGCAGCCGCTTTAGAAAATAGTCTGGCAATTGTTCAAAAGTTAGCAATTCTTTTTTTTTTTTTTTGTCTTTTAAGGGCCACACCCATGGCATATGGAGGTTCCCAGGCTAGGGGTCTAATCAGAGCTGTAGCCGCTGGCCGACACCACAGTCACAGCAACACAGGATCCGAGCTGCATCTGCAACCTACACCACAGCTCGCGGCAACGCCGGATCCTTAACCCACTGAGCGAGGCCTGGGATCAAACCCGCAACCTCACGGTTCCTAGTCAGATTCGTTAACCACTTAGTCATGACAGGAAATCCAAAAGTTAGCAATTCTGACATGCACCCCAATAGTCATAGCAGCACTATTTATAATAGCCAAGACATGGATATATAGACACCTGAGTATATATGTATCTGAAATATATATATATGTGTGTGTGTGTGTGTGTGTGTATATATATATGTCTTGAATTCTGTTATGATACATATGTTTGTGTACATATACACAGAAACACATATATACACACATATGTATATATAACAGAATTATTACTCAGCCATAAAAAAGAATGAAATAATGCCATTTGCAGTAACATGAATGGACCTAGAGATTATAAGTCATAGAAAGACAAATATCATATGCTGTTACTTATTTGTGGAATCTTAAAAAAATGATACAAATGAACTTAATTGCAAAGCAGAAATAGATACACAGACATAGAAAATAAACTTACATTACCCAAGGGGAAAGGGTGGAGGAGGAATAAATTAGGAATCTGAGATAACATATACACACTACTACATATAAAACAGATAAATAACAAAGATCTGTACAGCACAGGGAACTATGTTCAATATCTTGTAATAACCTATAATGGAAAATAATCTGAATACGTATAAATATATATATACACACACACACACATATACACAAAAACACAAATATACACACACATATATATACATAACTCAATCACTTTGCTGTACACCAGAAACTAACATAACATTGGAAATCAACTGTAATTCAATAAAAACTGTCTTCAACTCTGTGCCTGAATAAACACCCAAGTAAAGTGAAAACATGTCCACGTAAAAACCTGTATACAAATGGTCATTAAAAGCAGTACTGAGAATTGCTAAAAAGTGGAAACAACCCAACAGTTTATCACTGATGAAATGAATAAATAAATGTAATATATCCATACAATGGAATATTACTCAGACTTAAAAAGGAAGGAAATTCAGACACGTCACAACATAGGTGGGTCTTAAAAATACCTTACTAAGTAAAAGAGCCCAGTCACAAAAGATATTACAGATTAGAAGATTCCATTTAAATTAAGTGTCCAAAATAAGCAAATTCAGAGGCAGAAAGTGGATTAGTGGTTCTTAGGGCCATGAGGATTGGGAGGAAGTAGGGAGTGACTGCTAATTGATATGGGATTTTCTGGGGGTGATCAAAAGGTTCTAACACTCCCTGTGGTGACGGCTGCACAATCCAGTACGAACAGTAACAACCACTGAACTGAACACTTGAAAGGAGTGAACTGTATTCTATATTCTGTAACCAAACATCAGCTATAGACACATTTCCAAGTATCATTAAGAGAGAATTACCTGTCACAGGAGGTGCAGAAAACGAGGGCATCAGGGGTGTCTGGGGAGCTCTTCCTGCGTGTCCCCTGGTGATGTCATAGGCTGACCCAACTGAAAATCCTGACGTGGGAGGACCCGCAGGGGGTGCGGGTAAAGGAGTGTTTGGGGCAGATGTCGAAGGTGGGAAGTGGGATAAAGGAGGACTACTGAAGGCAGCCGCAGTTGGTGGAGAGACAGGAGGGGGGACAGAAGTACCAAGTGGAGGAACTGAAGGAGCTGGAGAAGGAGGCACGAACGGTGGCAAGGGGACTGCAGGCCGCACGGAATGAAGGGACGGCTGAGGGGTGGAGAAGGCATGTGGCGGCAGGGGCTGCACAGTGGACACATTTGGAGAAGAGAAAGAACTGGTTGCAGCTAGAAAAAAAGGGGGGGAACACATAATTAGAAATGCTTTGGACTTGGTTATCTAACAATATCAGCACTCCTTGCAACCTTTAAAAAAACTTTTTTTTCTTCTTTTTTCCTTTTCTAGGGCCACACATGCGGCATATGGAGGTTCCCAGGCTAGGGGTCCAAGCCACAGCCACAGCCACGCAGGGTCCGAGCTACATCTGCGACCTACACCACAGCTCACGGCAACGCCAGATCCTTAACCCACTGAGGGAAGCCAAGGATTGAACCCACAACTTCATGGTTCCTAATCGGATTCATTAACCACTGAGCCACAATGGGAACTCCAACATTTCTAAATTTAACAGGCCATATACTAAGCCCTATTTTAAAATGTGTAGTTTAAAATATGCAAGTATTATTGAGTGCAAATGACTTTCAACCCCCATCAATAACTAAATTATGGTATTTTGACCTCTGTACTTTTGTTTGTCGTTGATGCTTTTAATAAAATAAAGCCATTTTTCATCCCTGCTGATACGAATTTAAAAACTTCACAATGACGGCTCAAAAACTTTGGTCAGAAGGTTAATCACCAGAAAGAGAACACTGGCCAAAATTAACACATGCTTTTTAGGATATTTTTGTCATAATACAGATGGTTTATAATCAATATGAACATAAAGAACAAAAAATTAGCTGAAGCAAAACATACATGTTTTCTGTCTTGGAGTTTAAATAAAAAAGTCTATTTCCCTTTATCGCAACAAAGATTAGAGAAGTCATAAGATACAGTCTTATCGCATTTTTATTTTGTTTTGCTTTACTATACTTACAAATTGAAGGTTTGTGGCAACACAAACACAAGCAACTCTATCAGCACAATTTTTCCCAGTAGCATTTTTTTGGGGTCTCTTTGTGACATTCTGGTAACTTTTCCAATATTTCAAACTTTTTCACTATTACTATATTTGTCATGGTGATTCGTGATTAGTGATCCCTGATGTTACTAATGCAAAAAGATTACAATTCAGTGAAGGCTCAGATGACGGTCGGAATTTTCTTAGCAATGCTTTAGCAAAGTATTTAATTATGGTCGGTACATTGTTTTTTTAGACAATCTGTTGCACACTTAATAAACTACAATATAGTGTAAACATAATTTTTATAAGTACTGGGAAACCAAAAAATTCAAGTGACTCACTTTATTGTGACACTCGCTTAACTGCAGTGGTCTGGATCCGAACCCACAGATCTCCGAGGTATGCCTGTATGCCTTTCTAAACGGACTCAGAAAAGATAACAGTACTTGACCATCCTCAGAGCACACTGACACTACACAACTGCACTTACCTAAAGGAGCTGGGGACGGAGACGGTGCGGCAGCTGCAACCAGCCCTGTGGAACTTGGTGGAGGAGTCCCAGGTGGTGTTGTCTCTATTCCACTCTCTTCCATCATTTTTGTGCAATTACTGTAAACCGTAAAAATATTAAAATGTAACACATATTACACTATGTATAATATGACTATATATAGAATAGTAAGTATATTTTAAAAGCTTATATAGATAATAATTTACAAAAATAATCAACAGATGTCTGTCTTTACTACTTATAATGCCACTTATTTTCAGATGAAGGGTCTGTCAAAATCCCTAAGAAAATAATCTGTGAGAATAATGTGCAAACAATGTAAGACATTTTCATACACATACTTTATAAGTGGGAAATAATTTTACATTGACTATGTAATTACCCAATGTATTTCCAATAGTAAATTGCTAATTTAAATTGTCACATAAATGCATGTTAGATTTATATCTATTCTAGTCACTACTACTTTTAAAAAAATAATTTAAAGTATTTTTTGAAACACTTCCTCTCGCCTCTTTAAGCAATGTACGTGGACTGTTCCTGTTAACATTAAAAGATGTTTTTAATGTGCTCGAATTCCAGGTGTTCCTAGTTCACATTTTAAAACATACCCAGTAATGACTAAATGGTATGTCTCAGCTTTTAAAAAGTTACCTTCAGCAAAAATGCCACTATATAGCATTTCATCCCAACAGACAAAAATGGATTACAAAATACGGGGAAATGTCCTTAAAAATTACACATTTTCCAGCTTGCTTCAAGTATAAAATTAAAACTTCTAAATACGCCAAATCTGTTTTTGAAGTTTTTACTTATTGAAGAAATTTTCAGGGAAGGTCAACCACTTGCCAAGCGCTGTACTGGTGACTCTGGAAATACAGTGTAAGCAAAACAAACAAGGTATTTACAGTCCAGCTCAGGCGACAAGCAAATAATCACACCAGTGTAGTGAGCCGTAGCCTGAATGCTGTGTTCTGAGGGTAAGAAGAGCTGTGTTAGACAGGAATATGATTTTGACTTGAGGTCACCAAAGGGTTTCCCAAGGAAGATAAGCCAAGATCTGACGATTAGGCAGGGGACAGGAAATGAGGAGGGCATACGCCAGAAAGAGCCCTGCAGAGTAGAGGAAACATGACACACTCAAACAAATACATGTGGCAGGAGCAGAGAGGAATAATGATGGATGGAGCCCAGATCGTACCGAGATTTATAAACCAAGTCAAAGAGTCAAGTGTTTTAACAACAGAAAGTAGTCACTGTGGGGCATTCAAACTGGGGATGACATATTTCTTTGAGTTATTATTATTATTTTTGTCTTTTTAGGGCATAGGGACTCCCACAGCATAGGGAGTCTCCAAGGCTTGGGATCAAATTGGAGCTGCAGCCGCTGGCCTCTGCCACAGCCATGCCATATCCTTAACCCACTAAGCGAGGCCAGGGCTTCAACCTGCATCCTCATGGATACTAGTCAGATTCATTTTCGCTGAACCACAACAGGAACTCCCATTTGTCTTCTAATTATTTTTGAAGAAATTTTTAGATTCACGAGAAGATGTCAAAATAGAGCCGAGTTCATGAGTAGCCTAAACCCAGCTTCTCCCCATGATAGCATCCTACATAACTAGAGCACAATGATCAAACCCAGGAAATTAACACGGGTACAATACTAGTAACCAAATTGGAGACCTTATTTGCATGTCACCTGCTTTTACATTCACGTGTGTTTGGAGTTCTATGAAGTTGCATCATATGCTCTGATGCTTGTAGCCACTGCCACAATCAGGATACAGAACTGTCCCATCACCCTGAAGGAACTCCTTCCTACATGCTACTCCTCTGTCACAGCCTCTCATCAACCACAAGCCCTGGCGACCAACTCTTCTCCACCATTTTCTCAATGAATGAACATTACATACATAGAATCCTACAGTATATAACCTTTTGAGACTGCATATATAGAACCATACAGTATATAACCTTTTTTTCACTCATCAGAATGCTCTCGAGATCTAAGTTGTTAGCTATATCAGTGGTTGATTCTTTTTTATTGCTGAACAGTATCCCATTTTATGAATGTACCGTATTTTGTTTCCATTTATTTGTTGAAGGCCATTTCGGCTGATTCTAGCTTTTGGAAATTCACATTTGTGTTTTGAAAAGATTCCTTTGACCACAGTACATAGATTGGGCCATAGGGCAGTCAGAGTAGACACAGAGAGACCATTAAGAAGGTATAGAAGTGGCTCAAATATCCTAGACTAGACTCTCAAGTGGTGGGTGGAGGAGGGTGATTCTTCCCCCCAGGAGTCATTTGGCAACGTGTTAAGATATTTTGGGTTGTCAGAATATCAAATATGTAAGTAATATTTGTGGTATTACATCTAGTAAGTAAAGACTGGCAATACTGCTAAAAACCCTACAATGCACAGGGCACGCCCTCCCCCCCACAAGAAAGAAGTATCCAGCCCCAAGCACCAGTTATGTCAAGGGTTGAAAACTTTGGCCTAAACAAAGGTAATGACAGTGGAAATGGAGTAGAGTGGAAAGACTCAAGAAATGTTTAGGCAGTAAGACTGAGTGACAGACTGGATGTGTGGTCCAGAAGTGGGAGAGGCATAACCCGCACAACTGGACAGATGGTGGTGCCATTCAGTAAGACAGGGAGCACTGGAGGAGGTAGGTATGTATTAGATGTCTAGAGGCAGGAGGTAGTATTAAGTACTCAGTACTGAACACGTGAAGTTCAAACTCTTTGCAACATCCACGAACAGACACTGACTTGGTCTGCAGCTCAGAAACCACATAAACAATCTCTAAAAGAGACTGAAAACACATTACCTAAGAAGAGAAGACCAAGTAGAAAGATAAACAGAAAACCAGGAGGCTGGGGTGTCCAAAAGCCAGAGAAGAGCGTTTCAAGGTAGGTACAGGCAACTATATCAAATTTTGCAAAGAAGGCAAATAGGATGAGCTATGAAAAACTCAATGGATTTGCCAAACTGGAGAGAAAACTTAGAGCTGTCTCCATGGAGAGAACAGCGATATAAGTCAGTTTCAACTGAACTGAGGTGGGAGGTCAGGCAAATATGTACAACACTTAAAAAAAATTTTCACTGTGAAGGTAAAGATCTACGGCAATAAGTAGAAAACACAGATGCAGGGAGGCATAACCCCTTCATTCAATACCTATATATCAAAGGTAGATTACCTGGGGAAGAATGTCTTCTGGGGACTTTATCAATCCCTGCCCAAACTACCTCTTTCCTTCATCTCCCCATTTGCCCACTGGTTATTCATCCTCCTCCTACAGATGTTACCAAACCCTCACAGTGATTAGAGGAGGTCAAATTTAAAGATAAACCTTAATGAGTGCATTTGCAAAAGAACTTGTACAAAGAATACAACCCACAAAATGGAATAACTGGCCAATTTCTATCTTTAAAAGCTATACTATTCAAGAATTGGCTTAATGACAATATAGGGTAAGTTTTGGATGCATAAACACAATACCTTCTATTAAAGAAAAGCTAATATGATAAATCAAAAGCTAAGTGTCAAAGCTGGTAAAGGTTCTGGTATTCAAAGTCTCACAAAAAAAAAATATTAATGTATCAACATCAAAGAAAAAGTGATGGAAATGGCTTGCAAAATTGACTCCTTGGTCTCTGGAAGGACCCTGCTCTTACAATTTGCTTGTGTTCTGGTTTTGCTGTTAAAAAGCAGATGGCTACTTACAAGGATACAAGAAACAATAATGAAGCTTTGATAAACGTAAAAGCTGTCACCAACCATTATTATTGTTGATATGCTATGGTTCAAAAGACAGTCTCTACTACCACACATTAAGCACTGCTGAAGCAGGGTCTGAGTTTTGTCTCTGCAATCTCAATTCTGAGCCCAAAATAACTTCCACAAATGTTCACTGACTAAATAGCGCCTGTACAGGGAAAAAAAAAAAAAAAACTGGCATGCCAAAATGTAATCCGTTCGCTGAAATCTACATGTTGTCTCTCAAAATAACTACTTCGAATGACAAAAACTTCCCTGGATTGGACAAATTCTGCCAATCGAGGACACGGGGTATCCCGCAAATTTTCCTGAAGCAGGTCCCAAGGACGAACAAAGAGAGAGCAAAGCACAGAAGTCCTCAGGAGCAGCGCTAGGCACCCGTGGGGGAACCTACGAGAAAAGAAGCTAGGTCCCATTGCCGGTCCGATTTGTCGACCTAGGAGTCTCCCAAGCGGGAGCGGCCTCCCCCCAGGCTCTGCCACGTCTCCAGGCCGGACTGGGCTGGGCTCAGGTCAGTGGGCTACAGCCTCCGGTCTTGCCCTCCAGCAAGCGCCTAGAAAGCGGTAACCAAACAGCCCGGGGCGCCGGCGTCGGTCCCAGAGCAGGAGCAAAGTACCGGATAAGACCCCCGAACCGCACCCACGGCCCAAACTGCAGATGGGACCGCTTATCTCGCGAAGCGCACCGGTGCCCGGGTCCGCACCCTGCATGCTCCCACTGCCCAAGCACGGACTGCACCACGAAGGGACGCCCGAATAACCCTGGCGCCCCTGGGCGCAGGCCGGCCCGCCCACCTCACAGCGACTGCGCCCCTAGTCGCCGGCTTGAGCGCCGGCGACCTATGCCTTCACCCGCTTGCTCCCGCGCTGCTGCCCAGCCTGGCGCTCACCTTCGGGCCAGAGAAAGTGACTCCTTGGCAGTGTGAAGCTGGAGCTACGGAGGCTGGGATGTAAAACTACCGCTGTGAGAAGACAAGAAGGATGCAGCCAAGAGCTCGCCGCGCGCCTGCGCCGCCAAGATGGCCACCGGAGACACAAGCCCCTGAGGCTGCCACGTCGGCGGCCGCCGCCGCCCCGCCCCACGCCTCGCTCCGCCCATCACCCCGCCCCTCTCATTCGCTTGGAGCCCCGCCCGAGAGCGCTAGTTAAACCTGCTGGAGTCCCTCGGTCCGAAGTTCCTCCTTCTAGCCAGGGCTGGGCACTCCCTTGCTCCAGAAGCATTCTCCAGCAGCTCTGCCTCCCTTTCCACTCTGCAACCTCTGCAGTCAAGAATGGAACCCTTGTTACCGAGTGTAGCTGACTTCCCTTGTGCTGTGGCCCCCACGCGAGGATGGCGATGAGTTAGCCGGGGTGGTCCAATCCAATCCCTACCTCCACGCAGGACCTTCTTCCAGAAACAGCAGACTTAATCCTACATTATTTTCAAAGATTTACAGATAATAGCGATTGCCTCACGAGAGAGAACGGGGGGGGGGGGGAAGGTAGCTGCTACCATACTGATCCTCACCCCCAAGTTTATGTATTACACATTCTTTAAAAAAAAAAAAAAAAGGAAAAGCAAAGCCCAATGAATGTGGAGAAAAATACGGAATTTGCAATGAGAAGTCCTGGTTTGGGTCTAGGACTGCCCTAATGCCACTTAAGAGGTTGTGTGACCTTCTCCAAGTCACTTTTTTCCCCTAAGTCTCCTTATTTCCATCTGTAAAATGGGAATAATACTATTTGCCATATCTAATCAAGGAGATAGCAGAGTCAAACAAGTTAAGACATATGAAAGGAAAGCACTTAAAAGAGTGTGAAACACAGAAAACTTGTTTTTGTTGTTTCCACATTCCTTCAGGAACTCGTTCATAGATTTAACATTAATAGCTCTCTTGACCTGACAGCTTAAAGCATTTAAAAATACCTCATTGAAGAGTTAATACTGTTTAACTCTGCCCTAACTTCAAAGTGATTGGTGGTGACTCTTATTCTATCCACTGACAATGTTTGTAGGTGGTGGTCTAGATAACTCTCCACAAACTGCTGTTTGGGGTGGTACTGAAAATAATTACCATCTCTATCCTCTTTGGTTGACACCCTTAACAGCTACAAGATCTCTTGGTTTCTTCATTCATTCTACACATATTTATCAGTGGCTGCAATGGGCTGAACATCAGTATGAGAAATGTAGCAAAGAACAAGACAGATAAGATCCAGACAGTGAGGGAGCTTTCATTCTCATAGAGAGAGAGGCTATGAACAGGAAAATCAACGAAGGAAGTATTGTTTGTAATGGGCACTTTGAAGAAAGTCAATAGGGTGATGTGATATTGACGGTAATTGCCGTAAGCCACTTCCGTATCCCGACTAACGTGCAAGACTTCTCGGAGGGGTTGGGATTTAAGTAGTCTCTGCAGTTATCTGGATCAAGGAAGAAAGTGCAGAGGCTCTGAGGGAGGGTGCCTGGCACATTTGCATAATAACAAGGAAATCTGGACTGAGAGGGTGGTAAGAAATGAGGTTGGAGAGATAGCAGGGCCAGATCCTATCCAGACAGAGAGGCCCTCTTAAGGCTTTTGAGTTATATTCTGAGAAAAATGAGAAACAAGGGATTAGGCTTTTGAGTTACATTCCAAGAAAAATGAGAAACAAGGAAAGGTTTTCAGCAGAGAGCAGACAAGAATTGATTGCAGTTTTAAATACAGTGACAGGTATCTCAAAATGTCCCTCTGCTTTTCTCTTATGAGTATACCTGTCATGTATTTAGGGCCCACCCTAAATCCACAATGATCTCATCTCAAATCCTTGAGGCTCTGGACCTTATTTCTACATAAGGTCCTATTCACAGGTTTTGGGGTGGGGGCATAATCTAATTGTCAAGGGCACTATTTTACCCACTGCATGGGTCATGAGAGACAGGAAGCAACCAAATAAGGATTATAAGATGGGTTTTGAAGTTAACCTTGAATTGCTTGTATAATACTTTAGGTTTTATCCATCGTTTCTCATTTAAACTTCAAAAGAACTTATGTGGTAAGCATAATTATTATTATTCTAATATTAGAAATAAGGACACTGGGAGTTCCCATTGTGGCTCAGCTTGTTTCGATCCTGACTAGTTTCCAAGAGGATGCGGGTTCAGTCCCTGGCCTTGCTCAGTAGATTTCTGTGGCTGTGGTGTAAGTTGGCAGCTCCAGCTCCAATTTGACACCTAGTCTGGGAACTTCCATATGTAGTAAGTGTGGCCCTGAAAAGCCAAAAAACAAAAAAATAAATAAATAAGTAAAAGGAAACTAAGGTTCTGAGAATTGTGTTTGGACTTGGAATTAAAACTCAGAATTCTTTAGCTGTACCCCTAAATTCTTGCCTCCTTTGGGGGGCGATAGGGTAAGAAGGTGTGTTATTGGGTGGAGGAAAATGAAAGGAGTCTAGGGAAATTTATAGCTTAATGACAGCACAAAAAACTACTTAGTTTTTTTAGTTGTGGCTAGTGGAATGCATCAAATTTCTCCTTACAGGAAATTTCTAATGCATAATAGAGTGCCTTTCGGAGCTACAATGAGAGATATAGTGCTAGAGTGGCATTTTACTTTTCTCTCTCAAAACACAGGTGAACAAAACTTGAGGTTTTTTCCTAGCTCAATTCAGAGCTGAGGTTTTTTTTCTAGCTCAATTCAGAGCTAAGAGATTCCATTCTTAAATCTTCTTAAAACAATCCATAAAGCTTGTGCTCTTCATATGAATAGTGACATGTATATTTACAGGTGGAGAGGAGATGAGGCTGAGACTGAGCGACTGCAGCCTAACCAGGACTAGAGGCAGCGCCGAATCTGGTTTGAGACCATGAGCTCTGCGGAGAGAACAGCCCCTGAGTTACACAACTGTGAAGGACACGGTCAAGGGTACCGGTCAAGACACAGAGCTCAGGGGCTCACGCCCACACCCAACCCATGCACAGAGGATATGTCAGTTCCTCTGGCAACTAGGACAGAGGAGGAGGTCGTTCCAAACCCTTCTGGGACCTACCTGTACCAAACAATTATTCACTGTTTATCTGCAATTCAAATTTAGGAGGCAAGCAAGCTATGACTGAGAGTCTGAGAAGCAATACAGTGTAGATGAGGACATAGATAGTGGTTCCAGATGCCCTGGATTTGAATCCTCGCTCTGGCACCTGCTGGGTCAACAGCTGGTCTTGGACATGTCATTTAAACTCACTGAGTCTTGGGAGTTCCCGTTGTGGCTCAGTGGTTAACGAATCCGACTAGGAACCATGAGGTTGCGGGTTCGATCCCTGTCCTTGCTCAGTGGGTTAAGAATCTGGCGTTGCTGTGAGCTGTGGTGTAGGATGCAGACGCGGCTCGGATCCCGCGTGGCTGTGGCTGTGGCGAAGGCCGGCGGCTACAGCTCCTGTTAGACCCCTAGCCTGGGAACCTCCATATGCCGTGGGTGCGGCCCTAAATAAAGCAAAAAAAATAAAAAAAATAAAAAATAAACTTACTGTGTCTTACTGTGTTCACCTGTAAAATGAGAATTTGTATTAATACTTATCCCATAGCTGTGTTCTTCTTGTGGATTAAAGGACTTAATGTGTGTGAAGTGCTTTAAACAATGCCTTCTCACAGCATATGGAAGTTCCCAGGCTAGGTGTCAAATCGGAGCTATAGCTGCTGGCCTACACCACAGCAACGCTGGATCCAAGCCGTGTCTGCAACCTACACGACAGGTCACTGCAACACCAGATCCTTAACCCACCGAGCAAGGCCAGCAATCGAACCCGCATCCTCATGGATACTAGTCGGGTTTGTTAACCACTGAGCCACGACAGAAACTCTAGAGATGCTGGATCCTTAACGCAGTGTGCCACAGCAGGAACTCCTCCCAGCATAATTTTTTTTTTTTTGCCTTTTGTCATTTTAGGGCCGCACCCGCGGCATGTGGAAGTTCCCAGGCTAGGGGTCTAATCGGAGCTGTAGCCACTGGCCTATGCCACAGCCACAGCAACGCAAGATCCGAGCCATGTCTGCAACCTTCACCACAGCTCACGGCAACGCCGGATCGTTAACCCACTGAGCAAGGCCAGGGATCGAACCCGCAACCTCATGGTTCCTAGTCGGATTCATTAACCACTGAGCCACGAAGGGAACTCCACAAACATTATTTTTCTTTCCCATTCCCTTGCTGTCACAGAATAATATCAAGAGGTATATGAGGTAACTGGGATTCCTCAACTGCTAAACGGAATAGATAGATAAACTTTCTGACTTCTCCCTGTACTCAAAATCTGTCAAGAAATACATAGAAAATTAAGCTGGGATAATACTGAGTGGTCATCAGGGGCAGATGAAGAACAACTAATACTGCCACTAATTAAAAGTGCAATTCTGGGGAGTTCCCTTCGTGACTCAGTGGTTAACGAATCCGACTAGGAACCATGAGGTTGCGCGTTCGATCCCTGGCCTTGCTCAGTGGGTTAAGGATCCGGCGTTGCCGTGAGCTGTGGTGTAGGTTGCAGACGCGGCTCGGATCCCGCGTGGCTGTGGCTGTGGCGAAGGCCTGGGAACCTCCATATGCCGCGGGTGCGGCTCTACATAAAGGCGAAAAGACAAAAAAAAAAAAAAAAAAGAAAGTGCAACTCTAGAGTGACTGTCTCTGAGCCATAATTTCCTCCCCTGACAATGAAAGATAGCTAAGTGATTTCTATAGCGGATGCTAATCACGGTTGGCTTACCAACACAGAAAGGGCAGAAACAAAGAAATTGTACATACCAACATAGATGAAATGTTGTAAAGTGGAATTATGGAGGATATGATGATGACAATGGTGATAATATATATTGTGATCAAGCAGTATTTTCCCAGAAATGTGAGAGTGGTTCCATTTCAAAAGGATGTACAGAAGATTTAATACATTTTAAAAGAAAATGAGTCTGATAATACCAGTAGATACAAGAAAAAGCATTTGATAAAGTTCAACTCATTCATGAAAACTTTCAGTTAACTAGAATTAGAAGGGATAAATCTGATAAAGAGCATCTGCAAAATAGCATAGCAAATATTCTACTTGATGAGCTATTAGAAGATCTCATTTAAAGTCAGCAATAATGAAGAAAATCTTTAGCAGGGAAAGTAAAAACCAAAACTATTCTCATCTGCAGTAAAACTTCCTGTTGAAATGAGCCAATACTTATTCCTGTTACGTCTTTTCCTAAGTTTCTAGTGATCTAATCCTTGGCTTTAAACAATTTATCTATTCTAGGCAATTCCCCACTTATATGGCCAACTGTAACCTCTCTCCTAAACTCTATTCAGTAGGTTTACTTTCCTGTCTAGTCAGGAGGCTAAATAAAACTCCTGTTGTTTCCCCCAAAACCCTACTCCACTTGCACTCTCCCTCCTCAGTGAATGGCAACTCTGCTTTTCCTTTTGCTCTGGTGAAAAACCACCCTGGATCTAAGTCAACGTCAATAGTGATCGGTCATATTGATAGAACCTACCCTCCCTATGATGTGATCAAAAATGGCACTTTCCTCTATAGTTTTCCTCCCCAAGACCCATCGTCTGGATCTGAGAGGAGGGATTTATTCTGCAACTTATCTGACAAGCATTCTTTAAAACTGCCAAGGTCATCGAAAGTAAGGAAAGTCTGAAAAACTATCAGCGTCAAGAGGCAACTGAGACAATGGCAACTAAATGCAATGTGGTATGGGAATAAACAAAGGCCACCCAAATGAGAACAAGTAAAAGCTACTTATTCAGAGGCTGCCAGGAAGTCGGCAACCAACACTTATGTTTGGCAGAGACCCAAAGGCAGGCAGTGGAGCGGAAAAGCCTGTTAATGGAAAGAAGGGAAGGCGTCAGGTATGCTCTGATTAGAGGCTGTTGGCTTGAGGAAGCTGTAGGTGAGCTGACTAGGAGGAGCCCAGCATTCTGTGTGATAGGTTAGGAGTACATATTTGGCTTTCTCTGATTGGTCCTAAATTGGAAGCTATCACTTATCAATCAAGTCCTAGCCTTTTGGGGCTGATTGCTATAGGGTTTATGATATGGGTTCCTGGGCAGGTTGCTATGGGTTATGGGTCAGAGCTCCAATATTTTTTTCTTTCCAGGGCCGTATCATACGCATATGGAAGTTCCCAGGCTAGGAGTCAAACTGGAGCTGTAGCTGCTGCCCTATGCCACAGCCACAGCAATGCCAAGATCTGAGCTGTGTCTGTAACCTACACCACAGCTCACAGCAACGCCGGATCCTTAACCCACCAAGGGAGGCCAGGGATCGAACCCAAGTCCTCATGGATACTAGTTAGGTTCATTAACCACTGAGCCATGATGGGAACTCCCCGAGTTCTATTTTTATATGTGGTCTGGCCATTATCCATTTTTCTATTCAGTCTCTCAGTAGTATCCAGAATAATATCCAGAACTAAAAAAGGACAGTGGTTAAAAACTAAGGAAATCTGAATGCACGGACTTTAGTTAATAATACGGCAACATTGGTCCATTAATTGTGACAAATGCACTGTACTAAGGTTAGATGTTAGTAATAAAGGAAACTGGGGGTGGAGTCTAAGGGAACACTCTGTACTATCAATTTTTCTGTGATTCTAAAACTGTTCTGAAACATCAAGTTGATTTAAAAACAACAACAATGGCACCTTAGAGATACCCTGGACTCCTCCCTTTCTCTCACCCTCCACGTCCAATCCTTTAGGAAATTCTTAGCACTGACACCCCAACACCAGCACCACCACCCGCCCCACTATACTGCTGCCACCTGAGCTGACCTCATCACCTCTCACTTGGAAATCTTCACTAGTTTCCTAACAGCCCACTTACTTCCATTCCTGCCTCTATGGTACTTTTCCACACAGCTCTACTGCGGTTTATAAAACAATAGAAAGCTTCAACAGGTTTGGGGTCCTGATGAATCTGGATGGTGGAGGGAGATGCTCAATTGTATTTCTAATGACTGGGTCGAATACAGTCCCTACCAAGTCAGCAATTTGCTCTTTTCAGAAACTGGATCCTACAAGCGTGACTCTTTTTGGCTTAGCAAGTATAAATTTGGATTTTTATTTCTGATGCTAAAACACTTTTTAAAACCTTGATTTGATTTGATATGTCTTTTTTTGTCATCAGTAATGTATAGATACAGTAAGAAATTCAAAGTCATGGAAAAGGGTGAAAAGCCAAGTTTCTCTCATAAGCCTGCACTCCAGCCTCATCGTTCCTCTTCTCAGAGAAAAACCACTGCTTTCTATCTCAGAAGCACATGTAATACATAATTATTTTCTCTTTTTTTAACATCTTTATTTTTTTCTACTATAGGTGATTTACAATACTCTGTCAATTTCTGCTGTACAGCAAAGTGACCCGGCCGTATACACACACACACACACACACACATATATATATACATATATATATATATATATATATATATATATGCACATATATCCATTTTTTTTCTCACATTATCCTCCATCATGTGTCATCACAAGTGACTAGATATAGTTCCCTGTGCTATACAGTATGGTCTCGTTGCTTATTCTCTTATTCTCTTGAGTTTTTTACTCAACTGGAAATATACCAGATATATTGCAGAAAAAGCCTTTAACAAAACCCAACACACGTTTCTGATAAAAACCCATAGAAAATGGGCATAGAAGGAACCTACCTCAACATAATAAAGTCTATATATGACAAACCCAGAGCTCACATCATTCTCAGTGATGAAAAGCTGAGATCAGGAACAAGACATTATTATTCAGAGAAGTAAAAGAAATAAAAGGAATCCAAATTGGAAAGGAAGAAGTAAAAATATCTCTATTTGCAGATGACATGATACTATACCTAGAGAATCCTGAAGACTCTACCAGAAAACAGTTAGAGCTCATCAATGAATTTGGCAAAGTCACAGGATACAAAATTAATAAACAGTAATCAACTGCATTTCTACATATTAACAATGAAATATCAAAAAGAGAAATTAGGGAAGCAATCCTGTTTACCACCACATCAAAAAGAATCAAATACTTAGGAATAAACCTACCTAAAGAGACAAAAGACATGTACTCTGAAAACTGTAAGATGCTGATGAAAGAAATCAAGGATGACACAAACAGATGGAAAGACATGAGTCAATATTATCAAAATGACCATGCTACCCAAGGCAATCTATAGAGTCAATGCAACACGTATCAAATTACCAAGGACATTTTTCACAGAACTAGAACAAAATAGTTTAAAGTTTGTTTGGAAGCACACAAGACCCAAAGTAGCCGAAGACATCCTGAGAAAGAAAAATGGAACCAGAGGAATAGGGCTCCCTAACTTCAGACAACACTACAAAGCTACAGTCATCAAAACCATATGGTACTGGCACAAAGACAGAAATAAATCAGTGTAAAAGGATAGAAAGCTCAGAATTAAACCCATGTACCTACAGTCAACTAATCTATGACAAAGGAGGCAAAAATATCCAGTGGCAAAAAGACAGCCCCTTCAATGAATGGTGCTGGGAAAACTGTACAGCCACATGTAAAAAAATGAAATTAGAACACTTCCTAACACCATACACAAAAATAAACTCAAAATGGATTAAAGACCTACATATAAGACCAGATACTATAAATCTCTTAGAGGAAAACATAGGCCAAACACTCTCCAACATAAATGACAGCAACATCTTCTCAGATCCACCTCTTATTCGAGTAATGACAATAAAAACAAAAATAAACAAATGGGACTTAATTAAACTTAAAAGTTTCTGCACAGCAAAGGAAACCCTAAACAAAATGAAAAGACAATCCACAGAATGGGAGAATGGGAGAAAATATTTGCAAATGTATCGACTGACAAGGGATTCATCTCCAAAATTTATAAACACCTCCTGCAGCTCAATACCAAAAAAACAAACAACCCCATTAAAAAATGGGCAGAAGATCTAAACAGATAATTCTCCTAAGAAGACATACAGATGAAAAGATGTTCAACATCACTCATTATTAGAGAAATGCAACTCAAAACCACTATGAGATACCACCTTACACTGGCCAGAATGGCCATTATCAAAAAGTCTACAAATAATAAGTTCTGGAGAGGGTGTGGAGAAAAAGAAACCCTATTACACTGTTGGCGGGAATGTAAATTGGTGCAACCACTGTGGAAAACAGTATGGAGATTCCTCAGAAAACCAAAAATAGAATTACCATTTGATCCAGCAATCCCACTCCTGGGCATCTATCCAGAGAAAACCATGACTCGAAAAGACACATGTACTCCAGTGTTCATTACAGCACTCTGTACAGTAGTCAAGACATGGAAACAACCTAAATGTCCATTGACAGAGGAGTGGATAAAGAAGATGTGGTACAGGGAGTTCCCATCGTGGCTCAGTGGTTAACGAATCCGACTAAGAACCATGAGGTTGTGGGTTCGATCCCTGGACTTGCTCAGTGGGTTAAGGATCCAGCATTGCTGTGAGCTGTGGTGTAGGCTGTAGACACGGCTCGGATCCCGCGTTGCTGTGGCTATGGCAAAGGCCAGCAGGTACAGCTCCTTTTAGACCCCTAGCCTGGGAACCTCCATATGCCGCAGGTGCAGCTCTAGATAAGGCAAAAAGACCAAAAAAATTTAAAAAAAAGATGTGGTACATATACACAAAGGAATATTACTCAGCCATGAAAAGGAAAGAAAGAATGGCATTTGCAGCAACATAGATGGACATAGAAATTATCATGCTAAGTGAAGTCAGTCAGACAATGAGACACCAACATCAAACGCTATCACTTACATGTGGAATCTAAAAAAAGGACACAATGAATTTCTTTGCAGAACAGATACTGACTCACAGACTTTGAAAAACTTATGGTTTCCAAATGAGACAGGTTGCAGGGGTGGGAGGATGCACTGAGGGTTTGGGATGGAAATGCTATAAAATTTGGTTGTGACGATTGTTGTACACCTATAAATGTAATAAAATTCATTAACTAAAAAAAAGAAATATACCAGATATACTATCTTACACCTTTGTGCCTGGTATGTGTGTATGCATGTACTACTTGTACATATGTAAGTACACACACACACACACGTCTTGGAGCTATTTCCACATCATTCTATTTCCATTATTTCATTTATAATGAGCTACATATGTTTCCATTGAATGAATTAGATTGCCAGTAATTTTTTTTTTTTTTTTGGTCTTTTTAGAGCCGTGCCCATGGCATATGGAGGTTCCTAGGCTAGGGGTCAAATTAGATCTGTAGTTGCTGACCTACACCACAGCCACAGTAACGCCAGATCTGAACCACATCTGCGAACTACACCATGTTCATGGAAACGCCAGATCCTTAACCCACTGAGCAAGGCCAGGGATCAAACCTGCATCCTCATGGATGCTAGTCAGATTTGTTTCCACTGAGCCACGTTGGGAACTCCGCCAATATTTTTTTTTTAACTTGTAACAATTTCTAAACATTTAGTTCCTTTCAATCTTCTGCTTTGCCAGCAATGCTGTATTGATTCTACTTAGATACATGTCATTTTACACATAGACAAGTACATCTGTGTTTGTGGAAAATATATCTCTTTTCATTTATCTTATGAAGTACGAGATTAAGCATTCTATATAAAAGTCATTTGTATTTCTTTTGATGTGATCTCTAGCTTACATTATAATATTGATTCTTAACAATTAGTTTATACGTGGTCTTTAAACAATAAAGAAGGTAGACCTTTATGTGCAATACATATTGGAAATATTTAGCCTTTTTTGTAATCTGGATTGTGACTACATGTATGTGCGTTGTGTGTGTTATGTGTTCTACCATGAAGAAATTCTTCTACCTTTGGAGCTCCCATCGTGGCTCAGAGGAACCATGAGTAACCATGAAGACGCAGGGTTGATCCCTGGCCTCGCTCAGTGGGTTAAATATCTGGCATTGCCATGAGCTGTGGTGTAGGTCGCAGATAAAACTTGGATCTGGCATTGCTGTGGCTGTGGCATAGGGCAGCGGCTACAGTTCAGATTTGACCCTTAGCCTGCGAATTTACATATGCCTTGGTGGGGCCCTAAAAAGACAAGAAGGAAGGAAGGGAGGAAGGGAGGAAGGGAAGAAGGGAGGAAAGGGAAGGGAAGAGCAAGGCAGGGAAGGGCAGGGAAGGGCAGGGAAGGGAAAGGAAAGGAGAGGAAAGGAAAAGAAAGAAGGAAAGAGAAATTCTTCTATCTTCATAGAATCAAATTATTAGATCTTTATGATCCGTCACTATATTACAGTAAAACTCAGATGATATTTTTATTGCAATCCTATCAAATAAACAGATTTCATTAAAGCAAACTGACATCTTCATAATGTTCTAACTTATTTTTCATTTATTTTTTATTAGAGTATAGTTGATTTACAGTGTTGTGTCAATTTCTTCTGTACGTCACAGTGACTCAGTCATCCATACATGACTTTTTCTAATATGTGTATCTTTTTCTCACCTCTCTTCCATCATGTTCTATCCTGAGAGGATGGATATAGTGTCCTATGCTGTATATAGTAGGACCCCATTCCTTATCCATTAAAAATATAATGTTTTATATTTTTATCCAAAACTCTTTTTATGTGCCCTGTAGCATTTGATTTTTAAAAATATAGAACTTAAGTATTCTTCATATATTTTTCTTAGGTATTTTATCTCTTTCTTCCCATTGTCAACGGAATGTTTTCTTCTATTGCATTTTCTAATTGATTACTGCTTTTATATAGAAAGACTATTTCATCAGATTAATTTTGTTTCCAATAGCCATTTGCTTTTGCTTACCAATTCATTACAGCATTTACACTTATTGCTACAATTTAATTTTCTTAAACAGATGAAGGTTTTGTGTCCTAAAAAATGTCCAGTTAACTCCAATGTTTTATGGGTATATAAAAAGAATGTGAAGTCATGGAACTTAATTCTATATAAAACAACTTTTTTACTGAGGTATAATTAATTTACATGCAAAATAATTTAACTGCCTATTATATTAATTATACATTTCATTAACAAACATATCTTATTCATTTATGTCATGAACTGCAATATTGGAATTAAAATCTCCCATAACTAAAATATCTTTATTTCCTCTTACGTTTCCTGTAATTTTTGCAGTAATTATTTTGATACAAGGTTGTTGATTAATTAGGTGTTTATAATGATAAGATCATCAAAGTGGATTGAATTATTTATCATTTTCTTCACATTTGCCTGATAGGCCTTTGCTCAGCCTTTAATTTTCAATTTTTATGAGTTATTTTACCTTAGATATGTCTCCTGAATTTGAAAATATAATTAAATTTTGTTTCAGAGGGAGTTCCTCTTGGGGCTCAGTGGGTTAAGAAACTGACATAGTATCTGTAAGGATCCCTGGCCTTGCTCAGTGGATTAAGGATCTGGCATTGCCACAGCTGCAATATAGTTTGCAGATGTGGTTTGGGTCCAGTGCTGCTGCGCCTGTGGTGTAGACCAGCAGCTTCAGCTCAGATTTGAGCCTTAGCCCAGGAACTTCCATATGCTTCAGATGCCGCCCTAAAAAGAAAAATAAAAAAAATGTGTTCTACAATTCAATTTCTTTCACTGAGGAGTTCACAAATGGACCTTTATATGACACATATGTTTAGTTTTCACCTGACATGTTTTCATATTATATTTTCTATTATATTGATTTTCTTTTTATGATCTTTCATTATATTGTCTATAATGTTTTGTATGCATGTTGCATTATCTGATAATTTAGAGTTTATGCTTTTGTTCTAATGATTACCTTTTAATTATTACCTTATGTAATATATTTGACTCTCTATATAACACTTATCGACTCCCTGCTGTGAATAAAGATGAAACCAGTATATGTCCATGGCCTTTTCTTACTGCTACCATACAATTTTAGTTGATTATATATTTTTGGTAGGATTGCCTTTATATTTTTGTTTTTATTTTATTTTTGCTTTTTCAGGCCGCATTTTCGGCATATGTGAGTTCCCAGGCTAGAGGTCGAATTGGAGCTATAGCCGCTGTTCTACACCACAGCCACAGCAACTCGGAATCTGAGCCGCATCTGCAAACTGCACTACAGTTCAAGGCAACACCAGATCCTTAACTCACTGAGCAAGGCCAGGTATCACTCATGGATCCTCAGCAGGCTCCTTAACCACTGAACCACAAAGGGAACTCCAACCTTTATACTTTTAAATCAAACACTTAGGTTACTTGACTTATTGGCTTAATACAATTCATAAGCATTCTTCTGGTCTGTATCTCTAATCTCAAACTCTTACACTAATCTGAGAGGCAAAATCAAAGTCTAGGACAATCCACAAACCAAGCCTAGGCATCAGAACATCAGAGCAGGGAAAATATGAAAACCAGTGGCTCTGGGCAATTCTGAGATCTTATAGTTTCAGAAACCTGGGGAAAGAGGAACAAGGGGGCATTATGGGAAGCAATCCTTTTCAACTGGAGAAGCAAAATAAAATGGACTTTGCTTTTGAGAATATTCATGAAAATGAAATACTCTATAGAGTTTGTGAAGTTGGAGCCTGTTAAGGGGGTCAGTGAAATGAAGACTGTGGGATTTCAGCTGCTACTATCCAAAGAACAGAGGATGGATGCTTCTGGCTGTAATCTTCAAGTACAATATTGAGGTTAAGAAGAAATAGGAGTTTGGCTTCTTAATGTGATGAAAGGGAAAAACTTCCAACCAAGATTGCATTACCCTGCAAGGCTCTCATTCAGATTTGAAGGGGAGATCAAAACCTTTACAGAGAAGCAAAAGCTAAGAGATTTCTGCAACACTAAATGAGCTTTACAACAAATGTTAAAGGAACTTCTCTAGGCAGAAAAGAAAAGGCCACAACCGGGGAGTGGGATTGCTGGATCAAAGGGTAATTCTATTTTGAGTATTCTGAGGAATCTCCATACTGTTTTCCACAGTGGTTGCACCAATTTGCATTCCCACCAGCAGTATAATAGGGATCCTTTTTCTCCACACACTGTCCACCACTTATTATTTGTAGGCTTTTTGATGATGGCCATTTAGGCCGGTGTAAGGTGATACCTCATAGCGGTTTTGATTTGCATTTCTATAATGAGGAGTTCCTTCGTGGCTCAGTGGTTAACGAATCCGACTAGGAACCATGAGGTTGCAGGTTCGATCCCTGACCTTGCTCAGTGGGTTAAGGATCCGGCGTGGCCATCAGCTGTGGTGTAGGTTGCAGACACGGCTTGGATCCTGCGTTGTTGTGGCTGTGGCGAAGGCTGGCAGCTACAGCTCCTGTTAGACCCCTAGCCTGGGAACCTCCATATGCTGCGGGTGCGGCTCCAACCAGAAATAAAAAACACCACAAATGACAAGGCTCACCAGTAAAGACATATATAGAGTAAAGATACTAAATCATCCAAGCACAATTATGCTACCAAAATCAGAAACCATGAGAAGAGAGTACAAATGCAGGACACTGGAGAGGCACATGCAATTAAGAAACCAACAACTTAAAACAATCTCATTTATATATAGACTCCTATATCAAAAGGTCAGGGTAACTGCAAACCAAAAATCTACAATTAATACACAAACAAATAAGAAAAATCAACTTAAATATAGCATTAAAGATAGTCATCTTGTTAGAGGAGACAACAAGAGAAAAAGAGAAGAAAAAAAAAAGAGCAACAAAACCCCCAAACAGTTAATACAATGGCAATAAGAACATACATATCACCTTAAGTGTTAATGGACTGAATGCCACAACCAAAAGACATAGACTAGCTGAATGGACACAAAAACAAGACCCATATATATGCTGTCTTCAAGAGGCCCACTTTACTTCGAGAGACACATACAAATTGAAAGTGAGAGGATGGAAGAAAATATTCCATGCAAACAGGCATCAAAAGTAAGCTGGAGTAGCAATACTCTTATCAGACAAAATAGACTTTAAGATGAAGAACATTTTAAGAGACAAGGAAGGGCACTACATTATGATCAAAGGATCAATCCAAGTAGAAGATATAACAATTTTAAATATCTATGCACCCAACATAGGATCACCACAATATATAAGGCAACAGCTAACTACCTTAAAAGGAGAAATCAACAATAACACAATCAGAGTGGGGGACTTTAACACCCCACTTACAGCAATGGACAGGTCATCCAGACAGAAAATCAGGAAGGAAACACAGGCCCTGAATGAAGCATTAGATCAGATGGACTTAATAGATATTTATAGGACATTCCATCCAAAAGCAACAGAATACACATTCCTCTCAAGTGCACATGGAACATTCTCTGAGACTGATCACATCCTGGGCTGTAAATCAAGCTTCAGTAACTTTAAGAAAATTGAAATTGTTTCAAGCATCTTCTCTGACCACAATGCTGGAAATCAACAAGAAAAAAACAGCAAAAAATACAAACACGTGGAGACTAAACAACATGCTACCAAACAACCAATGGATCACTGAAGAAATCAAAGAGGAAATTAAAAAACACCTAGAAGCAAATGACATCAAAGATACAACACTCGAAAACCTCTGGGATGCAGCAAAAGCAGTTCTAAGAGGAAAGTTTAGAGCAATACAAGCCTACCTCAGGAAACAAGAAAAAGCTCAAATAAACAATCTAACTTTACATCTAAAGCAGCTAGAGAGGGAAGAACTGACAAGACCTAAAGTTAGTAGAAGAAAAGAAATCATAAAGATCAGAGCAGAAATCAATGAAATATAAACAAAGAAAACCATAGAAAAGATCAATGAAACTAAAAGCTGGTTCTTCGAAAAGATCAACAAAATTGATAAACCCTTAGCCAGACTTATCAAGAAAAAAAGAGAGAGGACACAAATCAATAAAATTAGAAATGAAAAAAGGAGAAGTAACAATAGACATCACAGAAATACAAAGGATCCTAAGAGACTACTATATGCAACTATATGGCAATAAAATGGAAAACCTAGAAGAAATGGACAAATTCTTAGAAAAGTACAATCTCCCAAGACTAAACCAAGATGAAATAGAAAATATGAATAGACCAATCACAAGTTCTGAAATTGAAACTGTGATTAAAAAACTTCCAACAAACAAAAGTCCAGGACCGGATGGCTTCACAGGTGAATTTTATCAAACATTTAGAGAAGAGCTAATGCCTATCCTTCTGAAACTCTTCCAAAAAATTGCAGAGCAAGGGACGCTCCCAAACTCATTCTATGAGGCAACCATCACCCTGATGCCAAAACCAGACAAAGATACCACAAAAAAAGAAAACTACAGGCCAATCTCACTGATGAACATAGATGCAAAAATTCTCAACAAAATACTAGACAACCGAATCCAACAATACGTTAAAAGGATTGTACACCATGATCAAGTGGGATTTATCCCAGGGATACAAGGATTCTTCAATATCCGCAAATCAATCAGTGTGATACACCACGTTAACAAACTGAAGAATAAAAACCATAGGATCCTCTCCATAGATGCAGAAAAAGCCTTTGACAAAATCCAACACCCATTTCTTATAAAAACCCTTCAGAAAGTGAACTCTGAAAACTATAAGACGCTGATGAAAGAAATCAAGGACAACATGAACAAATGGAAAGACATACCATGCTCTTGGATTGGAAGAGTCAATATTATCAAAATGACTATACTACCCAAGGCAATCTACACATTCAATGCAATCCTCATCAAATTAGCAGGATCTTTTTCACAGAACTAGAACAAAATATTTTAAAGCTTGTTTGGAAATACAAAAAACCCAGAATAGCCAAAGACATCCTGAAAAAGAAAAATGGAGCTGAAGGAATCAGGCTCCCTGACTTCAGACTCTACTACAAAGCTATAGTTGTCAAAACCGTATGGTACTGGCACAAAGACAGAAATATAGATCAGTGGAACAGGATGGAAAGCCCAGAATTAAATCCACGCATCTATAGTCAACTAATCTTTGACAAAGGAGGCAAGAATATACATTGGACAAAAGACAGCCTCTTCAATAAGTGGTGCTGGGAAAAATGGACAGCTACGTGTATAAAAATGAAACTAGAACACTTCCTAACACCATACACAAAAACTCAAAATGGGTTAAAGATCTAGATATAAGACCAGATACTATAAAACTCTTAGAGGAAAACATAGGCCTCTAAGAGTTGCTGACATAAATGATAGCAACATCTTCTCAGACCCATGTGTCAGAGTAAGAACAATAAAAAGAGAAACAAATGGGACTTAATTAAACTTCAAAGTTTCTGCACAGCAAAGGAAACCCTAAACAAAACGAAAAGACAACCCACAGAATGGGATTGAAAATATTTGCAAATGAATCAACTGACAAGGGATTAACCTCTAAAATTTGCAAACACCTCCTCCAGCTTAACACCAAAAAAAACAAACAACCCCATCAAAAAAATGGGCAGAGGATCTAGGCAGATAATTCTCCAAAGAAGACATGCAGATGGCATATAAACACATGAAAAGATGTTCAACATCGCTCCTCATTAGAGAAATGCAAATCAAAACCACCATGAGGTACCACCTTACACCAGACAGAATGGCCATCATCAAAAACAATAAGCGCTGGAGAGGGTGTGGAGAAAAAGGATCCCTATTACACTGTTGGTGGGAATGCAAATTGGTGCAACCACTGTGGAAAACAGTATGGAGATTCCTCAGAAAACTCAAAATAGAACTACCATTTGATCCAGCAATGCCACTCCTGGGCATCTATCCAGAGGAAACCATGACTCGAAAAGACACATGTACTCCAGTGTTCATTGCAGCACTCTATGCAATAGCCAGGTCATGGAAACAACCTAAATGCCCATCAACAGAGGAGTGGATAGAGAAGATATGGTACATATACACAATGGAGTATTACTCAGCCATTAAAAGGAATGAATTACCAACATTTATAGCAACATGGATGGACCTAGAAATTATCATGTGAAGTGAAACCAGTCAGACAATTAGACAGCAACACCCAATGCTACTGCTTACATGTGGAAACTAAAAAGACAAAACGAATTTCTTTGCAGAACAATGACTCACAGACTTTTGAAAACCTTTGGTTTTTCAAATAAGACAGTCTGGGGGGTGGGGGGATTCACTGAGGGTTTGGGACCCAAATGCTATCAAATTGACTTGTGATGATTTTTGTACACCTATAATTGAAATAAAATTCATTAAGAAAAAATATAATAATAAACCTATGGGGCCTAATCAGACTTCCACGATTTTGCATAGCAAAAGGAACAAACAAAAGGGCCAACATATGGAATAGCAGAAAATAGCTTCAAATAATGCAACTGACAAGGGCTTAACCTCAAAATACACCAACAACTCAAACAACTCAACAGAAAAAAAAATTGAAAAATGGGCAGAAGATCTAAAGAGACATTTCTCCAAAGAAGACAGGTGACGGTGAACAGGCACACGAAAAAAAAGATACTCAACATCACTAAAAATTAGTAAAATTATTATTTGATTTGATGCAAATCAAAACTACAATGAGGTACCACCTCACACTGGTCAGAATAGCTATCATTAATAAGATTACAGACAAAAAATGCTGGAGAGGGTGTGGAGAAAAGGGAACCCTCCTTCACTCTTGGTGGGAATGTAAATTGGTATAAGCACTATGGAAAGCAGTACGGCAGCACCTCAGAAAACTATAGACTACCAAATAATCCAGCAATCCTACCCCTGGGCATCTATCTGGACAAAACTTCATTCAAAAAGATACATGGACCCCTATGTTCAATGCAGCCCATTCACAATAGCCAAGACATGGAAGTGACCTGTCCATCAACAGATGAATAGATTAAGAAGATGTGGTATATATACACAATAGAATACTACTCAGATATAAAAAAAATGAAATAATGCCATTTGCAGCAACATGGATAGAACTAAAGATTCTCATACTACATAAAGTAAATCACAAAGAGAAAGACAAATACCCTATGACATCATTTATAACTGGAATCTAAAATGTGGCACAGATGAACCTGTCTACAAAACAGAAAGAGACTTACAGACATGGAGAACAGACTTGTGGTTGCCAAGGAAGAGGGGGAGGGAGTGGGATGAACTGGAAGTTTAGGGTTAGTAGATGCAAACTATTATATTTAGAATGGATAAGCAATGAGATCCTGCTGTATAGTACAGAGAACTATATCCAATCACTTGTGATAGAACATGATGGAAGATAGTAAGAGAAAAAGAGCGTGTGTGTGTGTATGTTATGTACATGTGTATATACACGTGTGTATATATATAAAATATAAGTATATTATACATATATAACATACATATATATATGACTGGGTCACTTTGCTATACAGTGGAAACTGGCAGAACATTGTAAATCAACTATAATAATTTCTTTTTTTTTTTTTGTCTTCGTAGGGCCACACTCACGGCATATGGAGGTTCCCAGGCTAGGGATCTAATTGCAACTATAGCTGCTGGCCTACACCACAGCTACAGCAACGCGAGATCCAAGCCACGTCTATGACCTTCACTACAGGTCACGGCAAGCTGGATCCTTAACCCACTGAGCAAGGCCAGGGATCGAACCTGCAACCTCATGGTTCCTAGTCTTTTTGTTTCCACTGTACCATGACGGGAACTTCTAAAAATTTTTTTAAAAAATGGCTTGAAGACTTAAACATAAGACATGACACCGTAAAAATTCCAAGTAGAAAACATAAGCCAAACATTCTCTGACATAAACCATACAAATGTTTTCTTAGGTAAGTCTCCCAAGGCAATAGAGATTAAAAACAAAAATAAACAAGTGGGAAGTAAACAAACTAACAAATTTTGCACATCAAAGGAAACCATAAACAAGACAAAAATGGGAGAAAGTAGTTGCAAAAGATGCGACCTATAAAGGCTTAACCTTCAAAATATACAAACAACTCATACAACTCAACAACGACCACAGAAAACAACCCAATTGAAAAATGGGTACAAAACCTAAGTAGACACTTCTCCAAAGAAAACATATGGATGACCAGTAGGCACATGAAAAGATGCTCAACATCACTAATATTAGAGAATTGTAAATCAAAACTACAATGAAGTACCACCTCACAGCAGTCAGAATGACCATCAGTAATAAGTCTACAAATATCAAATGCTGGAAATGGGATGGAGAAAAGAGAAGCTTCTTACAGTGTTCATGGGAATGTAAATTGGTACAACCACTATGGAAAACAATACGGAGATTCCATAGAAAACTAAATATCGAACTACCATATGATTCAGCAATCCCACTCCTGGACATATATCCAGAAAAAAACAGAATTTGAAAAGATACATGCACCCCATGTTCATAGCAGCACTATTCACAATAGCCAAGACATGGAAACAAACTAAATGTTCATCAACAGAGGAGGGGATTGAGAATATGTGGTACAGGAGTTCCCATTGTGGCTCAGTGGTAACGAACCCAACTAGTATCCTTTAAGATGTGGGTTTGATCCCTGGCCTTGTTCAGTGGGTTACGGATCCAGTGCTTCTATGATCTGTGGTGTAGACCAAAGATGTAGCACAGATCCCGTGTTGTTGTGGCTGTGGCTTAGGCCGGCAGCTGCAGCTTCGATTTGCCCCCTGGCCTGGAAATTTCCATATGCCACAGGTGTGGCCCTAAAAGCCAATATATATATACAATATATATGATACATACATTCAATGGACTATTACCCAGCCCTAAAAAAGAACTAAGTTATGCCATTTTCAGCAACATGGATGGACCGAGAGATTATCATACTGAGTGAGGTAAGTCAGAAAGATAAAGACAATACCACATACCACTTACATGTTGAATCTAAAATATGGCACAAATGAACCTATCTACAAAGTAGAAACAGACTCACAGACATGGAGAACAGACTGGTGGTCGCCAAGGGGGGCGGGTAGGAGGGACTCGGACTTTGGGGTTAGTAGATGCCAACTATTACATTTAGAATGTGCAAACAACAAGGACCTACTATATCCAATCTGCTGAGAAAGACCATGATGGAAAATAATATAAAAAAGAATGTGTATGTATGTGTGACTGAGTCACTTGGCTCTACAGCAGAAACTAGCAAGACAATGTAAATCAACATACTTTAATTGAAAAATAAATACGAAAAATAAAATAGTGTATTTTATTTTATCTAATGTTCTTCTTTTTACATAGATCAGGATTTCTTAGCTATATTATTTTATTTCAGAAGAAGAACTTTTTAAAGTATTTCTTGCTAGGCAGCCTAGTAAGAAATTCCTTCAATTTTTGTTTGTTAGCAAAGTTTTTATTTCTCCTTCACTTCTGAAAGATAATTTTAGAGTTGCAGGATTCTACATAGGGGTATTTCCTTTTAATGCTTTAATATTTCACACCATCTCTTTCAACGTATGTAAAGTTTTTATTTATCCTTCACTTTTGAAAGATAATTTGCTAGTTACAGAACTCTACATTGGTAGTATTTTTTTAATGCTTTAATATTTCACGCCATCTCTTTTTACATATGCTCAGCGGCCTTGAGTATGCGCAGTTCTTATTTTTCTGTCCTCATTTCAGCTACAAATAAAGATTTTGTGAGCTAACATGACCTCATGAGCACTCTAGTTCACCATTTGATCATGGGTACAATTTCTGTTTTCTGTGCATTCACTATATCTTATTACCTAGGTTACATTTTTGTCAGAACCTTATGAAGTAGGTATTATTATTACCTTCATTTCATAGCAGAGAGAGTTAGTTTGTTTCTCAGATTAAAGAGCATGTAACAGGCTTCAAGCAAGCCCTGTGAATCCAGAGTGGACTCTCATAATCTCCTGGCATGACCAAGTCATTGATGAATGAAGCACTGCTAGCCACAAGAACACTCACTATAAAATGTCATTTTCCATTCTCCTCTTGGTTTTCACAGAATATTTTAAAGTGTATGTCTCTGCCTACCAGACCATAAATGCAGTGAGAACAGGGACTTTATTTATTGTTGCTGCTCAAGGGTCTGAGTACTCAATAAATATTTTCACTTTGAATATATGAGATCATGACAGTTTAACAGTAATTATGAACCTTATAAGAACCGTCGTTAAAAGAAAAATTAAACCAATTTATTAGTGAAATATGTGCTAGTCAAATAAGCAATCTAAAAGGATTTAGAAACATAAAAAGATATTTAGTAATAATCACCAACATACATACATTGAGAAGACATTGTCTTCTCTTTTGGGTTTATTTTTTATTTATTTTTTCTTTTTTAGGGCCGCACCCGCGACATATGGAAGTTCCCAGGCTAGGAGTCTAATCGGAGTTAAGGCTGCCGGCCTACGCCACAGACACAGCAACACGCATTCCGAGCTGCGTCTGCCACCGACACCACAGCTCAGGGCAATGCCAGATCCTTGACCCACTGAGCAAGACCAGGGATTGAACCTGGAACCTAATGGTTCCTAGTCGGATTCATTTTTGCCGAGCCATGACGAGAACTCCCATGGCATTCTTTTCTTATCGTAAATAAGTTTGTTACATTGTGTCAAGCATGAAATGAGAGACTGGATTAAATAATACTGAGTCCTCGACCGGGGCTAAATTATATGATTTAATAATTTAATCTCCCCGTTTGAAAATATCTGTCATTTTTTCATATATCCACTAGGGGGCGAGATACTATCTCTCGCATCAGTAGTATAGGTGAAATGGATAGACTCGTCCTGCAACAACATCTGGGTACACGTTAGTTCTTCGCCAAATGAGTGCTGCACTTAGAGTGAAGCAGCAGTGTGTATAGTTCTGATAATTTTTCAACATCTTTGTATGGGCTTTATAACCTAATTGAAGTTCCACATTATTTCTAAGGATTTCTTTCTTTAGGCCAGTAGAGGGTGCTCAAAGCTAAAAAATTTTGTTAAAAAATTTTGTCTCTTTTCTGTGCTTTCAGTGCTCGACTGCCAATGCAACAGAAGACTGACTCTTCATTTTAACACCGTGAATTTTCTTTTTAAAAAATATCTAGGAAATTACAGATGCTCAAAAATGAAAAACTAAGAACTGTTTTTCTAGAAGTCAGAGTATAGATGATCTAATACAATAAAATCTATAATCAACTTTCTTCTGACATCTAAAGTTTAAAATCCATACTCTATACAGTTAAGTTTTTTCCTATTACATACATTTCAATTTCCCTTTAAGTTAGATTTTAGGTACATAAATTTTGATACATAGGGATTTTCTTTGTAATTTCATTCTAATTATTTTCTAACTTCATTATTCTTCTTTTATGACCCGTTTCATTTACAATGGTGTTTTAAATTTTCCAGTTTATGAAGATTTCATCTTTTCATTGATTGATCTCTAACTTCCTTGATCTAAGATACAAGAACACAGTCTGTATTATGTCAGTTCTTTTATATGTGTTGAGACTTACATGTGGATTTTTAAAGGCTTTAAGGTGTAAGTACAGGGTAGTGTGTGCGTGTGCGTGTGTGTGTGTGTGTGTGTGTGTGTGTGTAACAAGATGTTAACTGTGACTATTTATTGTCTTTCTTTGTGTCGGTGTTTTGCAGAAGTTGCACAGCTGTCAATGTACATCTTTGCTAGGCATTCTAAAAGAATGTGAGACAGGTTTTACAACCCTGAGCTCATCACCAACTTCAAGGGTGCATGAGACCAGCCTGGGAATTAGTTATTTGTTGGTAAAGAGGTCAGAGAGGAAATGTTGCATTAGAAAGAGAATTGGAGAGCCATGATGTTTCTCCTCTCCTTTCAGAGGTGGTGCTAATGCTATTCTCATTTTAATCAAGGAGCATGTTTTAAAAGAACCAATCAGAGAGCTAGACAAGTGTTTCCTAGAATTTAGGGACACAGTGATAGGTACCTGAGTCATGAATAAATACCGTAAAGGTGAGAATGTGGCTGGAGGTTGGCCTGGATTTGGACTGAACTTTCAGAATCTGTTAGCAAAAATGTTGCGAGCCACAAAGGAAGTCCAAGAATCTGTTAGCAAAAATGGATACTTAGTTCTCTCAAGGTTTTGTGGATGCCTGGGAGGGTGCCACTCGCAAGAGCATGACTTAGGAGGGATGAAGAGACTAAAACAAAGAGAAGCTGGAACCCGTTAGTTGATAAACTGCCAATAATAAGGGATCTCTAAAAAATTTTTTTCACCATCGTGTCTCTTAAAAGAAAGAGCCAAAATTTGGGTGTGGCATACAAAGCAAAGCTTCATACCAAACTGTAAGCCTGTGACCCTCAAAAAACTGTTCCTTTTCCCTTAATCCCCATTTATGCCCCGCTTCCTCTGCCCACTGGCCAATAACACATCTAGGAAGTGAAGAAGGCCGTGTGCCAAGGAAGAGGAAAGGAATTAGCCACACTCTGCTCCCAGTTGTGGGCGTTTACTCCGCTGACAGCTAAGCCCAGGAAAGAGAGCGTCTAAGACTGTGAGAGCAGGTAGAGTTGTTTACTGGACTGGGCTAGGCTTTTATTTCCCGAAAATGACTGGAAGAGCTGAACTTGTCAAGTTGGCTTTCGGGAGCAAAGTCCTTAGAAGTTGACAGATTAGCTGGTTTCTCCTTACATTTTCTAAAAACCAGCTTGAGAATTCATTAAACTGCATATAAAGACACAAATACAACTATATCTTTATCCATGACTATACTTATGTCTATATTATTATTAATTTTTTTGGCTTTTTGTTTAGGGCCGCACCTGCAGCATATGGAGGTTCCTAGGCTAGGGGTCTAATTAGAGCTACAGCTGCCAGCCTGCGCCACAGCCACAGCCACAGCCACGCAGGATCCGAGACGCATCTGTGACCTACACCACAGCTCATGGCAACGCCGGATCCTTAACCCACTGAGTGAGGCCAGGGACTGAACCTGCATCCTCATGCTTCCTAGTTGCATTCATTTCTGCTGCACCGTCACGGGACCGCCTTAGGTCTTTATTATTATATCTACATACACACAACGCATAAACCC
This sequence comes from Catagonus wagneri, assembly GCA_004024745.2. Classification (NCBI taxonomy): domain Eukaryota; kingdom Metazoa; phylum Chordata; class Mammalia; order Artiodactyla; family Tayassuidae; genus Catagonus; species Catagonus wagneri. The sequence goes on along the minus strand of PVHT020004020.1, from coordinate 44,699,132 downwards.
ACACTCAGATAAGTTAGTCCAAGGTTGTTACATTTTTTCAAACATGTTATCTTTTCCCCAATTTTTGATGTTTTTCACTTTTCCTTGAAATTCTTTTAATTTTTCTTACTTAAAATTTTTTTATAAAATTTTTAAAGGCTACTTTACATTTATCAATTTTTCTTCATATCAATTGAGACCACACTGTTAGGCTTACAATGTACTCAGAATCATTGCTTCTAGGTAAATTATTTCTTTCACAGGTAGGAATTAGTTGTTCCTAATAAATCTCTGCAGATCTGCCTGGCACAGTTCCAAGACTGCTATAGATGCCTTTTCAACTGAGTGTAATCTGTTGTTTAACCCTGACAATTTAAGTGATGATATGTTTCATTTCTAGAAATTTTATTTTCTTCTTTCTCAAATCTACTTATTCCTTCGTCTTAATGTCTTGGTCCTCCTTATGGATTCCTTTCGTTCAATATAAGCATCATTCTTTTGTTTCCTTTTTCAAGTGGCTTTATTATCTCGAGTTCTTTGTTACTTTTTCTGTTTACTGGGTTTGCTGATTTTCACCCATAATATCATTGGTTTGTTAATGTTTGTTGCAAGCGTACCTTTAAGAGGAATTGTTGTATCATTAATATCTGATATTTAATTGTTTTATCTTTATTCCTATGTGGCTTCAGTTGTAGAAATGACACTTTGGAATGGTATTCCTTTTTATAATATCTGCTACCCTAGGAATATCTGAGCCACCTTTTTTTTTTTTTTTTTTTGGTCTTTATGTCTTTCTAGGGCCACACTCGAGGCATATGGAGTTTCCCAGGCTAGCGGTCTAATGGGAGCTGTAGCCGCTGGCCAATGCCAGAGCCACAGCAACATCAGATCTGAACCACGTCTGCAACTTACACCACAGCTCCCGGCAACGCTGGATCGTTAACCCACTGAGCAAGACCAGGGATCAAACCTGCAACCTCCTGGTTCCTAGTCGGATTCATTAACTGCTGCACCACGATGGGAACTCCCCAGGCCACCTTTTATGTCAAATGTTCATTTGACATGATTGTTGTATCTGGCAAACTATAAAAAATTTTTTTCAGGAGTTTTTTTTTCCTACACATGGCTCTGGACATTCTTTCCCATCCCTGGTCCTGCAGATGTCATTTTTCTAGCTTCCCATCCTGGACTAGGCAGCCCTTCCTATCTTCCTGCGTGTTTTCAGCTCATATCTGCATGGGGGACAAGACTCCTGTTTCTGTGTGGACACGGAGTCTTCAACTTCTAGGCCTGTAAGACCTAATGGTAAGTTTCTCATCCCGCTTCCTGACCACGGCAATAATAGTTTCTCCTCCTATGCCTCTGCCTTTCAAGTAACTCCCTTCTCATATCAGGAGGACGGTCCCCTCCCATTTTTTTCTCTTGCAACATCAGCCATGCATTTACATTACTTTCCCTGCATTTTTAACCATGGAAACATTCTCCTTCCAGAATCTTCAGGTATTTGTAGCAGCAGAGTGGCCATGTCTGCTGAGTGTACCATGGTTTGGAAACGGAGCAGTCCTCCTCTGACTATTCTTTCTACCTGGAATAGTCTTCTGCACCCCATTTTATTTGTTTATTAATTTATTTTTTGGTTGCACCTGCAGCAGATGGAAATTCCCAGGCCAGGACTGAAATCCAAGCTGCAGCTGTAACCTGCACCAAATCCTTCACCCACTCCACCATAGCAGGAACTCATCTTCTGCTTCATTTTATACATCCATCTCCTACTCATCCTTCAGGAACCATCCTGAGGTGTTCTTCTGGGCCTATTTTCCCACACTTTAGCCATTCTCATCTCTGAACAACAATACTACATTATGTAGTATCTGCCTTATGGTATACCATGGCCCCCTTCCATAATAGCTATTGGATTTCTTAGGATTTTGAGAAAAAAAAGATATATAATCCCTAGCCAAACACTCAGCACAGTATTATCTAAAAACAGAGTACAGTGGGAAAAAAATACTCCAATAAATGTTACACACCTGCTAAGTGCCTTAACTTCTTTTTATTTACTTATCTATAAAATGAGTTATCCATGGAGACTGGATTAAGATGGCAGAATAGAAGGACTGGAGCTCAACTTCTCTCCCCAAAAACAACAAAACTACAACCAAATGCCGAGCAGCCTTCAACCAAATGGACTCCAAACTTCCAAAAAAGATATTCTACTCGAGGAGACCATATCAAGAGGTAGGAGGGGTGATTATGTGATAGAAAAAACAGCATACCTCCTGGTGGGAAGCCCCACAGACTGGAAAGTAACTGTATCACAGAGACTCAGCTACAGGACTGAGAGTTCTGAGCCCCACATCAAATCCCCACGCCTGGGGATCGGGCACAGGGATAAAGAGCCCCTGGAGCATCTGGCATTGAAGGCCAGCGGGGCTTGTGTGCAGGAGCTCCACAGGACTGGGGGAAACAGAGACCCCATTCTTGAAAGGCACACACAGACTTTCACGTGCACTGGGTCCCAGGGCAAAGCAGTCTCCAAAGGAATCTGGGTGGAGCCTGACTGGAATTCTTGGAGGATCTCCTGGGAAAATGGGGGTGACTGTGGCTTGTTGTGGGGGAAGGGCATTGGAGGTGAAGCTCTCAGGAACATTCATCACCTTGCATTTCTCTGGAGGTGGCCATTTCTGGGAAAATCTGGTCCCTACCATCACCGTTGAGGGGCCCCAGGCCAAACAATAATCCAGGTGGGATCTCAGCCCCACCCACCAGGAAACAGGCTGCCTAAAGACCCCTCAGGCACACAGCCAGCCTCTAATCTCATCCAGAGACAAAGCCCCATCCATCAGAGGGAGAGGAATCAACCCCACCTACCAGTGGGCAGGCATCAGTCCCTCCCATTGGGAGGCCTACAGCAATCCCCCTCCATACCAACTTTAGCCACAGGGAAGGCAAGCACCAGAACTAAGAGAGGCTACAACTCTATTGCTGGCAAAAAGGCCACCACACCAAAAACCTACAAAAATGAAAAGACAGAAAACTATAACTCAGATAAGGGAGAAAGAGAAAAGCCCAGAAAAACAGCTCAGTGATGAGGAGATTATCAGCCTCCCAGAAACAGACTTTAGACTGTTGATGCTGAAGATGATGCAAGACATTGATTTGAAATAGACTGGAGGCAAACATTGATAATTTACAGGAAACACGGAGCAGAGAAATACAAGCTGTAAAAATTAAGCAAGAGGAGATGCAAAATACAATAACTGAAATAAAAAATTCATTAGAAGCAACCAACAATAGAATACAGGAGGCAGAACGAATCAGCAAGGTGGAGGACAGGTTAGTGGAAATCACTAATGCAGAAGAGAAAAGAGAGAAAAGATTGAAAGGAAATGAGCAGAGTCTCAGAGAACTCTGGGATAATGTTAAACGCACCAACATCCATATTATAGGGGTGCCAGAGGGAGAAGAGAGAGAGAAGGGGACAGAAAAAATATTTGAAGAGATAATAGCCAAAAACTTCCCTAATATGGGAAAGGAACCACTCGCTCAAATCCAGGAAGAGCAACGAGTACCATATAAAATAAACCCAAGGAGGAACACCCCGAGACACATATTAATCAAAATGATCAAAATTAAAGACAGAGAAAATATCGAAAGCAGCTAGGGAAGAGAAACAAATGACATACAAGGGAACCCCAATAAGGTTATCAGCAGATTTTTCAGCTGAAACTCTTGCAGGCCAGAAGGGAGTGGCATGATATACTTAATGTGATGAAAGGGAAAAACTTCCAACCAAGATTGCTTTACCCTGCAAGGCTCTCATTCAGATTTGAAGGAGAGATCAAAACCTTTAGAGATCAGCAAAAGCTAAGAGACTTCTGCAACACTAAACCAGCTTTACAACAAATCCTAAAGGAACTTCTCTAGGCAGAAAAGAAAAGGCCACAACCAGAAACAAAAACACCACAAATGACAAGGCCCACCAATAAAGGCATATATACAGTAAAGATACTAAATCATCCATGCACAATTATGCTACAAAAATCAGAAATCATGAGAAGAGAGTACAAATGCAGGACACTGGAGACACACGTGCAATTAAGAAACCAACAACCTAAAACAATCTCATTTGTATATGGACTCCTATAACAAAACTTCAGGGTAAAAAGAAGAGCAACCAAAACTCCAAACAGTTAATACAATGGCAATGAGAACATGTATATCAGTAATTACCTTAAATGTTAATAGACAGAACGTCCCAACCAAAAGACATAGACTAGCTGAATGGATACAAAAACAAGACCCATACATATGCTGTCTTCAAGAGACCCACTTCACTTCGAGAGACACATACAAATTGAAAGTGAGAGGATGGAAGAAAATATTCCATGCAAACGGGCATCAAAAGAAAGCCGGAGTAGCAATACTTCTATCAGACAAAATAGACTTTAAGATGAAGAACATTCTAAGAGACAAGGAAGGGCACTACATAATGATTAAAGGATCAATCCAAGAAGAAGAATCAATCCAAGAAGAAGATATAACAATTTTAAATATCTATGCACCCAACATAGGATCACCACAATATATAAGGCAACTGTTAACAACCTTAAAAGGAGAAATCCAACAATAACACCATCATAGTGGGGGACTTTAACAACCTACTTACAGCAATGGACAGGCCATTCAGACAGAAAATCAATAAGGAAACACAGGCCCTGAATGAAGCATTAGATCAGATGGACTTCATAGATATTTATAGGACAGTCCATCCAAAAGCAACAGAATACACATTCTTCTCAAGTGAGCACGGAACATTCTCTAAGATTGATCACATCCTGGGCTACAAATCAAGCCTCAGTAACTTTAAGAAAATTGAAATCATTTCAAGCATCTTCTCTGACCGCAATGCTATATGACTGGAAATCAACAACAAGAAAAAAACAGCAAAAAATACAAACACACAGAAACTAAACAACACGCTACTAAACAACCAATGGATCACTGAAGAAATCAAAGCGGAAATTGAAAAATATCTAGAAGCAAATGACAACAAAGATACGACTCTCCAAAACCTCTGGGATGCAGCAAAAGCAGTTCTAAGAGGTAAGTTTATAGGAATACAAGCCTACCTCAGGAAATAAGAAAAAGCTCAAATAAACAACCTAACTTTACATCTAAAACAGCTAGAGAGGGAAGAAGCCAGGTCACGGAAACAACCTAAATGCCCATCAACAGAGGAGTGGATAGGGAAGATAAGGTACTTACACACAATGGAATATTACTCAGCCATTAAAAGGAATGAAATAACAACATTTACAGCAACATGGATGGACCTAGAAACTATTATGCGAAGTGAAACCAGTCAGACAATTAGACAGCAATACCCAATGCCACCGCTTACATGTGGAAACTAAAGATACACAATGAACTTCTTTGAAGAACAGACAATGATTCACAGATTTTGAAAACCTTGGTTTTTCAAATAAGACAATCTGGGGGTGGGGGGAATACACTGTGGGTTTGGGACACAAAATCTGTCAAATTGACTTGTGATGATCTTTGTACACCTATAATTGAAATAAAATTCATTGTTATAAAAAAATAAATGAGTTATACACTCACTCTTAATTAACTTGCATGCTAATCCAAATGAATCCTTCATTTTAAGCGAAATAAACTTGATGAAAACAGTCAATGTAAACTGCATATTGCATTCTGGAAGAACTCATAAACTCAGAATACTTTGCGCACATACAAAAGAAACATTGCCGTGGTATTTCAGTTTAAAGTGGCACGAAATAAATCAGAAGGTGAGGAAAACATAATTTAGTTCCCACATCTGTTGAGTCATCACATCTCATTAGACAAGCAAGTCTCCTCATTCCCCTTTCACCATTTTGGTCAGGGTGTCTGTGAAAGTACTCAAGGATATCAGTTAGTTCTGGGGCAGTAATATTGCTTAGGTATACACAGCTTTGTGCTTAAGATCACAGAATCCGGAGCCAGGGTGCTCGACTTAAAGGCTGTCTCCTCCACTTCCTAGTTAGATGAACTTGGACAAGTTATATAACCCCTCTGTTTTGTTATCTGCAAAATGGGGATAGTAATAGTTTTTTTTGTTTTTACCGTAAATGTTTCTTATTGTTTTAAGTGAGCTAATGCATGTGGAGCGTGGGACAACATCTGGCACAGATGCCAGTAGCTACAGAGATAAACTGCTGCTGGTCAGGCCCTGGGTTAAGTATTGGGGATACGAAGACAAAGAGGAAGAAGAAGAAGACAGGAAACTGATACAAATAAACTACCTATGATGCATTTAAGGAAAGTGCATTTAGCTCTTTATCACCTTTAGTGATCAGAAAAGCAAGAGCATTGATGCCAATTGTCTAAATTTCACTTCCATTTGGTTTTGAAGAGCGTAATGTGATCCCCAGGGGGTCAGTTCGTCTTCAGGGTGTCTTACTGAAGTCAATATTAAGTGATTTTTCATTTTATGAAGACAACAATCCATGAAACAAGGAACCAGGACCTAGCTTGGGCAAGGGAAAGCCAATCTGGTTCATTAATTAGTAGCTCAGAATTCCCCAAGTGCCTAATACAGACAGGGGACAATCAGCACCTGCAAACTCTCTCAAATGAAACAGGTATTCAGCATCACTGAGAGTCATTTTTATAGAGAGAAGGGTTATAGTCGGAGAACCTATTCTATTGTATGAAGCAAAATTCTTTAATTTTTTTTTCCTTTTGTCATTTTAGGACTGTACTCGTGGCATGTGGAGGTTCCCAGGTTAGGGGGTCTAACTGGAGCTGTAGCCACTGGCCTACGCCACAGCCACAGCAACGCAGGATCCGAGCCGCGTCTGCAACCTACACCACAGCTCACGGCAACGCCGGATCCTTAACCCACTGAGCAAGGCAAGGGATTGAACCTGCAACCTCATGGTTCCTAGTTGGATTCGTTAACCACTGTGCCACGATGGGAACTCCTGAAGCAAAATTCTTAATGTGAATGATGTTAAAACATATATTTACTGCAAGTTAGGAGACATTCTTTGTATGGTTATAGTATGTGCTCATGGGTAGTTGATATGATGATAAAATAATATTACAGTAACTCAAGTTTTTTAAGAGTCTCTGAACTCTTATCTGCTGTGGAATACAGAAAGAGCTGTAGTTTCATATTGACATGGAAGATTTCTACCTTTAGAAATAGCACAAGAGGTCAGTGAATAACTCTGCTACAAGGCTGTCATTTTTATAACCTATATTATGTGAAAGACCTTTTTGGAAATGTAGACTGTAATGTTGATAGAATTCTCACCTTTATTCAGAAGCTTTGTAAATCCCTATTTATTTCTGTTTTTCCTTTGGCCTTTGTTGCAAACTGGCTGTTAAATAATACTAAAACCTTCTCTAAATTGCCTGCTGTAGCTATTTCCTACTTTTACCAATTAGGAAGCTGAAAGGTGTCCCAGGAGGACTCCTCCAGCCGATGAGTTAGTTTGATTTCTATTCATTTTGACTATAATAATTAATGGAATTATTTTTCCTAGTAACAACTGAGATCAACTCTAAATATGGAAACTGTATTTTCAAATATTTCTTAGATTGCAAGAAAAAGAGCAAGGAGACATGTAGAAAAATAAAAACCCAACAGGCATCTCCTTGTGACAGTGCAGAGATACAGTGATTCTGGAGCTGGAAGTACATTTTAGAAAGAAAGCCACTAAAGTTCAACATATTTCAGAAACTTGCAAGGACAATCTGTCAAACGGAGGCCTACAAACACAGTACTTCCCCCTTATAATCAGCTATTATGTTTCATACATTTAAAACCTCCCCTTTTTTCTTTTTCCCACTAGAAGCATGGAATTGTGAACTCCAGCAGACGATGAACAGAAACTCAAAGATCAATGTGTTTCTAAAGGATTATATTGCTCCCAGTGCATCCCAGACTGTTGTTTTATTGTGAGAAACTTAACTCCATCGAGCTTTTCAGTAATTCACCCCTTTTGTCCATGTCACGATGAAGTGGTCCCTTGTTTCTAACAATGGATCACATCATCAAAGCCCCAGTGAGTGCACAAAGCAAGGAGGCATGTCACACTGTGCAAATGGCCATCAGCTTGCCTGCCATGGCACTGTCACTATTGTGTCCCATGCAGGCAAAGCCAGTGCCAAAGACAGAGAACTGTCCACTCAGGCCATTGCCTTGGAAGGGAGAATTCACTTAAAATACAAACACAATCCACGACCAAACTCATGGGCATATTTTGCTTTACTTATTGATGGTAGCAACATGATTCTCAACCCTGCCTGAAAGATGACTAGAAATAAAAGGAAAGAAAGGGGGAAAATAATCAGAGAAGAGTGAATTAAAGAATGACTTTTCCCCACAGGGAGCTGGCATATTCTATTTAGAAACCATTCCTCTTGGACTTTTGCTGGCACTTGCTTCCTTCATTCGCAAGAACCTGTCTTAGGCACTACAGAATTCCATGTTTCAAATTGGTAAATGAGCGTTATTTTTTTTCAAAAAGTTGGATGCTAACAGTGTAAGAAGAAAGAAAAGGGGGCCCCATCACATAATACTTTCTCCTGCTTTTCTAAGAAAATCGCTGCTCCATTCCAGACACAGAGAACAAACTAGTGATGACCACGGTGGGGTGGGGAGTGGGGGGCTTGTGGGGAGGGGCAAAATAGAAGGGGCTTAAGAGGGAGAAACCACTAGATACAAAATAAATAAGTTCCAGGGATATAATGTACAGCACAGGGAATACAGTCAATTATTGTGTAATAACTTTGGAGTATAACCTTTAAAAATATCAAGCAGCTATGCTGTACACCTTAAACTAATAAAATACTGTAATATTAATAAAATACTTTTAAAATAATAAAATACTGTAAATCAACTCTACCTCCCCCAGAAAACAGCTACTGCAGTTAGGTACTTCCTCTTTGCTCTGTCTACACAAGTTTTTTTTTTTTAATCATTTCGCACACCACACTGTAATTTTGAAGTAAATGCCTGTCTCCTCCATTAGCCTGTAAGCTCCTCCTGGGCAGGTATGCCACGCCTCTCATTCACTGTTTCCTCCTATTTTTAAAAATTTGCAAACCTACTCTTTGAACATGGTTAACAAAAATCAGTATGATGCCAAACAACTTCCCCTCCTGCTCCAAAGGAACTGTCATTTCCCCAGAAGCAACTGCAACTGGTTTTCGTGTGCATGTTCTTCTAGAACTTTTCTGGGCATACACAGATGTTTGTAGCTTGATGGCACGTTACAAAAGCTATTTCTGAACTGAAATAAATCACAGTGGGCGAGTATGAAGTAGTAAATAAAAATCAAGTAATTACAGTCATGGAAAAATAACAAATAAAATAATTTGTGTTTAAAACATATTGTAAGCCCAGGTAAATAATTTTCATATATATATGTGTGTGCATATATGTATGTGTGTGTGTATATATATTTGTATATAAATAAGTATATATATTATTTACCGATAATACATGTATAATAAATATACCTATATATATTATTATTTACCAATAATATATATATATATATATATATATATTTACCAGTTTATCACCCTTAAACACTTACCAATCTTATAACAATTGATCTAAGGGAATGTACTCTAAGTTACAGCTCCTGTGAGACATCTTCAGGCATAAAGTCACGGGAACACAGAATGAGTGTCACATCAGCTCTTGGAAACTATAACCTCTCTTTAAATAACTTAGGTTCCCCTTTTCATTCCGGACTGTGTGGCTGACTTGAGAGCTGAATTAAATTCTTTGTCAAATCCATGAAACGAGTATTTCAGAGACCTTTTAGAAAATCTCCATTCAAGCCCACTGGGCTATTTCTCTCAGGATGAGAAGAGATTAGTAAGGTTAGAGACGAATGTTAATTTTATCTTCCCCACAGGAACAGTGGCTGCAAAATCGAAACTTGAAACTTGGCTTCTAAAAAGTAAATGTTAGAACCTGCCAAATGAATTGCCCTTTCTTAAAAATTGCCAACTATCACATAGTCAGACATCTAAGAAGCTCTTCAGATCCAAGCATATCTTCAAAGCCCTTCCCAGTTCAGACATATGTGCCTGTAGCTAAGCCAGAATTGACCTACCTAAGATAAGCTCAAGGCAAAGTGACATTTACCTCTCTGAGTCTTCTTGGACCTGGCCAGCCACACATAGGAATGTTGGCTGGTTAGAGACCACATACCAGATGTTCACAAGATACTGTGCAAATTGAGTTATTACTCCATGCTGTTTCTCCCCTGATTAGATAAAAATCTACAATAGGAATTTAGGTTCTTCATTCCATATTTGGAAGGATTTCTACTCCTCCCTGCATTTGTATTGAGGCATAATTCCACTTCTTGCATAACTCATTTGGTTTCTGAATGAACTTTGATCCAGGAAAATTCAAAGCCCTTTAGTGGAAACTAGTACGTTATCATCAGTTTGGACTTTCTGCATTTCATATTGACTGCCTTCATGATACTGCGGGGAAAAAAAAAATAGCCACATCATGAGGCATTGTATCTGTGTGGACAAGAGAATGCATTATGCTTCAATGAAAGCTTTGAGCTGTGGACTCATTGTGAAAAAGCCTAGCACCACAATAAATAAGGCAACTGCTAACAACCTTAAAAGGAGAAATCAACAATAACACAATCATAGTGGGGGACTTTAACAACCTACTTACAGCAATGGACAGGTCATCCAGGCAGAAAATCAGTAAGGAAACACAGGCCCTGAATGAAGCATTAGATTAGATGGACTTCATAGATATTTATAGGACATTCCATCCAAAAGCAACAGAATACACATTCTTCTCAAGTGCTCACGGAACATTCTCTGAGATTGATCACATCCAGGGCTGCAAATCAAGCCTCAGTAACTTTAAGAAAATTGAAATCATTTCAAGCATCTTCTCTGACCACAATGCTATAAGACTGGAAATCAACAACAAGAAAAAAATGGCCAGAAATACAAATACGTGGAGACTAAACAACACACTACTAAATAACCAATGGATCACTGAAGAAATCAAAGAGGAAATTAAAAAATACTTAGAAGCAAATGATAACAAAGATACGACACTCCAAAAGCTCTGGGATGCAGCAAAAGCAGTTCTAAGAGGAAAGTTTAGAGCAATACAAGCCTACCTCAGGAAACAAGTAAAAGCTCAAATAAACAATCTAACTTTACATCTAAAGCAGCTAGAGAGGGAAGAACCGACAAGATCTAAAGTTAGTAGAAGAAAAGAAGTCATAAAGATCAGAGCATACATCAATGAAATAGAAACAAAGGAAACCATAGAAAAGATCAATGAAACTAAAAGCTGGTTCTTGAAAAGATCAACAAAATTGATAAACCCTTAGCCAGACTTATCAAGAAAAAAAGAGAGGACACAAATCAATAAAATTAGTAAAGAAAAAGGAGAAGTCACAACAGACATCACAGAAATACAAAGGATAATAACAGACTACTATATGCAACTATACGGCAATAAAATGGAAAACCTAGAAGAAATGGACAAATTCTTAGAAAAGTACAATCTCCCAAGACTAAACCAAGATGAAATAGAAAATAGAGAATAGACCAATCACAAGTTCTGAAATTGAAACTGTGATTAAAAAACTTCCAACAAACAAAAGTCCAGGACCGGATGGCTTCACAGGTGAATTTTATCAAACATTTAGAGAAGAGCTAATGCCTATCCTTCTGAAACTCTTCCGAAAAACTGCAGAGGAAGGGATACTCCCAAACTCATTCTATGAGGCCACCATCACCCTGATACCAAAACCAGACAAGGATACCACAAAAAAGAAATCTACAGGCCAATCTCACTGATGAACATAGATGCAAAAATTCTCAACAAAATACTAGACAACCGAATCCAACAATACATTAAAAGGATTGCACATCATGATAAAGTGGGATTTATCCCAGGGATGCAAGGGTTCTTCAATATCCGCAAATCAATCAGTGTGATACACCATGTTAACAAACTGAAGAACAAAAACCATATGATCCTGTCCATAGATGCAGAAAAAGCCTTTGACAAAATCCAACACCCATTTCTGATAAAAATCCTTCAGAAAGTGGGCATAGGGGGAACCTACCTCAACATCATAAAGGCCATCTATGACAAACCCAGAGCTCACATCATTCTCAATGGCGAAAAGCTGAAAGAATTCCCGCTGAGATCAGGAAGAAGACAGGGATGTCCACTCTCGCTACTACTATTCAACATACTTTTGAAAGTCCTAGCCACAGCAATCAGAGAAGAAAAAGAAATAAAAGGAATCCAAACTGGAAAGGAAGAAGTAAAACTCTCACTATTTGCAGATGACATGATACTATACCTAGAGAATCCTAAAGACTCTACCAGAAAACTGTTAGAGCTCATCAATGAATGTGGCAAAGTTGCAGGATGCAAAATTAATACACATAAATCAAATGCAATTCTATATATTAACCATGAGGGATCAGAAAGAGAAATTACGGAAGCAATCCCATTTACCATCACATCAAAAAGAATCAAATACTTAGGAATAAACCTACCTAAAGAGACAAAAGACCTGGACTCTGAAAACTATAAGACGCTGATGAAAGAAATCAAGGACAACATGAACAAATGGAAAGACATACCATGCTCTTGGATTGGAAGAGTCAATATTATCAAAATGACTATACTACCCAAGGCAATCTACACATTCAATGCAATCCCTATCAAATTACCAGGACCTTTTTCACAGAACTAGAACAAAATATTTTAAAGCTTGTTTGGAAATACAAAAAACCCAGAATAGCCAAAGACATCCTGAAAAAGAAAAATGGAGCTGAAGGAATCAGGCTCCCTGACTTCAGACTCTACTACAAAGCTATAGTCGTCAAAACCATATGGTACTGGCACAAAGACAGAACTATAGATCAGTGGAACAGGATAGAAAGCCCAGAATTAAATCCACGCATCTATAGTCAACTAATCTTTGATAAAGAGGCAAGAATATACATTGGACAAAAGACAGCCTCTTCAATAAGTGGTGCTGGGGAAACTGGACAGCTACATGTAAAAAAATAAAACTAGAACACTTCCTAACACCATGCACAAAAATAAACTCAAAATGGGTTAACGATCTAGATTTAAGACCAGATACTAAAAACTCTTCGAGGAAAACATAGGCCAAACACTCTCTGACATAAATGATAGCAACATCTTCTCAGACCCATGTGTCAGAGTAAGGACAATAAAAGAGAAATAAACAAATGGGACTTAATTAAACTTCAAAGTTTCTGCACAGCAAAGGAAACCCTAAACAAACGAAAAGACAACCCACAGAATGGGATTGAAAATATCTGCAAATGATTCAACTGACAAGGGATTAATCTCCAAAATTTACAAACACCTCCTACAGCTCAAGAACAAAAAAACAAACAACCCCATCAAAAAATGGGCAGAGGATCTAGGCAGATAATTCTCCAAAGAAGACATGCAGATGGCATATAAACACATGAAAAGATGTTCAACATCGCTCCTCATTAGAGAAATGCAAGTCAAAACCACCATGAGGTACCACCTTACACCGGACAGAATGGCCATCATCAAAAACAATAAGTGCTGGAGAGGGTGTGGAGAAAAATGATCCCTATTACACTGTTGGTGGGAATGCAAATTGGTGCAGCCACTGTGGAAAACAGTATGGAGATTCCTCAGAAAACTCAAAATAGAACTACCATTTTTGATCCAGCAATGCCACTCCTGGGCATCTATCCAGAGGAAACCATGACTCGAAAAGACACATGTACTCCAGTGTTCATTGCAGCACTCTATGCAATAGCCAGGTCATGGAAACAACCTAAATGCCCATCGACAGAGGAGTGGATAGGGAAGATATGGTACATACACACAATGGAATATTTCTCAGCCATTAAAAGGAATGAATTACCAACATTTATATCAACATGGATGGACCTAGAAATTATTATGCGAAGTGAAACCAGTCAGGCAATTAGACAGCAACACCCAATGCTACTGCTTACATGTGGAAACTAAAAAGACACAATGAACTTCTTTGCAGAACAGACAATGACTCACAGACTTTTGAAAACCTTTGGTTTTTCAAATAAGACAGTCTGGGGGGTGGGGGGATTCACTGAGGGTTTGGGACCCAAATGCTATCAAATCGACTTGTGATGATTTATGTATACCTATAATTGAAATAAAATCCATTAAGTTAAAAAAAAAAAAAGCCTAGCATCAACTCATTGATGTGCTGAAGGGTGGTGAAAAAAGTCTTTTGGTTTTCGCAAGTGATCAATGACCATACTTCATTTTCTTTTACTTTTTTTAAACTTAAAAATTTATTTATTTATTTATTTTTTGATTTTTAGGGCCGTACTCATGGCATATGGAGGTTCCCAGGCTAGGGGTCAGAGCTACAACTGCCAGCCTATGCCACCGCCCACAGCAATGCTGGATCCTCAACCCACTGAGCGAGGCCAGGGATTGAACCCACAACCCCATGGTTACTAGTCAGATTCATTTCCACTGCACCATAACGGGAACTCCCACCAAACTCTATTTTCATTTCAGTTGTGAAATACTTAAAAAAAAAAAAAACTTAAGATAGATCATACTTGATGTTGAATCTGGGTAAAACTTTATATATAGTAGCAGAAACAGAGATGATAACAAGTAACAAAAAAGCAATGAGACCACTGAACAAGGTAACTGACAGTAATGCAGAGAAATAAAAGATTAGCAGTGTCATCCAAGCCCTAGTTCTCTTGGGTTTGTCTTACCAATTTACAGAACTATTTGGAGACCTTGATCAGAAATAAAGGAAATCACTTATTGCTTAAAATACGAAGCTGTCTATTGCCCGGCAGCATCTTGACAAGCAAGGATTCAGCCATTATTCCATACATGTTTGGATGAGAAAAACAGAAGCAAGTACAGAATTGGAAAATTTGAATGAATTTGAGTCTCTTTCAAATAAGCAGCAGCATGACTCAAGCAGTGAAAGCAATGTCTTATTACAATTGTTTTAATGTCTGTTTCAACATCATAAAACTTATTCTTAGGATGCATAGTTGCATTTTAATATTTTAAAACTTTTCATGGATTCAGAGTACCAGGTCCTGAAGAAACATATTAATACTTTTTCTCCTGACTTTGCCATCATATACTAGAAAGAATGATTGCTACATAAAAGGAAGAAAACCCAGTTTAGACTAGAAAATCTCAAATGTATAGCATTCCATTCTTCACTATACATATGAAAACCATTACTCGAAATACTAAAAATGAAACTTTCAAAATGTACATTTCTTGGATTATTAAAAGAAAACAGCTGAAATATTAATCATTAACAATTTCCAGTAGGAGTTCCCATTGTGCCTCAGTGGGTTAAGGATCCAGTGTTGCTGCAAGCTGTGGTGTAGGTCACAGATGCGGCTCAGATGTCACATTACTGTGGCTGTGGCATAGGCCGATAGCTGCAGCTCGGCTTCTGGCCTGGGAACGTCCATATGCCACAGGTGTCACCATTAAAAAAAAAAATTTCCAGTAATACGAAGTGGGCCCTTTTTAGTGTGGTACTGAACCAAGGAATAAGGATCTTTTGCATATTCAAGAGGAGAGAAAAAGTCGGCATTTATTCTGCAATACAATTTTACACTCATAATTTTAGGAAGTCATCATTTATGTAACACAAAAAGGGTGCTTCAGACTTCTAGTTTATGACCCTGCATGTAAGGAGTTTAGAAGTTGCCACTCCATCCCAACAACCCTCAAAAAGCCTAGCAAACTAAAAAGTCAGCAACTTTTTTAAAAATGACTTCGATTTTTTCCATTATAGCTGGTTAACTATGTTCCGGTCATTTCTACCATATAGCAAAGTGACCCTGTCACACATATAGATACACATTCTTTTTCTCACGTTATATCTAGTCACTTATGATGGAACATGATGGAGCAACTTTTCTTTTTTGGCTGCATCCACGGCATATGGAAATTCCCTGGGCCAGGTATCAAATCCAAGCCTCAGCTGCAACCCATGCCACAGCTATAGAGATGCAGGACCCTTAACCCACCATACTAGGCCGGGGATCAAACCCATGCCTCTACAATGACCTGAGTCGCTGCAGAGATTTTGGATCCTTAATCCACTCTGCCAGAGTGGGAACTCCCAGCAAATTTTCTTAAATCTGTCAGAGAAGTGAGGTCACAGGGAAAACCACTGTTTTCAAAAATGAAGAGACAGACAGATGGATAAAGAAAGGCAGGACTTACCAGAGCAGAAAGCTTTGCCGGAACCAGTGCTCACGCAGGATGATCTGAACTGCAATGAACGGATTGCTGGAAGCGCAGCGCGGACAAATCTGAGAGTTAAAAACTCCATAGGGGCCCAGTCACAGACGACTATGCTTCTGGGACTTTTATCTCCAGGAGCTCAGACCAGGTTCTCTGCAAACATCAGAGAAAAATCCGCTGTGCTTCTAGAGGAGCGAGGGGTAGAGGAGCCATTTTGAAACACCGCAGAGCCTAACAAGCTTGCCCCCAGGAGGAACTAGTTAACCAGAGTCGAACCTGCTGGGCTTTTATCAGAGCCTAACTAGTCTGGGGGGGAGGGGAGGGAAATACCCACCACCTGCCCTCTCTAGCTAATCTGTCCCACCTAAAAAATGTGAAGCACTTGTGAAGTTCACAGCCTAGGATCAAGGCTCAGGAAAAGCTGAGACCAATTACAGGATTAAAAAACACTTCCCCTCCCCCCACACCTCGATCTGAGTGAACGCCTGTTTACCCCAGTTTCCTTTACCTAATACATTATGTCCACCTTTCAACGAATATGTATAAGGCATAGCAAAAGGCAAAACCGAAATTTGAAGAGACTGAGCAAGCATTAGAACCAGAGTACAGATGGGGCACCAAGGCTGGCATTATCAGACCAAGAATTTTAAAAAGCTATGATTAGTATGTTAAGGAGTTTAACAGAAAAGTATACAACATGCAGGCATGGGTGGCTAATATAAATGGAAAGACGGAAATTCTAAGAAAGAATGAAAAAGGCTTGCTAGAGATGGAGAACACTGTAGCAGAGATGAAGGATGCATTTGATGGCTTCACAGTAGAGTGAACACAGCTGAGGAAAGACGCCCTGAACTTGACAGTAGAAATTTCTAAAACTTGAAAGCAGAGGAAAGAAGACAGAAAAACAGAAGAGTTAAAAACTGTGGGACAACTATAAAAGTTGTATGACACACGTAATGGGAATAGCAGAAGGAAAAGAGAGAAAGGAATAGAAACAGTTTTTAAGCAATAATGACTGAGAATTTCCACCAAGTTAATGTCAGACACTAAACTACTGTTGAAATAGCAGTGACACTATAGTACTACTTGGTGAAAGTGAAGACAGATCAA
This sequence comes from Catagonus wagneri, assembly GCA_004024745.2. NCBI lineage: Eukaryota > Metazoa > Chordata > Mammalia > Artiodactyla > Tayassuidae > Catagonus > Catagonus wagneri. Next base: position 44,681,695 of record PVHT020004020.1, on the reverse strand, counting down.
CTGGAACAGAATAGAGAGCCTAGAAATGACCACATAAATATAGTCAACTGAGCTTTGATAAAGGAACAAAGGCAATACAACAGAGCAAAGGTAGTTTTTCAACAAACAGTGCTGGAGCAACTGGGCATCCATAGCAAAAAAAAAAAAAAAAAAAAAAAAAAAAAAAAAAAAAAAAAAAAAAAAAAAAAAAAAAAAAAAAAAAAAAAAAAAAAAAAAAAAAAAAAAAAAAAAAAAAAAAAAAAAAAAAAAAAAAAAAAAAAAAAAAAAAGAAGAAGAAGAATCTAGACAGACAGACTATACCCTTCATAAGAGTTAACCCAAAATGGATTACAGACTAAATATAAAATGCAAAACTCTAAGCTTCCTAGAAGAAAACAGAAAACCTAGATGACTTTGGATGTGATGTCTTTTAAGAAAAATAGTAAAAGTATTGTCCATGAAAGAAATAACTGATAAGCTGGACTTTATTATAATTAAAACTTCTGCTCTGCAAAAGACAATGTCAAAAGGATAAGAAGACAAACCACAGACTGGTATAAAACATTTGCAAAAACACATTTAATAAAGGACTGTTATCCAAAATATACAAAGAATTCCTAGGACTCAGGAAGAAGAAAACAAGTGATTTAAAAAATGGACCAAAGGAAAAATGCAAAAAATAAAGAGCACACACATACCTGGAAAAAAAATGGACCAAAGATTCTGACACCTCATTAAAGAAGATACACAGATGGCAAATAAGCATATGAAAAGATGTTCAACATCATATGTCTTTAGGGAATTGCAAATTAAAACAATTAGTTACCACTACATACCTATTAGAATAGACAAAATCTGGAACACTGACCATACTGAATGCTGGTGAGGATATGGACTTATAGGAACCCTCATACATTGCTGGTAACAACGTAAGATGGCCAGCCAGTTTGGAAGACATCTGGCAGTTCCTTATAATACTAAACATGTGCTTGACATACAATCTCGCAGTTAAAATCCTTGGCTTTTATTTAAGTGAGTTGGAAACTGAGGTCCACACAAAAACCTACACAGAGGTGTTTAGAGCAGCTTTATCTTAACTGTCAAAACTTGGAAGCAACCAAGATGTCCTTCAGCAGGTGAATGGATAAACTGTGGTACATACACACAGTGGATTACTATTCAGCACTAAAAAGAAGTGAGCTATCAAGCCATGGAAAGACATGGAGGCAACTTTTGAGTGTGTTACCAAGTGAAAGAAGCCAATCTGAAAAAGCTACATAGTGTATGAGCCCACCTAACATTTTAGAAAGGCCAAAGCAATGGAGACAGTAAAAGGATCAGTGGTTGCCAGGGGTCAGTGGGGAGGGAGGACTGAAGAGGTGGAGCACAGATGATTTTTAGGGTAGGGAAACTGTTCTGTACCATACTACAATGATGGGTACAAGGCATTACACTTTAGCCAAAACCCATAAAATGTACAACACAAAGAGTGAAACCTAATATAAACTATGGATTTGGGGTCATAATGATGTGTCAGTGTAGCTTCATTGATTCTACATTGAATATTCACTGAATGTACCACTTTGGTGCAAGATGTCAGTGTTGAGGAGGCTGTAGGTGTGGGGGCGGGGAAGGGGAATAGATGGAAACTCGGTGTACTTCCTGCTCAGTTTTGATATAAACCTAAATCGGCTCTGAAAACTGAAGCTCATTAATTTAGTGAAAAATATTTTACTAACATCGGAATATCCCTTTATTAAAAATAAATATTACTTTAATAATAAATATCATGTATTTTAATATTTTAAGAGCAAATATTTCTATTTTCATAGGAGGATTATTCCACAAGGGTTGAAGAATTTCCCGCTTTTCCAAAAATTATCTCATGGACGTTTTCTTCCCATCCTTATTTCTCTGATGTTATCAGCTCCCGGAAACACCAAATGTCACTTGGTGGAAGGTAAAGTGATTTAAACAGAGCAACCCGAAAGGTTTATCTTAGAGGTGAACAGGTTAAATCAGGATTTGGGGCTATAATTTATTCTCTCTCTAGTTACACCCATGATCCCATCATGTAAGAGTCTATCCGGTGACTAATCAGTCTAGCAATGTATGTCACGCCTTCTTACTAGTTCTAGAAAATCACATGTATATCCCTTCCTTCTTGTTCCTTCTACAATGACAATTTTTGTAAATTCAAGCTTCAACAAAATATTTCAGTGTCTCTTACAGTTATTTTATATTATTTTCCAGTGGGTGGCACATTCATTTGGAGTTTTCCAACATATACTTCACAGGTTATGCTAGTTCTCTGAGGAAGAATGTCAGTAGCTTTTCTTTTCAGGCAAATAAACTGAGTCAGGTGAAAAGAATTTCTTTGATCAAGGTCCTACAGGGTGTCAAAGCTGGAAACTTGTCACCCATCCTGCTGCTCTTATATTTCTCCTTTTTTTCTGTCATTCTCCAATGATACCGATTTAGAGTACGTTCCTCTCAGTCCTACAAGGAATTTGAAGTGGTCACAATAAAAACCACTTCTACAGCACTGCAAAAACAGACAATGAAGATAGTAAGGTATCTGTGGAGAGAAGGTGAAATAAGTGAACAGGGAGACTAAGAGTGTGATTGTGACTAATGCTAAAATCGAGGTCAGAATTCCTTAAATATGCTAGCAAAATCTCCTTTGCAACATGAAGCAATGCCACTTGGAAGAGGACTTGGAAGAGATGTGTGTCTGGATGGGGGGGGAGGGAGTGAAGGTGAGGCAGGAGTTCAAAGGGTGAGATGTCCTCTGTAGACCTGCAGAAATCACAGCAATATCTTCAAGTCCCATTTAGCGATGTGCAAGCCTTCTGCTCTAACAATGTGACAGCCATGCAACAAGCAACAGTCTCCACTTTCGTGTGCTTTCAGCAACAAGATGCTGAGAACAGCTGTGAGTAAGAATGTCAAGAAGAAATCCACTGAGACCAGAGGATTTGGGTACTGGCTGATCACACCCCTAAGAGCTGAGGTCACCAGCCAGCTCTGTCACTGGGTAGGGCCACTGCACTCCCTGCCTCTCGGAGTAGTTGCTGGTTTTCCCAGATTCTTCTGAGGTTTTCCTGGGAGAACTGTTTTCCCTTAACCTCTGCACCAATTTCTAACAATATAAGAGGTCTGACTAGAAAGTGGTGAGTCTCCGTTTTTTTTGTTGTTGTTATTTTTGTCTTTAATCTTTTTAGGGCCACACCCTCGGCGTATGGAGGTTCCCAGGCTAGGGGTTGAATCGGAGCTACAGCTGCCGGCCTTCGCCACAGCCACAGCAATGCCAGATCTGAGCTGCATCTGCGACCTACACCACAGCTTACTGGCAACACCGGGTTCTTAACCCACTGAGCCAGGCCAGAGATCAAACCTGCCTCCTCATGGATACTAGTCAGATTCATTTCCACTGAACCACAATGGAAACACCCAAGATTTTTTTTCCGTTTTTTTTTTTTTTTAATGAGTAATTCAGGATGTAAACGCCGAGCAAACGTTTTCTTTGAAGTAATCACCATAGATGGTTATATAGTTTTTCTTAGAGATACTGCCTTTTGCCTGCCATTAGAACCAGTAAGAGCCAAAGAGGAAATCTATCTTGTACTATGTAACATATAAAGTTACACGACAATGTTTTAATATATTATGCTTAGTCTTTAAACTTTTCTTTAATGGCACTGTGTCCTTTTACTATTCATTTTATTTATTTATTTATTTACTCTTTTTGCCTTATCTAGGGCCACACCCGTGGCATATGGAGGTTCCCAGACTAGGGGTCTAACAGGAGCTATAGCCGCTGGCCTACGCCACAGCCACAGCAACGCGGGATCCGAGCCGCATCTGTGACCTACACCACAGCTCACGGCAACGCCGGATCCTTAACCCACTGAGCAAGGCCAGGGATCGAACCCGCAACTTCATGGTTCCTAGTCAGATTCGTTAACTACTGAGCCACGACGGGAACTCCTCTTTTTACTATTTATGATATTTAATACTTTTACTTTAAAAGTATCTAAAGCATTAATGAAGTGCATAATGTTCTGGTACTTGTTCGTTCGATCAAAACGATTTAAAGGAATCCTATTTTATTTATACCAGGTACTAAGCTCACAGAAGAATCAGTTGTCCTACTAAGGGAAATGGTAACTCTTTTCATAACCAAAAGGCATTTTCTAGTGATTAATATGGCCCCATGGTTCCCCATTCCAGGTATAAGGATGCCCATTGGCGGAGCTCCCATCGTGACTCAGTGGAAATGAATCTGACTAGTATCCATGAGGATGCAGGTTGGATTCCTGGCCTTGCTCAGTGGGTTACGGATCTGGTATTGCTGTGAGCTGTTGTGGTGCAGTTTGCAGACACGGCTGGGATCTGGAGTTGCTGTGGCTGTTGTGTAGGCTGGCAACTATAGCTCCGTGGCAAACTTCCATACCCCACGGGTGCAGCCCTACAAAGAGACAAAATAGATAAATAAAAGGATGCTTACTGGCACTCACCTTATACTTTTATCTGTGAGGGAAAATAAATAGCATTATGTTCATCCTCTGTATCTGTTTTCCTAGCTCACCCCTCCTCCTTTTCTCCTTTTAAAAAAAAATACGTTTTTTCTGGAGGTCAGTGTTTCAACTTACCCCCTCAAGGTCCTCTTTCAACATCTCAGGCAAAATAAGAAAAATCCTGCCTTTCATTCTAGCGTTTTAAAATGATCTTTGTCAAGTTACTCCACTCCAGTTTGTTTCCTGCCAAAAAAGAAAATCTACCTACAGTACAAATGAAGTATTCAGGACATTCTTTTTTACTTAATAAATATATGGCAACAATTCAAACAGAAAGGACAGCAATTGCTATTTATCAGTGCCCAGCTATTTAGCGAGCAGAAATATTAAAGTGAATATTTTTAAAACAAATTAGTGCAACATGAAGAAAATAGTTAATATAGTTCTTGCAATAGAGTCATGAACTTTTAATGGCCTGTATATGGCATTCATCCTGGAAAAAGTCTCAAGTGGGTTCTATTACTCACAGGATTAAGAAACTCAGCATATAGTTATAAACAATGGTGTGATTAAATACTTTCCTGCATTAAGGGCATTTTTTCTGAATGGCAATTCATGAGTAAACCCTCATGTTAAGAGTTTACATATTATATGGAGCCTAGGACCCTTGCATAGAGTAATCCTCTACTTCATTGCTTCATAGGAAAGCCGCTAATGAGACGGGCTCCTTCCTGGCCAAATAATTAGTCAGCATTTGCTAAGAAAGAGGGAGTCCACTTGCTATCATCTTTTTCTAGTAAGATGAACACAACAGGAATATATACATTCAAGGAGATCCTGCTCATGGTATTTTTAGTAAATAAGTGCTTGCTTGAATAAACTTTCTGGACTTTCATTTTCTGGACATAAAATGAAAATGTAGGAGATATGCTCCAAGTTCCTTTCTGTCTCCTATACTGTATAAGTGAGTCAGTGGCCATATTTTGGGTAAAAATCCTGGCCCCTCTGTGTGGATGCTCTGTTTGTGGTAACCTAGAAATATGCTGGAGCAGCTCATACGGGCTTGTGAAAACAAATTGTTAAATTTTCAGTAATTTTGAGAGCCAACTGCTAAACATAGCCATTATTAAAATTCAAGTATATGAACTTACAAGTCAATACATTATATTTTAAAAAGTAATACATATTCAAAATTTGGCCATTTTAATTCTTTCGCTACCTTTTACTATAAGTTATGCTCTTGAGGTCATTTACATCTATTGTGGAGATGCTGTATAATCTCCGCTACTGTGAATCTCTTTCCACTCCACATCCAGTGATGTCATGTTGGTACTTTCTAACTGGCTCTGGTGGGAATATTTACACCATGGAAATGGGTGAATGTGACAAATCATTGCCTTTCCATTCTTTCAGAGAGCTAATCATTAAATATTTACCAGTCTTCCACTGGGATCACAAGTGGAAAGAAGGGGGGGGGCATCAATTTAAATGATATCAGATTGCCACCATAAAGCAGACCATACAGATGTTTGCAAAGGGTAGACTTCATAAGGTGTATTTTTACCTTGGTATACCTAGCTCATGGAGTCTCTTTATGCTGATACAAGTTTGGTCCTGTGAAGGAGAGAGAGAAAGAAGATCCTGAGTGCAAGTACAATTCTACAAAAGTTTAGGCCAGACCAATGGGGAGTCTTTGAGCCACAGTCACCTCTCAAAGGAGTACCTCATTTCACAGAAAAGGGATTTCCTTGGTTTTCTTCCTGAACTCAGTCATTGCCTGAGAGCAGCGTATAGAAAGCATGGCCTTGGAGCAAATGTTGTCCAGGTAGCCATAGGGACAAAGAGGCAGATGGGGGGATGTGCAGGGAAAAAGAAGCTGGGGGCTGGGTGGAAAATGAAGACCAGCAAACAGCACAACTTGGCTGTAATAGAGGCTATGGAAATAAAGAATGGAAGAGATTGAGTATAGCATTTCCCACTAAGATATATTCCCTAGCAATCTATATTGAAAAAGTCAATGGAAATACTCTTGACATCCAAAAATCTCGGGTTGTGGCTCTCAGCTTTGTGGGTAAAATATCAAAGACCTGACTTGAGGCTTGAAATAAGAAAGTATTGTTGTCCTATAGCCCTTGAGATTACCAGCTTTCTGAACTCGCAGCTCTTGTCACGGTTTATTGAAGTTGTAGAATGGGATGGAAGAGGCAACATTTCCAAGCCACCTAAGAAGAATACCGAGGAAGAACAAAACCAAGCCTGGCACTGCCAAAGTGAGCAGAAGCCATTATTAATTCATTCAATCAAACAATATTTATTGAAACCCTGTCATGGGCTAGACAGTGTTGAGTGTTCTGAGGATACAGAAAAAGATCTTGTCCTCATGGAGCTTACATTCTAGTTAGAAGACAAACAACAGATGAATAAACAAAGAAACAGAATGGTATAACTTCAGAGATTAAGCTGCATGAGGACAATCAAGCAGCTAAAGGGTATAGGATGGTAGTTCCATCCCACACAGGTAGTCAGGAAAGGCCTTTCTCAAGAAGCGGTGATGGAACAGCAGGCAACAGTAGTTTTTCCCTTCACTGTTGAAGACTATAGTTCAACTCTCCTTATTCTAGTTCCCTCTCCCTGAGAAAATCTGCATATGAACTAACAATCCTCTATAGGGACCTCATTCTCAGGAGCTACTTGATGTTACAAACATGTCAAACCAGAATAGTCTGTACTCCTTTCTTAACTCTGAAAGCATTTATTAAAAAAAAAAAATCTTCCCAAAATTTTTGGGGATGAGAGCAAATTTTTAAAAATAATAGCAAAAATCCTATGAATGTGTAAGATTATAGGGGCATTGAAAATTGTTTTACTTTCTTCTTTAAAACAAACTATTCCTTTTGTATTTTCTCTCCAAGAAATAATAAATGTGCAAAATAAAAATATTAAAAAAAATTTGTACATTTAGATGTGTACAATTGAAGCATTATCTTGAATTATTAAATTCCATCCAATTTTGAATAATTTGTTAACATACAAAACATCAGGGGCACAGAAAGGACTAAAAGCTTCTTTTTTTGTTATACATAAGATTTAGATATTTAACTAGAAGCAAAATACTTAGTTATTAAAAACAAACATTCCACATGTTGGTATACTGAATGTATTATATAATATAAACTACTATACTATTGTCAAGCCACGGGTGCCAGCCATCCATGTGAAAGACAGTCTCTTTCTCATTAACTATAAAATCAATCTTACAACGGAACTCCTAACACTGGAACATGATGACAAATAGTAGCTCTGCCTTCTTCACAGTCCTTTGCAGTGGGGCACTGTTGGTAGAATGCAAGCGTGGGTGCTAGCACTGAGCCTCCAAACCAGCATGGGATATGTGATGATGACTGCATCAATAAAGTCGGGCTTTTGTCCACAATCACTGAATTCTTTACCTTAATTTCAGTACTGCATCTAAAATTCTATTCCAAACACTTGGGAAGTGATGTTTCAAGTTCCTGATCGTGGCTGGACCTTCAGAGGGGACAGTGTTCCTCTCTGTTCTCCCAACTGTCCTACTGCACAAGATGCACCTAAAGCAAAACTAGTCTGTATGGTTTGGCAGAAGCCTAGAAAATGGAAATTGTCCAAGCATTCATTCAGCAGCATGTTCTCTGTTGTGCGGCGTAGTTAGTGGAGGTTATAAGAAATTAATGGACTTCAAGTTCTGCTCTGAGGTTTTTAAAGATCATTTGGTCCATAAACCTCTCAATCATACACCGATCAGCAAAAATACCATAGCCGATTGGACATTTATAGCATATGTGGATTTTTCTATTGCTTTATCTTCAGTCAAGAAGACCAGACCATCAAACAGAAGGAAGTACAACCTACCATAAGCCATGGCCATGCACACTTTTGCTGATTTGTTGATAGGAATTCAGCAGAGGATGATTAGCTGGTGCTCTGGTATTTCTAGCTTATCCTGCCCCAGTCTGTCATATAGGCTCCCTTTCCTCTTCCTGTTGCCACAGTTTCTTACTGATCTATGCTAATTGGGTCAGAAGTTCCAAGCAGAATGGAATGGGGGCTATTTAACAATCCGCTGTCAAATAGCCATGCTGTCCTAGGAAGAGGAGAGCTGCTGTTGCAGCAAGAAAGAAACAGGCAGGAGAATTTGTCAGGCAATCTTTTGCCATTTCCCAGCCTACTCTCTCTATTCAATCTAATTATCTTTCCTTTGTAGGTAATCTGTTAATTCTACTTGTGCTATTTTAAGTTTGTTTTTCTAGACTCAGAGTTTGGAAATTTCACCAGGATTTGCCTCTCTCCATATCTTCTCATTAATTCTCTCTTATTAGCCAATAGACCCTTTCATATCTGAAAGAAAGATCTAAAACTCTGAAAGATTCACTTATGCAAGGGCATAGTTTATAGACGTTTTCTTCTATTAGTTCTTTGGTTACTACTTCTTGAAGTTTTTCTCCTCCTGGATCAGCAGCTGTTTCAATATTGGGTCTCTTGGACAAGTCTTTCCTAGTTGTCTCACCCATGATCACCATTTTTGATGTTTTTCTCCTAATCACATTTCATCTTCTAAAATATGGATTCAGCCTCATCAGTTACCGTACTTTTTGTTTTGACATTCCTCTATTAAATTTTCAAATTGGGAAATCCTATTTTCAGTTGCAAGGAACTCTTTGGTCCTATGATTCTATCCTTTTAAGAGTTTAACTCATTTTTTATCTAGGTTTTCTTCCATTTTCTTCATTAGCTCTGCCTCCACCATTGAGGCTTTACTGCAGTTTTCTAGATAAGCCTCTTTTCCTTCTACCTGGGCTGCATGTTCCCATGAAGTGGCTTGAGATCTTTCTCTGCCTATTCATGATGATAGTCTGCTGGTTTTCAACACTTCCGTGGATCTCTCTGATTCTTTCTTGTGTATTCACAGTCAGAGCAGGGATTTTTCCTTCAGTGGGCAGCTAGTCATTCCTGCGGCCCCTTTGCTGATATGAGCGGCAAAAGACCTCTGGTTCACAAGCCCAAGATGGGTAGGGCTGACCTTAGCCCAGCATGGAAGGTATCTCTCCTGCGATGCCATCATGCAGAAACAGTCTCTCTCACTGCTGCATAGTGCAAACTTCAGACACATCATTCCTTTCCTCTTTGTGTATCCCCCAGGTCAGCTGGCTCTCCACATGCTCCCTTCCCCACAGTGCACCCCCACCAACTCCCAGCCACTCCCATATATATTTTCCCTTCAACCTGCACCTTCTTTGAAGGACTTGATGGTTCACTGTATGTGGAACTTCTTCAAGTCGCCAAGGTCAGCCCTTGACTCTTTTGGCCAGCTGCATTTTCCAGGATTGGACTGTGAGCCCAGGGCATCATCTTCCCACAAACCCACGAGTTTAGAAATCATTCTCAAGGCCTAGGAAGATAACGTATTGCTAGAGGATGAAATTATATTAGTATTGCTTTCCTAAATTACACTTCTAGAAATAAAATACGGATGGAATTTTTTACAGTATAAAAATAGATCAGGATATGGTCAGATGAATATGTAGCTTTTACAATATTCATTGAACGCTTACATTAGATTTACCAGCCTCATCACTTACCCGGTTATTGCAAACTGGCTCAGATCATTAGCTAATTTTTCATAATAGTTATAATGAGTAACATTTACCAGCTATCTACTGTATGTCAGGCACTAAAGTGTTTTGTATGTATAAAGTTATTAAATTCTCACAAAACCCCTTGAAATAGGTACTATTATTTCCGGCATTTTATAATATAGAAACCAAGGTCCTGAGAAGTAACTTACCAAAGTCATGAAGCAAATAAGATGATTTATTCTCTTAACTAAGTAATGAGCTACTTTAGCTCATGGCTTCTATTTCTCTGCATCTCCAACTGTGCTTGGCATTCAGGCCTTCAGTAAATAAACAGTTATTGAAAGAAGCAGCAATGTTTTATTCAGTTTGACCCCTAGAACACAGTGCTATACAGTGAAAGCTTCAAAGAGTTATTTATTTGTTTGTTTGTTTGTTTGTTTGTTTGTTTGTTTATTTATTTAAAGAGCCACACCAGCGGCATATGGAGGTTCCCAGGCCAGGGGTCTAATCGGACCTGTAGCCTCCAGCCTACGCCACAGCCACAGTAACGCCAGATCCAAGCCGCGTCTGGAACCTACACCACAGCTCATGGCAACGCCAGATCCTTAACCCACTGAGTGAGGCCAGGGATCGAAACTGCAACCTTATGGTTCCTAGTAGGATTCGTTTCTACTGTGCCACGATGGGAACTCCAAAGTTTTTTTTTTTTTTTTTAATAAAAGAAAGCATTAACAGGCTACTGAGATTTAAAAAGCAAATTCACGTAAGCTTTATACAGAGATACCTCAGCCATTAACCTGGGCTCCAGGGATCCAAGTATGAATAAAATGTTCCCTCTGTCCTTAAAAGACAAGGGATCTGAAGAAAAAGCTGGTACGTGAGAAATTAAATAAAATATAATCATGTTTTAAATGTATATACATAAAGTGCTATGGGGCCACACATGAAAAAATACTAATTTTTCCAGTAGGATCATTAAGCTTTTTCTTCTCTTTAACAACAGACTCAGGTACAGAAATACACTCTAAAGTTTTTTTTATTAGAAAGTTTATTGCATTAATCCATAAACTTATTTGGTCATATAAATGACAATGCAGGCTAATACTGCTGAAAGTTTAATCCATCTTTGGAAAAGAGATATTTTAACACTGAAAGCATTTTTTGTTTGCTACAATCAAATGGATCCTAATGTGTTTTAATTTTTTCCCCTTTTAAAAATATATATTGTGATTTGTTCATATCAAAAGGAAGCCTGGACTAAAATACTGAACTAGAATAAACAGACCTAGTGTTAAGATACCAATCTTAAGAGGATAAAAGGGCAGCCTGCATTATATCTTTAGTTGATAGACAAGCACCCATCCACGCCAAGTGATTCACACTTACACACCTAGGTACACTTCTATGACATAAAGCCTTTAAGACCAACACATCTCTCGAATATTTATTGCGAATAATAAAGACGTTATTCAAAGATCGAAAATACATTTCTTTAAAAACATAACCTTAAAACTCAATTTTTTATGATTTCATCCCATTTTATGTGGTGAGTGGCCTTCTAACACTGACATGAATTCTACATGGTATTGTAATACTCTTGTACAACTTGTGCAACATTTATAGTTTAAAAATCCCAGTAAATGGTACTGAATATTGCAGCTCTTTGTGGTCAACATGTTCACATTTTCAGAAAATGGTCTGTATTTCTGACAACACATAGTTATTGTGCTAATGGATTTCGCCAGGATGGGTTATAAACCGTCCTATTATAAAATTCTGTGTTGACTTTCCTGAAATTGGTGGATAATATTCCATAGAGATAATGCTAAACACATTAAGCTCCCTGCTAACATTACTACTATGGCTTGGGAGGGGAATTTATATCAAACATTGTAAATAATTGTGTATGACTCCTTATCAACTACAAATACCATTCTCTGTATTAAAGCAAATATACAAGCTATCATTTGGGCTAGTTTTGCTGTATTCATATATAAATACAAAAATTTTGCAAATTTTCTGATACATCAACCTCTAGGGAAAGTATAACAGTTTGGCTAATATTCTTACATCAAGGACTTTTGCTACATATCGCCAAATTCATTCCCTGCTCTGATCACTACAGGTTATATGGAAGAGATGATTTTTTTAGGATCCCACATTAATATGGTTCAAAGTTCATAAGAACAGATTCACTATATACAAAGAATGATGTCACCACTCAACTAAATTTGATATATTTGGAAAAGTCTAAATGGTTGTAATTTTAGGGAAGGAACAATTTCAGGTCTTTTTGCCTTGAACTCCCATTCTGACAAAACAGTTTCTTTACCCAAGCCTACATCGAACTATCTAGAACATTTCGACCTCTCAGCTAGATGCCTCCATATATAACGTGTGGTTTTACAATATCCAAAATGCTCTATGTTCTGTTGTTTGCAAAGTCCTAAGCAATCCCCGGTAAGTGAGAATCGTCTCAGGTACAAAAGTTGTTTCAGGACAGCAGCTACCCTGAACAAGTGGTCTGTCAGCAAGACTGCACAGGGAGCAATGGCAGTGCCCCCTCTGAAGCCCACATCTGCTGCCCAGGTTTTCTACTCACAATGCTGTTGTTTTTGTACCCTTTGTATATGAAGCTTTCATTAAAAAAAAAAAAATAGTGGAATGAGAAAAGAAACAGGTACTTTGCAAAAAACACCTCTAGGGAGTAGAGGGAGAAACAACTCACTGTGGAGCTCTGAAGGCATGAATCTTAAAAAAGAAGGGGAAAGAATTCTTTCTTCCAACCAAAAAGGATTCTTGGGAGCTATTGATCCACAGATGTCTCAGTCAGATGTCTAACCCCTAGAATCACAGGCCAACGGGTGGGTAACTGCTGGAATAAATCAATTGTTTCTAAGGTACGTTCCAGGCAATTCCCCATTTCCTTGAGTTAGCTTTGGAGTTCCCTAAAGAAAAAGCCTTTAGAGAAGTGAATGTTCTACAGGCATTTGTTCTCACATCCACCTGACCATACCCACATTCCAGGTGTGAATGTGGGGAGGTGACACGAAAGCAATGGATACCCCAACTCAGTAACTGGCAGGAACAATGCCTTCCATCCACTACTGGCAGAAGGGGGGCACAAGATGTATTTGTTAACTGACTCACTGAGATAGGACACCGTGTAGAGTTTCACGCCTTTAAAAGATCGAGGATCGTTTTCTCTCACGAAGTTGCTTCTTCACTCAGCCCTTCAGCCCTTCAGCTTGCTCAGGTAGGTCAAAGAGAAACGTCTTCTCCTGCATCGAATCGGCATTCTCTTGAGGTAACTACCTTGGAGTGAAAATGTTATGGCATAAGTCTTGCACAGGAGAAGCATCCGTCCTGGTTTGCCTGGGATAGTCCAAATTTAAGCACACTGCAGGATAATTAGTACTAATACTCTCACTGATTCTCAAAAGTGTCCCAGTCTGGAGTTGCCGCTGTGGCTCAGCAGTAATGAATCCGACAAGCATCCATGAGGATGTGGGTTTGATCCCTGGCCTCGCTCAGTGGGTTAAGGATCTGGTGTTTCTGCGAGCTGTGGTGTAGGTCACAAATGCAGCTCGGATCTGGCATCACTGTGGCTGTGGTGTAGGCAGGCAACTGCAGCTCCAGTTGGACCCTTAGCCTGGAAACATCCATATGACACATGTGCAGCCCTAAAAAAAAAAAAAAAAAAAAAGCAAAAGTGTCCCAGTCTGGATGATCTATTATATAATTACCTGAATGAAGGTGTTTAGGAAGAACAGTACTTGCCTGGCAGCAACGGTTCCCCGCCTCACTTCTCCTCAGTCTCACCAAGATTCGGGACCCACAGATCAAAAGGAACTCCATTTCAGAACATTAAAACACTTCTCTATTTCAACTATAAGCCATTCATCTGTGGTTACTGTACTATTTTAGTAATGGTCGATTTTAATGGATTCGATTTATGTATTTCCATCTCCTCTCTCCACAAGGAAAAAAGAACAACGCATTTTTCTCAAGCAAAAAGTGGCCATAATACAAGCAACGATAAACATATAATATTTTTTTCATTAACAATCCAAACACTACAAAACATAGAATATACAACTTAAAAATAGAAATACAAATTAATGAAAAATGGGCTACACGTCATATTAGCAATGCAAAAGACCAGCTTAAGCATAGTTTCTCTACATCAACAGTTAATAAAAGGAAAGTGCCCTTTTCTCAAATATGCACAAAAATATTGCGGTCACTTCTAGGGAAAAATTAATCAAAACTTTCTGCTAATTCTATATTACAGTGTGTATTACTAACGGTTTACAAAACTTAAGAGTCATCTTACACCTAAAATTTACAAACTTTTCCAATCATTATACACTCATTCAGTCTAATCTGTCAAAAATAAAATTATTTCACTTCTATATTTATGAAATAATTATCGATATGTTATGGATCTCAAGTGGTGAATGTGCATGATGGGGACAATGATAAGAATAACGTCATGGATCTAAGGGGGGGCCAAGAGAGACAAGAAGCATCACTGCCTGGCACATCTGTGTACTGATTACTACATTAATTCTAGTATTACTAATTGTACATTTCTTCCTTCTTAAAAAAGTCTAAAGTTTTCACTTTTTTTTTTTTTGTCTTTTGTCATTTTAGGGCCACACTCACGGCATGTGGAGGTTCCCAGGCTAGGGGCCTAATCAGAGCTACAGCCACTGGCTTATGCCACAGCCACAGCAACACGGGATCCGAGCCGTGTCTGCAACCTACACCACAGCTCACGGCAACACCAGATCCTTAACCCACTGAGCAAGGCCAGGGATCGAACCTGCAACCTCATGGTTCCTAGTCGGATTCATTAACCAATGAGCCATGATGGGAACTCCCTTCATTTTTTTTTTTTCCATAAAGTTTTCATATTTAAATTTGCTATCCACCTCTAGAGTTTTATTCAGAGTCTATCCAGTAATGCTGTTTGGCAGAATGTTTCCTGCTGGGTCGTATTACCCTTACAACTCCGAGCCCAGCTGAAAAAAGTTAAATAAGGACTCCATAATATGCCCCTTTTCTTCTACATGTTGAGTGCTTATGTGTATGAAGTAAATTTTATGGCAAACTGCACAACTTTAGATACAGCTCTATGATGCAAGTGAAAAGGAAAATATTTAAATCTTAATTTTTCAAGCAACAGTGCCAATGTCCATTGCAACCTGTGTCTTTGAAAGAGTCCTGCAGGTTCATGCTTTTAGCCAAGATTTTACAGTAAGTCATGCTTCACGGGTGCAGTTCTAAAACTAACAAGAATGGGAAATCACACTGATATCTCCTTCTGAGCCTCCTGGACAAAAAGGACCTACGGTCAGTCAGCCTCAGCTCTGAGCTTTCTGGTTTCGCATCCAACAACTGCCTACCGAGTAGATGACCATTCACATAAGATGGCAAACTTGGGGCTGGAGAAGAACTGAAGTGCAGTTCTGGAAAGGGTTCCAGCGGCGACCCAGTGGTCCTTTGGTGTCATTCACTGCTGCTGCTGCTGCTGCTGCTGCTGCTGCTGCTGCTGCTGCCGCCACCATCCTCTCGCTTGGGGGAGGATGAACTGTCTCGGACTGGCAGCAGGTCATAATGGCAAGGGATGTGACTGTTCTTTGGGAGGTCATATGGATCCTGAGTGAGATGCCCATTATTGCTGAATATTCCTTGGACAACACTCACTGTAGGTTCTGTGATAACCAGGAATACGTTAATTTACCAGCAATGGAAATTTTTTAAAAAAAGAATATGAAATTTCTTGTAAATATCAAACACACTAGAGCAGCTTTTATGAAAATACAGGAGAATGTTATTTTGAAAAACAAATGATTCTTTTACAATCACATAGAGATGGCTACTCCGTGGCTGGTTGACCCACCGACTCACACACATGGGTGTTCAGAATGAAGGATGACTGTTTGGCTGGGATGAAGACATCAAAGGAGTGTACAGAACACCTGGATATGAATCACTGTCTGAAAAAGCCTGGGAGATAATCTAGTCCAAACCCCTTCTTCTGTGAGTAACAACAATGAGGTCCTTTGGGTTCACTCGCTTCATGGAAACATGCAACAAGTTCACAGGTTTAGGACTGAGGACTCAGTTAACTGAGTTCCCATTTACAGTGGTGGGCTTAGGGGACAGTTCAAAGGGGAACTGTTACTGAATTGTCAAAAATAAATTTGGTCCACTATGGCTTCCATTTTATTTTATTTTTTGCTTTTTAGGGCCACACCTGAGGCATATGGAGGTTCCCAGGCTAGGCGTAGAATCGGAGCTACAGCTGCTGGGCTATACCATAGCCACAGCAACAAAGGATCCAAGCCATGTCTGTGACTCACACCATAGCTCCTGGCAACACCGAATCCTTAACCCACGGAGTGAGACCAGGGAATGAACCTGCATCCTCATGGATACTAGTTGGGTTCATTACCGCTGAGCCACAAAGAGAACTCTTGGCTTCCACTTTAAAAGCTGTCTTCACACTATGGCATACAATTAATTACTAGTGACTAGTGACTAGAGTTCAACTAATTACTTCATTTATAAGTACAGCTGACCTTTGAACATCGCAGGGTTAGAAGTGCCCCACACAGACCCAAAACCCACTGTAGGTGAAAATCCACAGGTAACTGCACCACTGGCCCTCCTATCTATAGTTTCACGTCCTTGGATTCAACCAACTGCAGATTTCATAGAACTGTAGTATCTATTACTGAAAAGAGTCTGTGTATATGTGAATCCATGCAGTTCACACCCATGATGTTCAAGGGTCAACTGCAGTAGATCATTTTTTCAAGTTTAAATATAAATCCTGAAATATGGATAAAGAAAACTGAAAATATAAAGCTCTACTCTCCAGCCCAGGATGGCTCTGGTATATTTTAACTTTCTGCAAATGGTATTTGTAAGGGGCAATTAAAATAACTCTAATATTAATTAAATTCTTATTTATTTTTATCAGATTCACACCTGAGACTCTTACAGATCTATTAGACAAATTTAAAAGTAAAATGCCCCAATCCTGCTAAAATCATTATATTAATATAGTGAATGCAACCAGGAAATGGAACCGCCTGTTTAATCCACTTGACCCATTTGTTTTGGCTAACTCGACATATGAGCTAATATGATCCATACGCTATTCCACATGTGTGCTAAAATATTCACTATGGTTACAAAACAAAAGATGAATGATCAGGTTGGAGGTAAGAGAAAACTGAGCATGAATTTCCAAAATGGTATTTTCCCTGAAAAGTAACATCATGATCACCCTAAACACAGGTTGCGTTTAAAATACGGACCGTTATTTTCAATACAGTTTTTATGAACTGCAACTATTCTCAAGGACTTTAAATTTGTTTCAAAAGAATATTCATATACATTACGTTCTTTGGTCAGGCCAACTTACCAACTTCATAGACATTCTTGTTGGCTGAAGTTGAGTTATTGATCTCTGCGTATGGAGAGTCTCTCCGAGCCGGGGACTTCATCTCCACGTAGCCACACTCTGAGTGTTTGGGGATAAGGACAGGTGGGTCTTTAATGGTGGCATATGGGTTTTCAGAGCTGTTTAGGGAGCAGTTACTGGAATTATATTCAGAATTCTTTCCCAGGTCTGTGAAGAGAGATGGAGGGGGGAGCAAATGCTATTTCATGGGCAACATTTATATTCTTGGCGATAATTGACACTGCCCAAATAATAAAAAAAAAAAAGTTTCTTTGAGGCTAGTTTTCTATTTTTAATAATGAAAATAACAGTACCCATTTTCCACTTATTTTGATGAGAATCTGCTATAAACGTGCCCACCCATAAAGTAATTTTAGCTGCTGAGGTGAGGAACAAGATAAACATTATGGATTTGTTTTCACTGTTATTATCGCACTCAAATAAAATTAATTGCTGTTTTACTAATGGTCTCTGAATCCTTGAAGGCTTCAGTCAAGACACCAGCTACCGCTGCCTCAGAAGCACAATAAGGTTCTATTATCCTGGTGAGGAAGATACCCGGGCTGCGAGGCATCTTTGCGAAACCCCAGTTCTGGGCACATGAAGTTTTTTCTCGAATTCCTCCGGAAAAGCAGGCCTCAGTGAACATGTACCTACCTCTTACTATGTTCCCTGCTATTTCCTTTTTCACATTTCTCTCTCTTCATAAACCACCTTTCTTTGAAAGGAATTATGAATGTTTTCTCAGCAAACTGAACCTTGGTTCTCTAAGGCTTTCACCCTAACAAAATCCACTTGACTCTTTTGCTGTCAGTCAAACGTGTCTGTGTGTCTGCTGGAGTAATTTACCATACTAACAGTTCTATATTTTCTGTCCAGTGCCACTTTTGCTGGTTTAACAAATCATTTCTGTCTCTGAGATTAAATATTTTTTTAAAAAACAGTGGTTCTCAGAAATATATTTCTTCTTCAAATTTACACCATACCTTTCAAGGACTTTCCCATATAACCTCTGTCAAGTCCAAAAGCACCTGTGATAAAGGAAGAAAAAACACCCAGTGAGAACTGAAAGGAACAACAACAACAAAAAAACCCATCTAATATTCTCAGATCACTTGAGGAAGATGGTTTGGGCACACATTGTCTCCCCAATGCAGGAAATAACCAAGGCTTCTGCTTTCCACACCTTGACACCAGATTGCTTGTGTCAGATGTCTCAGTTACTTAAGAGTTTTAAAAATGTTTTATGTATGTGAGTATGTGTGTGTATATATGTTTATCATTCTGTGTATAAACATATATGTATGTATTTAAATGAATTCTAAGCATGTGTATCTATCTACCTAGCCATCTAGCTAGCTATACATAAATTCAAAGCATTCTCCTGCTCGTTTCAGTGACTTTGGGAAAGGCTGATCAATGCAGGGTAGAAACTGAGGCACAGACGAATCAGTACACTTGCTTCAAGGATGTTCCATGAAGAGGACACAGGAAGCTAGAACTGAGACAAAGAGCTGGGTTTTCATCACCTGTTGGCAACATGGCTTTGCACAAGATGTTCAGCTCTCCGAGTCTCCATTTTCTTACCTCTAAAATGGGAGAAACACAATCTGCCTTCTAAGCCTTCCAGGATTGTTGTGAACATGACCTGAAAGAGACCCTAGGGAAAGGCACTGTGAACTCCAAGGGGCCATATGTATAGACGGTGTTTCAGCTACTGTAACACTTAATGTATAACAAGACCTTCAGCTTCAGTCTACCTGTAAGCATTCCAAGGCAACTGCAATTATCCTTAAAAGAACTATTATAGACTTAGGTTAAAAACAGAGAGCATGTGAACTGGGAGTTTGGGATTAGTAGATGCAAACTATTGCATTTGGAGTGGATAAGCAATGAGATCCTCCTGAATAGCACAGGAAACTGTATCTAGTCACTTGTGATGGAACAAGATGGAGGATAACGTGCGAAAAAGAATATACATATATATATGTATGTGTATATATGTGTGTGTGTGTATATATATATATGTATATATATATGTATGTATATATATGACTGGGTTACTTTGCTGTACAGCAGAAATTGACAGAACATTGAAAATCAACTATAACAGAAAAAAATAAAAATCTTAAAAAATAAAACAGAGTAGGAGTTCCTATCGTGGCACAGAGGTTAATGAATCCAATTAGGAACCATGAGGTTGCGGGTTCGATCCCTGGCCTTGCTCAGTGGGTTAAGGATCCGGCGTTGCCGTGAGCTGTGGTGTAGGTTGCAGACGCGGGCTCGGATCCCGCGTTGCTGTGGCTGTGGTGAAGGCTGGCGGCTACAGCTCCTGTTAGACCCCTAGCCTGGGAACCTCCATATGCCGCGGGTGCAGCCCTAAAATGACAAAAGACAAAAAAAAAAAAAAAAAAAACAAAACAGAGTAAATGAGTAACTTGTGATGAACATTCAAATAAATAGGAGAAGAGTAAGGAAATGGTCCCCTGCACGCATGTCTGTGCATGCTTTTCTAAGAATGATAGTAAACTCAAGTTCAGACAGTGATGTTTCCTAGGGACACATTTTGTGGAGAAAGAGGGAGGACTCCTGAAAGAGAGAGTGTGTGTCTACTGCCAATTGTAGGCCAGGAAACAGGGCTGTTTTCCGCTTTCTGGCGCACTCTCTTGGATCTGGCATGCGAAGTCTAGCCAAGCAAGCTCTCAGCTGGTGGGAAAGGAAGACAGGATAAAGGGATGTGCAGTGAAGAATTAACCTTCCCCTAAAGAGGTCTGACCTTTACCCTTGGTTCCTGGGAGCTTATCCCTAAGTGCTCAGAATGTCCTACCTCACTGGAGTGTTTTTGTTTACCTGGGGGCCTGGAGAGTCTGACAAAGTGATTATGGGACGGGGTTGGGCTACTTGACATCAGCTGGACCTCCAGATGAGCTGAAGATTAAAGTCAACCAGATGGGCAGTCAGTCACGTGACCAAGCCCCCATAAAAACCCTGGACACCAATGCTGAGGGGAGTCTCCTGGTTGGCGGTACTATGTGTATTATCATGCATTGTTGCCAGAAAAGTCAGCACTTTCCATGATTCCACTGGGAAAGGACAACTGGAAGTTTCATACTTTGAACCTTCCTGGACTCTAACCCCTGTGCATCTTCCTTCACTGATTTCAATTTGTACGATTTTGCTGTGACAAACTGTAACCATGAGTACAACAGCTTTTAGTGAGTTCTGTCTTTCTAGCAAATTATTGATCCTGTGGATGGACTTGAGACCTTAGAATCTGTAGTTGATATCAGAAGTGAGGGTGATCGTGGGGATTCCCAGACTTTTGAAAGGGACCCGTGAAGACAGGCAGAGCATGTGCCCTGAGAGGAGGATAATCAAGGAACCTCTGTCTGTGTTCCTCTTTGCCTAATTACCAAGGCCACCTCCAAACTGCAGCAAAGTCTGTTAAGTGTTCATCTTGGTCTTAGCTGTGCAATGGCTAGCCTTCCTGGGGGTTAAAGAGAAGAGCAACATGGGGTGGATGGTTAAATGGGGGTACAGGACTTGGCTACCAGACCGGCCACTCAGGGCAGAGTCCCTCTTCTCTGCCCTGGAAAAGCAGGGTGCAGTTCGAATAAGGGAGCAGGTGGCTTCCTCTTGTCTGTCCCAGTCCCTGGATAGGAGCTTTCAAATGGTCGAGTTACCCTGTTTTATACAGTGAGCAAGACCATGACCATTAGCTCCACTTTGCAAATGACCACATCAGTCCCGAGAGAGTGACTGGCAGTGTCATATCAAAGAAGCAGGAACTGATCTCAGGACCTTTGTGTCAAGTTCAGGGCTTTCAGACAGCATCACAACTTTTCCATCACTCTCAACACCGCACACTTAGTATCTATAACTCGCCTTACTCTACTCTTTGTAAGAGAATTGTTCTATGCAACAATTTTAAAGGGATGTTAAATGCAGAATTACTTTTGGATGGGAACAAAACCTAGGAGATTCAGAATTTCCAATGAAGATTTTATGGTCCTAATAATCAGTCCCTTGGGTCTCACTGACACAGAAAGCAGAGAAATTTATATGTAACCAGCACAGTGACTGTGTGTTCTGGAATCAGAACAAACTCTGTTAAGAGGAGAAGGAATGAAAGAACTTTTCCCTCATTAGTGCCAGGTGGTATTTTACTAATACTGATTCATGTACTTCTTTGAACTAGATTATTAATGTGGTTTAAAACTTTAATCTCCCTAAAGTTAAATGATTTCACCAATAAGCACACTATGAATCAGGTATATCAATTATTTTACCGTAAGCGTGTAGAAATACACGTCCCATTGATAACGTTGGTTTAGACTGCAGATAAAAGTTAATAACTTATACTCATTTCTGGGCAGAATACCTGAATAGATATTTCTCCAAAGAGGAAATGCAGATGGCCAACAGACACAAGAAAAGATCCTCAACATTGTTAATCATCAGGAAAATGCAAATCAAAACCACAACGAGGTGTCACCTCATTCCTGTCAGAATGGCTATCATCAGAAAGGACGTAAATAACAAACGTTGGTGAGGATGTGGAGCAAAGAGAACCCTCGTACACTGTAGGTGGAAATGTAAAACGTGCGGCCACTGTGGAAAATAGTACGGAGGTTTCTCAAAAAACTAAAAATAGAACTACTACATGAACCAGCAACACCACTCCTGGATATATATCTGAAAAAAACAAAAATGCTAATTCAAAAAGATATAGTACCCCTATGTTCACAGCAGCATTATTTACAATTGCCGAGATAAGGAAGTAATCTGTGTCCAACAACAGATGAATAAATAAAGATGTGGCAGGCGGGTACACACACACACACACACACACACACACACACTGGAATACTACTCAGCCATAAAAAAGAACAAAATTTTGCCATTTGTAGCAAAATGGGTGGACTTGGAGGACTTTACGCTTATTGAATTGAGTCAGACAAATACTATATAATATCACCTAAATATGGAATCTGAAAAATATAACAAACTAGTGAATAAAGCAAAAAAGAATCAGGCTAACAGATATAAAGAACAAATTAATGATTACCAGTAGGAGAAAGAACGGGGAGGGGCAATATAAGGCAGGGAGTTTTTTTTAAAAGGGGATTTAATGGGATTATATGAAATTGCATGCGTGAAAGCTGTAAAGCACTGCAGAATTTAAAGACTCTTTGATTCAATAAAATAACATACAAACGAGTCTGCACTCCTCTCCTACTTACATCTGCATGTCTACCGTGAGAGAGGATTCCAGAGCTCAGAGGGACTGAGTCCTACATGTGGCTCAAGTGAACTGACAGGCCTGGTGCTCGCAGGGTCTGGGGGGAGCAGGCAGAAGACCAACTCTGATACCTCGTTTGACCCTCTTCCTTCCATGAAGTCTTGGGCAAGAGAATGAACCTCTCTATTTATTCTCTATAAAACAAGATTGGTAGAAGGACCCACAGAGCAGGGGTGCCAGATTTAGCAAATAAAAACACGGGAAGTCCAGTTAAAAATTAATTTAAGAGAATAATTTTTAGTATGAGTATCATGCAATATGTGAGATATATTTGTAGAAAAATTATTTGTTGTTTATCTGAAATTACAATTTAGTGGAACTTCCTGGCCATGTTACCGCCAAATCACTACATGTGAAAGGGTCTGCTGCCCATAAGGCACGGCACACACGTTAGTTACTCTGTCATCGAGCTCTGCCCTGAAAATAAAGGAACGCAACCCATGCTCTGTGGGTGTCACAGCAGTTCTTTCAGTGGGTCCAGGAATCCCCAGCCCCTTGGCAGGAGGGCCACGAGGTCAACACTCTTCTCATCATAATACAACACTATCTGTCCTTCCCACTTGCATCCTCTCTCAAGGGTACGGTGGAGTGTTCCAGGAGCTATGCCAAGTGTAAGATCACTACCGATAGAACACAGAGCAGATATGAAGATCCAGCTGTCCTCTATGAAGCCAGATGTTAAAGAGATTTATAAAAGTGTTAGTAAACAGTGCCACTCTTCTCACTAATTTGTTTTGTTGCATTTTGGAAAATGCAGTTATTTTTCACACACAAGAAAAGCCTTTTACGTTATCTTGAAGTGAGATGGTTGTGATTATAAATAAATGACTAAATAGCTCTTTAAAATGCCCTTAGATTTCATTTGTAATACAGTAAATACACAGTGCCACCCTTCCCACTAATTTGTTTCACTTTGGAAAATGCAGTTATTTTTCACAAAAAAAAGCATCTTGTGAAATGAGATGGCTGTTATAAATAAATAGCTCTATAAAATGTTCTCAGATTGTATTTGTAATAACAGTAAATATTAATAGATATAATGCACGCCACCCAGGGGCTCTCTGGAGATCCTCGATTACTTTTAAGGATGTGTGAAAGGGTCCTGATTCCCAGACAGTTAAGAGCCATGGACTTA
>PVHT020004020.1:44445209-44657567 GCA_004024745.2 Catagonus wagneri | reverse complement strand
TTTTTTTTTTTTTTGTCTTTTTTTGCCTTATCTAGAGCCGTACTGCGGCAGTTGTAGCCGCTGGCCTTCGCCACAGCCACAGCAACGCGGGATCAGAGCCGCATCTGCGACCTACACCACAGCTCACGGCAACGCCGGATCCTTAACCCACTGAGCAAGGCCAGGGATCGAACCTGCAACCTCATGGTTCCTTGTCGGATTCGTTAACCACTGAGCCACAACGGGAGCTCTGATCCTTGTCTCTTTTTATCAATCCTGGGATCATAGTAAGAACTCGATAAATGCTGCATAAATAAAGCACTTAGGACAGTAAGAAGCCCCATCCAAGCACGAGGTATAATCTTATTACTTTTTTGGTGCATGTTTTCAATAGATCACCACGGCACTGACATGCATCTGTGACTGTTTGGGGCGACCAAGAGATAAAGATGCTTGTGGAGGTGGGGGGGTGGAGAACTTGCCAAGCTCATTGAGGTAGCCGCCATGTTTCCAGTCTGCAGGCAGTGTGCCCGTGTAGTCCGCCACGGGGGCTCTCTTTCCAGGATTCACATTTTTCAGATTCACAAACAGCTGATTATTTTTGGACTGGTGAAAATATAAACAACACAAGATTTTAAAAAGAGAACAGTATAAAGGTTCTTTAAAAAAAACTAAGTATTGAACAACCATATGATCCAGCAATCCCACTCCTGGGCCTCTATCTGGACAAAACTCTGTTTAGAAAAATACACGCACCCCAGTGTTCATAGCATCACTATTCACAATAGCCAAGACATGGAAGCAAACTAAATGTCCACTGAGAGAGGACTGGATAAAGAAGAAGTGGTGTGTATATACACAGTGGAATACTACTCAGCCATCCAAAGTATGAAATAATACCATTTGCAGCAACATGAAGGACCTAGAGATTGTCATACTAAGTGAAGTAAGTCAGACAGAAGAAGACGTAGATCGATTACATGTGGAATCTAAAAATAATACAAACGAACTTATTCACAAACTAAAACTAGACCAACAGACATAGAAAACAAATGTATGGTTACCGCAGGGGAAATATAGGGGAAAGATAAGTTAGGAATTTGAGATCAACATATACACACTGCTATACATAAAACAGATAAACAATAAGGACCTGCTGTTTAGCACAGGGAACTGTACTCAATATTTTGTAATAACCTATAAGGGAAAAGAATCTGAAAAAGAATATATTCATAACTCAATCACTGGGCTATACACCTGAAACTAACACAATATTGTAAATCAACCCTACTTCACTTAAAGTAAAATAAAAAAAAAAAAAAAGGAAAATATAGCAGTTCCTGTTGTGGCTCAGCGGAAACAAACTTGACTAGCCTCCATAAGGCCTCGCTCAGGGGGTTAAGGATCTGGCGTTGCCATGAGCTGTGGTGTAAGTCGCAGATGCAGCTCGAATCTTGCGTTGCTGTGGCTGCGGTGTAGGCTGGAGGCTATAGCTCCGATTGGACCTCCAGCCTGGGAACCTTCATATATCGTGGGTGCAGCCCTAAAAAGACAAAGAAAGAAAGAAGGAAGGAAGGAAGGAAGGAAGGAAGGAAGGAAGGAAGGAAGGAAATACAGTGGGGCAGAGCCCTGAGGAAAACAAGACCACGGTGCGTGCCAAGAACTGGTCCTCACAGGAATATGCGCCAAGGGACGGGGCGACCACTTCTGACCCGACGGGGCTCAGGGGCAGCAGAACCTGCTCTGCCCTAGGCTTTCCCTCCACAGCCTCAACTTCATTTCACGCTGCAGCTCAGTGCCAACTGGACCTCATTGGACTTTACATACACAGAATTTTTTTTTTCTTTTTTGGCCACCCTGCAGCATATGGAGTTCCCGGGCCAGGGATCAGATCCCAGCCGCAGTTGTGCCCTAAGCCGCAGCTGCAGCAATGCAGGATACTTAACCCACTCTTCCGGGCCAGGGATTGAGCCTGCATCCCTGAGATGCCACTGATCCCACTGAGCCACAGAGGGAACTCCCATACGTGGAACTTTGAATTGAAAAAACCAAATTCTTGGTCTGAGACCTCCCATCAAACCCTGTATGATCTTGTATGAGTCACAGGTGACTCTTAGCAGTTTTCTTAGCCAGAAACGTGACGGTGACATGACCTCCTCTGCCTCCCTCCCCAAATGAGAAAGCAAATAAATGGTACGATAAATAATCAAAGTCTCTGAGGAATGTGAAGTGCTGTTTAACTCTGAGGCACTATAATTAAAACCCAGCTGCACTAATTTAATGGCAACCGAAATAATTTAATTAGCTTGTTCTTCTTCTAATAAAAAGCTGGAACCAGACCACAGAGATGGGAAATGGAATTCAGGAGCGGTTGGAAGGGAGAGATGTTTGGGACTCCAGGCGACTGCAGAAGAGACCTGGGGCTGAGCAGGGCAGTGACAGGGGTTCCAGACTGTCCTGGGCCTCCAGGCTCTCTGGGCATCTGTAAAACGGGACAATCACTCATGATTCCGAGCACTGGCGTGAAGATGAAATGAGTTTGCAAAATGATTAGAAACGTTTGGCACATAGCGTCAGGTGGTTTCCATTTGATGACTTTTGACCTACACAAGTTCAACTTCATGGGGTTCAACCTAAATACATGCAGATCGTTGTTGCTGTCACTCAAGTACAGGGGGGGCCAGGAAAGGGCACTAGAAGGTGGTCACGGAAGATAAACTTGGCGGTTTTACCAGGGCTAAGTCTGCCACGGGCCTGCCAGGATACATACTTTTAAAACCTCGTGCGATATTAGAAACATTTTTCTGAAAAGGTGCAACGGGAACACACACTGTAGAGACAAGGAGACTGACTCGCATCACAGCAGCTCACTCAGCAGCCGCGTTGCTACGTTTGGAAGTGACCCAAATCCCCCGTTAAGAAGGGACTTTGTCAGTAAAGCTGAGACCCTCAAACCCATTCACAGGAGGGTTTAGAGGCATAAATGAGACAACATTGTAAAGGACGGAGAACAGCGGCCGGCACACCGCAGCCCCCAGGCACTCTCGCTCCTTCTTCTCTCCTGGTCCCACCCTCCATCTCCTCTCACCTTCGCGATGGTCACCCTGTCCCTGTTGTTGACGCGGGGGGACGTGGCACACTGGGTTAGGGTGTGGTAGCTGGGATTGGTGAAGTAATGGCTGTTACCGTTTCCACCGTTGCTATGAGGAAGCGTTTCTGCTGGAAGAGAAGGAAAAGGTTAAGAGGGCAGGCTCCCTCCGTGCGTGCAGGAAAGAAGGACCCAAATAGGAAGAACAAATGTTTGGACCGTTTCCACATCACAAGCGGGGCAGATCCCCTCCAACTCCGCAGGCTCGGCAAAGCCCGGAGAAGCAGCGGGCATCTGCCTTCCTACCTGCCTCCCGGCAAGGTGTGAGCAGACCTGCCAACACTGTGCTTTGCTCTGGGGCTTGTACAAGCTGGGGAGGCATCGCTTTGAAGCTACTTCTGCTCTAACTTCCTCTTTTTTTAAACACTTGAGTTCTTGACACAGTATTCTGTGCTAGAAACGCACCACGAAGTAAATCAGCTACTTTATAGATTACCCCAGAATCACTTTGTTAGTAAACATGTCACCCACCTTTGGGTGACTGCCCCCAAATTAATAAAGACCTTAAGATTCCAGATTCTTGGAGTTCTCACCGTGGCTTAGCGGTAACGAACCCAACTAGTATCCATGAGGATATGGGTCTGATCCCTGGCCTCACGTAGTGCATTAGGTAAACCTGGATTAGGGGGCTATGTTGCCATGAGCTGTGGTGTAGGTTGGATCCCAAGTTGCTGTGGCTGTGGTGTAGGCAGGCAGCTGCAGCTTCAATTCGACCCCTAGCCTGGGAACTTCCATATGCTGCAGGTGTGGACCTAGAAAGACAAAAAAAAAAAGTATCTAGATTCCTCACTCATGCGGTTACTTCTTCTGAGGACTGAGTGTGTCACTTCAAAATTAACTTTTATGGAAGTTCCTGTTGTGGCCCAGCAGTAATGAACCTGACTAGGATCCATGAGGTTGAGGGTTTGGTCCCTGGCTCTGCTCAGGGGGTTAAGGATCCAGTGTTGCCTCTGTGGTACGGGTTGTAGACAAGGCTCAGATCCTGAGTTGCTATGGTTGTGGCATAGGCCAGCAGCAGCAGATCCAATTTGACCCCTAGCCCAGGAGCTTCCACATGCCTTGTGTGCAGCCCTAAAAGGAAAAAAAAAAATAACTCTTATGGGTATTGGGACAGAAAGGAAGATTCAAAAGAATTTTCTTAAAGATCAGCCTTGGTTCTTGCCAATTCCAAAGAACTGTTTCGTATATAACTTGGTTGTTGTGCAGCTATGATGGTGGGGGCCTGGGAAAGGATGGACGGCACCTGAGAAGAACCCAAGGCAGAGACAGAAGACCTCACCCTCATCCTGGATCTGCTCCATGACCTCAGTAAGTTAGAGCCACCCCCTCATCCTCCCTGTACCCCAATACGACAAAACCTTGGGACAGGTTGCCCAGCAAAGCTTTTTCCTGATTGAAATGCCCAACATTTAAAGCAACCAGATCGTAAGTCCGGTTTTAAATTCTCCTCATAGAAGAAAGGATGATTTTCTACCCTTAATGATACATACAACATGTCTCTAACACTACCTTCTCCCAACACAGAACTTTCTCAAGGCTCACTGACAGTAACAATGCACAGCGCAGCCAAACGCTCAGTTCAAAGGACTAAGACGAAACCTTACTTTCAAGGAGTAACATGCCTCCAGTGACTCCAGTCTCACCTGAAACGGCATAGTCCGCGTTCATGACCCTCATGGCAGGGGTGTAGGTAACTGCTGGCATGCTCGACTCCTTCCCCTTCTGCTTGTGTCTATAAATGATGAACAAGGCCAGGAGGAAGAGAACAACCAGGACGAGAATGATGATGCCCGCAATGGCCCCAATCTGGTAGGAATCCGTGGGGAGAGCTGTACTGGTTCTGCTTAAGCTGTTCAGGTTTCCAACTATGATAACACCAGCTAGACAAGGAGAAAGACGTAAGTGAGGACAGCAGTGTGCTGGATAAATATCTGATCTCTATTTACAAAAATCTCCCACTGTGCTAATGCTCAGATGTTTTCAGTTCATAAAATGTCAATTTGGAAACTTTTAGAAACAGAACAGGAAGGAAAAACAAATATTCCTCATTCTCAGATGTTGTTGGCTTGTCTGTGCCCAGAAAAAGGCTGCTCTGAGCTTCAAAAAAGAGATAAGATTTTCTGAACTCAAAGATTCAACAACAGGGCTTGTTGGAAGGTTCTCATAGATTTTTTTCTTCCTTTCCTTCCTTCCTTCCTCCCTCCCTTCCTTCCTACCTTCCTCTTTCTCTGTTTCCGTCTCTCTTCTTTTTTTTAGGACCACACCTGTGGCATATGGAAGTTCCCAGTCTAGGGGGCGAGTCAGAGCTGTAGCTGTCAGCCCACACCACAGCCATAGCAACACCGTGTCTGAGCCACATCTGTGACCTACACCACAGCTCACGGCAATGCCAGATCCTCAACCCACTGAACAAGGCCAGGGATCGAACCTGTGCCCACATGGATACTAGTCAGATTCGTTTACGCTGAGCCATGACGGGAATGCCCAGATTTCTGATTAAACACTTGGACTGGCAGTTGATTTGGGGTAATAATTTATCTAATTTATATTATTCTTTATTATCTAGTATTAACCTTATGAATGGCTAACTCAAGCGCCTAACAGTTTTATGTCTATACTTATCACATCTAAGAGGAAAGTAATTTTCCTTCCAACCAAGAATAACTCCATTATAAATCTAGCTTAAGGGTGTGCCTCATCTAATTTCAATGGGCCTTTGACCTCTATGCAGTATTTTCTATGACAGAAAGGTCTGTCCCAATAATAACTGACGACATCATCCCAAAACCTTACTTATTAAAATTCAACATTTTGCTTTATATAGTTCTTATTCGAGTTCCCTCAAATGAAGGAACAAATGATATGGAAAGAGAGTCAAGAAACGTAGCATCTAAAAAAATTGATCCATACACTCTGAACTCTCCCTTAAGCTCTTAGGTTACAGACTCATCATCTGTAATACAAGGAACTGGTCTCTGTGAAAGTACTTCCAGCTGACATGTCCCTATGACTTCATGATTCTGAAAGCTGGACCTTCTTATAAGACAGCATGCCCTGAAATACAGAAACCAAGGCCAGTGTATTGGGATTACAAAGGATTTGTCACAATGACATGATTCTGGAATATAACATATGGTTATGATGGTCAAATAGAAATCATGAGCATGAAAAAGTGTATTTTTCTTTTCTTTTCTTTTTTTTTATTTTTGCATTATAGCTGGTTTACAGATTTCTGTCAGATTTTCCAGCTGCACCACGTGGTGACCCGATTTTTAATGAAAGAAAATTAAATACGAGTACCTACATAGTTGATAGTTTAAGACAACTCTCCTACAATATTACATGAATTTTCTGAAGTTTTTACAGCCCATGTTTTTATGATGTAGAGAAAGCACCACCTGTGTGAGGAGCCCTGCTTCAGAACTATCTTTCTCAAGGGCGCCGTCTACCCCAGAATCAGAACTGCCCAAGTAGGACCATGTATATTGCAAGTATTCCCAGGTGGGTGCGATACACATCCTCGTTAAAAACCATGGGCACACGTTCCTTGAAAAGCTCAACATGCACCTGCCATAGGACCCAATCATTCTACTACTACGGAATGACCCAAGAGAGATGAAAGCACACGTCCCCACAAAGACTTGGCACACCATTGTTCACAATAGCTTTATCTGTGGTAGCCAAAGACTGGAGACAATCCAAAGGTCCATCAGTGGGTGAATGGCTACACAAAATTATGGTGCATCCATACAACAGAACACTGCTAGGCAATAAGAAGAACTGAAGTACTGATACCTACGATGACTTGGTTCAGGCTCAATATAATTATGCTGAGTAAACAAAAGCAGAAAAAAAAAAGAATAGAGGGTGATTCCATTTATATGAAATTCTAAGAAACGCAAACTAATCTATAGAGACAGAGAGTAGATCTGTGATTGTCTGGGACCTAGGGGGTGGAGGTGACAGGCAGGGGCCTGAGGAAACTTTGGAGGGTGATAGATGTCTTCCTTATTTTTATCATGGTGATGGTTTCATGAGTATACACATACGTCAGAATACATCAGGTTGCTTACTTTGTGTTGTACATATGTGTTGCATAATATGTGTATTTTCATGTATGTTGCTTTTTATAGGTTAATTACATCTCGATGAAACTGAAAAGATTTCAGGCGCAGTTGAAAATTCATGAGCTTTGGAATCGGACACTCAAACCCTGACATATTCTAGATATTAGCTGTGTAGCCTCTTCGCGTTCCAGTGCCCTCATCTGGGTACTTATCATTTCCTAGCACCCTTACCTTGATCACATCGTGGCCCCTTCCATCCTGGGCTGCAATAACAGGTCCCGGTGATGTGGTCGCAGGTGGAGTTGTTCAGGCAGTCACATATCTGGCGACAGCCATAGCCGTATGTCCCTGCGGGGCACTCTGAGAAGGACATGAGGGGCCCATGTGGCCTCCAGCCTTGGGAACCCGGGGCAAGGGTCTTGCTGTATAATCCATTTCCTAGGCCTGAAGGCCAGCCTTTTCAGGAGGTCCCTGTTCAGGGAGCCGTGTACCACCCAGGGTATCCTAGAGCTGGCTGGCGTTCCCTGGGTCATGGTGGGACTCACAGGCCAGGCAGCCCAGGGTCAGAGACCAAGCCCCTCCTCGTGGCCTCTGGCACTTTCAGGTGCTGTGTGCCCAGCTCCCTGATGGGTATGTAGAGTCTGTGGACTGAGAAGCATCACTGAGGGCAATCTGAAATGACTCCACCAGGCAAACCATGAGACGGATCACACTGAAAAGTATAAACTAGAGCTGCTTCCTTGGAAACACGGATATTTTACTGTAGGCTTTAGGACCCTCCTAAAGGCACATTCTGTCTTGGATTAGCTGGGAGTAGGGGCAGAGGGAGAGAGCAAGCTTTGTAAATTTTCTAGATAAGAACCTCACTTACTATAGAAAGTCTCCAAATTTAGATTTGCAGGTTGAAGGCTGAGAGACTAAAACAGTGGGATTTTTATGATGTAGTCACAGGGATTGGGCCTGAGTTTCAAAGAAGCGCACAGGCACCTTAAATGTAAAAATCGTCATGACCAAATACTGTAAAGTGAGCAGCAGGGGGCAATGTGCTATTATTATCCGAATTCTCTGTCAGACACAGGGTTTCTGCTTACTGAGGAGCATCAGGAGAAATCTCCAATAATAGGGACACTTTGATTTGATATTCAGAGTAATCACCAAAGTACTTAGGATGCTTTTATTTAACAAGACCATAACCAGTATGGCATTCAAATGAAAGTCAGTTTAGAGCCTATTCCGGTTTCTAGGCATCTATGTATGTGCATATATGTTTACACATGCATACACATACATATAATATTTATAAATGCAAAGGAGTGTGCCAGCCACTGTGTACTTAGTATCTATCTCATGATTAAATGCTAGCAGAGAAAAAACTAAAACCGGAACAGGTTGATTCCTGGATGTCACTCCTTTATTTACTAGATATGAGGCTATGCAAATATATTCTACAGTTTAGCACATAAGACTGAGATAATCTCGTTGTCCAGTGGTGCCTTGAGAGGGGTGCAGGGAGAAGGATGTGTTTTGCAACAGTCCTGCTATGCTGATCAACATTCCCAGGTCACATTGCTCCTGCAGCCGTATAACCCTTGCTGCCTCCTTCTCAAAAGCACAGCCCCGGAAGCAGGAAACATCCTGCACCTTTCCTGTCATTTATGATAAGAGTGAGTCCCATACAGTTAGTTCTAAAGCCCTGGTTTATTCATCTTGAACACTGAATGAAAAAGTCACAGAGGAAAGGAACAATAAACTACTTGGAAATACTCAGTGTAAGGCCAGCGTTCTTACAGCCCTGTGAGCAGATGCCTAGCTGGTGCGGCACAACTGGAAACACTAGGGTGGGAATTCCAACACGGCCTCTTCTCCCTGAGTGGGGTTTTTCCGGCAGAAAAATTGAAGGCAATATATTGTCTTGACGGTTGTTAAGACTAAGATGAGGAGTGGTCAGTGGCAGCAGTACAAAAGCACTATCAAGAGAAGGTTGTCAAAAGCGCGGCCAAGTTTGCACGGGTTCACGCCGTCACCCACAGCGAGGCTGGCCCCGGGCTCCCAGCACTTCTGCTTTCTGTGCACCTAGCCTGGCCCCGCTAAATGCACGTCCCTCCACGGTGAGACCCGGGCTCTGCCTCTGCCATCGAGAAAGCTTGACTGGCTCTTTTAAAGCTCTGAGCAGGGACATTCCAAATATAAGGAGAGGAAGAGAGCGAGCCAGGATGAACGGATGGAAAACTTGAATTCTGTCTTCAGGCTTGTGACCACACCCCCCTCCACCCAGAGCAGGGACCAGTTCCTCCGAAGCAGAGTTTTGAGTAAAAGAGAGCCAGCAAGAATCCCCAGGTGGCTGGGTCTCTGGGAGGGGAAGTCAACCGCGCTGGCAAGGGACCAGCCACCAGCTCAAGCAAGCTCCAAGCTGCGGATGGATTCTGCCCTCGCACGGTCGGGGTATGTAGAGAACGCCCCGTACTCACTCTGCTCACAGTGCTTCCCCATGAAGCCCGTGCGGCAAGTGCACTGCCCAGAGATGTGGTCGCAGTCCGCTCCGTTTTGGCACCGGCATAGCAACGCGCAGTCCTTTCCGTAGAAGCCCAGAGGACATCCTGTGCGACAAGGAAGGACAAGTCAAGAGGCTGCTGCGGGGGAGCCCCGCTCCGCCTGCAACACGTTGGTATTTGAACCTGAAAGAACGCGGGGCCAGCAGAGAGGGAATCAAGGCTGTAAAGGCACACAGCGCCGCCTCTCACGACGGCTTCTTGGAAATTCCAAGACGGAGCTCTTGGGAGGAAGGTGTGTTTCAAGGGCAGAAGGCAGGACACTTCCATGCCTGCGGCAGTTTAACCATCACTGGTATCCCTGGGGACAGGACAGTGTTTTCTACCAAAGCACCTCATGGACCTCGTGGAAGACTGGGCACATTTCTTGTCATTTTTTTTTTTTCCACTCAACTATTAGAATCTTGGACTCAAAGTCCCCGGACTGAAATGAGTACTTTGTTAAAATTACCTGCATGCTTTTACTTCTGGAACAGAATGGCTCCAAGTCGGCTACCAGCCCTGTTCTGCATCTACCATTAATAATAGCATCTCCTTCACCGAAGTTGTGTGGTAGATAGACTCTGAACTTTAAAAAAATCTGCACTTCATAGGTGCACCATTAAAAAAAAAAAAAAAAGACAATAAGCCTCCTTACCCTGTAGTACTGTCAAGACCAAGACCCCCGGGGCCTCTGGGCTGACACGCACAAGCCCTGCTGGCTCTCTGGGGCCAGCGGCTGCTCTGCAACAGCGTCTCAGGGCCCTCTGCCATCACGAAAGCTTTGATGCAGGCTGCTTCAGGGCTGTTGCTAAGTATCACATGTGCTTTTTCTTGTCCCTTTTTCTTATAG
The DNA here is from genome assembly GCA_004024745.2 of Catagonus wagneri. Classification (NCBI taxonomy): domain Eukaryota; kingdom Metazoa; phylum Chordata; class Mammalia; order Artiodactyla; family Tayassuidae; genus Catagonus; species Catagonus wagneri. Next base: position 44,646,992 of record PVHT020004020.1, on the reverse strand, counting down.
AGGTTTTAATGAAAGCTCAACTTTCAAGAAACAGAGGCAAAGCACGGACGCCAGCATGCAGTGGCATCACTGGCATGTATTTATGTAGCACCTACTCTGCCAGCTTCTCTTCCTCTCTCCTCTCACTGAATCTTCACAGCAGCCCGGGAGCACAGGGATGGATATCCTCATTCTATAGACAGAAGCTGAGCCCTGAGTGCTCTAAGTCACACAGCCAGCAAATGGCAAGGCGGCAGGGCCATGACACAAACACAGCGAGGTCTGGATCCAGACCCCACGTCTGCTCCACTGTGTTGTGCTACTTTTACTTAAAAAGGTCCTCTGATTGAAGCAGGTCCTAATTATAGAGTTACCCACAATAACTTACAAGCGCTTTTTTCTCTGAAGAGCTGGAAAACTTTCCATATGTACAACCTGGGCAGAATATGTTTAAGACAGCCTCCCCCCCTGTCAAGTCTTCCTTTCAAACCGTGGATCAGGGTCTACCCCTCCTTCTAGAAAGTTCTAAAGGACTTGCTCAGCCCATGTCTAATCCTCTAATCATGTTCTCTAGTATTATATAAGAATGGGTGAATTTCTGGCCCATCTTTCCTCAGCCCATTTCTGTGACTTAAAATTATATATTAGTATTACTGATAACAGTAATACGTGCTGCCCTGTCTAGCCTTCTTTACCCCATTGAAAGCAAGGGCAGAGATCAGTTTTTTTAACCCCAACAGTGCTAACCTGTGGAGTACTTTGTACATCATACCCCATGATGCTAACAACCTCATAGAAAAGAGACGATGAGGGTATTACTGGATATAAGATAGTGAAAAGAACAAGTGGTTGTTAAAGCACAATCCTAGACTGGCATTGCCCCCTAGAAGGTTGTTAGCAATGTCAGTTCTCAGGTTCCCACCCCAAACCGAGTGAATCAGACACTCTGGGAGCGGGGCCAGCAGTTGTGTTTATCCAGCCAGCCGGGTGATGCCGAAACTCGCTAAAATCCCAGAACCAATGAACTCAGTCTTCTCCAAGAGCGCACACTAGGTCAGGCAGTGAGGCTTGCTGTCTTTACTCCCTTTGTAATCACCACCACTTATCCTAAACTTTGTGCTATTAGAGTGAATGAAAGGGACTCTGATCCATATAAATAAGGTCCAGTGAAAGGACTGAATAGAAAGAAACTGCACACTCATGACATTGCTCCAACTCAGGGTCCTGATATGACACAGGGACAGAAAGTTCTAACCGGCTAGAGGAATTCAGGTGTCTAGAGGTCACTGGGTGATGAAACGCTCCAATGCCAGGTGCCTTGGTGAGCTCAGATCACGCATGCGTAGGGTGGGGCCGTGTCCTCTCCCCTCCCCGGTAGGGGGCGCCCTCCTTGGTGAGTCTCAGAAGTTGTGCCACTTACTCTGCGTGCAGTAGAGCCCCGTCCAGCCTGGAGTGCATTTGCATTCCCCGTCGTAGGCGCTGCAGAAGGCCCCGTTGTGGCAGTTGCACGTGTGGATGCAGTTGGGGCCCCAGTGCGCAGGGGGACAAGCTGAAAGCACAAGCACGCGTGGAGAGCTCTGTTAGCACCCCGAAGCCGGCACCCAGCAGAGAGGGGCCCACCCACCTTAACGCAACTCCTCGCATGTGCCGTCAGCAGCGAGCATCGGGACTGAGGAAGCGCAGTGCTCCACGTGTGGCTCAAACCCGGATGGCAAGGCTGACGGTGACAGCATTGCTGATGCGGTACCGGTTCACAACCTGCCCAGGGAGGTGGGCAGAGCCCACCCCATCTCGGGTTTACAGACTTAGTTATTTAAGGAATGCACACGGTGCACCCATGGGCCCAGCACCATTTTAGGCCCAGGGGAGATAGCAGAGGAGACGATAAGGTCCAGAACGCCCTCTGAAAGCTTATATTTTAGTAGGGTAGGCAGGCAGACCAGCCAACCAACCAACTAGCCAAGCAGCCAGTCAGCCAACCCACCAGCCAAAAAAACAATGGCAGTAAGAAGTATAAGAAAAATTAAAATAGGACAAGGAGGACCAAAATGATGGGAGCTACTCCTTGACGTAAGGCATCTCTGAGGAGAGGGCATTTGAGCGCAGGTCATGTGGGCAAAATGATGTGACTCGAGAGCGGCTAAGGGGCCCAAGGTCTTTTTTTTAATTTATTTTTTCAGGGATCCAAGGTCTTAAAATTCATGTCTGTAATCTCCAAACCTGCACTTGTGGGTGTACTCGAGTTGTCACTTAGAAGCTTGTTTTAAATGTGAAGGTACCCACGTGAATGTAAGAACTGGTTTATTGTAAAAACTTTTAATTGGAAGAAGCAGGAAATAATCAAATTAAATCATTAGGGATCACTGCCATTGAAGAATAACCAGAACTTCCGATAAAGTATCTGAAATAATGTACTATTATGGGGTAAAATGATTCGATTTACCAAAGAATTACTCTTTATTCATATTAATGTTTTGACATAACTGCTTGAAAAAAGAAACACAATTCCTTTCTTTCTTTTTTTTTCTTTCTTTTTATAGTTGCGCATGTGGCATATGGAAGTTCCTGGGCTAAGGGACGAATTGGAGCTGCAGCTTATGCTACAGTCGCAGCAATGTGGATCCAAGCTGTATCTGCAACCTATGCTTAATCTTGCAGCAACACCGGATCCTTAATTCATTGAGCAAGGCCCGGGATCGAACCCACAATCTCACAGAGATTACATTGGGCTCTGAACCTGCTGAGCTACAATGGGAACACAATTTCTATATAGTTACTCATATAGAAATAAAGATAATAAATAAGTCTGAAGTAACTTAAAAAATGAAAAAAAAATTTCTCCCATAATTGTGTGTATCATTTTTGCACAAGAGCAAGGGAAAAATAACAGCTGACATTTGAAGTCTAGAGTGAAACCCTGAATGGATTTTCTGAGTATAAGACCCTCCTCACTTAACTGATGGCGAATCAATGAATTGTAAATAAGCAAAATGCTACTGCTTATTTAGCTTCTTTCCAAGATATGAGCTGGATTTAAATACAGGACAATAGGACCACTGCATAGAGCTCTTAATGGGGGGGGGTCATTTAAAATTAAATTAATAAATCTTATAACTATTCATATATTTTTTCTTGATTATTTAAACACTCAAACTTCGATCCTAAAGAATGTGAGTACAAATGTTAATAGATGGTTGACCAGTCATTCCCAAAGAAGACTTACGCTGGGAGCAGTCACTGCCGATCCACCCGGGGTAACACTGACAGGATCTGTCAATGGGGTTACAGGTTCCATTGTTGGTACAGGTACAGATTCCTGCACAGTTTTTCCCAAATCTGCCACTGGGACACACTGTGAATAAATTATAGGTCAGAAACTCACAATTACATCTCATCTCACAGAACCCTAGACTCTCAGGACAGGAAAGGACTTAAAAGGTCATCAACCCAGTTGTCCATTTGGTAGCTGCCTCCCTTCAAGAGCATCCCTCACCCTGAATGGGCTCGTTTTTTAACAAATATCTGAAGCCAAAGATCCTCATTAAGGCATCACAAACCAGGAGACATCACCGAATTGCTAGAAATCTTCATGGCTTCTTGCTCAGGGAGTCAAAAACCTTTCCTCATATTGCTTTTTCATGGAAGGCTGTTTCCAATTAAAAGTGAAGAGCAGCACAGCTCAGAGAATAAAGAGATTTTGCTAGAGTGGCAAGCCAGCTTTTTCAAAGCTCAGTCACATTTACAGAAGCTGCAGACACAGCACACCAGAAGGCACGGCTAGCTGCTAGCTGAAAACGCGTCCTTTGGGAAGCCTAAGGACAGCTGCATGGGGCTTGCTCACCACCACACATTTCTCCCAAAGCCTGTGCACCCTACCTTCATTGCAGAGGGCGCCTGTGAAGCCAGGCAAGCAGTCACACAGGCCTGTGATGTGGTGGCAAGGCCCACTGCTGTGCACACACTGCGGGCACGTCTGGCTGCAGCGATGCCCATAAAATCCAGGCGAGCAGACTGAAAACAGAAAGGCATTAGACATTTCTCTTCCCTAAGATCTGTTTCTTTCATATACCGTGTAAGGATCTAGTCCAACTTTAGGGTTAAAAAAATTCTTTTTAAGGATACCAAGAACTTTCCAAGTATAAAACAAGAACAAAAGGAACAAGGGTGCTCTTGAATAATGAAAAGAAGCCAGTAAACTCTAAATTGCTTGAGGGGAGGGGGGCAAATGTCTTCCTTCTCTTTATTTTACCATTTACGGCCCCAATTAGCTAGCTCGAAGCCTGGCACAGAGCACGAGCTTGAAGAATTTTTGTTGAGCAAATAAAGAAAGAAATAAAATCCTAAATACTAGCAAGCACCTAATAAATACGCTCAAGCCAATGTCAATCTTTTATTCTTGAAGAGCATTATTTTATTCTTGAAGAGTCATTACTGGCAATAAATATATGTACAGTCAGAATGAAAAGACTGTTATTCCTCAAAATGGTCCAGGTTAATGATTGTGATTAAAATGAGAAGAAGCAAAATGCCTCATAATTAGATTCTTCCCAACAATATCTGGATTTAACCATGGAAGGATGGCATATAACTCTTAATTTAAAAAAAAAGGTAATTTAAAAAATAGAATACTGTATGCTGTAATTAGTCACCTATTCCTTTCTTGATTACTTTTCCTAAAAGATTTAGTGAAATCTTATGGATCACTCCCCAGCTCAAAAATTCTCTTGACCAGTGTCAACAGCCCCCATTTTCAATTCCACAAGCCTATTTTCCCCAGAGCCCTGGCTTTCAGATTACCAGCAGGAGGCATGATTGGCCGCAGGGTCTGGCTGATGTTGACTTCTGGTAATTGAGGTAAGATCAATGCCAAAATAGCTGAATAAAACATTCACAGGTCAGTGGATTTCTGGAACACCATTTGCAAGGTTTAAGGCAGGACTGAAAAACCAAGGGCTCTGCCAGTGAGGCAATAAAACCATCACAGAGAAGAAAGAGCTGGTGCCCCATCTGTCAGGTGAGTCCTGAAGGCTGGAAAGAATGAAGCCTTTGGGGCAGGGTTATGGAGGGTCGAGACAGCTCTGCCAAGAACAGAATGACCTACGACGCTCTCCCTGCCCTCAAGGGCAACAGAACGGTGAACTGAGGGGCAGGACATGCGATCTGAGAAGGGAAGATAGAAACTGTCCCCTAAAGAAACACTTACTTCTCTGACAGGTGGTGCCTCGGAACCCTGGCGCACACTCACAGATGCCATCATCCGGGGAACACGAAGCCCCGTTTTTACAGTAGCAGGGCAGGGAACAGTTGGGGCCCCAGCGACCCTCAGCACACACACTGTCACAGTGGACACCTGAAACAAGGCACAAGGGCAAGGCTGAATGACAGGCCGTGGGGGCAGGCGACTGGAATGGTTAGTGAGAAACCAGGACCAAGGTCATGGTCTCAAAACTGACTGATCCTGGGCAGCCGTGAGGAGGGATGCTATGAGGTTTAAAGTCCACTTATACACGTCAGTCCATCATCATATGCTGTATCCTTTATCATATCATCATAGCATTAAAATAATCCTAGCACTATTTTCTATGGCTCACAAAGGAGAAGGGATAAAATATCTTTGTTGTATGGATTTTTCTTCCTTGGGAGGAGAGAGCAGAGGAGAAGCCCGAGGGTTCTGTCTACGGAAGGAGAAGTTCATCAAAAATACCGTATCATTTTAGCCCTTAGTGACTTCCTCCCTCCCCTACTCTTTGTTTTTATGGAGAAATGGAGCAAAAAAAAGATCAGGTGAAGCAAAAGGTGGTTAAATTGTTTACAGAAAGAAAATCTTCCCCTGGAGCACACGAACAAACGATCTTAAAATATTTTGAAAATACATTGTGTAAGACAGAAAAATATACAAATCTATGCCACCAAATTCGTCTTTAAACATTTAATCTGCCATGAGGCAGACGCAGGCAGGATATCACAAATGATGTTACTTATAGCTGTTGTCTAAGCTATGGATAATTACGAACCCATATGCGGGTGCTTAACTCTCAGTCTGGAAACTGAGAAACTTTAGAGTTAGTTGGTCATGAGTGAACAAATGCCTAAAGGAAATACAAAGAAATTCCAAAGCTGAAAAAAAAAAAAAACCCCACCAGTTTTTATTTGAAGTAAATGGAAGTCTCTTTTGTAAATTCGTATTTTCGTATTCAAAATACCATAGGGACCTCTTTCTTCTAAGTCAGAATGCTTCCCAACTCAAAGAAATGCTCTTTGCATTGAGAGGCAATAAGAATGAGTTATAATTAGTACTGCTGGCCTCAGACCCAGTGAAAACACAGTAGGAACATGCATGCTTCCACTCGGAGGATTCCAGAACAAAAACCCTACTGGGCCCCAAGGAGGCTGACAAGGCCATGTTTTGTATTACAGTTTTTGCTCCTAAACTGATTAGGTGAAAAGTTACCGTGGCCTGAACCTTCACACAGAAGCAGCCCCAAACCATAATGTGAACCTTGCTAATGGATGGGCAGCGGTTTCTACAAGAATAACTCCTCTTTTGACTGTCTCTGCTTTTCTCCAGCTGAGAGTCTCCCACACGCTACTCGTGGTAAAGTAGGTATAAGAGAGCAGAGAGCTCATTGTGTCTCCCTTGAACTGACAACACATTGTTATTTTAGCTCGGACTGCTGGCTGAAGAAAGGTGATCAGGCCTGTAGGAAACCAATTGGGGTTTAAGTGTTCCCCAGAGAGTAAAATACAGAATTTTGGCCTACCATGCAGTTTTCTTTTTCTTGAGTTCACAAACATTCAGTTTTTCTCCAAATCTCTTTTGAAAAACTGAGATGGAATTGCAAATTCTATGTCCCTAAAAGTGAGAACGCAGCCACAGAGTCTTATCTGGTGTTTTGATTCTGAGCTCTACTAGGGCGGAAACACCAAATCGTCTGAGGAGCACATTACTTCCAAAGGAGGTTGAAAACCTAAAGACTGTTTTGCAAAGTAGAAAGAAGTGCCCATAAAGGTAACCTGCTATGGGCTTCACTATCTCTTCAGGTTCGGGTCCTGAGCTCTGATCGTGAGCCAGGACTCCTATTTAACAACAGCTAAAATGGGACAACTGCTTCCGAGATCCAGACAACCCTGGCCCTTTTGGTCTGGAGCTACCCAGGCAAATCCCACTGAGGACTCCAGAGACATGGAAGCTGAGGGATTATCTGGTTAATATGAAAACCATCTGGAAAATGAGTCCTGAGCTTTGACCCTTTTTTTGTGGGGTGGGGGTCTGGGAGAGGCAGATATTCATCCAACTATGGTGATTTAGTTTGTCAACTTCTTACCAAATCTCTACATTACACTCAATGAACGCAGTTAAGATGGAATGGAATACACTTTAGATTGAAAAGGATAAGCTACCTTTTCACATTAGAGATTATTGTGATTTATGTATTAATTAGTACATTTGCAATCAGAGAAATTTAAGAAAAATGACTCCAGGGCGGACTGGCAAATCAGAATAAAGTGATCCTTTATTTCTTATCTGCTTCCTCTTCTCTAATAGGTTTGTCCAGCTGATTAGCATAACTATCAGTTACAATCAACTTTATCGAGTAATTTTCATATAAGTAACAAGGCCCCCAGTATAGCGATGAGATTCATTGCAAAGATAACCTGGTTTCACATGATTTATCCATCATTTCATTTCCAGAGAGTCACAGGAAATCGTAGAGATCATCTATCAGACTTTCTGTCCCCAATCATATGAGCATATTTCAACAGAACCAAGCTTATTTTTAAATAATTTTTATTTTAGAACTGCAAAGGAGTCTTCTCCCTGTGAAGTAAATTATAACGATTCTATTATCAACTCCTCTTAAAAATTCAGTTCCTTTTCTTTTTCTCTGTCATGAATAAAAGTGAGTCACCATTTTGCAGATATTAATCTATCATTTTTCAGATATAAATTTATTTGAAGACACTTATAAAGCATGTCTCATTCATGGGGCAACTCCAAGAAAAAGTATGAAGCTGTCTTTTTTCCTCTTGCTGCACCATGTTCTCCTACTGCTACTCATTGCCTTTGGGCCTCTGTGCCCTCCTCCATTATTTCTCACTTCATCTAATAGTCAGAAAAGGCTAAGATAAATTTATTATTGTCGAGGTGTTATCTTCTGTAGAAAAATATGAATATTTTAAGAAAACATACATGTTAAGAGCCAAAGAAATAAATCTCTAATTGTGGAATTTCAGGCCGTGAGGCTCATGGAGAGTGATACTGGAGTAAATGCTTCTCTAGGTAACACCTGTATATGGCCACCTATATAACCTCTGTATAAGACTAACCTCACAGTGAAACTTTCTCCATGATAAGGAATTGTAAGTTTGCTTTAACCATTTTTTTTGGGGGGGAGGGGTTATGTGTTATATGTATGTTTAGTCCTTAATTATTTCCATTGATCTCATCTTACTCTTTGCCAACCTTGCTGAAGTTCTATCTTGTTTGTCAAGGACAGAAAAGAGAATTCAGTTCAATAAACATTCAAGAGGTCTAGAGACCGTTTGCTTGCTGGTGAGAAGTTCTCTAAGCCCTCCATTTCCAGAGCAGTAATGGCCCCCAAACAGGCCCATCCAACCGTGTCTAGGGATCATGGTCAAGCGAAGGTGGCGGAGGGTCCCAGGCTAACAGAATGGTGGGCGAAAGGATTAGACCCTGAGAAGTGTGTGTCTGTCCTTCAGAAATCCTAAGTGTTGAGGTCAGCTGGAACTGGTGCTGGGAAAAGCAGGAAAGGCATCTGGGCTGCCAGGCAGCGGTCACACAGGGAAGAGTCAGGAATGCTATGCTTTGGACTGAGCTTCCTTCTGAAGTTAACAGGGTCCCAAAAGACAAGCAATTAGGAGCCGAGTCGGGGGTGGGGGGGATTGTTAGCATTGTGTTTTGCAGGAGGGCAGATGCTGACCTGAAGATGAAGAGCCTAGAAGAAAGAATACCTGTCACGTGGTCATATGGGGTTACCCAGGTAAAGAGTGACAAAAATGACAAGGTCTTTTTAAAAAAAAAATGTATGGATGTATATAGTTGATTTACAATGTTGTGCTGACTTCTGCTGTACAGGAAAGTGACTCAGATATGTACATACATGCATATATTCCTTTACATCTTCTTTTCCACTGTGATTTATTACAGGATATTAATATAGTTCCCTGTGCTATACAGTAGGACTTTGTTGTTTATCCACCCTATATATACTAGTTTGCCTCTGCTAATCCCAAACTCCTGATCCTTCCTTCCCCTACCCTGTGTCTACCTTGGCAACCACAAGTCTGTTCTCTATGTCTGTGGATAGGTGTGTCTATGTTCCTATTTCATAGATATGTTCATTTGTGTTTTATTTTAGGTTCCACTTACATAATGATATCATATAGTATATTTTTATCTTTCTGACTTACTTCGCTGAGTATGAGAATCTCTAGTTCTACCCATGTTGCTGCAAATGGCATTATTTTGTTCTTTTTTATAGCTGAGTAATATTTCACTGTGTATATGTAAAAAATCTTCTTCATCCATTCCTCTGTGGATGGATATTTAGGTTGTTTCCATGTCTTGGCTACTGTGAATAGTGCTACAATAAACATAGGGGTGCATGTATCTTTTTGAATTACAGTTTTGTCTGGATATATGCCCAGGAGTGGGACTGCTGGATCACATGGCAACTTTATATTTCATTTTCTGAGGAACTTCCATACTGTTTTGCATAGCGGCTATGCCAATTTATATTCCCACCAAGAGTATAGGAGGGTTCCTTTTTCTCCACGCCCTCTCCAGCATTTGTTACTTGTAGACTTTTTAATGGTGGCCACTCCGACTGTATGTGAGGTGACACCTTATTGTACTTTTGATTTGCATTTCTCTAACAATTAGCAACGATGAACATCTTTTTATGTGCCTATTGGCCATCTCTATGAAGAATGACAAGGTCTTGAGCTAAATCAGTGGTACCTGGGATGCAGGGGAAGATGAACTTCAGGGAAGTACAGGAGAGAAGGCAGATGAAAGACCACCCCCTTCCAAACTCCATCCAGGCTAATATGAATTCTGGTACCTCCCTAAAGAAGAGATGGTGCCTGCTTTTGTTCACTGCAGTGTTTAGCACGTGGATGGTGTTAAATAAGTGTCTGTTGAATGAGTAGTTAAGCACAGTTCCTCTTTACAGCATGATAGTCTTGACCATTTTCCAAAGGGATGGGGGCAACTCTATCGCTCTTTGCTTCTTTGAAGAAATGGTGAGAAGATTTCTCAAACAAGGAAACCCAACATATTTATATTCTGTGTACCTAAAATTAGGACCTTTCCCAGCTAAGGGGATGGAAATGTCTCCCCTACTTATTTGGGATGAGACATACTTTGATGAGCCCAGGCCTGTGTTTTTAAGTGTTAGTCCAGATTATAATGCAATGGAAGAATTATGGGACCAGCTGAGGAAATTCTTTTGGAACGTTTATCAAAGTACAGAGAAAGGTTTTAAAATGAATAACTTCAGGAAACAACTTCCTACAATATTTGGAAGAAGGGACAAAATATGTAGGGGAGATCTTTAAATTTGCAGCATTCCCTGGTTCAATGGAAGCATTTTTTTCCTGATAAATGTTCGAATGCTGATAAGGAGATCTGTGAGGGACTGTTTTTGCCGGCACTGAGGACAAAGAGCTCTTTGATGGCCTTCTCAAGTTGCTAGGCAATGGCTGAGTGATCATGATAAACTTCAGCTAAGCAGCTCTAAAGAAATGTTCTTGCATTTAATGCCTGATGCATTATGCCTGCAGCCTTGACACGAAATCGGCATTCACTAGGCATTTGGGATTGGATGAATCCAGTAAATAAGTCATCCGAGGTGTCATTCTTTCCCCTCTCAGAGATCTAACCCAAACTCCTCGTCTTGCTTAATTGTTTATACTCCTTATGCCAGGATCGCAATACGTGAAGCATTAATGAACAAAGGAAATGATTTTGATTTGATGTCTTGTTACCGAGCAACGAGCTACTAAACGTCTACGAGAGCAAGGGAGTGGGATGTGTTCATAATCACTGGGCTTGGTAATTATAAGAGAGAGAAACCGAAGTCTTCAGTCATCACGTTGTTTCTGCCTTTCTAATCCTCTGGACACTGAGGCGGAGGCATACCGCAGTGTGTAGAGGAGTTACTCCCCGGCGTATCCATCTCGGCCCACACAGGATCTGCCCTGAGAAATGTGAGCCTCTTTCCGCAGCCAGGAGCTGGTGCCGTCTCATCGTCCTGCTCCCAGCAAGAACACTGTGGTCTCATGCAACACGGAGATCCGCAGCAAATGATTGTTAAACCGAGTTTTTCCCTTTGGATACTATAAATGTTAAAGGTCCATTAAAAATCATCTGCTTTATACAGTCACCAAAACTGAAAAAAGACGTCTTGATAAATAAATAGCATAAACTAGAGACGCTTGCATTTGTAGCAGCAGAGATCATGGCCTGCCTAGTCCAGGCCAAGACAAAAGCAAACAGAACAGAATGCTGGGCAGACTGGGAGATTTAGAAGGTTGGCTTTTTCTGCAGTCGTTCTTTCGGGAACACAAGCCCCTCCCTGGCACCCTCTCTTTAGCATACCCACGCTCTGCTTTTAAATCACCCCCAAGACCACATGACAGACAGACAAATGCACGTGCTTATAAGGTCTAGTCCCTCTGCTCCCAATACCCTAAAGGGTCAGAGAGCAAGTTATCTGCACTTGTAACTGGGTGATGTGCATGCACACTGATTAAAACTCACGTGCACTTGAATTTGCACTTCTGCGTCACTAGACAAAGCAAGGTAGGTCTGCTCTTGCTGTGACAATTCAGGCATCACAGATCAGTACCCCAAGCAGCAGCTCGTTTACTCAGCGGGTCAGACTTCGTATATGGGGGAAACCGGAGAGGGAGGCCGTCCTTCTGGAGTAGGGCTGGGACTGGTTCTGCGTGCTGGGAACACTAGAGAAGCTAGATTCCTCTCACGAACCTCCCTGTAGCTCTTCCACCTTCGGTGCCCCCTCCCTGGCTGGGCTCAGAGGAGCGCCCCACTTTTCTTCCTACTCTTCCTCCCCTTCCTCACCATGACGCCTGCCTTGCTAGTCCCTCTCTCTTTCCTAATAATCCTAGAGGCTGATTTGGCATCTTAATCTCTTTTCTCTCAGTTTAGCATTTAACTTTTTCATTCTGGTATGACTGTATTGCTAAGCACCCCCTAGTCTTTTGTCACTGGCTCTGAGGCTTTCTGTCACTGAAATGCTCCCCTGGACCCCAACCTCTTCTATGAATAGGGTAGCAAGGCCGAGCAAGGGCCAGCCAACAGACTGGTTAATTGCCACTGCAATTCCCAGGACTTTAATTTTAATTTTTTTTTTTTTTTCTTTCTACGGCTGCTCCTATGGCATACAGAAGTTCCTGGGCTAGGGGTCGAATCGGAGCTGCAGCTGCCTGCCTAGAATCAGCCACAGCAACGCTGGATCCGAGCCGCATCTGTGATCTACAAAGCAGCCTGCAGCAATGCTGGATTCTTAACCCATTAAGAAAGGCCAGGGATCAAACCCACATCCTCACAAAGTCATCATCAGATCCTTAACCCACTGAGCTGCTAACGGGAACTACCGCAACCTTTAAAATAACAGACAGGGCCACCAAGTAGGATCATGCAAGCTGTACAGTACACAAGAACCCCTGGCCAAAGGGCTAAGTCAGAGTAGAAATCCAGCTCCTTGCATTCCACCGCCAAGATGCAAGCCCTGAGGGATTTCTGAATCTTTGCCAAATTTGTACAAAAGGTGCTTTATGGGCTAGCAATGGCTCCATCCTCCTCCTCATCCACCTTCCAAACTATCATTCAGTAGGTGTGAAGTGGAAACCAGGAACATACAAGTGAAAGGCGTTCCTGGGTGAGGATGATCTTAGCCAGGGTTAGAACCCAGGCTGAAGACTGCAACACGCTTCCAGACAGCTGGAATAAAACCTTGATTAGCTGTTACACTAAGGGAACAGGGGATCTGGCTGACTGAAGGCCGAGCAGAAAGGAAGGAAAAACAAAACAACAGCACGTTTCTCCCGCTTTTGAAAAATATGTCACAAAGCATATCCCTCCACTACTCTGGAAACACACACACGCACACCTAATTATTTTTCACTGACACCTGAAATTTCAGAATGATGATTTTGGAAAGTCAATCTCATTTTAATTGTGTGGTGTGTGTGTGTGGCAGAGGTGTAGGAGAAGGTCAGACACAGCCTATATCCTGATGGTATTTCATTCCCCCCCCACCCCATTTTTTAAACCACAATCTGCCCCTGTTTGATAATCTATTGGCTAAATATACCCATAAATTAAGGTTTTAATTAACAACATATACGGAAGCGCATGTCTGTTCTTTTGAAAAATGGTACATTTCTTTGGGAAATAGTATCTGGGATGTCAGATGCAACTTTTATTAGGGCTCATATTTAGCAGCACATTTTGAAGGCTTATTTTATGACTAGGTAGACCAGGACTGCCAATTATAGTGGAAATAAACAGGCGTCTCATTTCCTTTAAGAGAGAAGGGCCGTCAAACATCAGAAAAGAGGGTGACGTTGTAAGAGTGGGCTGATGAGCCCCAAGGTAAGAAAACCAGCTGATGGGCTCCGTGTATCGCTCAGAGCCTGACTGCCTCAATGTGGCTGTGGAGTTTCTTAAAGAGGGACAAAGCTCTCCTGACTCTTACTTCTGGCTCCGTGGGCTCAGGCCTGACCATCTCGCCACAGTGTCTTCAAGGGCGAGCCCTGAGGCGGCCGCTATACCATCCTGATGACTCGGTCACAGGAAGAATCCAGGTCCCTGTGTTACATTTCGCTGATTCCGTCACAAAAGCCTTGCTGTCACCCACAGGCTGCCACCCTGTCCAGCAAGTCTCAACATTTCAGCCGGAGCCATCACCACAATGGGGCGGGGGCGGGGAGGAAGAATCAATCACTGTCTTCCCTGGACTCAGGTTATTTATTTTGCCCCAAACCTGGTATCTGAACCAAAAGCAAAGCTTTCTTTATATTGAGAACGGTCCTTACGAGGTACTTCCTCAAAACAAGTTTGTGATGAAAAATTGTGAGCCTACCCAGGGTTGACAATGAAATGATGCTCTGGGAACATAAGAGTCTACTCATCTTTTCTTTTGGACAAATAAGCCAGTTCTTGGAGTTCCCATCATGGCTCATGGTTCACAAACCTGACTAGTATCCATGAGGACGTGGGTTCGATCCCTGGCCCTATTCAGTGGGTTAAGGATCCAGCGTTGCCATGAGGTGTGGTGTAGTTTGAAGATATGGCTCGGGTCCTGCAATGCTGTGGCTGTGGTGCAGGCCAGAAGGAACAGCTTCAATTCAACCCCTAGCCTGGGAACCTCCGTATGCCATGGGTGCTGCCCTAAAAAGACAAAAGACAAAAAAAGAAAAAGAAGCCAGTTCTTGATCCAACTGCAGGGTGTTTTCAAAACTTCAGGAATTTTCTTTTCCTCTATATACATGTGCTTATACAAGTATGTTCTGTGAGTGTGGGGGATGATCTCGCTAAAAAACGTTCCCAGGCGTTCCCGTCGTGGCTCAGTGGTTAACGAATCCAACTAGGAACCATGAGGTTGCGGGTTCGATCCCTGGCCTTGCTCAGTGGGTTAAGGATCCGGCATTGCTGTGAGCTGTGGTACAGGTCGCAGACGCAGCTCGGATCCTGCGTTGCTGTGGCTGTGGCGAAGGCCGGCGGCTACAGCTCCGGTTAGACCCCTAGCCTGGGAACCTCCATATGCCACGGGTGCGGCCCTAGAAAAGGCAAAAAAACCAAAAAAAAAAAAAAAAAAAAAACACGTCCCTAGCAGCCTTAGATACTTGCAGACCAACAGCCTACATAGACGACCCAGAGAAATAAGACACTGGAGCCATGAAGCAAAGAGATAGATGGTGGGCAATGAGTTAGAGAACAAGTGAAGCAGCAAAACTTCCTCCCCTTTGGAGAAGCAGACCAGTCACAGATGGACAGAGGATTACAAGATTATGCTGTGTGACAAAGCCACTGCATTCCCGCAGGAGCTCCAAGGTCTAAGGCCAGATGGGATTTGTCTTACCCCATGACCCAGACTATGGAATGCAACTAACACATTTTCTGGCTGGCTTCGGGCCAAATCGTATCTCCTGCTTGTCTCATGTCCACCTGAGCAGGCCTTTCATAGGCTGGTTCTAAAGCATCAAAGCAGGTGGATACTTGAGCCATGACTGGTGTGTTCAGGAACAGCTCCCATTTCCTCTGTATTCATAGAACAAAAGTAGATCTGGTGGAGCATGGCCCAAAACAAACAATGCGGCCTCTTGCTTAGGACAGTTTTGAATTTGCCAGGGGGTTAAAAATGCCATTTGATTCACTGTGGTCATTGAGAACTTAGTACTGGTCACTCCATTTGAGACCTCCAGGAACCCTTGTGAAGTCTAAAAAATCTGGTTTAATCCCTGGAGTGATATAGTTTTAACGTTCAGTAATTGAGTTAAACAGAAACAAGGGAACGTGGAATTTCATGTGGTGAAGTCAGAGTTATCTCAGCCTTTGCAAGTCAAGAAGGAGCTAGAGGGTGGGCAGTCCTTGCTTCTCTGAGCAGATTCAAGTGACAGAAAATAAAGTCTATTATACCAGGTTTGATCTGTTTCTCAAGGTAGCTCTCAAGACACTGGAAATCAAGCATGTGACAGTTTGTCTCAGTTTACTCTTACCAGAAGCCAAAGAAGCTTTCAACAAATTCCAAGGGCTGAGAGATACCACTGCAGAGCTAACACATGGCACCCTACATTTAAGGATGTGACGACTTTGTGACAATATTCCTCTCGTGCATCTACAGATTCAATCCTCTTTAAATTTCCATCTTGTTTCTTTGCAGGAATTAACATGCTGATCCAAAAATTCATATGGAAATTCAAGGGACCCAGGATCCAAACAATCTTGAATAAGAAGACCGAAGGTGGAAGACCCACACTTCCCAATTTTAAAACTTTCTGCAAGGCTATAGCAATCAAAGCTATAGTTACTGACATTAAGGAAGACATATCTACCAATGGAACGGAACTGGGAGTCTAGACAATAAAAGTTCTCATATTTACAGTCAGTTGATTTTTACAAGGGTATCAAGACAATGCAGTGGGGTGAAGCATGGTTTTCTCATCGAATGGTGCTGTGACAACAGGATACTGACATCCAAATGAATGAACTTGGACCTTTACCTCACATCATAAATAAAAACAAACTTGAAATGGACAAAAGACCTAAGCGCGAAAGCTAAAATTACAAAATGCTTAGAAGAATATATAGGCCTAAATCTCTGTGATCTTGAATTAAGCAATGGTTTCTTAGATTTGCCACCAAAAGTACAAGCAAAAAAAAAAGCAAAAAAAAAAAAACCTGGAGTTCCCGTCATGGCACAGTGGTTAACGAATCCGACTAGGAACCATGAGGATGCGGGTTCGATCCCTGCCCTTGCTCAGTGGGTTAACGATCCAGCGTTGCCGTGAGCTGTGGTGTAGGTTGCAGACGCGGCTCGGATCCTGCGTTGCTGTGGCTGCGGTGCAGGCCAGTGGCCACAGCTCCGATTAGACCCCTAGCCTGGGAACCTCCACATGCCGCGGGTGCGGCCATAAACCCGCGGCCATAAAAAATGACAAAAGGGGGGAAAAAAAAAGTACAAGCAAAAAAGAAAAAAATAGATGAACTGAACTTAATCAAAGCAAATACTTTTCTGTGGCAAAAGATATCATCAAGAAAGTGAAAAATTAACCCAAAGAAAGAAAATGTCTGCAAATTATATACCTGATAAGGGGACATAGAGCTGGAATATATAAAGATATATCACAACTCAATAATAAAAAGACAAATAACCCAAGTTAAAAAAAATGAGCCAAGTATGTGAATAGACATTTCAACAAAAGAGGTAAACAGATGGCCAATAAACACATGAAAAGATGCTCAGTGTCATTATTTACTGAGGAAATGCAAATCAAAAACACAATGAGGCAAAATTTCACACCCATTAGTATGGCTATACCCAAAAAGACAGATAATAACAGGTGTAGCGAACATATGGCAACCTCATACCATTGCTAGTAGGAACATAAAATGGTACAGATGTTTTGGAAAACAAGTGTAGCAAAAATTACCTCTTAAAAAGGTAATTCCATCGCTAAGTGTATACTAAAAATATATACATCTACATAAGAACTTGTACATTAAATGTTCATAGCAGCGTTTTTGATAGTAGTCGAAAAGGTGGAAACAACCCAATGTCTATCAGCTGGTGAATGGGTAAATAAAACAAGGTCTGTTCATACAATGGAATATTATTTGGCAGTCAAAAGGAATGGCGTCCTGATACATGCGCCAATATGGATAAACTTTAAAAACTCATGCTAGGTTAAGGAAGCCAGTTACAAAACACTGCATATTATATGAATCCACACAATACCTAGAACAGGCAAATTTATAGAAACAGAAAGTAGATTAGTGCTTGCCCACAGCAGAAAGAAGTTGGGGGTGGGGGTTGGTGCATTGGAGATAAATGGAGAATGACTGGTAATGAGTACTAATGGGGTTTGGGGGGGCAATGAATATCTTGTAAAATTGATAATGATGATGGCTGTACAATTCTTTGAATACAGTAAAATCACTGAATTGTATACTTTTAATAGGAGAATTCTGTGATATGTGAATCTGTCTATATATCTACTTCTCTACCTACCTACCTACCTACAGAGGTTGCTAGTTGTCGGCACTGGTCACCATGGGCCCCTCATATAATTATCGGAAGTCTAATCTACGAGAAAAGTAAACCTCAGTAACTGCCCTCTCCCTCATCACTTTCTGGACTAAGTCTGTTCCGGGCAGTAGAATGTAATAGGTAAGAGAGCTGGCTACGTGGTGGGACAGCATTGGTGCAAATCCCACCTCTCGTGTTTACTGACTCTGGGTCTAGCCACTTAACTTCCCTTTGCCTCAGTGTCCTCTTCTGTGAAAAGAAGAAAATAAGAGTTTCTGCTGGGAACCTGCAGTAAGCACTCAATAAGCATTACTTTTTATTTCTCTAGAATCTTCTTTGTGTGCACCTCTGCTAAAACGTAAGACCACTCCATGATTTCCTAAACAGGACACCTCTGGTATGGAGGCATGAGGTTCTCCTCTGAAAGACCCATCTTCTGACAATATGAACTATCAACGAAGAGAATATTTGGCTTGTTATCACCCGTTTCTCTTTTAGAGGACAAGCTGAAAAACCATTTTGGAGCCTAATGAAGCATCTTCAACATGGTAACAGCTCTATCTTACAAATCTCCCTCTCTGAATATATACCTAAACACATTTAGATAAAAATACAATATATACAAACACACACACACACACACAAATGATTTCTAATGAGAAGATAATTTTAAAGTTTTGGCTCATTTATCTACCTCTAATCCAGTCTCCGGTTTAACAGTATTTCACTCTAAGGCCGCACAATCAACAACTAACATTTTAACTTACCTATGGAAGAAATATCATCAATAGATTCAGTTCATTCTTCCCACTGTCCAATAACTTTCCTACTGCATTCCTATTAGTAATTTTCCTTAATAAGCATTTATAATTCTATTTTTTGCTTGTTTTGTCTCTTAGAATAGATTTAATGTGTCAAGCAGAAGAACAAGATCTCGATTTGCTTAGGCAATTTAGTGCCATCTCCCAAGTCTGTAGATCATGAGGAAAAACATGCTGCTTCTTCTAAGACTACTGCTAGTTTGATAAACCCCCCCGGCTGAAACCATGAAGCCATATAAATAAGGAGAAACTTCCACCTTCAGGTTAGAAAATTGGCACTCAATCATATTACGGGTTTTTATCATTTAAGTCATAAAAAATGTTTATAATAATGTCCTTATATTATTGTAAGAAATATTTCTAGCAATAAATATTTTAATATTTGCATATGAACCATAGTACCATTTAATATTTTTGCCTCACTGAGGTGAACTTAGTTATTGTCTTATGGTTTATATTAGTCATTGTTTCCTCAATGCTCAAAAATACCACAGAGATCTTGCTAAACTCTTTACAGCAATTCACATTTTTTCCCTTCATGTTGGCCTGAATTCTGATACTCAGGCCTTATGTGAAGTTCAAAAGAACTGCTTCTGCACGAGTCAACAAAAAGTCATCCCAGGATTACAGATTAATTAGGCCTGGCAGTAATATTTCTTGGGTCGAATACCTCAGCTTATGGGAGACTTGCCCATTTTTTCAATTTTTCCGATAAGTTGATCTGTGTTTTTCTGAAGTAGCAAGGCATAGCGCGAGGCGCAAGGTGGCTCACTTCCCATTTCAAGAAGTGGCCCTCGGCTCTCACCTGACCATCCGGGTAGGCAGCGGCAGTGGCCCGTGGTGGGGTGGCAGCCGTCCGCGTGGCTGCAGTCACAGCGCTCGGCACAGTTCAGCCCGTACGTGCCATCCTGCATGGAAGACAGCATTGAGTAATGAGACGAAAGGGACCTTGATCAACCAGTTCAGAAACAGCCTCCTCCTCTCCCAAAACACACTGCTGTCATCTCTTCCTGTGTCTTCTTGCCCCCAAAATATAGGCTGCAGAAGGTCAGCGTTTCCAAATTGCTCAAACTTAAGTTTACGTCTAGCATATG
This sequence comes from Catagonus wagneri, assembly GCA_004024745.2. Classification (NCBI taxonomy): domain Eukaryota; kingdom Metazoa; phylum Chordata; class Mammalia; order Artiodactyla; family Tayassuidae; genus Catagonus; species Catagonus wagneri. The sequence continues at coordinate 44,627,300 of PVHT020004020.1, read as the reverse complement.
AATGGTGAAACCAACCATATCATTATGCTGATGTGCATATATGCAAATGTATGTAAACATGCCGATTAACTAAAAAAGAATCTTTCTTATCATAAGCCACAACTCATAAAAATATTACCTTTCGGTTCCTGAAGTTTTTTGTAACACAGTGCAGTGTTCCCTACGAGGCATTTTTTTTTTTTTTTTTGCCATCGAGGTATAACTGAGAGACATTGTATTAATTCTGGGTATAAGACATAATAATTCAATATGTGTATATATTGTGAAACAATCACCATGCTAAGTCTAGTTAACATCAGTAATCATGCATAGTTACAGAGACTTTTTCTCCTGCAAGGCCTTCTATTCATTAGTGAAAAGGGAAGGCCTTGACCCACATAAAATTTTTAAAAACAACTGCGTTAAGATCATTTCCATAAATTGCCAGAGAGATACACAGAACTGTAAGGGAACAGGACAGTCTTTTGTTATTTTTCCTCATTAACATCCTCCTTTCTGTGATGGCATCTAAACAACACAAAGTATTCTGATTCAACCTCGTGGGAGAGGATGGAGCGTGTGTTGGCAACGCCCCCTTCTCTCCCAGACTTTCGTGTTTTCTTTCACAGGCACATCCGCGTTGGTGGTCCAGCGGAGATGAGACTCTTCACGGACGTGATCATTTAGTTTGTGGGAGAGGAATGAAAGCCCTGCATTTACAAGCCCTGATCTTTCCTGCCAGGTCCTGATGAACTGAGGGAGGGCACGGCAAACCTCACACCACCAAGCACTAAGAGAAACAGGGGGTGCAGAATCACCCAGAGAGGCACCTGGAACCGGTGTTAGACAGGGAGTGGGTATCAGACGGCATTTGTCTAGTACTTATTAAAGATCAAATAGTAAAAAAATTATAGGCTCTGCTATTGATGCCTCGGGCTTCTACGATTTAGCTTCGACACAGTAGGAGCCACGAAACCACCTTCAGCCTTCGCGGATTTACTAATGCATCTAATAATATTTTTTAAAAAGGACAAGATTGTGCTGGGGGCTTTGCTTTGTCTACACTCAGACTGGGAGTGAAAGGTGATCTTTGAGCCCGTGTCAGAGCTCTGATGATCTGTTCACGGCTGAGACTGGAGGCAAAGCTAACATAGCTTGGTCCTGGATTTGGAGGGCCTGGAATAGCCCCGGGCGGGATGATCCTTAGCTGGGAAATGGGTTGCACTTAATGAGGAGGAAGCCCAGAGAGAAGAGAGCTCCGTGGAAGGCCACCCCCTGCAGGGGTCCAGTTCAGAGGGTCACGGTGTCACCTCACCATCAGATGATCTATCTCCCAGAGGCAGAGAGCACACACTGCCGCGAGTATGCTTAGGAGAAAAGAACTGCAACAGCGAGAAAGAGCCATAGCAAAGAGTAGGCCCGGAGCTGGAGAGAAAGAAAGTGAATGGACTCTACTGTAGGATGTACTTGCCCACTGCCCCTCTGCTGGCCTGTGACAGACACTGTGTGGGGCTCATGATGACGAGTGTCTCCAAAGCAGCTCAGGGGAAGGGAGTCAGCACTGAGCTATGGAAATCTATAGAGATTCATGTGACTTCAGAGATAATTCTGTTAAAAGACGGCTGTTTCTCAACCTTTCACCATCTCAGCGTGCATTTCTGTGACACCATCACCATCTCCCCATTAACACTCTGCCACTTGTCACCCCAAAGGCTACAAGATTTCTATTAAAATGGAAACACAGTATCTGGAGGGTTGAGCGGCATCCACTGGGTGTTTGTCAAAGGCTGCTGACTGGCTGCCCTGAAGATGTGGGAATATTAGGACAGAGATAATAGACGGGGGTTGGGGATGGGGGGTTGGGGCAGAGAAGAAGGATGGGGTTTTCCCAAGGCTGCATAGCTAAGGTTCATATCTATCCCTTTTCTTAGCCTATATCCAATCTCAGTTCAAATACCTCATTTCTTCTAGTAGTTACTATGGTTTGGGTCACACTCAGGCACTTCAAATCATGAAATCTGCAAAACTGAGCTAACCCTCTGGCATCAGCTCCTCCCCGCCCTCCCAGCTGGGTCATACCTGGCAGGGAAATTCACATTTCTCCCCGCGCCATCCAGGTGCGCAGGTGCAGGTCCCGTCCAGGGTGTTGCAGGCTCCGCCGTTGAGGCACTGGCATGTTAAGTTACAGCTAAAGCCCCATGTGCCACTGGGACAGCTGATGGAGCAGTCCACCCCGTGCCAGCCTGCCACGACAAGAGCGCCAGGGCATGTGAGCAAACAAAGGCAGCAGGGCATTGGGCTGAGTCTTTCCAAGCCACGCTTCCCTTTAGAAACATCTCGGAGGTACAGAGCCGTGCTCCTTCCCCAGCTCAGGGAGCCCTGGCTCTGGCCACAAAACGCCTCCATCAGAGATGAACTAAAGCACCCGCACAGTCATCAAAGAGGCCAACACTGAGCAGCATTACTGGGCTTCTGGGGGAAGAGAGAGGGAGTGGGTGCACCTCGAACTTGCAGCCATGATGCACATGGCGGAATGCTGAGGTTTGTGCAGGACAGGAAAGGGAAATACTTGAACAGGGGAAGGTAAGTTTGTGTTTGAAAGAACGACCCCATCTTTATTTTTTTGTCCTCTTAGGGCCACACCCACAGCATATAGAGGTTCCCAGGCTAGGAGTTGAAACAGAGCTATAGCTGCTGTCCTTCGCCACAGCCACAGCAACACCAGATCCGAGCTGTGTCTGCGACCTACACCACAGCTCACGGCAATGCCAGATCCTTAACCCACTGAACAAGGCCAGGGATCGAACCTGTGTCCTCATGGATGCTAGTCAGACTTGTTTCCACTGAGCCACGATGGGAACTCCAGTACAACCCCATCGTTAAAGCAGGACCCTATTAACCATGAAGAATGATTAATGATTAATAGGGTCCCGGCTGCTGCAGCAGCTATGGATAAACACTCTCTGGGTCCCACAGGCAATTGGTGCTTGGCTGCATTTCTTGTCAGGACTCTAGGCCAATCAGTTGAGGGGCACGGATGCAGATCTGCTTGCTTACTCTTCCCCAGAGCACAGAGACTTGCAGATTTTTGGAGCTGACAGCGACTTGAGAGATTATCTCATATAAGCCTCTCCTCTTGACTCAGGAAAGCAGGAGAGCCCTCCCCCCACCCCCACCCCACCCCCCCGCCTTGAGTCAGGGGTTTGCTTGAGTTCAGGCAGCATATTTCAGCACAGCCGGAGCTAGAATCCTAGTCAAGGTTTCTTTCCGGTGCCTTTGGGAGCTAACGGGACCAGGAGCAGATAAAGACTCATTCACCTACTCACCTGCCTTGCAAGTACAAGACCCATCCACAGGAGAGCACACAGCATCATTTTTACAGCCGCAGACAGAGGAACAGTTTACCCCATAAGTTCCCAGGAAGCATGGAGTAGAGCAGTCCACTCCCTAGACAAGCACAAATGGGAAAAATGCACTTGAAATAAGGCCAACACAAATAAACAAAAATATATCTTGGCCACGCTAATTACACTTCCTCTCTAATTTTAACACATTGTATTTTCAAGAGCTGTTACAATGTCAACACTGTACTAATTTTCCAGATTCAAGGGCAAATCCAGCTGGCCTATATTTAGGATAGAGTATTGAATGGGACCCAAAAGAGCCTGCCTTCATTAGTTTTCCTTCGAGGCAAACATAATACCTTCTGTCCTTACTCAGCCAACTAGATACAGAATAATAAACTGTAGCTGTAAAATTATTGTCGATAAATAAATAAACATAAATGTGAACTATACATGACACCCTAGACTTCCTTGTATAATGTGTAACAGGATTAGTGGGTGAGGCAAAGGAACAGACATGCTCAGCCAGCAGCATGATTCAATTTATTATCTGACAGGGAGTTCAACATAGAAGTTGGTTACCAAAGGGGACTGGAGGTTACCTCCTTAAAAAACAGGAGGGACTCTTAAGACAAGGCTAATTCAAGGACTCAGCTGAAGAACTGTAATACAGGTTAGAAAACCCTGTAAAGAGCTTAGCTCTGAGACTTTATGGCCCACTCGTTCTATAATACGTGCTCTGGAAGAACTATCAATGTTCCTGACGGTTTAATGTTCTCTTTAAAATGGGAGAAAATAATTCAATGATGACCCACTTTCCCTTAAAACAAAAATTCCTGATCTGCACCTAAAAAATCTGGGGAGCTAGGCAAAAATTCTGCTCTCCCGGCTTACAGGCATGTTTGTAAGGTAGAGAGTCTCAAAGGGACTGAAAAATTTACATACCACTAATCACTGCATGTAAATACATAATAAATGATAACTTTATATAGCATGTGCCTTCAAATTGCATGGAATTAAAACAGAAACTGTTGACAATCATCCACATCCTACTTGGAAAAGTAATTTTTTGTTGCCTATAAAACAGGATAAAATAACTGTATGAGGAATAATTAAAATACATCCTACTTCATGACCTACATTAATTAAGTTATTAAATATTAATGACACTTTCTAGTTTCAGCAGCTTGCCCGGTCACCATTCTAAGGTAATGACTTCCATCTCATCATTATTTTTCTCTTTATTTTCTTTCTTCTTAGTGATGTGACTGATTTTCAGCACAGTAACTGTACTTCAGAAAAGGTCATATATACTGTGGCATCAATATGCTCCAAGTTACACCCCCCATCTCCTTCCTCCAGAGCCCAAGCTACTCACTTTGAATCCTGGGGCACAGGTGCACTTTCCCGTCACACTGTCACAATCAGCCCCATTTTGGCAGCTGCAGATCTGCTGGCAGGCTTCCCCGTAGAATCCAGGAGAACATGTCTCATTACAGTAGAGGCCCGACCAGCCCGGCTTGCAGGCACACTCTCCAGACATGGGGTGACAGCTGAGAGACGTGGATGAAAGGAACAAGTCACTCTCGGGTAAACATGACACCCAAGGCCTGTGCAAATGTTGCTTTAGCCCTGATCACTAAATGTGTGGGTAATTCCATGAGCAATCATTTAAACTTCATTCCCAGGCTTGGTATGATTGAATTAATTGGCTGAAACCGAGTTGGTACCATAGATATGTTGCATGAAATCAGCATCATGCTCTCACAGGATGACTCTTACAACTATGTCCTTTCGTCCAATACTCATTTTAATTTTGGTAAAGTGAAAGCATTCATTTGATAAGAGATCAATTAGATGAGAACATCTAAAGCACACCATCCAGTCAACAAGAGCGAGTCACTTAACCAGGACGACACCCAAGGGGCTCCAGAGGCAGTGCCCTTTTCAGCCTGTTTCTTCTCTCTGCTCCCCATACCTGGTGGTGGAACAGCTGTCTCTACCTGAAACAGCAGCCACATTGATGGGCTAGGCAGCCAGCTGTCTCTCCATAGCAAATGGACACGTCAGCTGTGCTAAGAAGCACGCGTTTGCGAGGCTCACACAACGGAGTGCTCTGTATCACTCCAAACACATGTGCTTCTCGCCAAAGGAAAATCTGAACAATCAGACTCACTCTGCTCACATTTGTAAGACTGTTGAAGATGGTCTTCCTCCCCTGATGGAGATAAAACCCTCCCCAGCTCGAGCCAACAACAAAACCCACTGTCTCATCTAGACATTTGCTAAATGACCTCGCACCAGGACTATTCGTAGATTTTCTGCAAAGACCCATGATGTGGAAGGGATGAAGACCGGGACTGTAAATCCCAGTTCTCCTAATACTTGGATAACATTAGTGAAAGCCTAACATCCTCATCCATCAAGTGACATCAGCCACACCCCATAATCTCATTTCCTACCACTCTTTTTCTTAAAATGCTTGTGGGTTGGATCATTTGCTACTCGTTTTTAGAAAATTATTTAAATATAATTTTGGCCCCATGCTATAACTAAGGGCCCACAAGCAAAGCCCTGGGCATCTGTTACAAGCATTACTCAGGAAATATGGAATGAAGAAATATCTAAGCACAACACATTTAGGGTGGCTTCTTGGGTATAGAAGGTTTGGATTCCTAAGACAAGGGTTGAATTCTCAGATCTTCTTATATCTACTCAGATCTACTTATTTGCTCTTTATCCTTGGGCAAAATACCATGGCACCTCAAACTGAACACATCAAAAATGTAGCCCTGGTATAACCACTATGGAGAACAGTAGGGGGTTCTAAAAACAGAAGTATCATATGATCCAGTAAGCCTACTCCTGGGCATATATCCAAGGAAAACCATAATTCAAAAAGATACATGCACCCCAGTGTTCGCCGAGGCATTATTTACAATAGCCAAGACATAAAAGCAACCTAAATATCCAATGACAAAGGAATGGATAAAGAAGATGTGGTATATATACACAATGGAATATTACCCAGCCATAAAATGGAATGAAATAATGTCACTTGCAGCAACATGGATGGACCTAGAGATTATCATACTAAGTGAAGTAAGTCAGAGAAAGACAAATATCATATGATATTGCTTATATGTGGAATATAAAAAAAACCAAAAATGATACAAATGAAGCTTATACACAAAGCAGAAATAGACCCACAGACACAGAAAACAAACTTACGGTTACCAAAGGAGAAAGGAAAAGAGGAGGGACAAATGAGAAGGTTGGAATTAAGATATACACACAACTATATATAAAATAGATAACCAACAAGGACCTACTGTATAGCACAGGGAACTGGACTCAATATTTTGTAACAACTTTTATAGGAAAAGAACCTGAAAAAATATATATATAGGTATATATACTGAGTCACTTTGCTGTACACCTGAAACTAACACATCATAAATGAACAAATACCAACAACAACAAAAAATCCTTCAGGAAACCAGAGCCCCTGTTCTTCCCTTTCTTCATTCCCCACTCAGTGTTTCCTCTCAATTATTTCCCATGGAAGCAAAGGTACCACCAGCCACAGCCAAAACCTCAGTTAGTGGTTCATGATAACTCCTGCTGCTGCATCTCTCATGTTGACTTTATCACTAGGACCTAACCTGGAGTCTATCTATATCGCTTCATCTTCAATGTCACCACCGCATGCCAAGACAAGGTCATCTGTCTCCCAAGCCCCCAAAAAGCCTTCCAACTTCCCTTCCACTCATGCCCCGTCACCTAAAAGCTAGGAGAGTCTCCTCAAAACTCTTCAAATCTCCCTCTGAAGCCTACACTCAGAACAAAATCTGTACCGTTTAATACAGCTAGAGTGAACACAATTCATTTCCTAAGCCAGGACATTTTTAAGAGTGAAGAGGAAATTAGTAATAATTACATTAGGAAAATGGCCTAGAGCAAACAGTTCCTGTGACTGTGATGTCCCTAAATACAGCCTTCATCATTAGGCTGCTGCTTACTTTAAAATCTCTTCTCTCATCGCTATTTTCTCTTTTGCCTTTATTCCCCCCCACACACACTCCTGCTTTTTAGGGATGCATTCATGTCTAGAAGGGGAGACTGGATTGCAACAGTGAGATTTTTTTTTCTTTCTTTTTAGGGCCGCACCCGCTACATATGGAGGTTCCCAGCCTAGGGGTCAAATCGGAGCTACAGCTGCAGGCCTACACCACAGCCACAGCAACATAGGATCCGAGCTGTGTCTGTGACCTACACCCCAGCTCACGGCAACACCAGATCCTTAACACACTGAGTGAGGCCAGGGATTGAACCCACCTCCTCATGGATACTAGTTGGATTCATTTCTGCTGCATCATGACAGGAACTCCATCATCACTAGTCTCTCTTTATTACCAGACTCAACTGCAATAGGTTTCCTTTAGTTTGTAAGAACAGTGAGCGTTTTCAACTTCAGGGCTTCACACGAGCTGTTCCGTATGCTAGGAAGGCCATTTCCCCACTCCTGGCCTAGCTCTCTCTGCCTTATCCCTCTAGGCTTGGCTTGGGTAGCCATTCCTTAGAAAAACCTTCCCTGACCACTCACATTCCAGTTGTGTCTCCCCTGCTAGTTTCTTCCACAGTATCCTGCTCATCTCACTTAACACAATCTGTAATCTTAGGTTTTTTTTAACAATCCTTCCTCTGCGGACTTCAAGCTCCACGAGGGCAAGAGTTAAGTGTGTTTTGTCACCTGCCTGGGCTCACGGTAAACACTGATTGAGTGACCAAGTGATGACAACACAGTGGATGTGTGGCGGGCTCTGATTCCAGGGACTGCACTTTTGTACACACACCTTCTCTCCCAGATCTCTGTGTCATCCAGCAATGTTGAATTATAATCTGTATATCTGCATACAAAGGCCAGATATCCCCTACAGCTCGTTTTTAAAATGTCAAATCTACGACTTAAAAGGAATCACCACTAATGGCAGGGAAAGTTCACCTAAGTGACGTTTATGATGATGTTGTAAGTGGCTGCAGAGACCAGCAGCTGTCACTCTCAGAACAATGAATGTGCACTGACTCTATGCTGAGCCATCCATGGGCATGACTGCATTTAATTCTCACAGGTGTTAGGTAGGATTCTGTTTTATTAATGAGGGACTAGAGAACTCGAAAGAGGAAGTAACTTTCTTCAGTCTCACCCAGGTAGTGGCAGAATCAAACTCGAACCCAGATTTATTTCTTGGCTTTTTCACACCAAAGGAAAAGGAAGTTGATAACAACCTGCCAGGAGGGCTAGATATGAAAAAGAACTGCTAAATTTTAGATAAAAGGGTAAGCAGGACCAATAAAAGCCTGGACTGTGCAAAAAGCAGGGGCACATTCAAGTTTATTTTAGTAAGTCCCTACAGATGACAAAAGAAAAAGAAAGAGCCCGAGTGATAGATTGGTTAAAGCAGTTTGCCTTATCTTAACATACTATTTTTGAAAAGGACATCTTTTGGTAGGAAGTATTACTTGACATTAAAAACCAGAAATCAGGGTTCCCATCATGGCTCGGTGGTTAACGAATCCGACTAAGAACCATAAGGTTGCAGGTTTGATCCCTGGCCTTGCTCAGTGGGTTAAGGATCCTGCATTGCCATGAGCTGTGGTGTAGGTTGCAGACGCAGCTCGGATCCTGCGTTGCTGTGGCTGTAGTGAAGGCCAGCAGCTACAGCTCCTGTTAGACCCCTAGTCTGGGAACCTCCATATGCCGCGGGTGCAGCCCTAGATAAGGCAAAAAGACAAAAAAAAAAAGTTTTACTTTGTGCCCACATATAAGTTCATGGCAAAAAACAAACAAAAAAACCCCAACAACAAAAAACAAAACCAGAAATCACTCTCATGCTATAGATGTAAGTGTTAAACAAAACAGACAATTTGGGGGACAGGGAATTGAACTACGCTAGAGGCAGACAGATTGATATTCAGTGCTCCCCAGGGAGTATTAGCACAGCACACTGGTTCTCAGATTGATTGACACCAAAATTAGTATTCTGCAATTTGTAATTAGATGTAGGAAGCCAGAGCACTTTGGAGGCATTTGATGGGTTCTCACGCAGGCGGCTTAATTGGTAATGAGATTTACGTCTTGTTGTGAGAGCAGCAGAGTGGAGGTTGAAGGATAATATCCTCCTACCTGATTTCCTTCTAAAGAACAGGCTGCTCTGAGGAACATGAAAATAGAATGATACAAAGAAAGGGACACCTACCATTTTGTGCACATCTATAACTAGATAAAAATATGCTAAGTAAATTTTTCAATTTGAGTTAAATTATTACAGGAATTCAACATAATATCGGCTGAAATACAGTGAATCACTGAACTTCCTTTTATTTGTTTCCTTATATATTGTTAATGCTCAGATGTAGTGACAATTAGGTGGCATTTGCAAATAGGCACATCCTGATTGCCCACAGCTATTAAATGTCCTTATTAACACGAGCTAATATACATATCCCTTGTGGAATCCACCAAATCTTGAATCTTGTTTTCCTGTTTAAAATTATTTCACTATAAAAGTTAGTTTTGGGGAGTTCCCGTCGTGGCTCAGCAGTAACAAACCAACTAGTATCTATGAGGATGCGGGTTCGATGCCTGGCCTCACTCAGTGGGTTAAGGATCCGGCATTGCCATGAACTGTGGTGCAGGTTGTAGATATGGCTTGGGTCCTGTGTTGCTGTGGCTGTGGTGTAGACTGGCAGTAGCGGCTCCGATTCAACACCTAGCCTGGGAACTCCCATATGTTGCGGGTGTGGCCCTAAAAAAAAAAAATAAGTTAGTTTTGGGTTAAGAAGTCCAGCTCACAGAGAATGACCTTAGGCTTGATAACAGTGCTGTAATTTAAAATATTAATATCACATAAATATATCTCGGAAGTTCTCCTATGGTGCAGCAGATTAAAGATCTGGCATTGGCGCAGCTGTGGCACAGGTCCCAACTGCAGCACCAGTTCAATCCCTGGCCCAGAACTTCCAGATGTTGCAAGTGCGAGAAAAAACAAACAGAAAAGAAACAAAAACAAACAAATAAACATATCTAAAGTCATTTCAACCTTATGACAGCTTGGCAAAATAAAAATGGCTATAAATGCTTTGTAACTTCTCCCACTCAGATGTGGAATATAAGGAATCTGGACTTGGTTGTGTTACCTGCTCTGTCCAGAGGTGCATTAGCAAACATGACAAAATCAAAGCTTTGAAAAGCGTCTGCATGTTGGGGCTTGTCCTATCTCTTGTTGCTTTCGGAGCCAGTCAATACATAGAGAAACCCAGGCTAACCTGTGAGATTCTGGGGACATATAGCTTGGTCACTCCCATCACCCAGCCAAATGCTGGACACGTGAATGAAGAATTCCAGGACCAGCCTCTAGCTGATTTGCCAGCTGAACACAGGCAGACCAGCAGAACCACAAAGCTGAGCCCAGCCAACGAAATCCTCAGCTAATAAACAGCTGTTTTTTATATCACTAAGTTTTTTTTTTTTAATGCCACAAAACTGACATAAAGCTTCAATACATGTCAATATGTGCATATCCATAGAACTCAGAATTTACCTAAAGGCACTATCAACTAATAGCTTGCATTGCATTAGTTATCTTATTTACAACAAAGGGTTTTTGGATAAATATACATCATGAATTATGTAATAGCAAACTATACTTTTCCTTGATTAAATAGTAAGCTAGACACCCATTTAATCCTTGGTTCAAAAGGAATTTGGTATTTCTAGGAATTTTACATAGAGGTTCAAGATATTAGTAGATGCAAACTATTGCATTCAGAATGAATAAGCAATGAGATTCTGTCATATAGCCCAAGGAACTATATCTGATGACTTGGGATGGAACATGATGGAGGATAATGTGAAAAAAACAATGTATGTATATATATATATATATATATATATATATATTATATATACATATATAATATATATATGTATGTATGTATTACTGGGTTACTCTGCTGTACAGCAGAAATTGACAGAACATTGTAAATCAATTAAAATGAAAAAAATTTTTAAAAAGAATAGATGGATAACTCCATCTGTGAGTTCAAAAAGGAGTCATATAATCAATATTCAGCTGGTTTTAATAGGAATCTATATAAGCTAATTTAAAAAATAGCTTTCATTAACTAGGGAAGCACTTCATAGGCTAATTGTTTTTTCATCTTCTGATTATTTGTTATACATTATTAGAAGATTTAGTGTTCTTTTGGTCTATGTGACTGTCAAATAAGTTCATGTGCTTCTTTGTTAAGGCACACAAGCACAGTTACGTGTGACCTGTGTCAAAATTATCATAATACTGACATCAAATAACTGTCCACTTGTACCTTGCAACTACTAATACGATAACTAATTCCAACAAAACCAATATTTTCTCTGTTTCTCCAATTCTTTTTATAGCAGAAATTTTTGTATACCTTTATTTTTTTTATTTTTTATTTTTTGTCTTTTTGCCTTTTTTATCTAGAGCCGCACCCGTGGCATATGGACGTTCCCAGGCTAGGGGTCTAACAGGAGCTGTGGCCGCCGGCCTTTGCCACAGCCACAGCAACGCGGGATCTGAGCCGCATCTGCAACCTACACCACAGCTCACGGCAACGCCGGATCCTTAACCTACTGAGCAAGGCCAGGGATTGAACCCGCAACCTCATGGTTCCTAGTCAGATTTGTTAACCACTGAGCCACGACGGGAACTCCTGTATACCTTTATTAATCTATTTGATTTCAGGCTGTGTCTACATACAATGAAACAGCATGCTGGCATTTAAATGTCTTTAGCTATTACTAATAACGCTTTGCTTTTGCTGGGACAAGACTTATACTGGAAGAAAGGTAGCCAAACTCATGACTTGCCCCTAATTTTGCCAGATCCTTCAACACTGGAGAGCTGAAAATCAAACAAAATTCTATGGTTATTCATTTTTACTCCCCAAATGTTTAATCTGTCTTGTAAAGAGCAGTGATACACTTCAATGAAGAAAACTAGAAGTTGACTAAAGTAGCTTACTAAGTTGCATGAAACATTAAGAATGGATATGTGTATACGTATGACTGAGTCACTTTGCTGTACAGCAGAAATTATCACAGCCTTGTAAATTAACTATATTCAATAAAACTTAAGAATGCACTAAAATGTTTAGCACACACAACCATAAGTGCATGCGCACACACACTCACACACACATATACACACATACACACACAGTGCAAAGTCCATTTTTCTTTCGCCCAGCAATGGTTTAAAGAAGTGAGCAACCAACCACAGGCTTCTATTTTGTGATTTGAGATTTGATGTGCCCACAAGTTATCATTCAGAAGCATAAATGATGTAACAGCTGTGCTGAATGCAAATAAAGGTAATTCTGGTATCATCTGAACAGCTGTATCATACATCACATTTTTGTCAAACTCACCCTTTCCAGCAGTATGCAAACAAGGCCTAGATTTCTAAGTGATATGTATCTGGTCCTCAGGGGACAGAGAGGAAGAAACAGTTGGAAAGATACTTTCAGGGGCAGACAAGGTACAGTAAAGTGGGTGGGATCTTGGTTTCCTGTTATTAATTTTTCAAAAGATTTTTTTGTGCCAAAAGACGCCTGTGAGCTCTATGTCAGAGTAACCCTCTCTGAACACACTGCTCATGTGACAGCCACATGTGAAACCCTTTCACAAAACTTCCCCAGTACACTTCCTGCCCATACAGACGTCAAGTGAAAGGGTGAGGTGAGAGTCACTTTGTGTTGCTTTTTCATACTAACCTGAACTGAACACGTCTCTCATTGCATCGCTGCTTCTAAGGGAGCAACACAGGATCCCTCTCTTAGGGAAACTTTCTACTGACCTCAGCCAAGTGAAATTTTTTTTCACTGGCCATTACTGGAAAATAAGAGTTAAGGTCCATCTACAACCATCTAACAATCTTAGCACTTCTGACTTGAACCATTAAGCAGAAAAGGCTTCTGTGTACTTAGTGGTTTCTGCCCAGTACAAGCCAGAGGGTGGAAGTTTTTCTGCCGCTTCCACCTTCCACATGGGGACGTTGCGATGAAAACTTTAACAGGACACATTAAACACATTGTTTAACAGGACACCTGGTTTCGGGGGCAGTCGGTCCTCACCTGTGCGTGTTGTCTGGATGGCAAGGACAGTGCTTGTCACATTTGATGCCGTAGAGCCCTTCAGGACACAGGCGCGCCTCACAGCGGTCGCCGGCAAAGCCGGCTTCGCAGAGACACGACCCGCTCACGTGGTAACACTTCCCGCCGTTGACGCACTGGCAGGTCTCGGCACAGCCAACTCCGTAGGTGCCGACGGGACACTCATCCTGGCACCTGTCACTCAGGAGGCAGGAGCGTTAACATAGATTAGCCAATGCCCATGTGCAAAATAAACAGCTTATTCAGATAGTCTTTGTTATGTATACACTGACATCCTTTTTTGGATTTGCTACTTATTTAGCGACTGCCCCCATTACAGATATGAAAAACTTTAAGATGAATTATGGTAGTAAATAGCAGTATGACCTGTTTCAAGAAAGAGCAAAAACACAACTGAAATAAAATTATGAGCTTGGGACAGGAAGCATGTTTTACACCTAGGCCGTGCTAAAGGTATACATAGCGCTTGAGCAGATGCCAGGAAGGAGAAAATAAATTGCCCCAGGGTTAGCAGCAGCTCATCACTAGGGAATTAAAGTATATGCTTTCCTCATTTCAAAGGAAAACTTTGTAGCAAATTTGAAACAAAATGTTAATCCTCTTGGCTTTCACCTTGACATTAATTTTTAATTTCAGCCATGTGTCTGCTCTTTTCAAAGCTGAATGGCAACCACTGCTCCTCATCAAAAATTATGTAACTAATAAACAAAGTCCTTCTTAGATTGGGGAAAGTCTGAGCAACTGAAATCAGGTGTCCTCAGTTTCAACCTGGGGAGCTCCTGCCAGGAGGTGGTAAGGCGGCTCACAAAACTTTCTCAAAATTTTTAAGAGAGGTTTTCTCCTCTCCCGGGACAAAGGACTACCAAATGGCAAGGAAACAAGATCAGATCTCAAAAATCCACTTAATTGCCTTTAAACAAGTGGCCTTGGAGTGTGGTCCCGGCGTGAGGATATGTTCTGGGCAAGCTGGATCTGGTGGGAAGCTGAGTTGCTGGGGGGAATGGAGAGGGGAAAGTCATCATGGCTCAAGAATGCATGACCAGCCAGCGGGCCGGCCAAGTTTCTCCCTGAGCAGGCAAGGTGACTTGATGGGACTTTCTGTAGCAGACGGAGCAGTCTCTGCCAAGGGACAGGGAGCTGGGGTCTCGACTAGCCAGAGCACTGCCACAAGCCGGGTACACTTGGTGAGTCTCAGCGGCCACTTGCCGTGTGGCTCTCAAGTCACGCCAGACCCAGAGTCCAAAATGTAGGCCAGCACTGCATTTTTTCAGATGACTACAAGGCCAGTGGCAAGTGCATGATAATGAATCCGAGAGGATTTCAAAGCAACTGCAAAGGGGCTGAAAAGCAAACGTTTTCCACAAGACTCTGCAGTATCTTTAATGATAGGCTGTGAGGACTCACCATACCAGCGCTGGATGCGATTCTATTTAAGTGCAGAGGATAAATCTTGAGAACCCTTTGCCATTTTTCTGGTTAACTCTGGCTCTGGCATAGACAGAAGGAAAAGGGCCTCTTGCAAGTTTGGTTTCACAGAACTTGAGACATCTTTAGGTTTGTCGGTAAGCACAGCGTTCAAATCAACTGCTCAACAAAGCATTAGGAAAGTTCTGGAGTAACTGAACTGAGCTCATTTAGCAGAAAATCATATGGATGCTGTAAAGGCACACGGATATATCTATTTTTAGACTGGAGAATTTTTAAAGGGTGCTCTAGTTTTAACTGGCAAGAAGCTTCAATAAGCCAGGTCACTTAGTTTACTCCTTGAAGGTGCAAACGTTGGAGAAAGAAATGCTATGGGACAGTTGTGGGCCTCCTTGTGGCTCTGCTCAAGGCTGGCAGACAACTTTGCAACCTGTCTATCCAGACGTCCCTGCAAGTCAGTACCAGAAGAAAGGAAAAAGATACACTCAAAGTAAATAATATCACTAAAACAAACCCAAAGGTTACGCTCTGGACTCCGGGATTTAACCTCAGGAAAAAGCGCAGATCTAAAAGGTAAAGCGTGGAAAAGTGACTGCTACCAAAGGACAATGAGGCAGGGTGTGTATTCTAGCCTATTTGGCAGACACTTCCTTCCCTCTGAGAAAACACAATCCGTAATAGCTGGTCCTGACCCATATTTACCTTTCTAACCTAAAATCAAACATACTACTAAATTTGTATTTTGAATGGTCAAATCCATTTGAACTTTACTTCCTAACGTGGCCTGTAATGGTGAGTTCATATTCCTGCTTTCTTTTAAGTCAACGCTGCACTTGTAAAATCCTGTTAATGTAAGTTATGTCTGTGGCTACCTCCAAAATGGTAGGATATCTTTCTAGAAGTGGGACTTTTTCCATCTTGAAAAAAATGCAATCGTGGGGTAGTTTACATTGGCTACCAAAAGTCTTTGTCAGAGTTCCCATTGTGGCTGGGCAGAAATGAATCCACTACTAACCACAAGGTTGCGGGTTTGATCCCTGGCCTTGCTCAGTGGGTTAAGGATCCGGCGTTGCCGTGAGCTGTGGTGGAGGTCGCAGACGTGGCTCGGATCCTGCGTTTGCTGTGGCTGTGGTGTGGGCTGGCAGCTGTAGCTCCGATTCGACCGCTAGCCTTAGAACCTCCATATGCCATGGGTGTGGCCCTAAAAAGCCAAAAAAAAAAAAAGTACTTGTCAAGAAGTTTATCGTTCTTTTTGGCTTGTTTTTCTAAAACAAGTATCATTTCCCAACAAAATTTATGCCCTTACTCTTGCTTTTGTGGTCCCATGTGGAATAAGCAAAGCTATCTTAGAAGTAACTAACAGAGGAACTATTTTCTTAGGACAGATGGCAAGGAGGCAGATAAAAATACAGCAATAAGTATTGGTCATGGTAGGAATATGAGAATGCAAAGTTTCTATTTTATTTTTTCTAGATTTTGAATAACACCCTGGGATTGAGAACAATGGACAAGCATTAAGTAGAGATACACTAATAAAACATGACACCAATATTCAAACCAATGAGGGTCACAGGCTTGCTTGAATATTATTTTGATTATTATACTGCATCTCGCTATGAACTTTTGGAAAAAGAAGTTAGCATAGATGGGGTGCCAGCACCCTCTTTCTCATTAGTCCTTTTGACCCTGGCCCTCCAGAGTGACAGGAATAATTGGACTAAAGCATGATTTAGTGTGAAAGGATGGCATTCCTCATTAAACCTGGATCGATGGATCGGCTTCCTGCCTTTCCAATACCTGAAATTGCTGCTCTGGGGGAAATAGAAAGAGCTCTGGGAAAGAACCAACTTTTGCACAGTCCTGGATATAGGAAAGTCCATCGAAGACTAATTTTGTATCCCCCAGTTCCCAGCTAGAATTTCAGACTTTACCTTCCTCGCGCCATCCCTCTTCACTGTTGGTTAGGAAAGAACCCAGCGTGGAGGCCAGTCCTAGGCTTCATATTAACAGAGGCACGACTGCTCCACAATCGCTCCGCCCAGCTAACAGGCAAGGAGCACCAACTACGTACACAGACACATGCTGGACCGTCCAGGGCCCCTGCTCGATGATGCCACGACAACCTGTCAGCATTAAGAACCCTCTTTGAACCCCTTCAGAAGAATTTTGATGAGGACCTGGAGACCATCCTCCTTTCACTCTTCCCTGGCTGTGCCTGATTACATTTCCCCACCGCACTTCCCACAAGCCCTACAGCCTATTATGTGGGATCCCATGAACTGCCTGCCTGCCCAGGAGATGCTTGTTCTGTTCCCTCTCTGGCTGGGAGCGCCATCCCCCACATCCGCATCCTGCGAGAGCTCTGGGGCAGCCAGCCCATGGTGGTACCTGGTCGCCTCAGGCCTGACCTCAGTGATCAAGTTACGCTGACTCTTCAAAAAGGGAAAAAAAGCAAAACACGGGCTCTTCAGCTGCTTTTCCTACACCTCTGGCCACAAACTGTCCCGTAGTCACTCACTGTTTCTCTTTCACGATGACAAATATGCTTATTGTCTCTGTGTGTGTGTGTGTGTGTGTGTGTGTGTGTGCACATTAATTGTAGAACCCAGATGATGAGAGTATAATTGAAAACAGGAGTCATCAGTTCATCAGAAAAATAACAATTATAAGAACAACTCAAAAAGCAAGTTCCCCCTTGACTTCTCTTTCTCTGACTCTCTGCCTGCCTTGTTTCAAACCTAAAATTCACCTGAAAATTACTGGTCTTCCCTTTTCCCTGTATCCTAAATAAGACGAGCCTTGTATGTTTGCTGATTTTATGTTGCCTCAAATTTGACACTTAAATCCCTACAGGGAAAGAAAACCTTACATTAAAATTTTCAGTGTCCAAAAATATTACACAAAGCTATTCTTTAGGATTCTGCTTGGTCCTGTGCCTCTCCTTTCCTTGTTCATCCTTCTACATTCAGACACAGTGTCACATGGGTCCAGAATTCATCTAACAACCTTATCTACCCAAAATACAACCATAAGCCAGGATGGAGGTCACAAAAACTGAGCAGCCCATTACATGTTATAAAAACCATATTCTAAAGGTGTCAATAGTTCATTATATCAAAAACTAAGGAAAAATACATAACTATATTAAGAAAGGACGAAATAGACTTTAATAGAATTAAAAGGTATTACTAACAAAAATTACCAATAAAAATAGGAATAAAAAAAACCACTCAAGCATGAAAAAGACAGTTTACTAAAAACCATTAATAAACATTATACTGAAGCGTTTCCGATAAAATTAGTAACAAGAAAGGCATTCCCACTCTTACCTCTATTTGTCAACACTCATTTAATTTTAATACAGTATAATTCAAGAAAATGAAATAATCATTAAAATTATTACAAATATTGAAAAAATAGACTAGCTTCTCTTTACTTGCAGATAATGAAATAACATTAGCGTTTGCTAAAAATAACATGAGAATTAACTAAGAAATCTGGTTGAGTGACTAAATAAAAAAATAAACATTCACAGGCAAGTTATTCTTTACCCAGAAATATCGAATTAAAAATTTAAATAGGATTTTTTGAAAAACACAGAATACTTAAAAATCAATTTAACAAAAAAGTGCAGAGTCTAAGTAGAGGGAAAAAACACCCTACACTATCTTGTTAACAAGTCCTAAAATTAGACCAGAATTTTCAAAAGAAAAAAATTAGAGAGGAAGGTAAAAGGACTTATTAGGTCACAGATACCACAAAAAATGGTGATAGCTAATCCTTATATAGTTTCTCGATTTCACTCAAATTAATAATAGCTAGTATTTATATAGTTCCTAGAAATCACTTAACTATAATAATAGCTAATATTTATGTTTCTGCACTGTTCTCAATGCTTAATGTACTTATTTAATCCTTACAAAACAACCCTAGAGGAAAGTATGATTATTATTTGAACAATCTAGGGGAGGATGTTGCCAAGGACACAGTTTCCAAAACCTTTGTCTTTGGCTATTATTCTCTTCTGCCTCTCAAGCCTCTTTCTCTAATTTTAAACGCATAACTGGTGAGCTTGATTACCTAGTCTTCCAGGATATAATGGATTAAAGAGTAAATGAGAAGCCACAGGGTGAGCAAAGCACTCCAGGTAACACTTTACCACCTAACAAAAAAACGGACCAACAGTGGGTGTAAAAATACACACACACAACATAAGCATCATGTGGGACCAAAGAACCCTGTAAGTCCCACCAGATCTGATTCTATCACCACCACATGATGAAGCGACTGATAGTCTTAAGAGTACATGGCATAGTTCCCAGGCTAGGGGTTGAATTGGAGCTACAGCCGCTGGCTTACACCACAACCACAGCAACGCGGGATCTGAGCCGTATATGCGATCTACACCACAGCTCATGGCAATGCCAGATTCTTAACCACTGAGTGAGGCCAGGGATCAAACCCACATCCTCACGGATACTAGTCGGATTTGTTTCCACTGCACCTATGCTTGACATATTTTTTTAAAGATACCTATGGCATTTCCTTGTAATGCACTCAGTTAAGTATCTGGTGTTGTCACTGCAATAGCCTGGGTCACTGCTGTGGCCCAGTTTTGATCCTTGTCCCAGGAACTTCCACATGCTTAAGTACACATCCCATTTTATATTACATCTATCTCCAAATCTTTATAATGTAAAAAGTTTTGGTTTGAAGTGGTTGTCCTAGAGTTCCTGTTGTGACTCAGCAGCGTAAAAACCCAACTAATATGCACGAGGATATGGATTCGAACCCTGGCCTCGCTCAGTGGGTTAAGGACCCGTTGTTGCTGTGGCTGCAGTGTAGGCCAGCAGCTGCAGCTCCAATTTGACCCCTAGCCTGGGAACTTCCATATGCCACAGGTGCAGCCCTAAAAAGAAAAAAGAAAAAAAATGAGGTGGTTGTCCTAAACACTTAATTGTGTAGAACTCACCCATCGTGGGTTCTGATATTTTATTATATTTTTAAAAATGCTTCCTCTGTATCTTTAATTCACCATCACTGTCTATGGTCCAATTTCTCTATGTTATAGATGCTTCTAGAATATTACAGAACAGTCAGACATATGTAGGAAATGTGTCCCCTAGACCCTCCAAGCTCTCCTTTCACACTGTCACAAACAGGCAGAGAAACACAAGGCTGTTCCTTACCGTTCCCCTGTGTATCCTGGACTGCAATGACACTGGCCTGTGGCAGCGTCACACGTCCCTCCGTTATGGCACTGACACTCTTGCGAACAGTTCTTTCCAAAGCGACCCTCGGGGCAAGGCTGACCACACACTGTGCCCTGTATTCAAAGAGACTTGGAAAATTAGATGGGCCGCCAGCCAGGGATGGGCCAAAGGAAGAGGGAGAAAAGAAAAGAAACGGAAAGGTAGGGAGGATGTGGGAACAGGGCTACAAGGAGGCTAGATAAAGCAGATTTTAGAACACACCAACTCTGTTCATCTCAAAAACGTTAGAAATTTTAAAGTGACTTATTTGCTTAGGAAGCCTAAATCTCAAGATACATTCAAAAAATGGAAGAATGGTAACCTTAAGAAATATTCAAATTAAAAAAAGTAAAGTTACATCACATTATTAGGGAAAACCGAGGAATTTACAAATCCCCCTAAGTGTTCCTCCTTGTGAACTGCATGGACAGTAAGTCAGCAATACATTTTGAGCATCCATTACATAAATGACAACATCTGGCCCAAACAGCATCTCCAAATGCTCTACCATATGTTCTAGAGAAAATACACATCATGATTGCTTCTGTTTCTTATAATGAAACACAAGGAGAAGACTGAAACATTGCGTACCTGAATTAACAATAACAGTGCCTAAGAAACACTTGGACAGAAATGAACCTAGACATTTTATTTCAGAAGAAAAAAACACTTTTATTTTCAGCAAGTTCTACAAACATAGCTGGGCCAAGATCAATAGGAAAGCTTATTTCCTGGGGAGAAAAATTGGGAGAGTAAGTTGGACACAGCTCTTCACCCTAGAGGCTGTCATATTTATTCCAGTCCTACGTGGGGAATAATAAGAAACGGTACCAATATGTCAAGGAAATACTCTACTATCGTCTACTTCACTTGGCTACATAACTTGGGCTTGTAGCTTATCATCTATTTCTTGGCGTTACTCTTAGAGCAAACAGCATTTCCCAAATAACGGGGATTTTTACAATGTTTTCAACTGTTGAAAGCGTTGCTTTGTCCTCCTTCTGCATAAAAAAGACAGACTGTGGGCACTCTGAAATTGGAGGCTAGTGAACACCAGATGGTTTTGGAAATGTTTATTCTGGATGGCGTAAGAAAATACATTTCCCCTAACTCCTGGCTACCCACAAAGGCAGTTGGTGTGCTAATTACATCTCCTTTGGCGGTTTCTAGCTATCTACCAGCAAGGAGAGTTCTTCCAGAAACTTGGAACTGAAATAGCCTTGGAGAGATGATTCAAATCAGTGCTGAACTAAGGATCATAACGGTGCCTAACCTTTGAGCTTGGATCATTGTGCTAAGCTCTGAGAATCAAAGATCAAGTCACAGCCTTTAATCAGCCCACCACGGTGTGAGGCGGGGAGAGATGCCAAAACAGCTTTGATCCCTCCATCCTAGACAATATATTAACATGACCATAGGAATGACACAGCAAGGGTCAGTCTGTGGTAGGTAGGCGTTCTGGTGAAAACTCCCACTCTCTCAGGGACTGCCTAGTCACATTTTTGGTAGGAGTCCCACATAAGCTTCAGAGATGCTGTTGAAATACTTGTGTAAACACGGATTAATGTGAGCACATAGCTTTAAGTAGGACATTATTTGTATTAGCAGAAATACCTATGTGTGTATGTGTAATAGGAATACATATCCATCTATGAAAAGCACCTTAGATGACTGCACAAATAAAATGTTGTCAAGGAGTTCCCATCATGACTCAGTGGTAATGAACCCAACTAGGATCCATGAGTACGCAGGTTCGATCCCTGGCCTTGCTCAGTGGGTTAAGGATCCGGCGTTGCCGTGAGCTGCCGTGGTATAGGCAGCAGACATGGCTCGGATCTGGCATTGCTGTGGCTGTGGTGCAGGCCAGCAGCTGCATCTCCAATTCAACCCCAATCCTGGGAACTTCTGTATGCCATGGGTACAGCCCTAAAAAGACCAAAAAAAAAAAAGTTGTCAAGAGAAGTTTAAGTTGGTCACTCAACTACACACAGAGAAAAATGACATGAAACATTCAGTGAGAAGCATCTATCTAGGTAGGGGGTGCAGAGAATGGGGGGGGGGTGGAGAACAAAGTTTCAATCTCAAATGAGGCAACTCTACAGACAATGTCTACACACAAGTCCTAGGAGTAAGATGCCTATAGCTCCTCAAGCAAAGAGCACACAGCTCTCTGGACACTCTGCTACCCGTGCAAAACCCTTCCTTTGCCAAGGACCAGGCAAAGGCTAGTGCAGGCAAAAAGCTAACTATAAGAAATAAGAGAAGAAAAGAAGTTAACGATATTTCAGCACTTCTGCCTTGGGCAAGCAAGAAAGAAGTGTTGATTTTAACCACAATTACAAAAAAAAAAAAAAAAGGTAGAAGCGGAATAGCCTTAAGAAAGGCTTATGTATATGACAAACTTGGTTTTATGAACCTTGACTGCAATGGGCCTGCTTCCAGCTCAGTACTCTTTCAACAGCTCTCTTGTTCACCTCACCATCAGGCACTTAATAAAAAGTCCCCTTGCACTGACTCTCCTGCTTCAAGGAGTTTCTCCAGGCCCCGCTTCGTCCTGCCTCCTTACCATTTCAAACCCTCACTTGGTTCTGATATTACTTTTCCACTTCTCCCAGTGGTCTTAACATTCCGAACTCTCCTTTACGTCCCGTGGGTCTCACCGGAAAGTGGACTCCACATCTCCTTGGCTCCACACTTACAACAAGGGCAATCCCAGACCAGTCTCATCCAATGTCTGGTGCCTGGGCACAGTTCAGACAGACGGTGGCTTCACAGCCTTAGGTATCTAGGTTGGGGTGTCTAACAGCCTAGTGATGGATACACATCTGGGCTCAGGGGAGGGAAAGTCAAGATTTGGGAAAAGCAGGAGACGAGTGTTAAAGGTATGGATCTTACTGAGATTTCCAAAAAAGATTTACTTTTTTCTCACTGAAAAGAGAAAGACAAGACTGAAACCTAGGAGATACTGTAATAAAACAGTACGTATTAGGAAGAGAGATCTTCTGTAAGAGAAGAAGAGACGGTTATCAAAGAAGTAGAGGCAAAAGAGACTACGAAAGGGAGGTGGATGAGCTAGAGGGTCAAAAGCTTTGGAGGAGTGAAGTACAATGAGAACAGAGGGTTAATGGGATTTGGCAATTAAGTCACCTGTACCCCTGCAGGATCAGCTTCACCTCAGTTCAGGGAGATGAAAGGTAATCGTGAAATAAATTGCTTTTTATTTTCTATAGGTTAATGACAGAAACAGATTTTGGTCACTTACTCTTATGCCTTCAAGAAGACCTATGCACAAACCAACTCGGAGAAACATGAACTGATATTATTTCCTGATGTCAGAAAAATCTACTTAGGAAACCAGCCTTGACATTGTGCATCCAACATTAAGCCTGTGAGATCCCACCCAAAGAAAGAGTAACATGGTCCAAGTTCAGGAAGTGTGGTGAGTTCGTGCTTCCTCTTAGGTTATCATACTAAATAAAGGCTCTGAGAAGTTCTGCAATACTTGGAAAACCTGGCTTACGTCAATGTGTCTCCAGACTGATATAACCAAATAACTTTTTCACATAACGCTTAATCTGTTGAGAATAATGATCCCGAAGAATAATAGTGAGCCATAGAACATAATTATGAAAATGATTATTTAAATACTTTAACAGCTCCTGTTGTGTGTAAGGTGAGAGATTTCCCTTTTACATCCTAAGGGGAAATGCAGGACAGATGGCCCACTATCTTTCCCACACGGACCCTTAATGCACTTTAAGTTCAGGATTTAATCATCTTCTGCCTTCTCCAGACTGAAAAATTCCAGCTTTGAAATGATCATGTATTTCCAATTTTGGAATCTCTAACCATTGACATAACTTTTTTTTTTTTTTCCTGTACCCACGGCACATGAAAGTTCCCAGGCCAGGGATTGAACCCTGCCGCAGTTGCAACCTGGGCCTCAGCTGCAACCTGGGCTGCAACTGCAGCAATGCCAGATCCTTAACCCACTATCTTCACATCTGTTTTTACTTGAGTATCTTGAAATGGGGACCTTGGGAGTTGGGAGAGGAGCTTACCAGCCAGCCAGGAGGACAAGAGCATTCTCCGGTGACGTGATGACATACGCCTCCATTTTGGCAGGGGCATCTCTGCTCACACTGGGGCCCGTGTTTGCCAGGGGGACAGAGATCCTCACAGCTGAGGGATTAACATGTGACAAAGGACACCATGACTTACCCAGCCACACAACCCTGAACGTTCACAACATACCCAGGGCCCTGAAAGAGACAAGCTTTCTCTCTTTAATAATGTCTATTTCATTAACATCATGAGCATCAATCATAACAGCTGGAAAAATCTTTGAAGGGTCACCTAGTCGTGCCCTTTGTTTGTGGATATTTTACAACGATACCATTTCAGCGTGAGGAGAACCTGTCCTATCAGAGAACACCAAGGATGACTCTTGCTGGCCACACACTCCTTGATGATGGAAATTTCCACGGAACTTTTATAAAGCGCATGGGTTACACTGGAAGTCTACTTGGTGTGTTCATTCTAACCTCAGAGGAGAATGAACAGTCTGCACATCACTCGGTGCACATATTTTTCATTATCCATTTTCAGCATTCTTTTATTCAGAATAACAGGACCCCATATCGTCTGTATACACCTTCCTCTCAGAGCCTTTAATGGTCTTTTTTTACCCTTCTGTGAAATTCTTCCAAATTTCCCAAACTCCTACTTAACTGTGGCCTTGAGGAAAAAAAACCCATAAAAGCAATATTAACAATTAAAGAGTCTGAGATGATCATCCATTCTTCTGAAAATCAGGGCTTTCTCGGCTAATGCATTTGTTTTCCTGAGCTCTACTGTACATGCCCTACACTGTCAGCAGGAAGTATTTACCTAATCAGCCACATTTTTTCAAGTTTTAGTTCTGTGATTTACAAGTGTAATTTTCTCAGTAAGGGAACATGAGTTTTTAAATCTCCTACTTTTCCGGGCCAATTCTGCTTTTTAATCTGTTTGCTGACACACGCAAACTCAAGAACGCCCTTCCCACAAAATCAAGTAGTAGAGATTTAAGTAATTGCTTCATTGTTCTCCAGAAAGAATTAAACCATCTGTACCCACATATGCTACACAGAGGTAACACATAGACTTTCATATTTGCAAAGCAACATACCTATCTATGGACTTTAAATAACCCAGTTAACCTTTGATCATGGACTATTTTTAACATCTTTTGCCTTTCTTCTTTTCTAAGGCACTGAACCCACCCAGCTTTCTCCAGCTAATTAACTGCCACACAGAGCAGAACAGCATGGACCATTAACAGCCAGCAGTGTAAAATGAATGCGATTGAGGGAGGATCAAAGTGGAACCCAAATCTGCCCCAACACCACCAAATATTGCCATCCAACACAATATCCCGGCCCTCTTTGTCTCTGCTCTGCCAAAGGAAGGCATAGAAGCTGGTTTTTAGACTCTGGCTGGGCTGTGATGTTCAAGAGGCAAACAGCAAGATTACCTAGTGACCGCCACCCCTCATCTTTGCACCTGAGCCTGGAGTCCTTCCCCCGCCCCGGCCAGCCTTAACTCTTCAGGCAGCAATGGAAACAGGCACGGGAAGACGATGCCAGCACCAGTCTGAACAGGGAGGGGTGGGTGGGCTCTGCCACACTGCTCAGCAGCACGTCACTTACAAGGCTCCAGTGTACCCTGGTGGGCAGCGGCACTCCCCCGTCACGTGATCGCAGGTAGCTCCGTTCTGGCACTGGCATCTCTGGTGACAGTCGTTACCGTAGGTGCCCTGCTCACAGCGTTCCTCGCAGCGCCAGCCTCGGAAGCCCGCAGCGCAGTGGCAAGCCCCCGTGATGGGGTTGCACAGAGCCCTGTTTTTGCACTGGCATCGGCTGCTGCAGTGAGGCCCCCAGTGATCACCGTCGCAGGCTGAGGTTGGGGAAAAAAAAGCAATGAAGGGCATCAGAGTACAGACGTGGTAACAGTAAGCTTTCTGCTCCCTTTGGAGAGTGGCTCTTTGACCCCTGATCGCCATTCCTTAACAGAGCATCAGGGCTTCAGCACCACCCCCTGGCATTGCCTCACTGGTACTCAGCACTGGGCCACTTCCTATCAACCCATTGCTCAAGCATCATTATGTTGTTCAGCTCCATGCCTTTGCTCAGCCTGTTCCCTGTACCTGGAGTGCTGAATTTGGTGCTGCCAGAGTCATTCGCTAGGGGAGGGTGTGAGTGCTCATGAGGAGAGAGGAAGCTGGCGAGGCAGGTGGGGATGGTCAGCTTATGCAGGGGCTTGGTGCCCACTACTGGACCTGGACTGCATCTTGTGACAAGGGATCTGTAATAAAGGATTTTTCCTTTTTACAGATTCCTTTTTTAAATATATATTTCAATTTTTATTTTTTCCCCATTGTTTAATGAATTTTATTACAATTATAGGTGTACAAAAATCATCACAAGTCAATTTGATAGTATTTGAGTCCCAAAACCTCAGTGCATCTCCCCCCCCCCCCCAGACTGTCTTATTTGGAAACCAAAGGTTTCCTAAAGTCTGTGAGTCATTGTCTGTTCTGCAAAGAAGTTCATTGTGTCTTTTTAGTTTCCACATGTAAGCGGTAGCATTGGGTGTTGCTGTCTAATTGTCTGACTGGTTTCACTTCGCATGATAATTTCTGGGTCCATCTATGCTGCTATAAATGTTGTTATTTCATTCCTTTTAATGGCTGAGTACTATTCCATTGTGTGTATGTACCATATCTTCCCTATCCACTCCTCTGTCGATGGGCATTTAGGTTGTTTCCATGACCTGGCTATTGCATAGAGTGCTGCAATGAACACTAGAGTACATGTGTCTTTTCCAGTCATGCTTTCCTCTGGATAGATGCCCAGGAGTGGGATTGCTGGATCAAACTGGTGCAACCACTGTGGAAAACAGTATGGAGATTCCTTGAAAATGTAATAAAGGATTTTAAGCAATGAGGGACAATGGCGATTTGCCTCCTAGGTTAAGATCAGCTGGCTACAGCATCAGGAAAGGAAAGGAGACTGGAGAGGTGAGAGACTGGACAAGAAGCATGACATCAGGAGATCAGTGAGGGGGCCTGGCCTCAGGTAGTGATCAAAAGGACAAGGAGCCGACTCAGGAGTGGGCTGACCCTGCTAGGGGTCTGGGCCGAGCTCTCGAACAGGAAAATGCTGATCTGCTTTCAAGCTATCAAAATGTGTTATTGGGAGGTAACCAGAAAAGGCAGGAAACAATTGACTAAAATTTTAAAATTCATTGACTTATTTTCAAAATAAAACAAACCTGAAACTGAAAATGGGCAGCAAATTAAAAAAAAAAAAGGTACTTGAAATCAGGTGAGACAAAGGCAGAAAATAAAAGCATTTAAAAGATTTTAAAATGCGGTTCCAAAGAAAAGGAAGAATGGCTGTGATTCAAATCAATGAGCAGGAAAAAGGGAGCAGGGAAGGGAAAAACCTCTATAGCAAACATTCTAAAATTTAGAAAGGGTGACAATAAGCAAAGCCTACTCTTAATATGCATTGCCTAGCCAGCCGTGAATTTATTAATTGGATGCTATAAAAATCACTAGGGAAGATGCACCCTGCCTAGAACTCTTGGGATAAATTGCTTTTACGATAAAGTTTCATTTAATAAAAATTTTGTAACTTGAACAGATCTGGAATAAACTATTGAAAGAAAAAAAAAAAAAACTAGGCACACAGCAAAAAACTTATTAGATGTGCAAGATTCATCTTCCAATATTAGAACCTACCTTCCATTTCATAATATCAAAAGCTTTAAATGAATAATTCTGTTTGCAATCAGTATGTCTTTGGTCTCATTAGTACTTTAATAAACATAACTTTAACACAATTAAAAGCAATGAGAGAGAATTATTGAACCTAAAGCAGATCAAGAAAGCAATTACCTAAGAACTCACAATCTTTTTTCACAAAGTAAGACTTGATGGTAGTTCCAAGATGGGATTTAAGCCTAATTATTATTCATATGAGTTGTTTTTTTTATTGCCTATGGATATGGACAAAGGTATTTTTTTTCAATTTCAGTACTTTTAATCTAGGATCTGTTCTTTAAAAACAAACAAGCAAACAAACAAAAAACTTACATAGTATGTGCCTTTAAGTTCTCTCAGCTTTCCCAGCTGGAGAAGAATCTACCCTGCTTTTAAGGTCCCCTCAAAGTAAATTACAAAGTCCTTTGTAACTTGTTCCCTGGTTCATCAGTCCTAAGGGTAAGGAAAATCTTCAACCCATGTAAACAAATCCGTTATCCTACAATTTGACGCTTTTTTACCCGTACTCCTCACAGTATCGTCATCAACCTTAGGCATCACTGTTCTCTATATTATAAACGATTTTATTCTTTAAACGTGAATACGTCCTGACCTTGCTTTTTGCTATGCTAAGTACTACCGCTTCAATATGTATTGTTCTAAGTTTGTTCCGTTTCATTTTCTTTGCTGAACCTCTCCAAAATTTCCATATCCTTCTCAACTTCTTGGGGCCCTCAGATATAAAATGAAATATCTATCTTTTCCCTGAATCTAATGGAGGATTAAATGATTGAAACACAGACAAAAAAACCAACAGAGCTAATAAAATGAGCTTGATAAGGACTTCGGAATCATGTCAAAAGCATTAAAAAAAAAATCATGACAATGTAGAGTTCTTTACCCTCACTGTGATATTGTGATAAGAGTGGGCTGGAGCACATGTGTTTCAAAGAGAATATTTTACAAGAGGAGAGTGGAAGGAAGGAAAGTCAGGCCCTGAGGGGACAGAACTGGTCTCTCCTCGCCTTCATAACCCGTTTATTTGCACATCCCACTCAACGACTTCTCTCCCAGCAGAGTGGTCTGCAGAAACGAGTTCTATTTTCTTCAGATTAGATAAAAACGAAAACCAAAAACCTTGGAGTTCCCATTGTGTCTCAGTGGCATCTATGAGGATGCAGGTTCGATCCCTGGCCTCGCTCAGTGGGTTAAGGATCCGGCGTTGCCGTGAGCTGTGGTGTAGGTTGCGTTGCTGTGGCTGTGGTGTGGGCCGGCAGCTACAGCTCCAGTTTGACCCCTAGCCTGGGAACCCCATATGCCACGGTGCTGCCCTAAAAAGAAAAAAAAAAAAAACCTTTAAGATATCTCCTCATGGTAGAAACAAGTTTAAAGCAGAAATGGATAACTATCTGCATTAAAGAAAGGGTTTTCAGGCTTTTAAAGAAATATTATCATGCCGACATGGTTCATTTCCTGGCTCTATCTAAGCACTGTGGCATGCTTTGAAGTGACAGCTTCCCCCCTCGGGATTGTATTTCCCTAAAAGACCACTGATACTTGGGCCTACTAGGCACCAACTTGGACTAATCTGGGAGGAAAATCCACATCCAGAAGTCTACAGATAATTAGCCAGGAAATAGAACAAGTAAGATACAGAAGCCTGGCTTGAATTTAAGTGTCGCGGTGACTTCCTTTCCTTTCTTCATTTGTCATATTTAACTGCTGCAACCCATCCGTTTTTAAACGTATCTCAATGAGTTACACAGTTTATCACACAAAAGGCAGCTTTCTTCCCTGCTTACTACAAATAAAAGACTATGTTGACTGTCTAGACAATAAGCTGAATTTGTCCCTTGTATGTAGTGCCGAGCCTGACCAATTATCCTGAATTCAAGTATGGTATTCGGGAAGACAGTTTGGAGAGAGCCTGACCTCAAATCATCTGACGTCTTTTACTTAACACCTTGCTCAAATCTCAAGGGGCAAGAGTTTCAACCCTTAAAAAAAAAGGGACTAAGCTGGTTACTCCTCACTGACAACTTAAAAAATGTAATATGTAGAACTGAATCACCCTGTGGTACAGCAGAAATTAACACAGCATTGTAATTAACTATTCTTCAAAGAAATAAAATGTTTTAAAATGTAGTTAACATGGAAATAACTTGAATATTCTAATAGGAAAATATCCTAATCCTAATTTTCAATGAAGAAAATTTTGTTGCAGATTCATCTGAAAAGAACTCAAATGCTGGAGTTTCTTGATGGAGCAGCGGGTTAAGGATCCGGTGTTGTCAGTGCTGTGTCGTGAGTTTGATCCCTGGTCCAGGAACTTCCTTTCCACATGCTGCAGGCAAGGCCAAATAAAATAAACATTGCTGATCCAGCAGGCACTTGCATTAAAAAAAAAAAAAAAAGAACCCAAATGCTAATAAAGGAGTGATGACTCCTTTTCAGCTTCTGGTTTCAGCTCTCATCCTGCTAACAGCTAGAAATGGGCTAGCAGATGCTAAGTGCCCAGACTGCTGCAGATGTTTCAGGAGATGGCTCAGTGAGGGTCTCAGCACTGACAACTTGCTCTAAAGAGCTCTCATCATTTGGAAGTAAAAGGAATTTTAAACTACTGCGTAATATCAGCATTGTACAGTCCATGCTCTCACCCTTAGGGGGAAAGTGGGGAGACTGCAAGAAAAGGGAGGTTGCACATTCAGAAAGAATGATACATGCAACAGCCAAAAGGCTTTTACATGGCAAACATCCATGACTGCCCTCTTAGGCTTCTACCCTATTGCATCATGGTCATTGTCATCTTTCTCAGCTGTGTGCACAACAAAAAGAAGTAAGTATAGAAATAAGCAGAGAAGAAATATTCGATACATCTCCTCCCACCCAGAGTACCCCCCAGCCTGCCAAGCTCAGCCCAGAAACCCCTGTACTCCATTTATAGATCCAATCTGAGATGCTGTCTGAAAAACAGATCATATATTTTCTATGATGTTCACTTTGCATTTGGAACACAGTCTTATATGTTTGCCTTGCTTCCTATCCCTCAAACGAAAGTGAATTTCATAGGTGTTAGGAGACACAGACACCCTTCTATGTCATTGTATGAACCATGTCCTGGCAGTCACCTGGCTGACAATGGTGGTGAGAAGCATTCCGATTCAAAGATACCAAGCTGTGAGAAACTGCACCTGAGTCACGAAGTAGTGTAATAATAACGGCCGATACTTATAGTGAGAATGATAATCTCTCCCTTTTCTCGAAAACCAGCACTCATAGGCACTGCTATGGGAGAAGAGATTACCACATCCAGTTTAGAGATTAGTCTGCAAATGTGTATCGAAAGCCCTTTACTCTTCAATTCCTCTTTGGGGATTTTTCCAAAAGAAACTAGCGTTAAGTATGTAAAGACACAATAACAATCCACAACAGTGAACCCACTAGTAATATGTACATTATACCCACAGACACTCTTCTAAGCACCTGAGATAGATGAATTCTCAGTGTCCCCATAAAGCAGGGACTACAGTTACCCCTATTTTACAGAAGAAGAAACTGGGATCCAGGTGACCTGCTTAAAGCTATACAGGAAGAAAGCAGTGAAGCACAGACTTCTTATCTGCAGCTTGGATCCTAAACCACTATATTCTGCTCCCTCCAAAGTTATAAGGAATGTTTATCCCGGCCCTGCTTACAATTTAAAAAAAAATGGAAAACAACCTAATAGAGGATTGGTGAAAAACATTTTGGTATCACCATATAATGGAATATCATGCATCAATTAAAAGTGATGCTATCTTCCTAATATGTGGTACATATATACAATGGAATACTACTCAGACATAAAAAAGACAAATGCCATTTGCAGCAGTATGGACAGAACTAGAGTTTCTCATACTAAGTGAAATAAGACAGAAAGAGAAATACAAATACCGTATGATACCACTTAACTGCAGAATCTAAAATAAGGCACAGATGATCCTATTTACAAAACAGAAACAGATCATGGTCAAGGAAAGCAGACTTGTGGTTCACAGGGCAGAGAGGGAAGGGAGTGGGATGGATGAGGAGTTTGGGGGTGTTTTGGATGCCAACTGTTATATTTGTTTTTTTTTTTTTTTTTTTTGCCTTTTGTCATTTTATGGCCGCACCCGTGGCATGTGGAGGTTCCCAGGCTAGGGGTCTAATTGGAGCTGTAGCCACTGGCCTGGGCCGCAGCCACAGCAACGCAGGATCCGAGCCGCGTCTGCAACCTACACCACAGCTCACGGCAACGCCGGATCGTTAACCCACTGAGCAAGGCCAGGGATCGAACCCGCAACCTCATGGTTCCTAGTCGGATTCGTTAACCACTGCACCACGACGGGAACACCGCCAACTGTTATATTTGGAATGGTCGGGCAAAGGGGCCCTAAGGTACAGCACAGGGAACTGTGTGTGATTGGTTGCTGTGCTATACAAAGGAAAGTGAAGAAACATTGCAAATCAACTCTACTCTAACATTTAAAAAAGGAAGAGGAAATTAGGACAAGGACACACACAGAGGAAAGACTGTCTGATGGCACAGGGAGGAGGAGACAGCCATCTACAAGCCAAGGAGAGAAGCAGTCACCCTGCTGACCCCTTGACCTCAGACTTCCAGCCTCTGGAACTTGGTTAGGAAATAAATACCTGTTGTTAATAAAATAAAATAAAATGTGATATTATAATTGGTACAATCACTGTGGAGAACAGTATGGAGTCTCCTTAAAAAACTAAATATATAACTACCATATGATCCAACAACCCCATTTCCTGGGCATATATTTGGAGAAAAACCATAATTCAACAAGATACACACATCCCAAAGCAGCACTATACTCAACAGCCAAGACATGGAAGCATCCTAAATGTCCATCACAGAGGAATGGAGGACTTCCTGTTGTGGTACAGCAGAAACAGATCTGCTAGCCTCATTCAGTGGGTCGGGGATCCGGCACTGCCATGAGCTGTGGTCTAAGTCACAGACGCAGCTCTGATCCCACGCTGCTGTGGCTGTAGAGTAGGCTGACAGCTGTAGCTTCCATTCAACCCCTAGCCTGTGAACGTCCATATACCATGGGTACAGCCGTTAAAAAAAAACAGCAACAGAGGATTGGATAAAGAATATGTGGTACATATATACAGTGGAATACTACTCTGCCATTGAAATGAATGAAATATTGCCATATGCAGCAACATGGATGGACCTAGAAATTATCATACTAAGTAAGTGAGACAGGGAAATACAAATATCACTAATATGAGGAATCTAGTGAAAAATGATACAAAAGAACTTACAAAACGGAAACAGACTCAAAGATTTTGAAATCAAATTCATGGTTACCAAAGGGGAACTGTGGGGCAGTGGGGATAAATTAGGGGGTTGGGAGTGATATATATACACACTACTATATATAAAATACATAGGTAACAAGGACCTACTCTACAGCACAGGGTAATCTAAATACAGTGTAATAACCTATATGGGAAAGGGATCTGAGAAAGAATGGGTATATGTATATGTATAACTTACTCACTTTGCTGTACACCTGAAACTAACAATTTTCTAAGTCAAGCATACTCCAACAAAGTTTTTTTAAAAGTGATATTATAGAATATTTAATAAACTTGAAAGATGTTTGCAATATCATTTTAAAAAGTAGATTAAAAGATAGGTACCACACAATCTAATTTTAGCAACAGAATAAACTCGATGAAATTGTCATTAATTTAGGTCAGCAATGCCCTAATATCAGCAATTGTGCATGGTCAAACCTTACATGTGTGGAAGTGGGGAAAAGAGGGATAATAAGAAAAACAGAGAGACAGATACTGAAAGGTTCTGTGATCAACTGGGGCCGTTGGGTAACTGCAGGTCTTAAGACTGCATGATTTTTTTCTTTTATTTATTTTGGATTAACTAGACTTTCCAAGTTTTCTGCAATCGAATATATCCCTTTGGAGGTAAGAGAAAAGCAAGCAGAAAATTACATTTTTAAGTGGTTCGATCTGCTGAGGACTTATACTGCGCCAAGTTCCATGCTCCATGCTTTACAGCACTGACAAGGCAGCTCTCATTATCAGAGCCAAGACATTTATTTAGCACACCTAGGACATTTAGGATGAAAACATTTGGGTCAAATGTCCAAAAACACACAACTGTGTGTCATCAGTATTGAAACCCAAGCCTATTTTTGCAAACAAAAGTCACGAGGCCCCTCTGCTCCTGAAGCAGTGAAATCATGTATTTTGGTTAAGCTTAATATCCTACAATTACATTTCTCATCTAAATATGATCCATGAAGGCGGAGCAGCCAACGATAGGATGTTTCACCAAGGAAGCCTATGGGGTCAGCTAATGACTCACTATTTGGGGGCACTGAAAACAGGAAATTACTTCAGTAGTGAGTACATAGGGCGCTTCTCAAAGAGAATAAAATTAAGATGTTCAAACATGAAGAGCTTTCCGTAAGTTGAAAATGATTTTATGCCAAGCCAAAATAATAATAATAATAATAACAATAATAATAATAATAATAATAATAACATTAAAAGCCAGTAAGCTCTCTGTGAAAACAATATTGATGTCATTAGCTGTCCTACTAAGCATCACTCTGACCTGAAAAGTAGGCCCACATAGAACCTGGCATACGGCTGGCTCTTCAGATAGATCTAGTGAGTGAATGAAAGTGATTATGTACATAGAGCATTATAACTAAGTTGGACAAGCAGAGAAACCTGTAAAAACCATCGTCACAATTCTAGGTATGTTCTCTTCTAACCCACGTCAAACCCTCAGTCTCATTTTTCACACAAAGGACGGGGAAAGAGAGAAGAGGTTCCAAGATACACTGAGTTTCAAACACATGTCAGCATCATGCAGCTATTTTAAACTCGCAATAACACAATGAGATAGGTATAAATCTCCCAACATTTCATGTGCAAAATAGACTCATATGATAATCTGCTCAGAGTCGCTTAGCATTCAAGCGAAGCAAGAGTTCAATCCGAACCCACCAATGCCCTCCAAGCTGCAATCTTCCGCACATTCTGCAGACCAGTCCAGGGGAGCAACGCTCATCGATCATAGGACCTGGGAGTTCCTGCCGTGGCTAGGAATCTGACTAGGATCCATGAGGACGCAGGTTCGATCCCTAGCTTCGCTCAGTGGGTTAAGGATCTGGCTTTGCGGTGAGCTGTAGTGTAGGTTGCAGATGTGGCTCAGATATGGTGTTGCTGTGGCTGTGGTGTAGGCTGATGGCACCAGCTCCGATTTGACCTCTATCCTGGGATCATAGGGCACCTCCATGTGCCACAGGTGCAGCCTTAAAAAAAAAAAAAAAGGAGCAAAAAAATAAAACCCCAAAACAAAACAAATCAATTATAGGACCTCAAATCAGTGCACATTACTGGCTTCTGCATGCTCTTCTACGGGGACATCCTAGTATAAAAGTCTCACAGAAGTTTGAGAAATAATACTCTAAAAGAAATACTACAGGCTTCAAA
Organism: Catagonus wagneri; assembly: GCA_004024745.2. Lineage (NCBI taxonomy): Eukaryota > Metazoa > Chordata > Mammalia > Artiodactyla > Tayassuidae > Catagonus > Catagonus wagneri. Next base: position 44,591,748 of record PVHT020004020.1, on the reverse strand, counting down.
GTGTTAGCAACAGGTTCACTAGAAAGATTTGATGAGGAACGTTGCAACATGTGTACACCCACACGTGCGCTGACAAAAACAAGGCATTAGGAAAAAAATCTTTGAACACATGAGAGATGGCTTACGAGTCTACAAAGAATAAGGAAAGGAGCACCAGCAGAGATACCAAATGGAGATATAGTTCAGAGGAAGGGACAAGGGCATGTTAACACACTGTCCATACAAAGGACTACGTCAGAAGACAAAAAAAAAAAGATGAAATCATTTTTCCCGTGGAAGAAGCAGTGATATTCACCATTGAGTTCATCTTTTTACAAAATTCATCAGTCACTAACTGGCTCAAGGAAACGTAGCATCACTTAGCATTAGACAGACCTGGCCTTAGCGGGGACACTGCAACTTCACAGCCATGGAAACTCGAGCAAGACCTTGACCTTTGTTCACTTAATTTTCTTTCTGTAAAATGGGGATGGTGAAACATACTAATTATACAAAAGTACTTGTTTTTATGTGTGACACAGCACAGATCTGGTAGCAGCAGAAATTTTCATTCTGTGGTTGGCAAAGTGGAACGTCCCACCCCTAGAAAAACATCCTCCAGCTGTATATGAAGCTGGAATAACAGGCCAGTCATTGGTTTGTATTATTTGTCTTGCATGAATCATTCAGGCCAGAAAGGACAACTTGGTTCCCACAATGTGAATTCCAAAAAACAAACTGCCCCAGTAACTCCGTGAGGTAAAAAACAAACCCAGGAATCACCCTTTTCATTCATTTTTATAAAGCCAGTTGGACGAGGCTTAGGCCTGTGATGAAACCCAGTATTAATTAATCTGCATCCTATTCTTAGTTGTCAATTAAAAACTGGATTCAGAGATTTCTCACTGGCTGATGATCACTGTGTCCAGAGGCATAGGCTCATGCACAGAGCCCAGAAACGTAAAAGGAGAAACTCAGAAAAAACAAGTGAACATCTCAATCACCTGCAGTCCATTAGCATAAAGAAGTGAATGGTCATAAATCAAATCTAGAGAATTCTACCACATTAGAAAGCAGCAGTCCTAAGTCTTCATTTCCCCTCAGCTTATCTACACCCACTAAGACCACAGAATCATCCTAGAAACACGTTTTGAAGTGTACTCGCTTTTTTAAAAGCAATTGGTTCTGAATTACAGAGAACAAAAGGGCTCAATTCTGTGTACTCGTGTTATGTCTAAAGCAACCTTAGAAGTAAAATTATAACGATATGGGGTTCAAGAAACTTGTGGCTACTGGATACTTACAGTGAGATAAGGTATTGAATCTTTTTTTTTTTTTGCTTGTTAATTTTTTTTTTATTTTAAACGATTTTATTTTTTTTCCGTTACAGCTGGTTCACAGTATTCCATCAATTTTCTACTGTACAGCAAGGTGACCCAGTCATATATACATATATACATTCTTTTTCTCACATTATCCTCCATCATGCTCCATTATAAGTAACTAGATATGGTTCCCAGTGCTGTACAGCAGGATCTATTGTGGCTAAGTGGGTTAAGGATCCAGTGCTGCCGAAGCTGCAGTTCTGACTCGACCCCTGGCCTGGGAACTTCCATGTGCTGCAGGTGCGATCATGAAACTCATGTTTATCATAGAGAAAGTGATATCAGTTTATAATATGTAACTACCCTCACCAGGGTTGCTGTTCGAAGTAACTGAGACTCTAAGTGCCTTTAACATCTAAATGTCAAGCACCTATTAGGAGACATCAGTCAGTTATAAAGACTTAAAAATGTTTTTTTGCATGGAGGTTTGCCAGGATGTTCTCCATTCACTTTAAACACAGGAAAACCTGTGATTATGACAGAAATTAATAGGGAAGAAAATCCAGTCCTTCATGGTCTCATAGACAAAGCACAAAAAGAAGTCACTTTTAAGAAAATATCTCTACAGAGTAAATGGCTTTGAGAGAAGACCAAAATAATTTTCTGCTGTCTCAAAGGATAGGGAAACACAGTTCTTCCTGAAATACACACCCTTTCTTCTCAAGCCTTGGTTTCCTGAGCATCTTTTATCTCCCTGTGATTTCACTCCTTGTGCCTCAGGGTAACAAGGCTACGGTATGTCACTCCCTTTGTTGATGTAGAAGAAAAGAACCTCATTCAAAACATCAAGTGCTTTAAAAAATAAAACAAGTTTGTAAAGCTTCTCCATCCGTGAAGAAGAACAATAAAAACGTATTTTCCAGATCCTCTGAAAGCACTAAAACCCCATGTCCTTCACATGTCAAAAAACCGGCTGGAGAGCTGACGGAGTGCCAGCAATCGCTGTGGACAACCACGCAGTGCTGTGTATACTAATATTATTCAGTGGCTGAGAGAGAACCTTTATTCTTCTTTTCAAAATGTTTATTAAATGAATTTTCAAAGCATGAACTGTCATTTTATTACTTCAGTGGATGCTTATCCCAAATTACGAACCAGAAAAAAGGGCGTGAAATGTTTATTCTTTAATGTGTCTAAATATAAATGCTGATGTCTGTGAGAGCGTAATGATAACCCTATTCATGGTGCAGGAAAATCTCAAGGATAAAATTGTAGGCTGGAATTAAGTACGGGATTTGGAGAGGGAGATTATACTTTTTTTTTTTTTTACTGAAATCAAAGGAATAATAATCCTTGGGAGCCATTACAGGACATTTTTTTTTTTAGGGCCACACCCGTGGCATATGGAGGTTCCTAGGATAGGGGTGGAATTGGAGCTGCAGTTGCCGGCCTACACCACAGCAACAGCAATGTGGGATCCAAGCCGCATCTACGACCTAGACCACAGCTCATGGCAACGCTGGATCCTTAACTCACTGAGCGAGGCCAGGGATTGAACCCGCATCCTCAAGGATCCTACTCGGGATCGTTAACTGCTGAGCCACAAAGGGAACTCCCATCACAGGATATCTTGCTTTATAAAGTCTTGCCATATTTTAACTCTTTTGCTTATTTATTCTTTCCTCAAAAAATCTATTAGGCATCTTCCATGGCCACTAAGTTCTGTTTGCTGAGCTCTTACTACATGCTCTTCCCTGAGGCCTGTTCTATGGCTAAGATGACTTTTTATTGACCAGAAAAGACTGCCCACAGTGATACTTATAAAAGAATGTGCTAAGCAGCACAGTGCAAGGATGCCCAGGGGCACAGAGGACTTAGGTCCACTGAGACTCTAGGCAGAGGAGAGAAGCAAGGGGAGGAGTCTTCGGGGGAGGTGAGCTGGAGGTGGGCACAGCAGGATAAGGGCTCAGGACCACCGCTGTGCAAATACTTATCATCTTCATTCTGGATGTGAGAGGCCAAAGGGTGGAATTTTCTTGAGTTTAAAAAAAATTTTTTAACCACAGAAGCAAACCCCTCAACCTAGAATTAATTGTTGTGAACACTGCATCACACTACCTTCATCATTTTATGCAAGAAATAAGACATCACAGATCAAGTCCCTCTTGTCTCCTTGTACATTGTTTTCAGTTCTTTCTCTACACCTTCCCTAGAGGGAACCACGGTTAGGATTTTAATATGTATCCTTCTAGTCTGTGGTGTATCCAGAATTTACATATGATATTATATTATGTATTAGTCTTATATAAAAATTTTTACCACTGTGCATCTTGCTTTTTTCACCCAGTATTATGATATTGAGATCTACTAATATTAATACATCTGCTAATATAGTGTATGACTATATAGCAATCTATAGGAATGAACAGCTCTACTGCAGTCCACTGTATTAACTGCCTCCAATAAATTTATCTTTTCTTGTATTCGTGACCATTTTTACTTGTTTCCAAAATTTCACTGTTACAAAGATGCAAAGATTATAATCTCCATACAAGCAAATGTTTCTCCAAGGTATATGAATTATAAAGAAATAAAAATAAAATTACTGAATCGTTCATACGGTGTATACAAATGAAAATTTTACTCTAAGGACAGCCAAACTGTTCTTGAAAACTACTCTGCCAATTTATCTTTCTGAGAGCAGTGTGTGGAATCTTCCTTTCACATCCTCGTCAACACTTGACATTGTCAGACTTCTTAACTAATGCAAATCAGATGGCAAAAAACGACACTCCATTCCTTCATTTTGTACTTCCTCAGTTATTACAAAAATAAATACATCCTTATATGCTTAATAGGCAACCAGGTTTCCCTGCTTCTGAATTACCTTAGTGTATCTTTTGCCTTACCTAACACTGAAGAATTTTTGCTAATTGATTGGTGGGAGTTCTTTATATATTACATATACTAATCACTTGTTTTATACCTTGCAAAAAAACTTTCTCTATTCTCTTCTTTCCCTTTTAAAGTTTCTTATGGTGTCTTAAAGAATTAATGTACAGCATGGATAAATTTGGTTTGTGTAATACTAATGTTACAACATGAGGGTTTTTTTATTTATAAGAATAATGGTGGTCTTTTTAATGTATGAACAAAAATTCACAGCTATATACTAATATCAAGTTCAAATCAATTCCATTAAAATGCAAACTTTCTTTGGAAGTTACTTTCACTCGTTTTGTGCAAGAGTACTGAGTAGTAAAAACACTGGGTTTTCAGAGAATTTTATGATACTATTCATTTATGGCCCAAGAGTCTCTTATAACCTCTCCTACTTACCCTGTTGCAGCAGTCTTTATAGCTACTACAAACATCATTGCTTTATTACTTTCTACAATATATTAGTTTAATACATGTCAAACATGACTACTTTGCTCTAGAGTACAGGTACAAATATTCAAATTTTTTTAAAGTCAAGCAGGTTATCAATGAATTAAAAGAGATTTTGACCAAAGAAGGAAAAAGCAGGGTTTTTTTTTCTAATTTGCCCTGAGGAAATTTTCAAGTATTTAAAAAAATTTCTTTGACACAATTACAAACAATAAGAAATAAGATATAGTCATGATACTGGACTATATAATAAACCTGAGCACTTAATTTTCGCCCATTAGCTACACAATATTATAAGAAGAAATGTACGTGGCTTTACTAAAATCTATTAGCCTACTTGATTTTTACAGGAAAGGTAACAAGTGAGGCTAAGAGACCACCTAATACATTTCATCATGATGCAGAACAGCCAGGAAGAACATTACTGCCATCAGAATATGGTTGCTATGTGATCTGTTAAGCATTCTCCATTCAAATAAGGACCGACTTTCAAATACTTCTCTTAGTCATGGGGTCACCCTTTCAGAAATCATACCACCATGTGACTAATAACCTTAGTGCTTATACTACAACCTTTGCTCTCTTGAGGGTGAGGAGCTGTCCTTATATACAACTTCTTCGAAGTTTATGGAGACCACACGGAGTACATCTTGCTTGACTTCTACAATTTCATAGCAGCTGCTAGTGTATGGGAATTCACCCAGCATGAACAAGCCTACCTCACACATAGCCCAGGTGAACCTTGAAGCCACCAGAGCCTGAGCTACCTTAAGGCCACTGAAGGAAGGACTTAAGGTCACGCACTTTCTGTAGAAGAACTTGGAACACTCCCTCCTTGACTTCTCCAGATGCTTTGCCTATATATCTGTGGATGGACTTCCAATCCTTCTATTAAACTGAAAGCATTGAAAAAAGAGGCAGAGTCTTGCTCATCTCTCATATCTCCTGTTTATAGCCATTACTGCTTCTAGAACATTTACGTCTTAATTCCTTCCTTCTAGAAATATTTATCTGGCATCACTAAGGGGCCCCCACACTGTGCTAGACATTAGGTGACTAAATTAGCTAGGCAGCAGTGAATACAACAGACAAACTTCTTGTTTCCATGGGCCTTACAGCTAGGAGAATACAGATCAAAAAACAAGTCGACAAATAAAATCTTTTCAAATAGTGCCATAAAAAGATGTTAAAAAGAAATCATTATAGTTATGGGAGAATATTCTTTATATACAGAGGTCAGAGAAAGCCTTTCCTGGTGGTGGCACTTAGGTTGAAAGTTCATCAACCTAAAGAAGCCACCCACGTAAATTCCAGGGAGGAGAGTATTCTAGGCAGAGGAAACAATCAAGTAGAGGCAGAAATGAAACTACTCTATTCCAAGAAAGGAAGGCGTGGAGTTCTGATCATGACTCAGTGGAAATGAATCTGATTAGTATCCATGAAGACGCAGGTTCGATCCCTGGCCTCACTCAGTGGGTTAAGGATCCAGTGCTGCCGTGAGCTGTAGTGTAGATCGCAGATGCGGCTCGGATCCAGTGTTGCTGTAGCTGTGGCTGTGGCTGTGGCTGTGGCTGTGGCTGTAGCTGTGGCCAGGGGCTACAGCTCAGATTCGACCCCTAGCCTGGGAACTTCTATATGCCACGAGTGCAGCCCTAGAAAGACAGAAAAGAAAAGAAAAAAAAAACAAGAAAGGAAGGCAGAGGCTGTGCAGTGCAGTACCTTGAGCTGTGGTGGGATGAGAGGGGTCAGGAAAGCCGGGGAGACAGACCAGACAGGGATTGGTGGATCACATCAGGGGTTTGGCATTTATTCTAATATAATGGGAAATACTGAGGAGTCTGGGGAAGGGGAGCAGCATGCTCTAAAGTAAACTTTTACAAGTTCACTCCCATCTCAGTACAGAGAACAGAGTCGAGTGGGGCCTGAGTAGATGCCACAATAGTGAGACTATTGTGATAACCAATTAAGAGAGGATGGTGGCCCGGATCTGAGTGGCAGCAAAGAGAGTGGGGAAAGGTTAAATTATCTCAGATCTAGAGGTTGAACCAATATTTTCAGATATATAGATGCAGAGGGAGATTACACAAAGTTTAAAAAAAAGAAAAAAAATCAATAAATGAAGCAGAGTGGAGTTAAATTAAATGACAGCCCAGCCTTGTCTTTACAGCCACTGCATGTGAACTGACTAGCATGAGTAACACAAACATCTATAATGTTCTCACTACACCCGGAGCAATAGAAACCAGAAACCAGACGTGAATTCATCTGGTAAGGACCTTCACGGTCAGAGATTGGGAATAACGCAAAAATCTGCTCCCAGGGTTCTGTCTGGGGGGGCCTCCTGGTAAATAACTATGGACAAAGAGAGGCTCCAGCTCAAGAAGGGTGTGTCCTGCACGGCGAAACATGAGATGTCCAGAAAGAGCCGTCCCCTCCATTCCCAGTTCACACACTGGTCTGCTGAGAAGTATGGTGGAAGGCACAAGGATCTGTTCATAAGAACTATTTACTGAGCCATTATCATGCTGCCAGGCACAGTGCTGAGTGCTGAGTACTCCCCAGGTACTGTGTCATTCAATCCCCACAAGCCTATGGAGAAGATCCTCTCAACCATATCTTGAGCATAAGGAAAGTGAGGCCCAGAAATGGCAGAGAAAGGCGAGCCCTAAGCCTGCAGCCATTCAGTTCCAATGGGGCCCTGGGTGGGTGGGGGTGGAAGAAGCTGTCTGCCTCTCCCAGGAGTTTCAGACTCCTTCACAAAGGCAACTTCAGCAGTTTCCGTGTGTGACCTCTATCGAGGCTTGGGCCTTCCATCAGTGAAATTGCCTTCGGGCAGTTCTGATGAACCATCCATCCCCAGTTGGGTCCTCCCCGCCTATCATCAATGTCCTGCCCCCATGCCACTGGGCCAAATGCTCCGCTCTTATTCTTGCTGCTCCATCAACCTGATTTCTAAAGTGATTCTGACAGGGCGCTGGGGATGTTAACGACTTGCCGCAAGGACTAGCTCCCGGTATCTTCTCTTCGCAGACAACATCGATCCTCTCTTGTGTCCAGTCAATAGACCTTTTAGCAGACCTTGCTAGTGTGTGAGTCAGCTTTGGTGCCTTACAATTTCTGTCTGGTAATAGCCTTCCAATGGATTCCCCTGTTCTAATATCCTGCAGGCAAATTCTTACTACTTCAAGTAGCATGGCGTGCCTGCTTTATCTAAAAGGCCATCAGTGTTCTTAATGTTGTATCTGAAAACGTTGGAGCTGGTCTGGCCTCCCAGGCATATTTTTACTACTTCCAAGTACATTTAACCAGAAATGCTATCAGTGACTAAATAAACCGCAGTTTGGATTTTCTAGACCAAAATTCATTTCCATTTTTTGCTTCTACTTGGTACTAATGTCAAAAGCCTGGGGAACATGCATATGAAAACTATTTGCTGGCCGCTGGCTATTGACTGATTTAGGACTCTCCATCTGTTTTTGATGTGTCCTATAGCCAGAGGGGAAACAAATTTCCCTACAGGGAAGGTCACAAATAGAATTATGTGGGTTGAGAAAACAAATATGTTATTGCCACTCACACAAAAGGTTTAAAGAGTTTCCAAGACAAAGAAAAGTCTCAGGGATTACACATATCTATTAGAGTAAATCACACAAAATCATAGCTTTGAAAGGGATCATAAAATATAACCTGGCCCAACATTCTTAATATTAAAAATGGAGAAGTTTCAAATTACAAGTGCATCCAATCAAATTGGTGTCATTTTAAATGACACGTCAGTGTACTCTCAGCATCTCTCGGGAACTTTCTGTTAATATTTTCCTAGTGGCGGGCTTCAGCCCTGCCTCCTGCCCTCCTTTCCCTCAGTGTCACTGCACCGACCCCTGTCACTTTCATTAACCCTTCTTTCCAGCTTCAGGAGGCATCATACTCTTGTGGTTAAAATTACTGGCTCTGAATGAAATGCAAGTCCAACTCCACCACTGACCGGAAATATAAACGTAGGCAAGACACTTAATTTTTCTGTGTCTTCATTTTCTCATCTGTAAACTAGGAACAAGAATTATAACCATCTCATCTGTTGAGCATTAAAGGAGGTATTACTTTCTGCAAAACCCTTACAATGATGCTTGGTCCATGCTAAGCGTTCAATAGGGGAGAACTCTTACTGTCATCATTGTCATCAACATGCCCAACTTCTGCTCTGCTTGGTATCAGAAGATTCTCTCTTCCCCAGTTTACCAGGAAAGGTCATCAAGTGTGAACCGCCTCAGCTCCTCCTCCCTGTGCCTGAGAGCTCATGAGCTCAGAACCCTATCACCATCCTGCCAGCCACTCTCTCCCGCCTCGTTCAGTTGGGAATGGAAAGTACTTCTTGCTAAGACCTCCATCAGTGTCAGTGTTTCACGTATCTTCTCAAGAGCCATGTCCCTTCAGTGAAATAACCTCTCAATTCAATCTCCAGACTCTCAGCCTCCTTTGCCCTAAAAAACAATCAAAAGTAGACAAACACAAAATTTTTCCCTTGAGCCTGCATTTGTCTTTTACTAACTCCCTATCTCTTGGCTCCTCCTTGTTGACTTTCCCGTCAAGTTTCTGGAAGAGGAGTCTGTGTTTTAGCATCTTTTCATCACCCCTCGCCCCAGAGCAGTCTCCCTTCTGTCCCCAGCTCTACATCTGCCCCTTCTTTTTAGGCTCCCTGAGAAACCTCTCTCTACTTTCCTCACCACCATTTCTAGCTTCTCAGTCCACCTCTTCTGAGGCTGTTCTCTTCCTCAAGATGAGACATGTATACTTCTGTCTACTTTTCACCAGGCTCTGAGCTCTGTGGACCAGCAACTGTTCCTCATGCGTTTCTCTATCTCCAGCACCTGGCACAGTTCCTTGCACACAGTCATCAATGAAAGCACACATCGTGAACACTTGAGTGACTTTCTCAGAATCATACATTCAATCTTATCAAATGAAAAGAAAACATGAACGGTGCTCCAACCACAGGACAGGCACAGTGGAGGCTAAAGAGATTAATACACATCCCTCACCCTCCAGGAGTTGTTTATCATCCAGTAAGGGAGGCAGAGGACTAGAGGATTGATGAATGGACAAGAGCTATTGATGGGGGGAGGAACAGGGAGAGAATAGGAACGAGGAAGAAGGAGCAGTGGAGATAAAATAGATTAATGTCATATAGGCGAGAGTATACATTAGGATGCCAATAAAAGTAAAATATGTGCGTGCTTTTCTAAAAAATCGTTTAATCGAATTTTAAAAGAAGCAATATGCCTGAGTCTAGTCAATTAAATCATGATTTCACTCTGAGCAAACAGACTCTGTTCAAGTCTCTGCCGCAACTGGGTTTTCATACAGAAAATATACTGAGACTCAGGAACACTGACTGTATACCACACAGAGGAATCCGTCCGTCCACTGACAAGGTAAACAGTCATACTAAATCTCCAAGGGAAGCCTTTGTAAATGGGCTTGGGACAGTACCTGTCAGCCTCTTAATCTCCCGTGTATCTTGGGAAACAAAACAATATACAGAGAGTTAGCTGTACGTGACAGTTAGCAATTTATTGCCATCTGCCCCTTCCAGATGCAAAATGTCAAACAAAGGAGTGACTCCATGGTTGGAATGATTGATCTTGATTATCAAGGGTAAACTGGGCTGCTGCCCCATCATGGCAGAGAGCTGAACGAGGTCTGGAACCCAAGCGATCCTGTGGGGCACCTCTTACTACTTCCACGCCCAGTACTAAAGGTTAATAGAAAGCATCAACAACCCAAAAAAGACAGGCCTACTGGGTACTGAGATCCTTCAGGAATGGAGTCACTCCTCCAGGTGAAGAACGCTAAGCAGCTGAGGTTTGGGCTGAGAAGGAAGAAATAGGACATGTGGAAGAAGGAAGCCATACATATAAGTACAGCGTGTGACTCATTACAGAAAAGAGGACTGGAGTAGTTTTTAGCATTTCTATTTGCTTGTGACATCTATGTGTTTATTTGTAGAAGCTATTTTCTTTTTTTCTCTTAATTTGCATTTCTTATTTTACGTAAAATCAAAGTCATTGGAAGACAATTTCAGTATCCAGGTAATAAAATATTCAATGGAATTTCATCTGGCTTTCAGGAAGAATTAATATAACCAGCAATGGATACAATGGCTATTAGGATTTGCGTCTCCTCATTTAGGGAAAATAGTGAGACCATCTTAACTTGTAGGTCAGCTAGCTGCATTTTACTGGGTGGAAATGTAGAGTTGTTCTGTTGATGTACAAACATCCAAATGTGTGTAGAAAGGTGCAAAGAGTAGCTGAGTAACCAAAGAAGAGGAACATACTAGCTATCACTTTAGTGTCTCCCAGAATTAAATTTATCTTTCATTTTTATCTGTAAGAATTGACATGGGCCCTTTAAATACTTCTTTTTTTTTTTTTTCCAGCCATTTACCATTAAGCACTTTCTAGACGGTGCTGGAGAGACACTGTAGGAGAAAGGCATTTCCCATCGTGGTTCTAGGTGTCAGTTCACCTGACTCCCACGTTGCCCCAGTGCCCACTGCTCCTCCAGCATCCAGCTCCTGCCCTGTTGGCACAGAGGGCATGGCTTCTCAGCATGGGCAGCATCTTCAGCATCCAGCTCCTACAGTGTGCTGTAGCTAGCAGCACACATCAGCCAGCAACTTCCGCCAGCATCGCCCTTGGCCTTTTTTGCAACAGAGTGCTTCTGGTACATCTCTTCTCCAGAACAGCTTTCCCAAGCATCCTATAGAACAGATTTCTATCAAGTTCCAGACAGCAGACTTCTAGGAGGCTTCACTAAGGTTGTAGTTGTACCATGGCAGCCTCTCTAACAAGATCTGCATCACACCCCTCAGGGGCTTCCCCTTTGAGTGTTCTAACCTTAGCCCTAGGAGTGGTGGGTGCTCCTTATATCTGTGACTCCTGTATTGCTTTAAGTGCTATCTATTTCTCAATGGCCAATCCCTATAATCTCCTGTTATCGTTAGTAATTCTTTTTAATAAACTTTCCCTGTTCAAGTTACTATGTGTCCTAGGAGCAATAAGCACACCCAGCACCCAGATCTTGGTTTCTAAATACCATTCTCCAATGGCTCGTTTTAGGACTAAGGAAAGAAAAACGCAAAGCGAGTCTGGAATATCCTATAAGAGCGGAAAGTAAGGAAATGCTCAAAAGACAAAACAAAACAACCAAACAGAAGGACAGAGGTATGTCCAAAGGACGCAGAAACCACCTAAAAGAATTCCCAATTGCCAAAGCAGGAAAAATTTAAGCAACAAAATAAATAATATTGACTTAAAACACAAAATGTCATATAAATAAACATAAGTCCACATTGAGAGAAATAAATTACTGGTTAAATGGGTGGAGAATAAATAAGTTTTCCTTACAGAAGAGTTCCAAGTAACACATGTAGATAGTCCCCTCCACTCCCATCAAAGATGAGGAGCTTAATCCTTGACTTTCATCCTTGAGGGCAGGCTAGACTTAGTGATTGGTTCCCAGAGAAAAGAAAATGGAAAGGGGGAAACAGTAACTTCATGTGGAGAATCTGGTCAACACTACACATTAACAAACGATGAAGGTTAACCTAGTAATGACATCATCATTGATGTCATGGGAATATCATCCATGATGTTATGAGATGCACACTTGAACTCTGGTATTCTCCTCAAAACCTGTAACCCTAGTCTGGTCATGAGGAAAACACAGACTTGGGGACATTCTATGGGATACTGGGCCACTTCTCTTCAAGAGAGTCAAGGGTATTTTGAAAAACACAGACTGACAGGCCAGTGTGTGGACTGGAGAGACATGACAATGTAGCGTCGTGCCAGGACTGGATCCTAGAACCAAAAGAGGACATTAATGGAGAAAAATAATGCAATCCAAATAAAGCCTAGAGTTTATTTAATAATAATATACTAGGACTGAAGTAACTGGTAGTGTATGAATGTCAGTTTCTTGTTTTGACAAGCTAATGGTAACAAGATTTAACAAGGGGAAAACTGGGTGTGGGTATATAGGAATTCTCTACCACCTCTGCAATTTTTCTGTAAATCTAAAATTGCTCAAAAATGAAAAGTTTATCAAAAAACGACTGCAGCTTCTGTCTCCTGATTGGACCCTGACTAAAAGAAGGAACCGGTCTAACTGAAAAAGCAATTGTTTTCTGTATCTAATATATGTCATCAGATATGGGAGGGGAAGACCCAGAAACAAAAATCTTTGGGAATTAGACCATTGTAACTCTTCTACTTAGTAGATTACTGGAGTGTGCATTTATTTCAAGAATTACCTAGCCAAGAGTAATTAATTTATATACCTCCTAATGAGTGATAAAACTGCTCTGGCTCAGAATAGCATTTTCTTGGGTCTTTAAAAAAGGAGTCAGGAATGTTCTCTAAGAACATCTTTAAAGACTTCAGATATCTGTCCATGTTAATTTATGCTCCTGTTCATCCTAAAGTCAAAACATGAGTTGTAGAGAATAAACTAAAAGTTGCCTCAACATCATCTTCCAGGTTTGAAGGAAAGTGTCAAAATGTTAGAGGCTTCATTCAAAAGTCAGTCAACTCCAAAATAAAGCATCAATTTTCTCTAGAAGGCATCCATCAGTTCTACAAAGTCTGAAACCCATGTAGGCTTTTGTTTTGTTTACACAAACACTCCTGAGTCTGATCCCTTGAGGTAGGCTGCAGTTTTTCGGACAACAGCAAAAATTATTCTACAACATCCTCGCTCTGAAATTAGTAACAAATCTCATTTCTCAAATGAAGACTATATCCACTCCTCTCTTTCCCGTTAGTTTATATAATCATGTCATTTTTCTACCAAATGTGTAGTCACAACTGATCTTTAAGCTGGAAAATCAACAAAAGCAATGTCGCATTTGAGGTCAGTAGGCCCGAAAAATGGACATGAGCCAGATCCCACATCCCTGATATTTCGCCTCAATGGCATGTGAACAAAACACTCACTTACCCCCCCCCGATCTCTAACAGAAGCAAAACAAAAACCTGCAAGCCAGTCACCCATTGGAAGGAGAAGCCTGTCAGGGGCGGAAAGACACACACACACACACACGCGCGCGCGCGCATGCGCGTGCACACGCACACGCGCGCGCGCATGCGCGTGCACACGCACGCGCACGCACACAAACACACACACACACACACACTCCTTGTTTAAGACACAAACAAAAGGCTCTTTCACACGGAATGTTCTTTGCACAGACACCACAAGGATACCCCCTCCCCCCTGGAGAAGCTGTGTTGGAGACAGCCAAGAGATGACAAGTCTAAAACAAGTAGTTCTAACAAGATAAAGAGTAAGCTCCCCACTTCCAAATGGAAGCAAGTAGAAATTCTTAAAATCAGCTTATCTACACAGCTTGAAGTCCTTTTGGACTAGTTTCGGAAAACTATTTGGTAGCAACGAGGAGAGCCTGCAATAATTTTGACAACTCTTTCCTTTCTCTAAATGTTAACATTTCATGCACTACAATTTAGTGGCACTTCATTTCCTTCTCACACTTTTCAAGGCAAAATGAAGACTAAAGCAACAGGAAGAGTGCACGATTACAGGCGCAGCAAGAAGTTAGCCAGAAAACAAGTTTTAACTGTGAATCCAGAAAAGCAACTGTGTTACATGACATTCCATCATTTAATCCCCACAATAACAAATACAGGATTTTATGTATAACCTGTTTATAGTCCAAAATGTCATTTTGGAATTATAATTCTAACATAATGGAGACAAATTATATACTATATTGTGAATTGATTTAATAACAAAATGTTTATGAATTTTCATTTATTACCAATAAACCTCCTCAGTACTTCTCATTTGCACCTCAGAATTTGGAGCTGAATAAACATGTTAAGCACTGAAAAATATCAATTTTCCTCCTGTTTTAAAACCAAAAAGCAATAAGTTTTCATCATCAAGAAAATATATTTGATAAATAAACAAGTAAAAACAGATGTGATGGATGGAACCAGAGACTCATATGAAGTATGTCAGAAAGAGGAAGACAAATACCATGTGATATCATTGATAACTAGAATCTAATATAAGGCACAAATGAACCTTTCCACAGAAAAGGAACTCATGGACTTGGAGAACAGACTTGTGGTTGCCAAAGGGGACGGGGAGGGAGTGGGATGGACTGGGAATCTGGGGTTAATAGATGCAAACTATTGCCTTTGGAATGGATAAGCAATGAGATCCTGCTGTATAGCACTGGGAACTATATCTAGTCCCTTATAATGGAGCATGATGGAGGATGATGTGAGAAGAAGAAGAAGAATGTATGTATGTATGTGTGACTGGGTCACTTTGCTGTACGGTAGAAAATTGACATAACACTGTAAACCAGCTATAATGGAAAAAATAATTTAAAAATTAAAAAAAAAAAAACCCAGACGTTAGAATACAACAACTATGTCACCGCAACTGCCTTACTGAATTAAGGAATCTAAATTCTGGACCCTACTCTGAAAAATACATTTGTATTCACAAAAGTAGCAGAATCAGATTTTTGAAATCTCTTTCTTTCTGCATATCTTTCTTTATACTCTATTAATACCAGTTCTGGGCATAATACACGTAGAGATTTCCAAGAGTTGGACTGGGAATCCACATCGCGTTCTGCATTGGGCTGAAGAGGGAAACCCGCGGCTCCTGCAATCTGCAGACAAGGGGCCCATACAGCAAAAACATCCAGAGACAGACAACAGCAGGTGGAAACTTACCACTGGAGCAGTTGGTCCCACCCCAGCCAGGCTCACACTGACAGGTGTTTGGAGCAATGCAGCGACCGTGGACACATTTATCAGCACAGTGGGCTGTCAGAGAGAAAAATCAATCAAATAAGGAAAGTTGGCACGAGAAAAAAAAAAAAGCAAAACCCAACAACACAGCTGTTTCACATCTCAGTCTCAAGTATCACTTAAAAACAACATGCATGCTTGATAATTTTCTTCAGTCCATTCCTCAGCCCTCTTACGGTCCTCTGTGTAACCAAACAATTCTCCTTCTGATTTTGCTATCTCCAAATAAATTCCTTCATTTCTACTATTTAATTCTACTTCATGCTAAATTAGGAAAGAAGTTTCAAGAAAAATTGTCTAATCCACTTTTTGCAAAAATGATCAGTGATGACCAAATATATCCTCTTTGTTTCAGGAGGAACAAGCCACAAAGCAAGATCTCAGGACTCCAGGGCAACAGAGCAGACTGAAAGGTATTCCCTTTATCTAATACCTTCACTAGGAACAATAGTCAAATTTCTTTGTGCACATGTTATTCACAAGTATGACACAGCAGAATTAGATGCCCTTTTTCTATGGAGAATGTTCCAAAAATGTCCCCTAGGTCTTTAGGAAATAGTATATATCTCAACTCCTCTTTCATTAGTGAATGTCACTGGTTTGACCCAACCCATGAAGTTAAGTGGTATCGTTGCAAACATGAGCGGATAGGTAGCCTGATGGTTTCCAAAGCGAAGTTCATGGGCAGATAGAAACGCGCAGCAGAAATATGTTACATTGAGCATCAGCATTGCCCTCAACCTCAGCGTTACTCAATGTTAGGCAAACCTTATTGAAAATACCTGGATATGTGAGTAATTAAGAGAATAACTTGGAAGAGTTCGGATTTCAGATTTTCCAAAACTTTATTTAACTGTGGGATAAGGCATCCTATGTGTTAGAGATAACAAAACTTAGCACATGTCTTATTACAAAAGTAAAACAGTTCTATTGTCCGAACATAAAATACAAATTAGAAAAATATACCTCTCTCTTTTTTTTCCTTAAGGAAGAAAAAAATTTTCAATTTGCCTTTCCACTTGTTATAATGGGAAAAAATCTTTCTATGCCATTAAATATTCTTTTGTATGACTTATACAGTGGTATGTGTATAGTCTATGCTGTTTGTGTGTGTGTGTGTGTGTGTGTGTATAATGCATTTGTATTATAGAAGATATATATAATATTATATATGTACATTGCTGGACCAAAAGTGATAATGGCTTCTAAGGTTTTTAACAAAAAGAATTTTTTTTTGACTGTGCCAGCAGCATGCAAAATTTCCTGGGCCAGGGATTAAATCTGAGCCACAGCAGTAATCCAAGCCACAGCAGAGACAATGCCACCAAAGGATTCCCTTAAAAAAAGATTTAAATATACACAGAGGTGTGATTGGATAAATCAATAAATTTTTAAAAATATTTACACATGAAGAGATAGAAGGGAAAGGCATTTTAGACGAAGAGAAAGCAAAAGCAAGAGGAAGAAAGAAAAACAAATGGAAATGAGAAGGTCTGTGTTTAGGTACAGTGTTTGAAGCAATAGCTTTGGAGTAAGATGCTTGGAAAACCAAATTAAGGCTTCAGGTCTTTATTCTGAGAATTAGCTGGGAATATTCTAAATGAAAGATATAAATTTGTTACAGCAAAACCCACTTGATTGGGATCCTCAAATTTCAAATTTTTGTGTTTAAAATACTCTTGTTCTCATCCATTAATCTTATACTAAGGAAATGTAAATGTTAACTTATGAGGCAAATTCATCTTAATAAAACACTATTTTGTTTTTATATTTTGGGCATCTACATTAAATTTCCCTTGACATAAAAATCAATTCTACTATTTGAAAACTTGAAAATCTCTGGGTTCCAAGGACGCTGGATTGGATGACAGCAACCTGGGGCTTCCTATACACTGTAAAGGGTGATGAGGAGAGAAGAGTTTTGTGGGTTTGTCCATGGGCAGGTCACAATCTTTCACTTTTTCGTCCCTTTCACTTTTTCACTCTTGATATTTATTTATTTGTTTATTTATTTATTTCATCTTTTTTTTTTTTGCTTTTTAGGGCCGCACCTGCGGCATATGGAAATTCCCAGGCTAGGGGTTGAATCAGAGCGACAGCTGCTGGCCTACACCACAGCCACAGCAAGGTGGGATCTGAGCCATGTTTGCAACCTACACCACAGCTCAGGGCAACGCCGGATCCTTAACCCACTGAGCGAGGCCAGGGATTGAACCTGCCTCCTCATGTACACTAGTCATATTCATTTCTGCTGAGCCATGATGGGAACTCCTGCTCCTGTTTTGTTGATTCCAAAAAAGGATATTAAATGAATTTCTATATATAAAAATCAAAGGAGATCTGCTTCAAAATGCTTTGAGATTGTTGAAAAATCATGTGAATGCTCTCATGTTTGATTCCTGATGATACAAACTTTGTGTTTCATGAAATGAACACCAAGAAGCCCGGTCAATTATAACAGATGGGAGAAAGTCCTATGATGGTACTTTTTAAATCTAGATCATTTTTAAGAAAACCTTGAAATAACATTTGGCTAAAGTGTGAAGCAAAACGTAAGTAGTTAGTAGAAAACAAATTAAGTCTGTAAGTTAATTAGAAACTGGAAGGGGCAATCTGCTTTCCTAATGATTTTTTTTCTTAATTAAATCTAGAGCCAAAGGAATCACCTCTAAGCATTGAAGCTTAAAGTCAAATAATGATCTAAATAATGGAAAACATTGTTGGTATGGATTACTGGAAGAAAGAAGACAAAATTCTACTGCCATGGTGCAGAATCTTCTCACAGCATTGCACTGTCACACAAGTGTCACCTGCATTCAATGTTCTATCTCACAACTCAGGACTCCCCACATCTAACAACAGCTCTCACCAAGCACCCACAGGGCCAGCAGGAGCAAAGAGAGACAACGCAGAAGAGAGCAAGACAGAGAACTATATGATTTCTGACGTCCCAACTCTCCAGGTTGCAGGAACACTAACCCTGGCACAAGTAGTGAGTACTGACAGACACAGACCTGCCCTCTAGGAGACTGGCTGAGCTAGATCCCTACCCTAGCCTCAAATGCCACCAACTCGGTGCTGAACGTTCATGATTAATAAACTTCACATGAGAAACCAAGATGAGTTGAAGACATGAATTTGTGTGGAAAATCCCAAAGTCATCTAGAAAAGAAGAAAGAGAACAGAAGCCCCCTCCTCCACCTCCCGCCCCAAGCAAATATCCAATAGCTTAGATTTCAAGGAGAAGCACAAAAGATCCATCCTAAGTATGGCTTTCTCATCCATGGAAACTGTCATTTTATTCTGTATCCATGGCCTCTCCTATTTTTTTTAAATTATTTTTTATTTTTTGCTTTTTAGGGCCACCCCTTGGCATATGGCTAGAGGTCTAATCAGAGCTGCAGCTGCTGGCCTACACCACATCCACAGCAAAGCAAGATCTGAGCCACATCTGTGACCTGCTACCACAGCTCAGGGAAACACCGGATCCCTAACCCACCGAGCAAGGCCAGGGATCGAACTTGCAACCTCATGGTTCCTAGTCAGAGTCATTTCCCCTGCGCCATAGGGGAAAGAACTCCCTTTCTTCTTATTTTTAAAAGAGCAATTAAAACCAGGAAAGTGCTAGCAAAGATGACCTATCTAATGTGATTATTTTTCACATCTTTCTTTAAGAAAATCATTAAACATCATATTCTGAGTTTCCGGTCATCTTTTATAGAGACCAACGTAAGCTGAATGTGTGGACTCACACTTGGTACACCCCTGCAGACACACTAAATTGCAAAGGGCAGCCAAGGCATCTTCTCCCTCCAGAACTGCGGAGGAAAAGACACTGATGAGAAGAACAGGCCATGTCTTTGAAGTGAAAGCCCTGGGCAGCCTGTCTGCCTGATAGACAGGTGAGGACCGATCTGATGACCCGGGAAACTTCTCTCACTAGGCTCCTATTACAGCCTTAGTTCCTAAGTCCATTGAAATCCCATTACCAGTGACTGGACCTCATTCCCTCACTTGTAAATATTTGGCTTTAATACCAAGCCACTAACTACACTTAATAGTTTTCTCTTGTGCCCCATACACTTCCCTTTGAATTTACACCTAGGGTATTGCAGAAAGATGAAAGGAAGTCTGGCCAAGCTAAAGATTCCTTTAAACTAATTATACTTCTAAACACAGTACTCACTGTTGTCTTAAAGGATATATTACAATCAATTCATTTAGGTTAATTTGAAAAATATTCCCATGATCAAAGTATTTCTTGAAAATAACTGTCTGATAGAAACACATCTTTCAGCTAATCTATCTTTCTTCAGAAGTTCCTTTTATCTGGGGGTCATGAATAAAGAACATATGTGACAAACCTTATTTTGGCTCACTTTTTTATTCTGAGTTGCTACAGAGAAACATGGATTATTAGAATTAAAGGTACCTTTACTGATCATCAGTCCTGCGTTTTTCAGACAAGAAAAGGGGGACAATGAAAATGGAATGATTTTACCAATATCTGCAGCTGGCATTAGAGGCAGAAGTAGGAGTGAACTCAGGTGCCTGAATCTCGATGGTCAAAAACTTCTGATGAGTTCTGATGGCAGCGGGGAGGCAGAGGTGAAACGATGGTAATGGCCATGTTGGGTCAGATACTAGGGCAAGTGTACTGGGTGGATGGGAGTCAGGACATAGAAGATTCTAATGAGGAAGAAAGTGAAAGCAAAGAACTGATTTCCAGGATAAACTTTAATCACTCCATACTTTTACTGGAGGCCAATTATACGCAAAGTCTTCACAAAATTGAATTGCTACTATAGTGCTCACTATAGGAATCGTTTTATTGTCATGCTTTCAAATATGAAATTATACTACAGCCTCCTATCATGTTTGTTTATGAAAAGGAGGGGAATTCTCTTTTCCTTCAATCTAATATTTGCTGAGGTAGCAGGTACATTAGTAGGCACTGCTGTGGATGAGCAAAGATGGCTGACCAGGTATTCTTAGTCTGCAGAAGGAAGTCAAACATAGGTCCCCACACCCAATAAATGCGGAGCAGAAATCAGGTGTCATACAGAGGTATGAACAAACACTGTGAAGCATATTTCATGATTCCATTTATCTGAAAAGTCCAAACAGGCAAATCTATAGAGACAGAAAGTGTGTTAGTGTTTGTCTAGGGCTGAGAAGGACTAGGATGAGTATGCGGTGATAACCAATGGATACAGAGTTTTACTAAGGAAACAGAAATATCCTAAGATAATGTGCTGGTTGTACAACTCTGCAAATATACTAAAAACCACAGAATTATACACATTAAATAGTTGAACTGTATGGCATCTGAATTTTATCTCAAAAAAGTCATCAAAAAAATCCTGTGGAAGCTGCAAGAAGGAAACAATTCCAACTGGAGAGACATCAGGAGAAAAAGAACATCTGAGCTGAGGAAGTAGACACCTTTGTAGTGTTGCTGGAAAGAGGTGCCACTTGTAGCTGTCTCATACGCCATCTTCTTTGTATCCCCTCCCCCAAAGTTGCATAACTCACGGCTTAGGGTCAGAGGCTCTCACCCTACAGCCACCAGTAGTCCATATATGTAATGTGCATAGGTGGCTGATCAGTCATAGAGAGTGAGGAGACACCTGGAGCCTGGAAATTTGCACTCAGTAAATGTCATTCAAGAAAATCTCTATCTAAAATCCACTCCAGATCAAGCTTTCATTGCTGTGAAAGACAAATACAAAGAGCAGTTACTAGCAGCGGCTTTGGCTGACATGTCTATGGTTCCTTCTACCCTTGTTAACAGAATACCACTTTCACCAAGGACAGTGAAACCAACAATGAACTATATCTCCCAACCCTCTTTCTGGATTGTCCATGTAGGAAACAGTGTAGGGGGAATAGACTCAATGATAAGTGCAACTGCCCATCTCTTTCTCCTCTCTGATGCCTAGCATATGGAGAAAAAGGCTAAATCTGCAAACACTATCAGGCAACTCTGAGGGAAGGGCCCAGGGAATCATGGAAGTCTTCGCTCTGAATTTCTTGCATGGATGAATAATTGCCATAAACCACCCACTTCCAGACTTTTCATTATATAAAAATAGAAAACCTCCTCTGTATATGTTTCTGTTTCTTGAACATCTGCTAATTATAGCCAAACATGATTCCTAACTAACTGCCTCTTTGGATGATCTTTCAGGTGAAATCAGTTCCTATTTTAAAAAATCTATAACAGCAGAAAATAATTATCTCAAAACATGTCCCCCAAGCACTTGGCAACATCCAACATCCATTCCTGAGTAAAATTCTCTGCAAACTGGGAACAAAATGTACCTACAATAGCCAAAACAACTTTGAAAAGGAGAAAGGCTAACACTACTTGATTTAAAGACTTAAAAAACTATGATAACCAAGACAGTGATGCTGATATAAATATAGACAAATAGACCAAGAAATGAAATAAGAGACTACAGAAATAAATCCACACATATATGGACATCATCCTTTGATAAAGGCACAAAGGCAACTCAATGAAGAAAGAATGGTTTTTTCAACAATGCTGGAAAAATTCGGATATCTATAGGCTAATAAATAAATGTGGATATATAATTTTGAACTACATACAAATATTAACTCAAAATGAATCACAAACCTAAAGGTAAAACCTTAAAGTATACATCCTCTAGAGGAAAACATAGGATAAAACTTGTGCAAGCTTTAGTTAGGCAAAGATTTCACAGATATGGCACTCAAAACACAAGCAGCAAAGGAACAAATTAATAAATTTCTCCATCAAAATTAAAACACTTCCATTCTTCAAAAAATACTATTAAGAGAATAAAAAGGTAAGTCACAGAATGGAAGAAATATTTTTTTAAACTATTAGCTAATAAAGAACCTGTATTCAGAATATGTAAAAAATACTAAATAAGAAGATAAACAGCTCAATTACATTATGTATAAGTAAATAGGCAAAGGATTTACACACTTCATCAAAGAAGATGGCACGTAAGCATAAGCTCATGAAAAGATGCTCAATATCATTATTCACTAGAATGGTATGAATTAGAACTACATACAATAACACTGCGTATCTATTCAAGTGATTGCAATTAAAAAGACTGACTGTACCAAGTACCAGCAAGGATGTGGATGAACTAGAACTCTCACACATTGCTAGTGAGAACATAAAATGGACAACTACTTTAGGAAATTTTGTCAGTTTCTTAAATTGTTTATGGACATTAGGGATATTTCCATTTTTTGGCTGTTACAAATAAAGCACCTCTATACACTCTGCCAAATGATTCAGTCATTCCGCTCCTAGCTATTATCCCAAAGAAATAAAAGCATCAGTCCATACAAAGACTGGTACACAGGTTTTCAGAACAGCTTTATTTACAAATGTCTATGGACAGATGAAAGAAGAAGTTGTGATACAACAGAATACTACTCAATAATAAAAAGGAATGAACTAATGTAACATAGGACAACATGGTTGAATCCCAAAGCGATTATGCTGAGTGACAGAGACAAGACATAAAAGACAATACACAGTGTGAATCTACTTATAAAACTCTAGAAATACATACTAACCTAGACTGACGGAAAGCACATCAGTGGCTACCTGAGGGAAGAAGGGGTGCAGGTAGGAGGGGCAGGGAGGACTTACAAAGGGGTGGGAGGTAAGGTCTCTGTGTGATGAACAGATTCACTATCATGACAGGTGATGATTTCATGGTTGTTGACATGTTAGTACCTATCATATTATACACTTAAATCTGCACAAAGGGGAGTTCCCATCGTGGCACAGCGGAAACGAATCCGACTAGGAACCGTGAGGTTGCATGTTCGATCCCTGGCCTCGCTCAGTGGGTTAACGATCCGGTGCTGCCATGAGCTGTGGTGTAGGTCTCAGACGAGGTTCGGATCTGGCGTTGCTGTGGCTGTGGTGTAGGCTGGCAGCTACAGCTCCTGTTAGACTCCTAGCCTGGGAACCTCCACATGCTGTGAGTGCGGCCCTAAAAAAATAAAAAAAAAAATCTGTGTAGCATATTTTAGTAGATTTCACCTCAGTAAACCTGTTATGAAAAATGAAAGGTAGAATGTGAGGACAACTTCCGGGGCGGGGGGCAAAGAGACCTCTCCACATACAAAATAAAACGCACTAAAAACAAACAAACAAACAAAAACACTGAGCTAACACTAAAACACTGAACACATTTTGCAATTTCAGTAACAGTCTCGTCATTGGTAGGTGGGCTCTCCAAATATTTATGAAGATATTGGCTTTAGAGCCTCCGGAGAAATGTTTTTTGGGGAAATGCTAATACTACAAACTCAGCATGCAATGTTCTACACCAAGCTTTTCCTCTACAAAGTACATGATATATACAGGAAAAAAAAAAAAAAGCAGTTTGCATTGAAATTGACTATTGTAATGGATCCCACACCAGGGATTGAAATACCATCTGTGGAGCACATAATCCTATTCATTTAGTTAAAAATGGAAAGAGTTTTCAGCTTAATTCCACACATACACAGGCATTATCTATTCTGGCCACAACTCCCACATTGTGTCTCTTCAAGTTAAATCAGATTGAAGTAAAGTAAGTAACATGACCCTAATGGACTATAGTTTCAAAAAGTTAACAAGTGCGGGAATAAACTAATTTTCCCGAGCACAAATTCCAGACAACTCAGCCTGCAACTGGTCTGATGACACAAGTGCAAGCTGATCCAATTAGAGAAGGGTTTCAAAATCATCAGTAGATGGTTTAGAGAAGAAACTGGAAGGAAGATACCTTCATTTGGGATAAATTATTTCTCTACTGGTCCTGTCATGTTTATGTCTACTAGGAGAGCACGGTGATTCTAGAAAAGCCTACCAGGTTCTTCTCTTTTTAGAATAATATTCCTCTTAGTCTGACCACTCTCTATGGAGCCATGGAATTCTTTGACAAATATTCTTTGGCACAGCGTGCTTTGCACCACATGGTATTTCCCCATCTGCCCTGTTTCATCTGCTGACACATTTCCAGACACTTTGTTTCCGGGTATCCAGCACATCTGAATTACATGTTAATAATAAAGGCCAGCCCTAGGAAAAGGGAAGAGGGCGGTGGCAGACATAGTCACCACTTTTCCCATTCAGTGTCCCCATGCTTCCTCCCTCCTTGGCGGTGGTTTCTGGACTTTTCCTTTCAGACTCTGGTGCGCTCATGTTCCTTCTGTTCTCCTTCCCTATCTACACTAGCTAGAGAATAAATGGAGTCCTCACACCCAAAGATCAATGACTAATAAGAGCAAAAGTTTTTTCCCTTGTCAGGGACATCTGCATTTCAGGACAGAAGTCTTAAGCTAAATGTATAAATTAAGTAGCAGAATTCCTTCCAAAAAAGGAGGATCAAAGGTCTAAGAGAAAGCTGGCAGCGGGACCTTTTTTACTAGAATGCCTCAAAAAAACCAGGGAACACAAAGTCAAACGTCTGCAGGAGCCAGAGGGGATCAATGAGAAGAGTAAGTAGCTGGGGTGAGGCCTGGGAAACTCAGAGATCACGTGCTCATCTAAAAAGGAGCAGCTCCATGGGAGTTCCTGTTGTGGCTCAGTGGTAATGAACCCGACTAGCACCCACAAGGATGCACGTTGGATCCCTGGCCTTGCGCAGTGGGTTAAGGATCCTGCCTTGCCGTGAGGTGTGGCATAGGCTGACAGCTGAAGCTCTGATTTGACCCCTAGCCTGGGAACCTCCATATGCAACAGATGAGGCCCTAAAAAAAAAAAAAAAGCAAAAAAAATAAATAAATGAATATATAAATAAAACAAAAAGGAGCAGCTCTGGGGGGGTGGGAGTCAAAAGGTACAAACTTCCAGTTATAAAATAAATCAGTCATGGAAATTTAATGTACAGCATGATGACTGCGGTTAATACTGCACTGTATATTTGACAGTTGCTAAGAGAATAGATCATAAAAGTTCTCACCACAAGAAAAAAAATTTCGTAACCATATGGTGACGAGAGTTAACTTGTCTTATTGTGGTGATCGTTTCATAATATATACAAATCCGGAATCATTAAGTTGTAAACCTGAAACTAACACAATGTTATGTATCACTTATACCTTAATTTAAAATAAATAAAAGATGGGCTTCCCTTCAGGGCCTATCTACTGTCACTTAAGAATATCAAGACCGTGTTACCAATCTCCTAATTTTCCTGTGGAAAATGAAAATCCAAGGTTTTATAAGTTCTTTAAATGTAAAATACTAGGTAGACTTGACAAAACATGATTATGTATCAAATTACCCAGCCTGCTGTCTGCCACCTCCAGCAATGACTGCTTTAGTTATTGACCTGCTTTATAAAAACATGAATGAAGTTCCCAAAGTGTTCAGAATAAAGAGATTTTAAGTTCTCTGACAGACTGCATTTTATTTATTTATTCATTTATTTATTTTGCTATTTTAGGGCCGTACCCACTGCATATGGAGATTCCCAGGCTAGGGGTCAAATTGGAGCTATAGCTGATGGTGTACGCCACAGCCACAGCAACGTGGGATCCGAGCTGCATCCGCAACCTACACCATAGCTCATGGCAACACCGGATCCTTAAACTACTGAACAAGGCCAGGAATTGAACCGACATCCTCATGGCTGCTTGTCAGATTTGTTAACTGCTGAGCCACAGAGGGAACTCCCAGACTGAAGTTTAAACTCAACAGTCTAGGAGTTCCCCTTGTGGCTCAGCAGGTTAAGAACACAGCCTAGTGTCTGTGAAGATGTAGGTTCGATCCCTGGCCTTGCTTAATAGGTTAAGAATCCAGTGTAGCTACAAGCTGTGGTTTAGGTCACAGATGCAGCTCGGATCCGGTGTTGCTGTGGCTGTGGCATAGGCTGGCAGCGGCAGCTCCGATCTGACCCATAGCCTGGGAACATCCATATGCCACAGGTGTGGCTGTAAAAAGAAAAATAATAATAATAAATTTAAATGTCCTTTTATCTTAATTGTATATTTACCCCCATATCCGCTGCAATTGTACCATTTATTCAGCTATTTTGAATTTAATATCAAGTTCTGCTTCATATAAATTGACACACTGACAATTTCACTTTTGGTAAATAACTATTTCCCATGAAAGAGATATGTTAATAATAATTCAATACTTGGAAGAGAAGCCCAGCCAATGCTGCACCAATTGCTGAAGATAGTAAATAAATACATCTTCTACGCAGTGGTGAAGGGAAGGAAGTATCTACTATAGCCTATTATGACTCAGCTAAAAATTTCCCTTTCTTGAATTGTTAAAACAGACATTATCACTGTCCTTAGAAGAAGTTACAGGGAGTGGCATAGCCAAAACATACCCAACTAAGACATATAACATGGTTCCCCCCCTTAACAACAATTACACATTCACCCACGGATAAAAAGGACTTTGTGGGAACTATGGGATCCAGCACTATACGCTAAGGGCCGTGTGCATCAGGTATTAGGCACAGAGACCTCAGTCCCAACTGTGGACACTGAGTGGCCCATGAACTCTTTCCAGTTCATCTTAGCCATGGTCCAGAAGCCCCTGGAGAGCACTGTCTTAGACAATCACCCATAGATGAGAGAGCCATTGTGGAAGTACAGGTTTACAGTGGAGAAACTCCAACACATCATTGGAGCAACTACATATTTGAAGTTTGGACATACTGGAGAGGGTAAGAGAAATAGTTACTTTAACCACATCACCCTTCCCACCAAGGCAGCACAGCTCATGCCAAGAGCGTCCTTCTCAGCCTGTGATTTCTCATGTGGGAGAAAGCCAGTGCATGTGAATGAGTGGGCAGGTTCCCACCTATGCAGGACTTTGTCAAAGAGGGCCATTTCTCTCCTGGAACAACCAGAGTATGGAGCTGTGAGTTGCATGACTTGGGGGAGGGAAGATGCTTAGAGAGAAGCAGACAGAAAGCTCAGAGAGCATTAAGGGAATGTGGATTCTACTACCTGTGTCAGAGTCCATCAAGAAGCCCATCCATGAGCCACAAAGGATGTCCAGCCTGTGGATACCCCCAACTGGCCCATGGGCATTCCCAGTGCTTTTGGCACCTCATCCAAACACCACCCCTCTCCTTTGTGCCCAGCTCTCTGTGCATGTTCCCAACAGGGGTGAAAATGAGTTCTGGCAAATGGCTACTGAGCATATGCAGAAAGCTGAGCCCAATTTGTGGACCAGGGAGAGCTCTGACCTTGGGAAAAGAAAAGGAAGGTTGTCAGCACCTGGCCTGGTGCATTGCAGGATGCAGAGAAGGCATACAAGTTTAAGAATTCTGATATAAGAGGAAGCAAGAATCATGGAGCAGGCATATCATTATAAGGTCTGAGAAAGCCTCACAATCCCTAGCAGAGCTCACAGGAGATTATTTTATCTGCCAAAGTCAGTAAAGACTGGAGGAAGTGACTGCTACTGCACATGTGAAAACAGAAACAAAAAAATATCAAGGAAATATGACACCACCAAAGGAGCACAATAATATTCTAGTAACCAATGTTAGAGACATGGAGATATGCTATTTGCCCCAAAAAGAATCCAAAACTGCTTTTTAAAAGGAAGTTGAATATGTTACAGGAAGATCATTCAACCAGATCAGGAAAATAATACATGAAAAAAATGAGACATTTAATAAAGAGATGGAAATAAAAAAAACAAACAAATTCTGGATCTGAAGAATATAATGAATTAAATGAAAAATGCCGCAGAGAGCATCAACAGAAGAATGATTAAGTGGAAAAAATACTCCGTGAAGAGGAAGACAGATATTTTAATATTATCTAGTTAAAGGAGGAAAAGGAAAAAAGAATTTAAAAAAAAAAAGAGTAAAGAAAGCCTATGTGATCTATGGGGGACTATAAAAGTGGCCAACGGCAAATCATCAGAATATATGAAAGGAAATAGAGGAGAAAGGTGGTCGAAAGCTTATTTAAATAAATAACGGCTGAAAACTTCCCAAGTGTGAGAGAGATTTGGAGATTTAAGTACATTCAGCTCATAAGTCACCAAATGAATTTAACTTAAAGAGAACTTCTCCACGACACATTATCATAAAACTGTCAAAAACTGAAGATAAAGAGAGAATCTTAAAAGCAGCAAGAGAAAAGAAGCTTGTAACTTACAAGGGAGCTCCCATAAAAATAGAGGCAGATTTCTCAGCAGAACCCTTACAGGCCAGGAGATAATGAAATGATGTATTCCAAGTTCCTAAGAGAAAAACTGTCAAACAAGAATACTTAATCCAGCAAAACTGTCTTTCAAAATAAAAGAGAAATAAAAAACTCTCCCAGACAAATAACAGCTGAGAGAGTTCATCACCACTATAACTGCCTGTAAGAAATGCTAAAAAGGGTTCTTCAAGCTGAAATAAAAGTATGTTAATTATTAATATAAAAATACAAAACTATACAATATACTGGTAAAGGTAAGTATACAGTCAAATTGAGAATACTCTGATAGAAACAGAACTTCAACAGGGTATATGTACTCCCACATTTATTGCAACATTATTCACAATAGCCGAGTTATG
Organism: Catagonus wagneri; assembly: GCA_004024745.2. Taxonomy (NCBI): domain Eukaryota; kingdom Metazoa; phylum Chordata; class Mammalia; order Artiodactyla; family Tayassuidae; genus Catagonus; species Catagonus wagneri. The sequence continues at coordinate 44,562,642 of PVHT020004020.1, read as the reverse complement.
GAAAGAAGCCAAATGCCTGCCAATGGATAAATGGATACAAAAGATGTGTAAAATGAAAAGATGGTCAATAATGCAAATTGTTAAGAGTGATGTAAATCAAAACTACAATGAGGTATCAACTCATAAAGGTAAGAATGGAAATCATCAAAAAGTCTAAAAACAGTAAACACTGGACAGGGTGTGAAGAAAAGGGAATTGTAACACATATGGAAAGCAGCATGGATATTTCTTAAAAAACCAAGTAAAGAACTACCATATGGTCCAGCCATCTCACTCCTGGACATATATCTGGAAAAAAGGAAAACACTAGTTTGAAAAGTTACATGCATCCCAATGTTTAAGGCAGCACTATGTACAATAGCCAAGACATGGAATCAAACTAAATGCCCACTGACAGAGGAATGGATAAAGATGATGTGGCAAATACACACACATACACACAAAAATGGAATATTAACCCTAAAAAGTGAAATATTGCCATTTGCAACAACATGAAGAGATCTAAAGATTATCATATTGAGTGAAATAAGTTAGACAGACAAAGACAAATAATATACTAGATCACTTATATATGAAATCTAAATGATAATGCAAGCAAACTAATTTACAAAACAAAACAGACTCATAGAGATAGAAACCAAACTTATGGACACCACGGCAAAAGAGGTGGAGAGGGATAAATTAGGAGTAAGAGATTAATAGATACACACTGCTGTATGTAAAATAGATAACAGGATTTACTGTAGATCACAAGTTCTACATTCAACGTCTTGTAATAACCTATAATGGAAAAGAATCTGAAATATATGTATAACTGAATCACTTTGCTGTACACCTGAAACTAACACAATATTATAAATTGTGTTATTACTTCAGTTTTAAAAAGATGTATACATATGCACAATGGAATATTATTAAGGTATGAGAAAAGAAGATATCCTACCATTTATGACAATATTGATGGACTGTGAGAATATTATGCTAAGTAAGATAAGTCAGAAACAAAAAGACATATACTGTATGATAGCAATTTTATGTGGAATCTAAAAAAACTAAACCTATGAAAAATATAGAACAAAATGGTGGTTACCAGGAGATGGGTGATAGGAGGTTAAGAGTAATAGTACTTTAAGGGTACAAACTTGTAACAAGCAATAAATAATCCATAGAGATCTAATGCAAATTATAACTAATATAGGCAATAATATTGTACCATAATTACGTAATATGATAAGTGTTGCTACATCAGCAATCACATTACAATATATAAATGTATCAAAGTAACATACTGTACACCTAAAATAGGCACAATGTTACACATCAAATTTATTAAATTAAAATACTTTGATACCACAGTATGATGGTGTGTTAACTACTTAACTCTAGTATAAAAATTTAAGGACAAAATTATTAAAAATGACTATGGCTACAATAATTTGTTAATAAATACACAATATAAAAAGGGAGAAATTATGACATAAATATAAAAGAGGAGAAAGTAAAAGAGAAGGGTATTTACAGGCAATCGACATTAAATTGATATCAGCATATAATAGAATGTTAAATCTATAAGATGTTTTATGTAAGCCTCATGGTAACCTAGAGGTAAAAACAACAGCAGATATACAAAAGAGAAAAGTGTAACACCATGGAAAATCATCAATTCACAAAACAAAGTAACAAAAGAGGGAGAAAGACACAAGGGAACTACAAAATAGTCAGAAAACAATAAGATGGCATTATATATCCTTCCATGTCAAAAAGCACTCTAAATGTAAATGGATTAAATTATTTAATCAAACTGCACAGACTAGCTTGGTGGATTTTTTAGAAAATCCAATTATATGCTATCTAAAAGAGACTCACTTCAGCTTTGAGAATACACATAGGCTCAAACTGAAGGGATGAAAAAGATGCCATGCTAGTTTATCCAGAAGAATGCATAACTGACCTGGAAGATGGAATAATGGCAATCACCCTGGAAGATGGAATAATGGCAATCACCTAATCACAAGAGCAAAAAGAAAAGCAAATTTTTTAAACATGAGTATAGTGTAAAGGACCTCTAGAACAACATCAAGCACATTAACATTCACATTATAGGGGTCCTAGAAGAAGAAAAAGAAGAAAAAGAGAGAGAAAGGGGTAGAAAATGTATTTGCTGAAATCATGGCTGAAAACTTCCCAAACTTGAAGAAGAAAACAGGTAACAGATACAAGAGCCACAAAACACCCCAAATAAGATGAACTCAAAGAGACCCATGCCAAGGCATATCATAATAAAATGAAAAAGTTAAAGAGATGGAGCTCTCATCATGGCTCAGAGGAAACGAATCTGACTAGTATCCAGGAGGATTTGAATTCGATCCCTGCCCTCGCTTAGTGGGCTGAGGATCTGGCATTGCCACGAGCTGTGGAGTAGGTCACAGACATGGCTCAGATCCTGACTTGCTGTAGCTGTGGTTATGACCTGCAGCTGTAGCTCAGATTTGAGCCCTAGCCTGGGAACCTCCATATGCCATGGGTTCAGCCCTAAAAAGCACACACGAGCGCTTGCGTGCATACACACACACACACACACACACACACACACAATTAAATAGCATTCATTCATAAAAAAGAAGAAAATCCCATAGATGGCCCTGAAAGAGCAGTACCCCATGTGAAATAAGTCAGAGAGAGAAAGACAAATACTGCATGATATCACTTACATGTGGAATCTGAAAACCTGAACTAACAGAAATAGACAGTAGAATGGTGGTTGCCTGGGTTGGGCATCAGTGGTGGGAGCTAGTGAAAAAGGGAGATTTTCGTTCAAGGGCACAAACTTGAGTTGTAAGATAAATAAATTCTTGAGATCTAATGTACAGCAGAGTGGCTATAATTCACAATACTGTGTTTATATACTTGAAAGCTGTTAAGAAAGTAAATCTTAATTATTCTCATTACAAAAATGAAACAGTAATTAATTGAGATGATGGAGGTATTAACTAACCATATTATGGTATTCATTTTGTAATATGTAAGTCTATCAAATCATCACATTATATACCTTAAACTTACACAATGTTATATGTCAATAATATCTCAATAAACCTGGGGAAAAAACAAGAAGTTAAAGACCCAAAGAGTCACTGATAAAATTAAATATTTATAATTAACAGTCTAAAGTTCAATAAAAGCCAACCAAACTCCTTTATTGTTTGTTTCCCAAATAAGTAGACTGTGGGGAATGTTAGTTCCAGGGGGGGAAAAAAAGCAGGTAGGGAGTAGGGAATTTCATGGTCAAATAAACTTGAGACATGCCTTGACTCCAAGTATTCCCAAAGTCTTCAATGGATTAATGTACATTTTTGAAAAAGAGGATCTCACATAAGACGTGTCCCAATTTTACTGCATTATTGCAACAATGAATTCTGCAAGAAGAGCACTGAGTATCTTAAACTACAGGAAAGCAATTATAGATAATGTCCAGGGACCAAGTTTCTGGAAACCCATTCTCCTCCCTGCATCAACAGATGGATTTCATGTGAAGTAGCCCATTTCTTTTTCTGTCCCTCAATTACATACTAGGTTCCATAAGTTAACCCAGTGGTTTTGAAAGCCTAAACTTCAGTGTCAGTGCCATATCTAGACTTGCCATATATCCTTTGCTCTTTTAATGTGCTCAGGTGGCCAAGGAGGCCCACCTTTGGATCATGCTGCCCTCATGTCCTGTGACCTAAGAAGTCTGCTTTTCTCTGTGGTAGGTCTCTTGGAACTCTAGCTGATTCCTTTAAATCGTTTTAAGAATTATTCATCAAGAAAAAAACTACACCTGGAGTTCCCATAGTGGCACAGTAGAAACGAATCCGACTAGAAATGATGTGGTTGCAGGTTCGACCCCTGGCCTGAATCAGTGGGTTAAGGATCTGGCGTTGCCGTGAGCTGTGGTGTAGGAAGCAGATGCAGCTCAGATATGTCCTTGCTGTGGCTGTCGTGTAGGCCGGCAGCTGTGGCTCCAATTTGACCCCTAGCCTGGGAAACCCCATATGCCACAGGTGCAGCCCTAAAAAGAAAAAAAAGAAAAAAGAATAAAGAAAAAACTACATCTGAACTTGGGATATTACAACAGCTCAGGGAAAGAACAGTGTCTAAGCAGCATTGCCTGAGTCAAGTGCATCCATTTCCTTCTTCTTTAGTATCTGTGTGCATGGCTGGAGGGATGTACTAGGTTTACCACTGGATTATCTGTACAAGAGCTGACAGCCACTATCCCGTCTGAAAGCTGCAAGTTCTGTCATCACCTGGTCACGCCTGTGTCCTGGGATCGGTCACTTAGATCAAAATGTAGCTTTTCTATTATTTGTAAACCAGTTTTCTCTAAAAAGATGTGAACCATAGTGCAATCAAAAATTGCTTCTCAGTTATGAGCTTTTATATTAGCTATTATCTTTCTCTGTAAAGGGGACTGCATAAATTATTAGGACTGTAAAAATTCTACCTGTCCTGTAACGACTGAAATTGCAGGAACTCATTTTCTAGAAATAAGGTAACGCTTTCCATTGTTTCCCTTTGGTCCTGTCTCCATGGGACTCTAAAGTCAGGCTTTCTCCAGCAAAAAAAAGGCAGCAAATGAGATTTTCACCTGTTCGGATGGAGGCTATCTTAAATTCATAGTGGTTTTAGTATCATTACTAAATTCTATGTATTAAGTACTAAGTAGTGAGCAAGTATTTACAACCTACAAAGCAAAAAATGGTTCCCTGCATTCTTGATCAGATTCCCAACCTTCACTACTAGCAAACACCGATGAATGACCAAAACTGGAAAACATAAGTTAGGTTCCAATAGATGTGTGGGAAAATTGGAATTTCTGCTGGTGCAGTATGTGGACAAAGAATCCTGCCCAGTATTTGCTGGTACATTTCTCTGAACCAAGTCGGGCTCCATGGCAACAGAATACAAGGTCTCTATGGAAACATGAAAAAATTCACTGCCAGTGGCAGAAAGGGCCTCATGGGTAGGTGCACTTGGGAACATACCATCTGATTTTGCTGTCAGTTCGGGGTCTCTATGGCTGGCCTAACACTTTTATCTGCACTCAAAGGGCTCTGCTTAAAAGAATCTACACACTAAGGTTGTTTGGAGATATCTGACAAGATCACGACTTTATTATTAAACAAGTCTGTGAGTGTGAGAGTGAAAACAAATCCAGAGCAGAAGGCTCTGACTGCCTTCAGCTTCAGAGAGGTACTCCTCATCGTGCTCCTCCAATTCCCCAGAGAAGCCCAGCTCACCCCAAAACGGCCCTCTACCAAGGGCTTAATTATCATAGCCCCACACAAAGCTTCCTGCCCTGCACTCCAGCTTTTCACATTCTGAAAAATCTGAGCCCCAAGGTCTTCAGCAGCAAAGACAGATGACATGGAACCTGGATAAAGAATTAAATGTGACCTTTCATCTTCTCCAGGTGGGGAAACAAGTACCTGCAGGGCCCTCTTCTCAAAAGTCTTGCCCATTTGGCCAGTTCCCCAAGCCTAAAGTTCCCCTCATCAGACCCTGCAAAGGGCTGACACTGAGGCAATATATGGCTATTGAAAACCTTCTCAACTTCTTTCCTAAACAAAGTTGCTGATAGTATTACCCTGCATTAGCTTGCTAAATACTCCAGCTCACAAAGAGGAAACTTATTTTCTTGGAGGCAGTAGCAGGAATAGTACATATAACCACCCAGTGCAATGGGGAAGCTAGGTGTAAGAAGAGCCTATGACCAGGTGCATGATTCAGGAACCTCGACTGCTATCTCCATGACTCAAGTGGTCCAAAATGTCACAGGATACCGGACAGAGTCTAACTCAAGGATGGCAATGTGGGGGACTCGGGCCACCCAATGACCATGAGAGAAATCATTAAGGTCACCCTGTTCTCTGTCTTAGCACAGACATGGCCTTGGAATCCTTCTAAACACAACATTCTGGGTGGTTGCTTCGAAGAGGTGCTACCCTCTCTCCCCAAAGGGAAGATTTTGTTAATTCCAGTCTAATATAACATAATATTTCAATATAAAATGAAGAGATGGGGGAAATGTATGAGTTATGTGGCAAATAGCCGAGCTGAGCCTCCTAAAATTCTACCTGTGTGGCATATCTGTCTCCTGGAAGGAAAATAGTTCTGGGTAAGTGAACAGCAGATGTCTTTAAGCCCTTAACACAAAATTTGGGTTTAAAATCCATTGCCTGCTAAAGCATGACATTCAAATAAGAATAAAGTTCATATGCAGAAATTATTTTTTATACGAACACTGACCACAGTTCTAGCTCCTTATTTGCTTCCAGCCAGTTGAGTTTTTCACAAAATTGGCCAAGTTAAAAATCAGCTGTGAATACTCATTCAGTGCTATGGTAATCAATTGTCACACTCGTCTCTGCTAAGCACAGGAAATCATATACAGTCCAGTGTGTGGGAGTGAAGCCTTCTTATTTACGGTTCCAAAGTTCTCTTAATGAGTGCCAAAGACAACCAGGGCATATCCATGGGAACCGATCCTCTACTGCTAGAGCTGGCCTACAAGGCAATAGAGCAGTGACCCAGCCCCCAACCTCTTCCCATGTCTTCCATGCCAACCACACTACCTGCAATGCACCCATTACAGCTTTCATTTGAACTTAGCATTTGACCTCCACCATCTAACAAAAATAGGGTAACAGAGTCAAGCCCATCACCCAGGAAACATTCATTAGAACAGTCCCTTCCTCTGCAGCAGCATCCAGCAGGGGAATATGGGTATCTGGGAAAAAGGATGGAAGCTACCCTGGAGAAGGGATTCCAGGCCATGGCCTTGTCCATTCATGGTTCTGCTGAAAGTAGCCCCAGCTTCCAGTGATCTGCTTTCTCTGCCATCAGTCAAGGATATCGGAGGGAGAATGTGTTGCTTGCCACACTGCAGGATTAGCCTAGCCTTCCCATGGAGGGAAAGTTGGCAACTTCCACTCTGAAGAGCTTGTCTTGTGAGCTTTTCCTAGTCCCATGAAACCAAATTTACAGACGATCCCCACTTGCTAAGAGGGTAGGTTCCAAAGATGTGTTTGGAAATCAGGTTTGTATACTTCCAGACACATTGTGCTAAAGTTCTAATGCTATAAATATTTGTTAGATGCCAAGGGCAGCCTCAAATCCTCAAGTACGGGACTGTGGAGATCACAGTTCTTGGTCTTAACTTCTTTTCACGGACCAGCAAGCATACGTGTCACTGTCCAGGGCCACCTGGAGCTCTCCCCACTGCCCCCTCCCTCCTCGCCCCCCGACAGGGCAGTAGTAGGGATCAGGCCTCTCTCCTCAGTGCTCACAGCGGGGGGCGGTGGGGAGAAGACAAGGGGCTGCCCTGGCTCCAAATGCAGTCATCAAGGCCTTTGGGGAGAAGGGCCTGCGGACTTTGGAGGAGAGAATGGATCCCAGTGATGGTGATGAGGGTAGAGGGCTCTGAAGGGCCTGGGCCTTCTGCTGGTTTGACTCCTGACATTAATTATTCAAGTCTGCCTCAAACTGTCTCCTTGACTAGCCCAGAAATCATCCCATTTCTCTCTCTACTGCCACCTGTTGTTTCTAATCAGCATTTCTGTGGCTCTTCGAAGAACAAGACGGTTTCACTTTATCCCCCTTGAAATCAAAATGCAAGTGGCTAACAAAATATGTATTTCTTAAGAGAACAGCATCACTAACGATTGAGGAAAAGCAAATGAAAGCATGGGATCAATTTTGTCACCCAACAGCTTAAAGCAATAGTAATAACCTAATGTTGGTGAGGATATGGGGAAGAGGGCACCCTCATATACTCCTTGTGGACGTACACGTGGTTAGAATCTGTGCGGACAGCAATTTGGCAGTTTGTACCAAAAAGTCTTAAAATGTAGCTCAGACTGCACCTGTCTCCCAAAATCCATTATTCCCTTCCCACAGAAATATATTTTTACTGGGCCCCTGACCACACAGAACAAAGATGCCCTTGCAGCTTGGTGAGGTCATGTGACTAAGTTCTAGCCAAAGCAGAATTGGAATGTGATCACATCTAGGAACTCTCCTCAAGAAACAGCTGGCATTGCCATTTGCCTCCTTCTCTTGCCTCTTCCAACCATTGCTCGGGTTCTGGATTGATTTGGGGAGATCTGTAAGGGCAAGGAGATGAAGGCTGCACCCTAGAGACGGCAGAGTCGAAAAGTGGAAATTGCCTGGGTTCCCTATTGGTTACCAGTCTCTGGACTCAAGTGAGAAGGAAATCGACTTTTAATTCACAGCCAAACTCTGACACAATATGCATATTCGTTGTCCCAGAAATCCCACTAAATTTGTCTAATGAATCTTTCACATGTGCAAAGAGATACAAAATAGTTTAGGGGCTGCAGTGTGTATCATTTAAGTGTCCAGTATTAGAATAGGTAAGTAGGTAGGTAGGCAGGAAGGAAGGAGGGAAGGAAGGAAGGGAGGAAAGAAGGAAGGAACAGAGGGAGGAAGGAAGGAAATGTGAGTGAGGTAGGCAAAACAGTAAGGAGGAAAATCCATGTTAACAGATAATCTTCGAACACACTACATTTAAGCCAATTTGTGTTATGTATCTCTTCATTTTAGGAACAAAGTCAAAATTCTAAATTAGAGAACTATATGAAATCTTGGGGTGTGGGATTGAGAAAACGGAAGATGGGAAGTGTTGGAGATTGCTGATCTTGTGTAAGAAATTAAGAGCCAGACAACTGCCACTCAGGACTTCGGACTATCCATGGGACCAGGACCAAGGCAAGATGGAAGAGGATGAACAAGACGACCTTCGAGGTTACAATTTCACATTCAAACACAGCCATGAGATCTGCAAAATGCAACCAGATACCAATATTAACAAGAGGCATGCAGTCATAAAAGATAAGAACTATATGAATACATAATTGTAGCAATAACCATGGGTAGTTAAAGGTAGGCCAAAAATACATTTATATATCTTAATGGCTAAAGAGACACAAAAGTGAATCAACTGGTATAGCCAACTGGGTTGAAAGATGTAATCTAACTTGAAACTAGGCCTACCATATGGCCTGGCTTGTAAATCATATGTATGAAATCTAAGGAATACAGGATATAACATCTAGAATAGACAAAGGGCTCAGGATGTTCGGTCAAGGCAGTTAATCAGGTAAAATGTTCTCTGGTATTTAAAAATTTTCAGAAAACAATACAAAGGGTATTAGGTACCCTTAAAACAAAAAGGAAACCTTGTCACAGGCTACGGCATAGACAAAGCTCAAAGACATTACACTGAGTGAAATCAAACCATCACAGAAGGACAGTGACAATATGATTCCATCCATATGAAGTATCTAAAGTGGTCAAAGTCCCAGAAATAGAAAGTAGAAGTAAAAATGTGGTCTCTAAGAGCTGGAGGTAGGGGAACAGGAAATTGAGTTTTAATGGGTATTGAATCTCAGTTCTGAAAAATGAAAAGCTCTAGAGATCTGTTGCAACAATGTCAATACACTCAACACCACTGAACCATACACTTAAAAATGATTAAGCTGGCAAATTTAATGTTATGTATTCTTTATTACAATTAACTAAATAATTTTAGCAAACTGAAAAGAGACCACCAAAATATCTTAAAATAAACCAAAAAACATGAGACGATATAACCATTTGCTTAGGGGGTAACTATCTGTCAGCCTTGTGAATGTTTTTTTTATTTTCATGGCCATACCTGTGGCACGTGGAAGTTCCCAGGCCAGGGGTTGAATTGCAGATGCAGCTACAGGCCTATGCCACAACCGCAGCAACACTAGATCCAAACCACATCTGTGACCTATGCCAGAGCCTGCGACAACACAAGATCTTTAACCCACCGAGCCAGGCCAGGGGTCAAATCCACATCATCATGGACACTATGTTGGGTTCTTAACCCACTGAGCCATAACAGGAACGCCACTATTTTGAATTTAATATAGAAATATGTAAGAGAATCAAAATCTATAGTGTTTACAATTTTCATTTTAGGAAGATTATTATAATATTCAAAAGAATGTGGTCTGTTACAGTAAGACTCAGTCTTCTAATTTCATTTTTAAATGTGTAGTGAAATAATTGATTAGAACTATCATTTTAAAATCAAAATTTTACAAATACATTGGAACATTTGCAGTTCCCTTCGTGGCTCAGTGGTTAACAAACCCGACTAGGATCTATGAGGATGCAGGTTCAATCCCTAGCCTCGCTCAGTGGGTTAAGGATCCGTGAGCTGTGGTGTATGTTGCAGACGCGGCTTGGATCTCATGCTGCTGTGGCTGTGGCATAGGCCAGCATCTGTAGCTCTGATTCAACCCCTAGCCTGGGAACTTTCATGTGCTATGGGTACAGCCCTAAAAAGGAAAAACTAATAATAATAATAAAAGAACATTTAAGAGAATTAAAGATTCCACCTTATTAGTAGGTTTGACTTGCTCTCCAGTTACCTACCTATTTTTCTAATACAGGTAGTTACATGAAACCTCCCTTTCTTTGCCTTCTAGGTACACTGACTACCAAAAATTAAATGAAAATTATAACCAATTCCTGTGTTTCAATTCCTTTGAAAGCTTGCTGGAAACAGTTAAAAATGGTGTCTAAGCTAGGTGCCTCACAGCAAAACCCAGTTTAAAAAAGATTATGAAAGCAGACCAAGAATGATGTGTTCTCTCTTCCTTCTCTATCCACAAGGGTGCCTGGCTAGAGCCAGCTCGACAGCACAGAAGATTTACCAGAGGCATTCCCAAGAATAAGCAGGGAAGGGAGGCTTGATTGTCCTCTAGGGTTAAGCTTGAAATCTAGACATCAGAGGGGAGAGATGCAAAATACCCTTAAAGAGATGCGGGCCTCTGAGACTAGAAAGTCAGCTGATCAAATAAATGAACACATCTAGAGGAAAAATATTTCAGTCTCCAGGGGTAGTTGGCCAGCCATTAAAAAGGAGAATTCGAGAGGCAAATGCTTAGAAATGTCCATCCAAGCAGTGAGAAGGACAGCTCGCAACTTGTCTGGGATGAGATCAAGGAAAACTTCACTTTACCATCACATGACAACAAGGATTTTTACCAACTGTGACGGTACTGTGGAATTGCCTTGCTTTCTGAGAAAGGCTGCACTACTGAATAAAATGAAAGAGTTGCTGCACTAAGGAAGTGAAACCACGAAGCACTGAAATTCTCTCTCGGACCTTGCGCAGAGCCACACTCCCTATCTTAGCTGCCAATAATAGCACCTCTCCAGGTTCTGAGTAACTTAATCAACTAGCATCCTGGCTTTATATATGATTCCTATGACCTGGGTTAACAGAAGTGAATCCTGGAAGACAGAACTATTTTCTCATTGTGCTGAGACAACTGTGTGTTAAGTTTTGTAAGTGTTTGTACGTTTGAACCCTGGCTAGGGCACCAAGATAATGTCACACTGAAGCCTCTAAAGTGGCCAGCCCAACCAGCCAGGCCTTTTCCTCTCCACTCTGTGTCTATTCAGGGCTTTCCTTTTAAAATTTCCCATCAGCCTGGGTCACAGAGATCAGTTCATGATTATTCTCTAAGGTGTTTGATTCTAAACATGTAATTTTTCTTATTCAGCATCATTATTAATCAAACATATGCAAATGAAGAAAAAATAGCAAAGGGAAAATGGGCACAGGGTATAAGCAAAAAAAGACATTCTATACTGCTGGTGAGGGTATTAACTGAAAACACAGCAAACATGTTAAAAAATATGTTTATGCCTCTGACTCAGAAATTCTACTTCTAGGAATTTATCTTCACCTATTAATTACAGATATGAACAAAGATTTAATCACAATGACACTGTAAATCAACTACACTTTAATAATAATAATAAAAGAAAAAATAAGTCTACAAATAACAAATGCTGGAGAGGGTGTGGGGAAAAGGGAATCCTCCTTACACTAGTAAGAAAGCCCAGTTGAAAACTGCATACCACATGATATTCTAGGATTTCCTAAAATGTATCATAAAGTATATTTCAAAAAGTGTATATATATATATATATATGTGTGTGTGTGTGTGTGTGTGTGTATATATATATATATATATATAATGGAATATTACTCAGCCATCAAAAAGAATGAAGAAGTTACCACTGTGGCTTAGTGGGTTAAGAACCCGACTAGTACCGTGAGGATGCGGGTTCAATCCCTGGCCGCACTTAGTGGGTTAAGGATCCAGCATTGCCTGAAGCTGTGGTATAAGCCACAGACACAGGTCAGATCTGTGACTGTGGTCGTGGCTGTGGCTGTGGCTGTGGCATAGGCCAGCAGCTGCAGCTCCAATTCGACCCCTAGTCTGGGAACTTCCATATGCCACAGGCGTGGCCCTAAAAAGACCAAAAAAAGAATGAAATAATGTAACTTGAAGTAACATGTGGAGATTATCATACTAAGTGAAGTCAAATAAAGACAAATACCATATGATATCACCTATATGTGGAATCTAAAATATAGCACAATCGAACCTATCTATGAAAAAGAAATATATTCACAGACATAGAGAACAAGTGTGGTTGCCAAGGGGGACAAGGGAGGGGGAAGGGTCGAGTGGAAGTTTGGGGTTAGTAGATGCAAAGTATTACATATAGAATGGATAAACAACAAGGTCCTACTGTATGGCACAGGCAACTATACTCAATACCCTGTGATAAAACATAATGGAAAAGAATATTTTTAAAAAGAATGTACATATATATATATCTGAATCACTCTGCTTACAGGAGAAATTAACACAACATTGTAAATCAACTATACTTCAATTTAAAAAAAAATTTTAAAGGGTCTACTTTGTAACCCAGACTTACAGTCATTTCTTATTGTGAAAGCTCCTCTACCTTTAATGTCTATCATTCCATGTACCGAAAAAGAACATGCTGGCCTCTGAGAAGTTGACTTGGGACTCTGGTCAGCTGCTGCAGGAAGGTTATATCTCTGTTCTCTTCTGTGGCCTCAGCCTAATGACCAACTGCCAAGGAGACATTTATTAAAGGATCGTAACAAACACTGCAGCATCTGACCTTTCTACAACATCTGCTTTCTTCTCAAGTGGCATTCATTTGCAGATTTTTGACAGGACAGAGGGACAGAGTTAATGCTTCCCTCCTTACAGGCCAAGCAAGTGGCAGAGAACGAAAAGGGCTGATCCAAGCAGGATGCCCCATCTCCGCAGGCCTTCATCCAGGCTCCATTAACAGATGCAAGTGACACTGGGAAAAATAAATGAACCTCCAGGCGATGCAGTTCTTACTTACGGACACACATTTCCCTGCTCTCATAAAATCCAGGGCAACACTGGGACTTGCGCCTATACATAGTTTTTTCTCCATGCCGATAGGCTGTCCGATAACTGATTCTATACGGAGGGAAAAATCACATTGTTACTTCTTTTGACCTGCAATTTCATTAGATCAAGAATTTCTATTTTAATGCAAAAAAACAGTAAACATAATAAAAGTATAAGAAGCAAAGTCTTCCAAAATAATTGAGAAGAGACATAGGGTATACGTTTTGACCAATATTACGCTGACTCACTGATTTCCTGAGAATATATCAATTGCCCATTTAAGTCAAACTATATTTTATTTCGAGAAATCACAAGAAGACTTCTCTACTTCACTTGTCTCGAGATATCTCATAAGGTATTGATTAATTCCAAATATGATATTTATCTAATCATCCACCATTTATTTATATAAGTTTGAGGGGAGGAATTCAGAGAATTCCTTTAAAAATTTACGGCAGTGCAATCAGACTCCAGTATAAAATAGAATGTTAGTAGACAAAGTCCTTTACATTTAACTCAAGCTTCATTCACTTACTGATTTATTTCTATTGCACTTGTTTATTGAGCACTTACTATATTCCAGAGACTATTCTAGGGCCTGGGGAAAGAGCTCACAGTGAACGAAAGAACATAAAGCTCTTGCCTTCAAGGAAATTTACATTCTACTCAGGAAGACTTGTAGAATTTAAGTAAAAATACACATTAAACATAAATTTAATGAAACAATGGCTGGTAGCAATTAAATACTATGAAAAAAAAAAAAAAGCTCAAGTAAGGGAATAGACTGTGACAGGAAAGGAATGCTGGTTCAGACAGGGTGGTCAAGGAAAACCTGTCTGAAAAAATGACAATGAGCATGACATTATTTAGTGCAGGGTGAATCAGCTGACGCCACACTCCACCCATGACCCATACAACTCTAAGTATTCCACTAACGAATTCAAGGTACCACAGTTTTCTTCCATAGTAACATTATCATTTAATATGATGTTTTCACACTTCTAGAAAAAAATGTCACTTATTTTGCTTAGGTTTAGGGCAAATTTCAGTTAGCCTAAACTGAGTTAGAGGTTCTGGCAGAAACATATGCCAGGATACGAGTTTCTTGATTTCTGGTGATATCCATATTTAAGAGTGTCTCCCCTAGTTATGTCCATCAGCTAGGTGAATTCTTGCTAATCAAATAATGGTAGTCAGTAGACATTTTCTGTGTAAGATCCTGAAGGACACAGACCTTTTTTTTTTTTTTTCTATTATCTCCTGGGATTTGGAACAAGTCTATGACAATAGCAAGCACTCAGTGACTATTCACTAGATGAAAGGAAGCACCTTCTCAAGTGTTTAATAACTCATTGCCTCAGACTCCTTCCCAGTTAGCCAAATTCATCTGAGTCTGCGTTACCTGTGCCGTGTGCATTTAAACCAGTTCAGAATGTCAGTGCAGCTGGTGTAGTAAATTTGATCAAAGGGATGTGGGTATGACTCTTGCACAGTCACGGAGTAGCTGAAAAGAAGAGGAGAGAAAGAGGAATCAGTATTTCTCTTTCTTACACTACTGAGATAGATCATGTACCAAAACACAATTATAGGCTGTATTATCTCCACTTGCAACTCCACACACTGAGTTTTAACAGAGAATCTCCATGTTTCTACAGGTTTCTCTTTGAACTAGAACCCTAAATGATTCAATATTAATAATACATTTAAAAGATAGGAGTTCTCACTATGGCACAACCAGATCAGCAGCAACTCTTTAGCCCTGGGACACAGGTTCGATCCCTGGCCTGGCACAGTGGGTTAAGGATCAGGTGTTGCCACAGCTGTGGCTTAGTTCACAGCACTGGCTCGGATCTAATCCCTGGCCCAGGTACTTCCATATGCAATGGGGGGGGGGGCACAAATGAAATAAATTAATAAAAGACAAGAGTTCATGCCATAAATGTCCCCCATATCTCATTTATTATTCCTCAAGAACTCTGATCCTCCTAAATTTAAAAACATATCACCATATATTTTCCTATATTTAATTCCATCCCCTCCCCCAGGGTCCGGGGATATCAAGACATTTCACACAAAGTTTCCAGTCTAGGCCTCATGCAAATAATAAGGGTTATCAGCAAAGAGACAACTTGACTATATGTTGTTACAGATTCTGGAAAACCAGAAAGAGTGTATTTCTCTGTTTAGAACTTAGAATAGTTTTCTTTCATGTGCCCGCCCTACTTTTCAGGCAATAGAAGAATATATACAACCTGGACATAAAAGCTACAAAGAAGACTTTAAACCCAATTCTAACCATATGGCTAAGATAATTAGCCTGACAGAATCACACAAACAACCTGCTGCTACTTAAACAGTCTGTTTTCCCATATATTCTCCCTAACGGTTTCTTGTTAGTGTAAAAGCACGCAGTCCTATGGGCCTAAGAATGAGGGTGAAAAATATCCATGAAATATAAAGAACATTCAATGTTCAATCCCATACTTCATGTCAAAACAGTCTATTATATGCTCAAGAGCTTAGATTTCTTGCCCACAGGAATATCTGGAGACTCCTCTTTTCAAAACAACTGATTTCATTTTCTTAAACAGTCACTTAAAGATTTCCGCTAAAATCTTTAAGCCACACTAACAACAACAAGAAAAAATGGGCCACAATCACGGCCTCACTTGTAGATAAAGAGCCCAAGTTCATTCATTCATGGGAACTATCAAATACAGAAGGTATGGAAGGAATGAGGTTAAAATTGTCAGCAGGAAGGAGTTCCCATGGTGGTTCGGCAGAAACAAATCCAACTAGGAACCATGAGGTTGAGGGTTTGATCCCTGCCCTTGCTCAGTGGGTTAAGGATCTGGCACTGCCGTGAACTGTGGTGTAGGCTGCAGATGTGGCTTGCATCTGGCGTTGCTGTGGCTGTGGCGTAGGCCAGCAGATGTAGCTCTGATTCAGTCCCTAGCCTGGGAACCTCCATATGCCATGGGTGTGGCCCCAAAAACCAAAAAAAAAAAAAAAAAAAGGTTGTCAGCAGGAAAAGCTCAGGTTAGACGTAGGGAGAAACTTCTGATTTGAAAAGCTAAGCAGCACTGGATTCGCAGCGGTCTCCACGTGATCTCTCTCAGTCATCAGGAGACATCCATGAACTAATCATACTATTCACACTGGGTGTATTTGAGTCTTTGGAACACTGCGACTCGATTTTTAGGTAAATTTAGGGATCCTCCCCAAATCTTGGGCAGATGCAATAGGTCCTCATGAAAAAAAATGACTAGATTAGAAAGTCAGGGTCTAACCCTGATCTGCCCCTGAGCGCCCGATGGCCGTGCTAATCCTCAGCAGACGACCTCACTTCCCTGGGTTTTATCACGTCGTAAAACAAGGGAGTCAGAGATCCCTTCCCACCTGGCATTCTGCATTCCTACGTACATTCCAAACGCTACTTCTATGCCAACAGAGGACACCTGCCAGGGCAGGTTCAGACAAGTGTCAGGTATGCCATGGCCTGCATCTCTGATAGAACTCCGTCTGGCTGAAGCAAGAGGCCTCTGTTAAAATTTAAGTGTTCTTGGAATGAAAGGTCACACGAAGCTATTCATATTTTCTTCAGACCCCAAAAATGCCCTGAGGTTTAGGTTGATGCAAATCCTTGCCAGCTCTTTCTCTACAAAAGGATTTCAATTCGACAAACATTCATTGAATAAATTCTATGCAATCCCTGCCTTCAAAACGCTCTCAAGAGAGGCCAGCATATAAATGCTAAAAATAACATGCTCTTACTGTAATGGAGAAATGTATACCGTTCACTCTGGTTAAGCATTTCTCTTCAATATTGATACTCCTCATTAGAATTATTCAGAGCCTCAAACGCAATGAAGAACAGACGGAATACAAATCACTCTTCACATTGATCAGATACTGAGGCTTCCACTTAAGTTTATGGGAGAAGGGTTCTAAGCCTCTTCAACCCAAAATTCTTTTCTTTTCTGTTTTTTATACATTCTTTTTCTTTTCAATCTCTTTTTCACTCTTCGTTTTTAATGACATTATAATCACCCTGGAAAATGTAGAAACAAACTTTTCGGAAGAGAGGGAGAGAAGCGCCTAACTCTTACCTAAACACCCACAGCATTTTGCTGTATTTCTTATACAGCCCCTGGAAAATCTTCGTTTTTAGTTTTAGTTTAGCTTTGCTGTTTTTATATTTTTTAATTCACACTATACACATAGTCTGAAACACAATTTTTAAATTCAGGAATACATCATAAGCATTTTTCCATGTTAGTAAATAGTCTTCAAATTACAACCTCCAAATCCTCCTGACTGTACCTAACTTGCGCAATACCCACCTATACTTAGACAATTAAGCTGTCATCACTTTTCAAGGGGCTGCTTTCCGGAAGCTGTGTGCCTGCTCGGGGCCTCAGCTCTGCTTCTTTGGCCAATACCTGGGCTGTCAGAACTTTATTAGCACCTCTTTAACAGACCTCACCTCTATGTTCACCTGCAGCTGCTCTTAAAATCACAGAATGAGATGCAATCGTCTCGATTGTCTAGTCCATTCCCATTTTCATCGGAAATGAGCCACACTGAGCTCCGGGTGCTAGTGGTCAGTCTAGAGCCAGCACTTACACCAAGACCCGCCCGACACCATCCTGTGCCCCTGTCCCCTCTCAGGTGTTACAGAATATCGAAAGCTTCTAAAGCAGCCAGCGAGGGGCAAACTGTGGTATAAGAGGAATCTGATCTCAATTCCACATTATTTTCAGCATCAAAGAGACGCAAAACTCTTTATCTCCTGCTTGTTTGTTTAATCTTCTCAAACACACTGAAAACACATCATCACCGTGATTTTAACCTATTAAGTATTATCTGGGGAGGAATCCCAGCAGATTTAATTTAAGGTCAAAGAACGGGGGTGGGGTGGGGTGGGGAAAGCCATCATCACTTGGACACATTCCAAAGTGGTTAATTGCATTTGATCTGCCTAAATTACCTTGTTGCTTTAATCAGATATGGTAATAATGATCATTTCTCATCTCTGCTCACTTCAGGACTGCAGCTACAATGACTGCCACTCCTGTGACCCACCGCCAAGCGGCTGGGCAGAGAATGGCTGCCCTTCATTTGTGCCTTCTTGAGAAGAAACCCTGTAGATAGAAAGGCTTCCACTCACACCACAGGGAAAGAGGATGGGGAGAAGAGAGAGGTGACTCGCGGAGTTACTCATTTTCCAAAAGGATGCTGTGCAGAATTCTTTAATAACAAGCATCCCCTACGGATTTCAAATGATTTCATTTTCCTTAAAGTTTCACTTCATGTACAACTTCTAAGAATCCTAACTGCAGCATTAAGATGAGGCATACTTTTATTTGAAAATAAATGATGTACTGGGTCTGGGGAAGGATGTGAGAGTCTGCCTTTCCAACAAACTCCCAGCTGATATTCCTGCCACTGCAGGTCCACAGCCCACACTCGGAGAAGCAAGGCTGCAAGTGATTCCATAGCTCTGAACCACTGGTGACAGGTGGGTTTTAGAATAAGGAGAACCTACAGCGAGCACCACTCAGTGCCACTACCAGGAATTTTGTCCTTGAAGCTAGTGTTCCTCTCCTTGTTTCAATTCAAGCTCATTTCAGTTTTTGAAGATACAGGAGAACCTGTCACCTGCACCTTTATTCGATCATTTTAATTTATTCCCCTTTCTTCATTCTTGTCAAAACAATTCTGCTTTTTTAAAAACTTTCTTCAAAGAATCATTATCTAGCCTTATAACAGAATGTTTATCAGTAAGAAGACTGTCAGTTTTTCTTCTCAGCCGTTCATAGAAAAAATATAGAAAGGAAAAAAATCTCCACCATTTTCCTGTTCTTCCACACTTTTTTTTTTTTTTGTCTTTTTGCCTTTATGTAGAGCCGCACCCATGGCTCCCAGGCTAGGGGCCTAACAGGTGCTGTAGCTGCCGGCCTTTGCCACAGCCACAGCAATGCGGATCCGAGCCGCGTCTGCAACCTACACCACAGCTCACGGCAACGCCGGATCCTTAGCCCACTGAGCGATGCCAGGGATCGAACCCACAACCTCATGGTTCTTAGTCGGATCCATTAACCACTGAGCCACGAAGGGAACTCCTGTTCTTCCACACTTAATTCCTCTTCCTATTAGTGAGTATTTTAGTGGTTACTCTAATCACTTGTGCCACAGTGGAATTATATTAGGTGTAGAGATTAATGTGCCCCTTTCCCGGTCTCTCCTCCCTCCCCGCCCCCACTGCTGATGGCCACGGTCATCTCATTCCTATTAGGAGGTGAGCATACTCGTGAACAGATTATTCACTGCGCCCATGACACATGTAAGGCCATGTTTTAGGCTCTGGGAATTATCAATGGTGAACAAAACAATGCAGTTTCGTGTTGTTAAGTTTGTTTACATATTAAGCAAGGAATCGGGACAGCATGTGTACATTGCAGTGGAGGCTGGGTTACTTGAAGTCCTGGATTCTGCTCTCTTTATAGCCTCTCCCTCAGAGAGCTCACCTCCTTCACATCTCATCATTCTAGAAGCTCCCAGATTTATATTCCCGAACACTTTCAGGCCCATATTTCAAGGAGATGCCCTTCCACACAACATGACAAAACCACACTCATCTCTTCACTATCAAATCAACTGTCTTCCTTTTATTTTTCCATATGTATGAGGACACCTCCACTCTGACACAGAATGGGTTTGAAATCTCAGCCTTTTTTGCCTCTCTCATATCTTACAGTTAATGGATCACCAGGATCTCTTGATTCTTATTTCACAGTATCTTAAATTCAATTTTTCTTCCCAGTCCAAAGCTATCATCTTCCAAGAAGTTCAACTACCAACGGATTCTCCCATTTCTAAATTTGACATGTATCCATTCTTGTATTCGTTGATTCATTTTTATTACTTTAATAATATTTATTACATACTTTGCTCCAAGTTTTATGGGAGGTTCTGTGAAAATTACAAAGATAATTAATAGGAGGTCCCTCCCCTTAAATTCTATATAATATCATTAATACTACAAATATTTAGAACTTTATTACACATACATATTTTCTCTACAGCTTAACATTTCAAAATGATAACTAACTCTACTGAGCAATGAAGAAAATATGTGCTTGTTACCCTGACTGTAATACTGCCCCTGGAGATAAGGGTGGGACCTCACTGAAAATTAACACCGTGAGTGAGGAACCAGGGTGCCCACAAAATAACACAGCCGCAGAGCCAAAAAGACCCTGAGCTTTGTGCATCCTACTAGTGGGTGACTGAGAAAAATATTACATAAAGCACTCTATCAGAGATTATTTCTCAGACTACTTTCAAAATTGTTACCTCTCCCAATGGCTGCACACATTAGGGTCTTCGAGGTTCAGGGATGATGCTGTCCTGATCCAGTGGCATAACAATAAACAGATAAAGCCCAGGCATGAGTTCAAAGAAATAACCATTGTTTCTGGAGAACCACCTACAAGGAAAAAAAAAAAAAATCCAAGTTAGAGATGCATTAGAATGGTCCAAACAGAATTCTTTGCAGTACAGCAATGATTCAGTACCAGTCATCATTAGGGCTGAAACGTGCATCACGAGTTGTGGACTTAAAAAGATGGGTCACCAGCTTTCAAGGTCCAGGAGCGAGAGATACTTCTCATGCTGTCACGAGGGCCACCATTTTGTAAATGACTAAAATGTGCACACCATCTTTAACTGCTTCCACAACAAAAGCCCTTCTCATCCATGCCAGTCAACATTAACGGAATCTCCCTCAACAACTCAGAGCAGCACCGGCTCCCAGATTCTCTCACCAGGCATATTCCCCTTCGGGAAGAAGAGGGCCCTCCCCAGAGGAATCTGGCCTCATTTGTCCTAGAGGATAAACGATGAAGCAGAAGCTCCACTGACTCAAGAGAGAGGCACCTCAGACTTAACAGAGATTCATTCAGTAATTCAGTCAATGGACGCTGAATGCCTACTCTAGTCTAGGCACCGTGCAAACACCGGACCTGGAACACAGATCTAGCTCCTGCTCTGCCCATTAAGATCTTTATAATTTAATAATTGTGACCTATATTTCCTACTTTTAGTGCTTCTGTCTTGTCTGTTGAACAGAAACAAAACCAGCTGTTCTATATTGGTTTCTATACAGACGTATAGAAAAAAGTATACAGGTGTTCAGAGGTCAGTGTTAGGAAAAAAGAACCTGGTATTACTGTCAGGAATAAAGACTAAAAAAGAAAAACAGGGAGTTCCCTGGTGGTGCAGTGGGTTAAGGATCCAGCGTGGTCACTGCGGTGGCGAAGGTTGCTGCTGTGGGGTACGTTCCGTCCCGGGCCAAGGAACTTCCACACACCCCGGGCACTGCAGAAAAGATTTTTTTAAAAAAAAGAAAAACAAATTGAAACACATCTGCCAAAGAGGCTTACGAAGGAAACAGAAGAGGAGTGAGGAGAATGTTCCAGGCTGAGGGAATGGAGGTGAGGGAGGGTCAGGTACACTTACCAGGCTCAAATCAGCTTGTGGGGGAAGAGCAAGGCGGGGGAGGGGGGCACATCACCAAGGGTTTTATAAGACATTTCAGAGTATGTGAACCTCATCAGAGGATTACAGAGAGCTAGGAAAGGACACAGGGCAGTATTAGAAAGGTCAGTGGCTGCAGAGGGAGACAGGCAGAGAGAGGCCAGGTGAGATGTGACTCTGGGTGCAATAAGGAAGTAACACTGTGGTTTCAGGGAATTGAGTGAATCTGGGGGTTGTTCAGGAGCTGAAATGGACAGGACCTGGGGACTGAGTGGGGGAGGGTAAGAGAGGGGAGGGACTCCTGACACAGCCCCTTGGCCGGAGGGCGAGCCCCCACTGGGAGCAAGTACAGGAGCCCTCCTCCTGAGAAGCAGGGGAGGCAGATGGGGAAGGAGGCTTTAGTTCAGTTTTGGATACATCAAATTTGAGGTTCCCCCCACCTCACCCCGTGAGGTATTCAAATGAAGTCACCTGCAGGCATTTACTGAACCAGGCACCGGTCAGCTCAGACATGAAACAGTTTTAACACATGATCCTAGACACCATACCGGTCTCTTCACCTCCAGCGACATGGCACTTAGCAAGGAGGAAAAGCTTAATTGTCCTACTGTATAAAACGATTTTCCATAATAGTTATAAAAATGGACATGGGGATGAGAAAGAGCTGATTCATTTACTAATTAAAAAGAAAATAAGCACTAGTTTGCCTGTTGGCAAGCTAGTGATACTAGCAATAACTAGTAATAACTGGATTATGGGACTAAAGCAGTTATTTCCTGGTGACAGCTGACATTTTGAAAAGTTATACTTTCCCTTTTTTTTAGAAAAAAGTTAATTGTCTTCATTATAGAATTATTTGCTATAAATCAATAATAAGCACTAAAAATCAAAAATATATAAAATATATACTCTAAAAGACATAATGCAAGTAGTTAATGAACTTATTTTTTAAATGTTTAACTCTACTAATCCTCAAAGAAGCACAAACCAATGAAAAATTATTTTTTTACCCATTAAATTGGAAAAGATTTTCCAATTAAGAAAAGATTTTCTTAAGCAATGATATTGATTCAAAGGCACAGAAAGACAGGTTCTCTGATTACTGTTGTGAGAGCGTAAATTGATACAGTGTTGTTAGAAATCAATGTGGCAATACACAGTTGCAAAATATTCCTTCGGTAACATATAATTTGAAGAATTTAAGTGATAGTGGATAAAACTTGTATGAAAAGTTATCCTAACTTTCCACTCCAGGAGATACCAGGTAACTGCGAACCAGTTTTATTCAATAATAATCCTGTGGTTTTAAAAGGTAAGTGTATCTTAAAACAAATAATAAACAACAATACTGGCAAAAATCTAACCTTAGGAAATAGTTTATCCTTCAAATTCAAGAAAATAGATTAAACAAAGAAGTAGTAAATTCTTTAAAACCAAGATTGTTTGAAAGGACCAGGTATATTAAGTATATTATGACAAGTTATCTAACTCCACAAAGACTAAAACAAAAGAAATTGTCTGATTTGGAATAAGGAATAAGTGTCATGAATTTGTAGGGTAATTAAAAGATGGTGTAAGCCACTATGGGAGGCTGTGAAATCTTTAAAAGGGAGATTTCAATCATCATGAAATAATTCCAACATATAAAGCATAAACGAGTAGCCAAAATATGGCTTATAAGTTAATTCAAACTGCTGATGTTTCTCACAGGCTAACCATCATGAAGCTGTAAAATCTGAAGCTTAACATTATATAATCAAAGAAGCTATTCCACTTAACAGGTGTAAATAAAAAGTAATGATGAAGATGATGACAAACAATAACAGCTAACATTTCCTGAATGATTACTGTGTGCCTGGCACAGTGCCGAACCTTTTACGTGAACTATCTATTTAATCCTCACAGTCACTTTCCTAAATAGGTGTTTTTATTGTCCCCATTTCACGGCTGAAGACAGTATATTCTGCAATGTTTTCTTCATCCATCAAAAAAAGGGAGCCATTCATATATCCGGTTGTGACAAATAAGCATGTCAAGTAAATCTATGCCTCATTGCCTTATCTATGTCAGGGTAAGCATTTTATTTCAATGAAGTGTGAAATATGTATATTAACATTCATTCTTTCCTCAAAGACAAAAACAAGGGCTAGTCAGCAGTAATCTGCCATCTACTCACAAACAATTACCCCAAATTGGAGAGTTTATATCCTGAGTCACCATCTCAGGCTCAAACCATCTATTTCCCAATTAGAAATGTTAGTCTGTAAAGCTGAAAACTGCTGCAAGCAATGAATTAAACTGCCAAGAAAAAGAAGGAGGCTTTTGTTCTCCTTTAATGTAAAAATTTTAATGATAATTTGGTATCTCTTCTTGCTTCGCCTTTGATGTGTGACCCTGCAAATGCTTTAAGCTCTCTGAAGGGGATGGCAAGAAAAAAAAAATGCAAAAGCAGAATTCGGTCACCTCCTCACTGATTGCTTCTGAAATTCAGCACACAGAAAACTCAAACTGCACTGCAAAGTTGCTGCTGGCATTCATGGAAGGGAAAGTATTAAGTACATTTACAATTATATAGGTGTCACTTGATCTCTTATTCCCAAAGCATTTTCCAAATTAAAATTAGAAAGTTGAGTTCTAGAATAACCTACATTAAAATATAAAATGTTCAAATCAAAAAGAACTGACAGATCAAGAAGAACTGGATTATGTAAACTCATGTAAACTGATTAAAACCATGTGTGAAAATAAAAAGTAACACATGGTAGGGAGAAGGAGCATTTCTTTCCCTACTTTGTCTTCTCTAGGTTTTGATAAGTAAATGTGAGTCCCTTTTTTACTTTGTGTCTACCCTAAAGGAAGAAAGTTCAATACACAATTTTCTTCCTTATTTTTCTTTCAAACTGTGTCACTTTGCCTGACACTATAATCTTCCATTTTAGAGCACAAACATGAATAAAGTACAATCATTAAATAATAGCATTATTTCTTTAAAAAAAAAAAAAGGAACACATGGTGATGTGCTTCCTTGAAATAGATGTGAAAATATTCAAAACTCTAAATTAGATGTTAAGCTACTGAAGCCAAGCAGGGCCCTGTGGGGCTCCCGGGAACAAAGCTCTTCCTGGATCCCCGATGTTTTTTAGGAAACGGGCCTCATTCAACCTCCATGGCCTTTCGTGGGTTCCAAAGGGCAGGTTCAGACAGTTGCTGATCAGAGAAGGGAGGGGATGCAAAGACAAGAGAGGAACAGTCAAGAAACAATAATGTAGCCTTGGGGCAAGGTCCTGGTTCCCCCTCAAGGGATATATATAACAATGCAGGCATCTTATACACCTAAGAGAAAAGTTACATTCCTTATGCTTCTTTTAGAAATGAATTCTTTAAAACCGAACAGCTTGGAGCCTTTCCTTATGCTTCTCCCTCGTTTGACCGCACCCTAAACACAATCAGCTATGAGCTAAAGATCAGGCACCCTGAGCACAATTGCCGGTGGGTTAAAGATTATTAGCACATAATGTTTTTCCGGAAATTTCTTAGTTCTAATCCCTGATCGATATGCCCTTTTCACAAGTAGCGTTATTCTAGGAAAAGTCAAGATGCCATTACCCAGAAGACAACCACCAGGATCACGCTGAGATCTCCCGACACCAGCTTTGATGCCTAAGATTCCCCCAAAGAAAGAGTTTGCCCTAATCCTGGTTCTTATCTGGAACCCTGTTTTTCTCCTCTTGACTATAAAACTCCACACAATCATTCCCCAAAGGAGGGCACAGCCTTTAAGGCATTACCCTACTACGGCCTCCTTTGCCTGGCAAAGCAATCAAAGCTATTTTTTTCCTCCTTCACCCAAAACTCTGTCTCTGTGCTTGTATTTGGCACCAGTGGACAAAGTTTCAGGAACTACCCCTACCCACCCAGGCTTCGCCTTCAAATACTTTTCCTTGTGGTTACATTTAACAAAATTTAAAAGGCAAAAAAAAAGAAAAAAATAAGGTCATTTGCATGAACCCCCTAGTGCCAAACTTGATTGCATTCCATATCATTCACTTAATTATTATGGAAAAATCAAAACAGAAAATCAGTACAACTGATTAGCATTGCTAAAGTGCTCTATTAGAAAGAGTAAACACAGCAGGCTTAGTTAACTCTTACTGTCTACTCAGAAGGCAGGCTCTGGCTATTCTACCACAAAAACCTCAATAAACAGTAAGGTAGAAGAGGGAAAACTGGGGGAAATGGAGAAATTGGGAGTGTGGGAATAACATATACACACTATTGTAAAAAATAGATAATTAACAAGAACCTATAGTATATCATGGGGAAATCTACTCAATAGCTTGTAATAACCTATATGGGAAATATATCTATATACATATCCATATCCATATCCATATCTATATCTATATATCCGTTGTATATGTATAACTGATTCACTTTGCTATACACCTGAAACTAATTCAACATTATAACTCAACCATTCTCCAATAAAAAATTAAAAAAAAAATCATGTTGAATAAAATCTTTAAAATGGATGAGTCTGTCCGACTTGCGGTGAAAAAGGAGTAATTTATCAGTGTGTTAGGGAGAAATAAATAATGGAGCATTGACTGGCTAATTTATTCTTGGAACAACAGAGGGATAAATGATTCCAGACAATTCTTTTTGGCTCTAAAATCTGTTTCCATCCCAGAATTCATTAAGGGCACACACAGAAATACCTTGGGTGCCCTCACCCAGCGTTGTTTTCAAACTCATTACTCTAAAATTCTCTTACAGCTTTTTAAGTGAAAAATGATTTCTTGATTAAGAACTGCCACATTCTCACAATCTGCCCCTCCCCCAGGTACCAAGAGCCCCCCAGTCCACTTGATCACCCTATCATGTTAACTGTAAAGGATGTACTAGCTTTTCCTTCAACTACTCAGACAGGCTGCCCAGGTAGGAAGACTGTGGTGTGCCGTGTTCTTCCTGGAGCCCTGGGCTGAGAATACAGCATCAAAGGTCCAAGGTGTCCAAGGAGTATTAAAGGTGTCCAAGGAGTACCACTTGCCAGTTGCCCCAAGAACAACCTCAGATGAGGGCTTCCGTGGAAATGCTACTTCACCAATAAAAGGAATCCTTCAGGCACTGTCCTGATTTCTATTTTCACCATCCAAAGCTGGTTATTCTAATAGCATATTACTTTACTCAAGCATAACTACTCATGAAACCATACAGTGCTTTCTATTTCTGTCTGGGTATCCTCATGTCATTTTCTTCACTTCGAATACTACAACTGAGCTATTCTTTGAAGTCAGCCTAAATCATGTTGTGATGGCAGCCACGCAACATTCCTTGGAAGCTTCTATAAATATAAGTTAAATGAACGTGGCTATTAACATTTAATAAAAGAAGAAATATTCTCAAATCCTGTTTTACAAACTTACAAGGGTTTTATAAACAACCAAAAAACATTAGCTTGAAGTGGTGTTTAACGGCAGTTCTGGCATTTTACATCAAGCAAAAACTGGGCAAACCCTAAGGTACACTGGGGTGGGGGGTGGGGGGCTCACATCACATGGAGAACGGTCGCAGTGACCATCTCAATGCTGTATGACGCAGCCACAATTAAGAGAGAAACTGCTGGGGGAATAGAGAGGTACGGCCTCACCTATTTAACCAGCCAACCCCACAGTTGTAACTTAGGTGGCATTATGAGGGAATCTGGGGGACACCCTGGTCACCTGTTCATCATCAGCTTTGGAAAGTACTGCACAGCATCCCTGTAAATCCATCTCTCATAACATATGGCGAAAAAAATCCACAAGCCATATTCACTAAGGATGGAAGAGCAACTGTGGGGAGTAGTGTGACTTTTAAGGTCTGGGCTTTAGTTTCGCAGTTCAAGATCTACTAGGGAGGATGATTATAAATAAAGTATAATTATTTGCCCAATGGATCAATGTGAAAAAAAAAAAATCGCCAGAGTTTTAAGAGGGGAGAAAAATCACTGTGAGCAGTGAAGGCTCGTGAAAGAGGTCAAACTTGAAAAAGAAGTTTTCAAAAGGAAAAGAACTAGAAATCTGAGTGACTACCTCGGGCCTCACCCCTCACATATGTAATCTCATTGGCTGAGATTAATTGTTTCACCTGAAATCATACTATTAACACAGAGTGGATTTGACCATGGCTGGCTGATGACTGTGATGTCTTGATCTGCCCTCAGCATCACATCTGGATTAAAGGAAGTCTCTGGGTAAACAAATACTATAGGGAGGGGCCACAAGGCAGAGAGAAAAGTGTGAGCCAAGCCTTGGGGATAGAAAGCAGGAGGTCTTGTAAGGAATCCTGAGATATGGTGCTTACTAGCACCACGCTCACTAGGAAGGTAGAGCTTCTTGATGAAAGGCCTTGAGCACCAGGCTAAGGACTCCAGATGATTTTATCCTGCCTGCAGTGCGATATGCTTAAGTCTTTGAGCAGGATGCATTATCTGATGAAAGAGGTGTTTTGGAGATGAACACACGGCAGGTGTTCAAAATCCAACAAGGGAAACAGCCTCATCTCTTGGAGGCAAAGAGAGCAGGGGGAGGTTAGTGCATTCAGGGGTGGGGTGTCACTGCCTGTCCCAGGATGGCAGTCTAAGGAATGGGAAGCAGGTCAGAAACCAATGAAAGAAAGACTTGGCAGCACTGGGAGCAATACTAGAATACACGGCTGATATTAGGGAGAACGGTTTTTGAGTTTAAACCATTCTGAAACCCAGATACATTTTCTCGGATAAGTCTCTTTTTATCTCCTACTGCGAAAACAATACATCTCTTTTTTTTTATTAGAAGAAGAAACTTTAAACACTACTCATTCCAGAATTTAGCAAATAAAATTATATTTCTTTGATTTTTATACACCTATAATTGAAATAAAACATTCATTGTTATTAAAAATTATACTTCTCTTCCTAAACTTCTGACAGCTTAATATTCCTCAGTATCTTTCTTACCTATTCTTTCCAAAATGAAGAGTCCTAATTCTTTTTTTCTGTGTGTGTTTTTTCCTTTTTATATAGAGCCGCACCCATGACACATGGAGGTTCCAGGCTAGGGGTCTACAGTTGCCGGCCTTCGCCACAGCCACAGCAACGCGGGATCCGAGCTGCGGCTGCAACCTACACCACAGCTCACGGCAACGCCGGATCCTTAACCCACTGAGCAAGGCCAGGGATTGAACCAGCAACCTCTAGTCAGATTCATTAATCACTGAGCCACGAAGGGAACTCCCAAGAGTCCTAATTCTTTTTAGTCTTTCCAACAACAACCAAAGAAACCCCTTTTATCCCTTGTATAAGATGTCCTCTTTCTTCCCTTTTTTCAACGATCATGCTTTGGCAGCCCTAATTACACCCTATTGTTATAGCCAGCCTCCAGGATGGCCTCCAATGAACTCTCTCTTGTGTAAACCCTTCTCATAGTGAATAGACTGGTGTAACCAATATGTTTTTGCAAAAATAAGAGTATAATTTTCAAACCTAGGTCATTAAAAGGCATTACAGTTTCCATCTTGCTTTTTGGATCACCGTTCTCCAGGAAGCAGCTGCCATGTCATTAGGACACTGAAGCAGCCCCATGGAGAGATCAACGTAGTGAGGAACTGAAGTTCCATGTGGTCCAGCAGGTGTTGTCACTGCAGTGGCTTGCGTCCCTGCTGTGGCTCGAGTCACTGCTGTGGCTCGGGTTCGATCCCTAGCCCAGGAACTATACACACTACGAGCACAGCCAAAAACGAACAAACAAACATAGTGAGGAACCGAGGCCTCCTGCCAACAGCCATGTGAGTGGATCCTCCAGTGGAATCTTCAAATGACTGCAGCCCCTGCTGACATACTGTATCATGAGACCCTGTGCCAGAACTGCCAACTAAGCTTCTCCCAAATTCCTGACCCACATAAACTGTGAGATAATAAGTGTTTGTGGTTTTAAGCTACTAACTTTATTTTTTGTCTTAGTAAATCCAACCTCCTCAAGTACATGATAATCAAATTGCTACAGTCTTTTGCACATTGAAGAAACAAAATATAGCTTTAATCCCTCTAAACTGGAAAATGTTTTCCTTTTTTTTTCAACTCAAATACTTAGCAGGGAGAATAAGGAAGTCTACAACTCAATGATTAAATAAATGGAAAAAGAGTAGGAATGCAACTTTTCCCCTGACTTAAGCCACCAAATTTTGAGGTAATTTGTTACACAGAAATAGATACCGAATGCGCTTGTGTTTTATGATGTCCATACCAAAAACATTTTGACTACCAAAATAGCTCTCAGTAACGCCCACAATTTAGTATCACCTTCAGCATCAGTTGTGCACCTGCAGTGCTTCTGAAATCTTTCCTAACTCCTGGTAAGAGGTTATCATCTTCTAATTACAGTTTGCCTCATTTGAGGTCCCTAGAGGCATGACCTCACAATGCCTCTGTTTTAAGGTGCATCTGGAACTTTTCCACACAAAGCACTGTCCCAGATTATCCTGTCATTTATCCTTAACTATTTAACATCTGACTATCAGGAAGAATTGACCTGCCCCACAATAACTTGCATAGTTCATCATGCGGTCTGTGCAATGTCATTTATAAAAATATTAAATGGATGGATTCCAGACTCTTCCCTAAGTTAATTTTTCATCTACCAATAAATGTTCCTTTAATTTTCTTGCAATTGAACTGGTTTTCTATGATTACCTTTGAGTAGGTGATATACAATATTTAATTGTTTCATTTCTTAACTTTTTATTTCGAAGTTATTTCAAATTCATATGAAAGCTACAAAAATAGAACAAAGAGTGCCCTTCACCCAGATTCATCAGTTGCTAATACTTTATCACATTTACTTTATCACTCCCTACCTACATACATGTATATTTGCAATATATACATATTATTTAGCCACTTGAGAGTAACTTGTACATATACAAATACTGGTAAATACTTCAATTTATGTTTCCTAAGAATAAGAACATCCACCTGTATGATCAAAGTCCAACTGACTAAGTGAGGGAAATTTTACCACTGATGCAACAGTGCCATCTAATCAATACACCTAATTCAGATTTCCTCAACTGTCCTAATAATGCAATTAATTTAACAATCTTTCTCACAAGACATTTTTCAAAGCCTTTGCCGAAAAGCAAACATTTGTTCTCTTAGTCGTCAAACATCGGTGAAAGCCACCTCGGCCTTCAAAGAGTTTACAATCTAATGTAAGAATTGTATCATGTGGACGGGAACAATAAGGCAATAAAAATTGTGACTAGGGTCAAAAGAGGTTACAAAATGAGTATGGGAGTTCAGAAAGTATTTCCAGATGGCCAGTGGGGAGAAGAGGTAGCAAACTGAAGACTGTGCTAGACAGACAAGCAGGGAAGGTTACACCCAAAGGAACCAGTAGGAGCAAAAGCAAGAGAAAGCGGCTTCTCAGAGGGAAAAACAAATGGGCAAGGCTGTCTGGAGTGCACAGTGGAAAAACAAGGGTGTGGAAGAAGAATTTTAGAGTCAGCTCAGGAATGACACTGAATATCATGGTTTAAAGGTTCACTAAAGGTGAAATATCCAAACACTTCATGAGACCTCAGGCAGTCCAAGAATAAACGTGTCTAAGAAAAATGAACTAGAGGAGTTCTCTTGTGGCACAAAAGGTGAAGAATCCTGCATGGTCATTGCAGCGGCTTGGGTCAAAGCTGTGGCACAGGTTTGATCCCTTGCCCAGGAACTTCCACATGCCTTGGGCACGGCCAAAAAAAGGCAAAAGAAAAATGAACTAGAAAACAACTTGATCAGCCCAGGAAGAAAGGAAGACATTCTTATTTTTTTCCCTTTCAACCAACAGTAGTGATTAAAGAAGCCAAACATTTCAGGTTTGACCAATTCCCTGAGATAATACAGGCAGGAAAAAAACCAAAGGCAACTGAATGAATGACAAAAGAAGGCAATTTCCTTTAGAAAGAAAAAGTCAAATTAAAATAAGGGGAAAGGAGAAGATACAATTCTTTGAGTGATGTGCAGCAGGACACGCGAGCATCATCAGAATCTTAGGTCTTGCCTTGCACGTGGGGGTAGGGAGAGAGCAGGGACAATAATGGGAAGCCTAAGTATTTGCAGGGTCCCTCCCTTGGGAAGGTCCTTTTCAGTGGCACAGGCTGCCATGGTGGGAAGGATGACGATGTTCACTCTACCCCCATCACTGCCACAACAAGGGGCATCCACATGGCACCTGCTCTCCTAACTGGTCATTATGACATGAATGTCCTGAATCACTCACTATTAGGCATAGCTGAGCAATCCAGGTCAAGCCTTCCTTTCCTCAAAGACCATTTTTTAGAGAACACAGAGGAACACAGACCCAATATGGAACCAAGATTTCAGGAAATTTTCCTGTCAGTTGCATCCACCTAGCAAGATTCTATGAAGGCAAACACAGTGCGCACGTGCGCGCGCGCGCGCGCGCACACACACACACACACACACACACACACACACATTATTGAGGTTTTTAACGTTCACTTGGCTCCTCGAAATTTTCCAGAGCACCACACATGTCCCGAGTTCCACAGCACTTTTGTGCTAAAAAAAATAGAACAGAAAGGTACAGTTTAAAGCCGTATCAGATCTAATCAAAATTCCTTCATTTCAGGGATGAAATAATTGAAGCCCCAAGTTAGGATGACTTGACTGTGATCACAGAGCTAATTTGTGGGTCATCTGACACTAGAACCCAGAACTTAGGTTTCTTAACTCCAGTCAAACGACCTCTCCCATCAGATAGAACAGTCCTAGTCTTTCTAAAATGATACTCCATCTGTGTACTGGAGCCTCTTGAAATGCAAATTCATGCAAAAATTAGATTCTCCAAGTGACTAAGCTACACTGAAAATGTGAATTAAAAAGCACATAAGGTATTTCCACATTTATAATGTACAGATGTTTCAAATAATCCATGACAGTGGAACTCAACGGCCGTTCCGCCCAGAGTTACTCAGTTCTGAACCACTAAGCCAGGCCAGGAAGCAGAGTGACCACAGACATCTCCAGCAGCAGGCGTTGCCACAGAAGAGTCTGGATACTTTTATCCGTCTGGTTTTAAGCCCACATGGTCAAAAGCTTTGAAGATTTGAAACAAAATGTGAGGAAACTGCTGAGGAAGTATAAGTAGGCAAAAGAATGTAATTACTCAAAGTTGCACTTGGCGGGGACATTCAGGAGAAAAAGCTTGGGCTGGCATTCCTCCTACCTCCGCTTCCTCACCAACAGCTTATATATGCAAATATAAGAAGCCACAACCCCAACCCCAACTTTACGACTCTTAAAATAGGGCTTTGTGTTAGTAGATAAAGCGGCACATGCTGAAGCAGCAACACCACTTCCTGTGGTATCTAGACAGATCTTTTATTCAAGAAGTGACCCTGTCTAACCCGGAGTAATAGTTCGAGAACAATCCCATGTTGATAGGAAAGTTAAGAGCCATTCTCCACACTACTTCCTTCATTCACATTATTCATAATACTCTCTTCTGATTTCCCTATGTCTCCTTATTTTTCTTTCTCTGCCATTTTCAAGGAAATCCAGGATCTGGGTACCATCGGGACAGGAAGGTACAGCAACCAAGGTCCTGGTCTGGCTCAGCATCACACTTTCATCACCGATAGGTTTTCACTCGCTCTCTGATATTTCCCTTTTAGAAATATCATCCAGGAAAGGCAAGGAAATTTAGAATGAGAGTTGTACTTTCCACTTGCTTTTCTTATAAACTTCCATAACACCTAAGATTCATTGACTTTTTTGTGAACATAGCCCTTAGCAGGAAGCTGGTCCAATACTCTAACTTCACAGCTGATGATGATGCTGTGATCCAGAGAAATTAAGTGCATGCCAAGATTACAAAGCTATTGCCTAAATAGCTTCTCCTTAGCCTAATAAATGGACCAAAACTCAATATCCTGGCAGTTCGTCTTGAACAATATCATGAATTGCTACACAAAAAGATAATGACTTTTTTTTTTCCCCTGTGGCTGATGCCAGTCAACAGAATACAAATATAAATTAAAAGCTTGGGGTTCTTATAAAAGTCTAACACTAGGGAGTTTCTGTTGTGGCTCAGTGCTAATGAACCCGACTACTATCCAAGAGGACGTAGGTTCGATCCCTGGCCTCACTCAGTGGGTCAAGGATCCAGCATTGCTGTGAGCTGTGGTGTAGGCCACAGACACAGCTTGGATCTGGTTTTGCTGTGGTTGTGGCATAGGCTGGCGGCAACAGCTCTAGTTCAGCACCTAGCCTGGGAACTTCCATATGCCATGCGTGTGGCCCTAAAAAGACAAAAGAAAAAAAAAAGTCTAACACTAAAATATTGACAAAATGCCCAAGACTTCAATCAGACAACTCATGAATGCTCTATTTCATTCCAAGAAGAGAGCTCACCGTGAGTTATGTCCACTCAACGTGTGCATCAAAGGAGCAGAATAGACACAGCCTCATAAAAGCCTTGCTAATGGTTGAGGCAAAGGAATTGATGAATGATAAATGAATGTTCCCCCAAATCCTCATCAGAATGATACCTTTTTGATTCTTTGTGTATCCTTGGTACAGCACCTCACAGAGTGGAGGGCAAATGAATGAATGAAGAACCAATGAATGAATACATTTAAAGAATAGTAAAGTCTACAGGAGATAAATTTTTAGACTTGAATAAAGAATTAAAAAAAGGAAATTGGGTTAAAGAAAAAAAACAAATGTTTGGGTCTGGTGAGACTTCTCCAGCAAGATTTGGAACTGGTGAACTGAACAAATAAAAATTTCTTGAAAAAACATATATGTTTGGTATTTCCTTGTACTGCAGTGGGTTAGGAAATCTGGCATTGTCACTATAGTAGCTTGGGTTGCTACTGTGGCGTGGGGTCAATCCCTGACCCAGGAACTTCCACGTGCCACAGAGGCAGCAAAAAAAAAAAAAAAAAGAAAGAAAGAAAAAGAAAAAATATATGTCAAATCATGGGTTTTTCAAGAACTAATCATTTTTATGTACCATGAGTCCATTGTGCATCCCTCAAATACCTTAAAGTGCCTTTCATATTTTAAAAATTCTGGGACATGACTTTGTTACTGTGAAATAGGGTATAATTTTACAACTTTTATGGGCACTTTAGTTTTTTAATCTCATTCTCAGACAATTATGCTTGATCTTCTCATTGGAAATGTTTCTTGTTAATTTATTTTTTCATTATTTTGTAGGAATTAAGGCAATTTTTCAATGGCAAAACCATTGCAAGAGTGGTCATCTCTTACCTCACGTATTTATAAGCTTTGTATCTTCTGGGATGATTTTACAACTACTTTTAACATATCATTTGCCAGTTGCATCTGCTTTCCAAAGTACTTTTAAATTCATTTTCTGCCAAGAATGACAACTGTATCTACTTCGTATGGTCCCAGTATTTTTAATTGTTTATCTCTTTTTATATCTTCACAAAACTTCCATCAGGAATGCAGAAATGGCCAAATTTTGTTTGGCTCTTCCTGAGTCCTTAAGTTTTTTAATTCTATTTTAACACTGGAATATGAAATAGAGTTGAGGAATAATTTAATTAATTCTTCATTCTAATGGTGATAAACAGTTCAGTAGTATTGATCCTTTAGTCTGACTTTTTGTTGTAAAGAAAAAAGCAGGTTTTAATGAATCTAGTTTTAAAACCAAGGCCCGGAACCGTTAACTTCTGTCTAGTTTTTCAATTTGACCAATTCAACCTTTTTTTCCAATCAACCTCCAATTCATCCTCTGTGCTGCCACTAATTCTCTTAAAACACAAATCCAAACATCACACTTTTATACATAAAAGCTTTTGAGATCTTGCCTTGGGTAATAAAG
The DNA here is from genome assembly GCA_004024745.2 of Catagonus wagneri. Taxonomy (NCBI): domain Eukaryota; kingdom Metazoa; phylum Chordata; class Mammalia; order Artiodactyla; family Tayassuidae; genus Catagonus; species Catagonus wagneri. The sequence continues at coordinate 44,526,896 of PVHT020004020.1, read as the reverse complement.
TCCAAATCCACATGAATTTATTCAACGTGATCTGAGTCCAGCTTTATCACCCACCTGGGTTCCCAAAGGTATGTATCACTTCTATATATCACATGAGCAATTCTTGCTATTAGCATTTCCAAAAATATTACACATTCTCAATAGTCTATGTCTTTCCCCGTGCTGTTCTTTCTTTTCTTTTCTTTTTCTTTTGGTCTTTTTAGAGCCACACCCACCACATATGGAGTTTCCTAGACTAGGGGTCGAATCGGAGCTATAGCAGCTGGCCTATGCCACAGCCTCAGCAACGCCAGATCTGAGCCACATCTGCAACCGACACCACAGCTCACAGCAACGTCAGAACCTTAACCCACTGAGCGAGGCCAGGGATTGAACCTGTGTCCTCATAGATGTTAGTCAGATTCACTTCTGCTGACCCATGACTGTAACTCCCCCATGCTGTTCTTTCTTTTTGGAATGCCCTTACCTAGCTGTTTGACTTCATTCTCACTAATTTTTCAAGAATCAAATGTTACTTACTCTTACAAGAACTCTGGGGCCAATCAAGACATCTTTTCTCTTTGCCCCCATAAGGCCTAGGGCATCCTGAGAGTGGATGATGTGGACTTTGTCAGAGCGGTAACACACACACTACTTTACCATTTTCTTACTCACTTCTCCACTAGCTGGCAAACTACCTGACATCAAAACAGTACACTGTCCATCTCTACATGTTCATGCTGTATATGGAGTGCTCAGTAATATTTCTTGACCACTGACTGCATGAATGAGTGAATTACCCGGAGGAAAAATAAAGTTCAGAATATGTAAATAAGTTGTTCTGGATCTTGAAATATTTTTCCCAATATAAACAATAAATTTAAAAAAACGGAAGGTCAAGATTTCATCCCACTTAATTGCTAAACTATGCTACTGCAAAGGGAAAGCCTGGAGTTGAAACAAAATGATTACAATACTAGTGATTATAAACAGAGAAAAACAATGAAAGCTGTGCTAGAAAAATACTTGATTTAATTAGAGAAAAAAATGTGTTGTTTCTTAAGAGAATCTATGGATACTCTCAATGGCGTAATGAATAGTCATTATGTAAATTAATATAAAATCGGGTGGCTTTCTTTTCATTGGCTTTCTTTATTCTCAGTAAACAGCCTTTCTCGAACATGGCTACATTTAGCCATGATTTTTATGGGCACACATTGATCTCAACCATGGGCAAAGTGAGGTGACCATGAGTATACATCTGGGGGCAGCAAAGAGAGGGACCAGGATACACAGGGATTCAAGTAACATAAGTGACAAAGGAAGGTACAGGAGTCAGAGGCCAAGGTGCAATGGAAACTAATTCTCAATGGCAGCCTTTTGCTGTGTTAGGAACTCTTGGAAAAGTTGAGTCCCCACTGGCTGAAAAGCACAGTTCTTAGGGCTTGCCCATGTGGGCTCATATAGGGACATATCTCAGCAAAAGTCACCAGAAAAACAATGTCTGTGAACACCCAGAGCAAATGCTCAATAATTAGGAGATTATTATAGTCTACAGTAACTGCGGGACCATCCTGCCTCAATGTTTTCATGAACACAATTTATGTGTTAAGTATAACATTAATACAGTTTAGAAAAGAGAAAGATTACATTATACAGTAATTTAAAATAGCTACCTGAAATACAGAAAGGCAAAGAAAGGGATTCATATTTTAGGTTTAATTTTCAGAAGCAACTAAGGCCTTTGATGAAGGTCACATTGTGACTACAAGCGAAAGAACATTTTAATGGACTCCAGTTGTACATACATGTTTGTACATTACCCAAATAAGGAAAGAAAATGAAAAGCACAGGTGGGCATAACTGCATGCCAAGTATAGTTTAAGAATAAACACATAAACTGTATCATTAATATCAATATAATTACAGGTCTCACAGTGAATAATACCTTTACTTTCGAGCAGATTTAAGGGCAATTTGCACCAAAAAAGTTAAAGAGCTAAAGCCATGAGTTCTGAATTCCGGGCCCACAGGCTTTGCAACTTACGACGTTTTCTTTAATCTCTTCCCTTTTCCCATTCTTGATCTTTTAAATGTCATTTCCCTTTGCCTTTATTATAAATACCCTTACCTGACTTTTTAAATTTCAAAATCTCTAAGAGCAGTATTTTCACTTGATCATAAATACCGGAAACCACAGGCAGCAGAAAGCATTCAAGATCAAGTTGACCCCATCACACCAAATACATCAATTTAATTCTTATGAAGAAGTTTCTATAAACTATATTACCGTCATTTGTTCAAGGTTTTAAACTTTCTAACCATTTAATTTAAAAAGAAAAAATAAAATCTAATGGATTTAAACTACAAATGAAGCCCATCTCAGCTGAAGAATCTACAGAGGATGGAAACCGTTTCCTGCATGGCTTATATTTTTCTTGCCCTGCTAATTTGAAAGGGTCTATGATTCATTTCTATGATTCTCTCAGGTCAAAAGGTACACCTCCCTAACTGTTAGAAATTCAAACCATTATGTAAGCTTCCTATCAACTTATTTCTCTCTTTGCAATAATGTATTCTCTCATCCCATATCTAATTAATGATGCTTTCGGAACATAAGTAAAAGTATTCTTCAGTCTTTTCGCTAAAACTGCATAGAAATCTCTGATGGAACCAACTCTCCACATCCTTCATCTGATAGGCTGTGTTACTTTGGGCTGCTGGTCATCTTTTCACATAACCAATCCCATCTCCTCAACTAGACTATAAGCTCCTTGAAAGCAAAGCCCATGACTTTGTCTTGTCTTTCACTCTACTCTTTTAAATGTTCTGAAAAGGCCCTGGATACCATTTTATAAAGTTACTGACTCATTTCTACTTCTCTCCCTCTCTGTAAGAACGTAAAGTTGCTGATGGAGATTGATCAAAACTTGGGGCTGCAGGGCACGCAGTGTTCACACTGTACTCGGCAGTGATCTGAAAGGTTGAAGGCAAGTCAAGGGATCTCATTCTGTGAATCAGAGATGGTTGATATGAGTCCAGAGGCTCGAGCTGAGCGATTAATGACAGAATGGGATCACGCCTGGGGAAAACACACACCTGCATAATTTTGAAAAACCGATCCTGAAGTGCTCTCTTCCACCAGGAGGTGGCGCTTTAGTTCAGCGCCACTCTTGGCCAAGTTTCCATTTCATTCAAAAGGTATCTCCATGAATTTATGAAAACATTTCCCCAAGCAGTGAAACTAGAACTAAAACATGAGCTGTATCATCCCAAAAGATTTTGCTATTCTTAGGGAAAATATAAGAAAGTTAATTGGCATCTGATTAATCGTAGCAACAACGTCTTCCCTTGAATCAAGGTCCTTCCCGCTGTACCGAGGTCTCATTTCTTGATGCAAAGTGTACATAGAGATTTAAAACATGTAATCGGGTCACCACATGGTGCGGTTGGAAAATCTGACAGAAATCTGTAAACCAGCTATAATGCAAAAAAAAAAAAAATAAATAAATAAATAAATAAAACAAATTTTAACATGGTAAGGTCTTGGTCTGAACATACATCCGTTTTCATATTTGGCAAGAAATATGTTTGCCATCAATGGCCGAAAATATCTAAATGGATAAATGTAAAAAAAAAAAACAACAACAACTGATTTATAAATAGTGGGTGTCACTTGTGTAAACAAATTAGAGTGTCATTAAGGTTGGCACCCCTTTCCATGTATGTGTGTGTACAGATGCTCAATATACACAAATTGCTTGTTCAAGGTTAATCAGATGAGCAGGTCAAGTTTATGCTTTATTAACACAAGGACTGACATTAAATTAAATCTGGATTATATTCTATGAATCACCTGCTTCATGGGGTCAGACTGAGAGTTAAATTTAAGAGTATAGTCAACTAGAAATTCTCTTGGAAATATCCTGAAAAACTGAAAATTATACATGAGGAGACAAGGAAATGAATCAATAACTTTATAAAACGGATGCAGAGCCTTTCCAAAATACTTAAAATAAAGGTCTACGTAAACCTCCATGCTTACGGCCACACTGGTTTAGCAACAAACAAAAAAAAATCAACCGCATTAGATAAATGCTTTTCTAAAGTTACACTATCCAACAGTCATGTACAGATGTGCCAAAAACAGGCAGAGCATCAACTATCTTTCCCAGGAGCACCACTGGATACGCAGACTCACCTCTGAACAACCCAAGGAAGTACTCCTGAGAAAGTTTCCAGCCATGTTCTCTCAGGACGGAGGACACACTTTTTCTACCTGTCCCAAGTTATTAAATTCTTAGATTCATTTTCTCTAATGATGAGCCAGACTCATGTTCATCATTACTACAAGGGAAAACAACCTTAATGAAGATGTTTGCCACAATCAAAGACAGACCTTTTCAGATGTAGTTAAATTTTTTTCCAAGATAATTTATCTTATTAAAATATGGTAATTTGCCATGGTTTCAGGGTTATTTGAAACCTTTCTAGGATTGAAGGCTGAAGTTAATTTCTCGCTATAAGCAGTATTAATTTGAACTGAAGAGATTCAGGGAACATTCCATATTCACGCAAGCACATAAAAGCTAAAACTGTTTATTTGTATCTAAGGTCCTTAAAGGAATCCGAAGGTGGCCCTGGAATCTGCACATGTTTCATATTAGAGTGCAGAGGGCAGGCCAGAAAGAACAGGACAGTCCCCACCAAAACTGATCCAGCCTGTCTGTGGCAGCACCTTAGGCTGAGGACTTAGGAAGAAAGCCCTTGCAGGGAATGTCATTTTTGACGACATGAGGATGCCCAATTCAAAAATCAGCGTGATTGGAGGTTTAATGAGGCACTTTGTTATTCCGGGCAATGAAAGAGTAGAGACAGGGTTCTTCAGGCTTAATTACCACATCTGTTATTAGGCACTTTACCGTGATTGACTGGAGTGTATGTCGGACACGGTGCCAAAAAAGCCTCCCCATAAAAGCAGCTTTCCGTTCACTGCCTGAATGGCATCAGCCCCTGTTACAACCAGGATTTCCATGGCAAACAAGTAAAGCTTGGCGTGCACAAGCCCCCGTGCCAGCTGACGGCACTTCTTCCCGGTGCCAGTTAAGCTGCGCACAAGGCTGGGCCACTTGCTCTGACTTCTGCTTCTCTGTCTCCTTCAGGCTCCACCGCACTTGCCTGCAGCTCTTGATAAACAAGTACAGCAAGGAAAGGAAGGCGCAAGGCCAGGCCAGAGGCCCAGCTCTGGCTACGCTGTGGGGCCTACTTGAAGACATTCACATTAGGAGTTCGGATGGGCTGCTGCCGATGAAATGCATTTGCTAGCTCCTGGGCCAGTTATTATTTTTTAAAAGGCAGCAGCACCAGGAAGCCAGATTCTCGGGATACTTAGTTCCTTGGATGCCCTGAACCTTAGGAACCAAACACCAAATTGGATGTTAGGAATTTAATGTCTCATTCTGTAACATACGTATTAGAGACACTTATTCCCCATTGTTCCTTGTCCCCAGGAAAGCTGTCCACTGATACTTTCAAGTCTGGGTAAGTGGGCAAGTGGGGATCTACTACCTAAGCTGTAGTTCAGTTGAAAAGGGTTGCCTTTAAAAACTGTGCCCTTCATTCAACTTTTTAAACCTGCAAAAATCCCAACACCCACAGCTCTCTGTAGCCCTATATCAAACACCCACAGCTCTCTGTAGCCCTATATCAAACACCCACAGCTCTCTGATAGCCCTAAATCAAATTACTGTGCAGGTAGCAGCACTGGGACAATTACTAGCACAGAAAACCATTCTTCAGACCAGACATACAAGCAGGGAACCTCATATCTGAACACATGCCAGGTAACTCTCCTAACCCTAGTTGTTAACAGAAGTTGTGACGTATGGTTGTAACACAAGTAATGAGAAAAGGCTAAAACATATATACCCCGTAAATACTCTTCTGGAACCATCAAGTGTAAGGAAAATGACCTTGAGGCATTCGCTCTCTGTGTTTAATTTGCTCTTCGAGGACGAGATGGTATAAATTTATGATGCACTCTCCAGTTGCATTTTTATATCAAGCAATATCCACGATGTTTTGGATGTGTGCTTACTATCAACGGTGATTTGTGCATAGAATATAACCCGGAAATAATAGAGAGTAAAGTAGGAGAAGTTGGCAAGCAGGGAAAGGATTTTCTAAGCCACTGGAAGAATCATAGCAGCGTTTAATAAAAACGAAAGGAATGAACATTTACAAGACTCATTGTCTATACACCTGGAGGTGCTTCAGATATGGTACAACTCTTTCTGTCCTTGGGATGGAGACTGAGGGTCAGTTCCCTAGAGGTCTGTCCCTAAGGTCTTCCCGCTTTTCAACGATCTTTCCAGCCTGAGGGGGAAAAGGGCTTTAAGAAATAGAGCTCAGACTTCTGGGACACATGGCAGTCCAGTTTGGGGTCATACACTTCCTGCAAGTCATGATTGCTAAAGGGCCCTCTCATATTCCCCAGGCTTCCGAAATAGGGCCTTTCTTCCTCAGCCCCTATAATATAAATGATTGAGGCTCTCTTCCAACTAAGCCTTTCCCTCACTCTCCCTTTTCTCTTTATCCACAATGAGCCTTTGTGATCCCTTGAGAGGAGAGATGGTAGGAGAACGGCGAAAGTGGAATCAACCAGTTCTGAAATTATATAAAGTCCAGATGCCAAATAAGAAAAAAAAAAGCTATTTCAAAGCAAAATTCCTTCAAAAGTTAAAATTACACAAGTAATGGATTTTGTGGTATTACAGAGAAAGGAGCTATACATTAAAATATCTAAAAGTAATCTGGCAGTGATTCCTTGGCTATGATACCAAGAGCACAAACAACAAAAGAAAAAGCCAGAGAAATTAAACTTCATAAAAATTAAAAACTTCAGTGCATCAAACGTCACCGTCAACAGAGTGACAAGGTCACCCACGCAATGGGAGGATATATTTGCAAATCAGCTATCTGATAAGGGACCAATATCCAGAACATTAAAAAACAAAAATTCCTACAACTTGGCAACAATGAAACAACAACCTAGTTAAATATGGGCAAAGAACTTAAAATAGACATTCCTTTAAAGAAGATATCCTATTGAACAATATGCACAGAAAAAGACATTCAACATCCTAATCAAAAAAGCAAATCAAAACCACAATGAGATAAGATATCCCTACACGGCAGTTCCCACTGTGGCTCAGCGATAACGAATCCAACTAGTATCCATGAGGATGCAGGTTCAACCCCTGACCTCCCTCAGTGGGTTAAGGATCTGGTATTGCTGTGAGCTGTGGTGGAGGTCGCAGATGCGATTCAGATCTGGTGCTGCTGTGACTGCTGTGTAGGCCTGCAGGTGCAGCTCCAATTCAAACCCTAGACTGGGAACCTCTGTATGCCTCGGGTACAGCCCTAAAAAGACCAAAAAAAAAAAAAGGAGAGAGAGAGAGAGAGATCTAGAAGTAAGCTAAGTTCTAAGGAGTAACTTACAAATGTCTGCCCAAGAGGTAGGGACTTTTTGTTTGTTTCATTTTATTACCTGTCTGCATAAGTAAAACACACATTCACTCATTCTTCTATAGATCACGAGGCCCATAAGCTTGGTTGCTAGAACTCAAGCGTTGAAGGACAAAAACGTCAGCAAACAGTAACAACAGTGTGACTCCGTGTCAGCCCGGTACCACTGCAGCCTCTTCTGCAGGACCTGGGTGGGGGCGGGCCAGAATGTCACCTCTTTGCCCACCCAGAGCTCTAAAACAGTTCACAATTCTTCCAGAACCCACAAACTAAAGCCAAAATAGACCATTTAGCTCTTTCTCGACTTTTAAGCAAACGGAAACCAAAGGGCATCCAACACTGTGAAGCCACCGTGCCTTTCAGAGTCCCCGTTCTGCCCTGGGTCCGCATGAATTCAAAACTCCAACTGGCTTGTTTAACTTGGAATATGAACAGACTCAGGGATGTGGACCTGTGTGTGCTTTTGCCCTGAGAAGTTCTAAGGAATGGGAGCTTTTGGAGTAACTTGCCTTCCTCGATTTCTATTCTAAATTCCTCCACTTGGATTTTCCAGGTCAAAACAAAGTAGCTTGGCTTTGGGGTTTTGTTCTCCCCGCCCCCACTCCTGTAAGGGCCAAAGAGAAGTTAAGATGACACAAAACAATGCTTTTTTTGAGGGGAGAATGCAGAGCGCAATCCCTTCTGGCAGGTACTCCTACAGACCAGTTGTTATTTATAATACCTATAAGGGAGAAACGAGATTAAAAGATCAAGCCCCGCTGCACTTCCCTACAAAGCCAGCCACAGCTGTACCAGGGCTTCCGAGCAACTGGTCCACAAGGAGACAGTGAGCCTTCTGTTGTCCTGTGGGGTCTGCTCAGGTCACTGCATGTGGCATGGATTAGAGGGTCCTGGTTCTCTGTGACCCAGGGGGCCAGGACTGGGCTTTCCGGGCCACTCTCCCAAACTGGGGCTCTGTGCCATCACCTGGCACTCTTTTCAGGGTCTCTGGCGGGGGGAACAGCAGCAGCTATCAGGCTTCAAATGCTAACAATTTCTTTTTAAAACTTCTGTATACATTTTTAAAAGAGAGAGAGAGAGAACAATTCATTTTTACCCTTTGTCCTGAAGATCTGTCCTAATGAAGTCAAAGAAAACATACCCATCATGGATGGAAGAAGGAGCCGGCACGGCGGAAGAGCCCCGAGGAAAGCAGCTGTCCCCAGACTCAGACTCGGTTTCTCCAGGGCAGAGAAGGAAGAGGAGGAGCCAGCTCTGCTGTGCTTCCTCCATTTGGTGTCAAGGTCCGTTGCCACCAAGGGCCCTGCTCTCAGTGAGGAGTCCTCAGCCATCCTGGCCTCTCCTGCCCACTCAGCCACACCCTACACTCCAGGACACCCCTAGAGGCTCCCCTATCAAGTTCATGGGGTTGGGAGTTCCCGCTGTGGCACAGTGGGTTAAGAATACACTGCAGTGGCTCCTGTCCCTGCGGACGGGTGGGTTCAGTCTGTGTTCCCGCCTGGTGGGTTACAGGATCCAGCACTGTCACAGCCCTGCGTAGTTGCAGCTGCAGCTCAGATTCAATCCCTGGCCCAAAAACTCTATACACTGTGCATGCAGCCATTAAAACAAAAACAAAAACAAAAACACATAGGTTACACACACACACACACAGAAGTTCATGGGGTTGCAAAGGACTTTTTTTTTTTTTAGGGCCTCATCTGCAGCAAATGGAAGTTTCCAGACCAGGGGTCAAAATGGAGCTGCAGCTGCAGGCCTACAGCACAGCCACGGCAACCCCAGATCTGAGCTGTGCCAGCGACTTACGCCACAGCTTGCAGTAACGCTGGATCCTTAACTCACTGAGAGAGGCCAGGATTGAATCCGAATCCTCATGGTCTCTTGGTCGGGTTCTTAACCTGCTGGCCACAAGAGGAACTCTACAAGGGGCCATTTTGACCTCTTCATCTCAAATCAGAAATCAGGCACAAAAGAGATTTGTGGTACCTACAGTAAAATGGTGGCAGATTGAGATCTCAAGTCAAGAGCTTTTGGCTCCAGATGCATTGCTCATCCCATCAGTCTGGACTTCCTGGTAGAGCTCTAGGGGTACAGCATGCCCCCTCATTCTAGAAGCATTTATTTATTTCACACCAGGCCACCGACCTTGAGACTTAGTGACAATGACCTAGAGATTTACATCACTGTTAATGCTTTTCATTGGCACCAAGACAAGAAAACACACACACACACAAGTTGCCTGAGAGTGTTACAGTTCTCCAAGTGGGCAGCTACACTCATGAGAAATGTTGGGATGTCAAACTTGGGTGATTTCACCACCTCCCACAACTCAGCATAAAGTACATCTAAGGTAAAACTTGAACTGAGCCAATGAACCGAAACTCCCCCAAAGTTAATCTCTCCTTAAGTAATTTTGCTTCATCTGGACTTCTTTCCTCTAACTGCGGGGTCCCCGCTGGGTCTTCAACAATGCTTCTAGGCCTGACACTGACCGCCCGCAGGCATCTTCAACCTCCCTAGCTGCTCAGCTGCCAACAACCGCTGGGCCGCACGAAAGGGCTTTTTCTTTGTGGGCACAGTGGCCAGAAGCAGGCAGAGGTCATCGCCTCACGTCTCGGGGAACACACCCTGGAAGACACTGCACTGTGCTCCCCAGTACACACTGAAGAGCTTGGCTCTGCCTGGGGTCTTACTTGTGACACATCCAAGTCCTAGACAGAGACTGGGAAGCTGCTTTTGTTTGACAGAACTGGGTTCTTAGAACTCAGTGACAAAACTCGCTTGGCTTCCAAAGCCCTGTAGTTACTGACCGACCCTTTGTTCTGAAATCCCGCCTGTTGGGCCGCGGTCGCCATCCTCCTCCGCAGCGGAGCCTGACACGTTCACCATCAAAGGAAACAGAGCACATGGGCCCCTAACCCATGAAAACACGGCGGTCTCCCTTCTGTGCCAGCGAATGAATCTACAGGCCACTGAGGCCTTAATGACACGGCCTCGTTTTCACAAAGGGAACAACGCGGCCAAGAAATGAAAGATGCTCTTCCAAATTCTCCAACTAGATGAGGGTTTCCTTAGAGCGAGCTAAAAAGAAATCCTTCATCGATGAACTGCCTGCTGCACCTGAACTCTGCAAAATTCAGGAAGAGCAGAGTTTTGTCCCTCAAGGAGAGGGCCACACATAAGTGTACACTTAAAATTCTCCAAGCAAATGGACCGCTTTCAGAAGCTCTCGAGGTTTCATCACAATATCCTCCATCAAAGACAATCACGCTGGAAAGCGACAACTGGACCTAGAGGGTTAGCTTATAGGATGACGATCTGGATCATAAAAATTAAACTCTACAGCAGTGATGGGCTGCGGGGAGGTCCTCCGAATGGTCCCCAGTGGCTGCACAAACAAAACTACAAAGCATCATTTACATCCCGCCTTGAAAAAAAGGCCAGGATTTTTTTTTTTTTCGAGCCTTAGCTTGGCAGAGCTCCACATCATAAGCTTTTAGTTTTTGTTTTTGAACGGCAGAAGAAAAGTGCCTTTGCTCCAGGCTGGTCTTCACCGAAATAAAAAGTAGGCCATCTGTCTGGCTCCACTGAGGAACTCTCTGCACCTGGGTCCTTGGCTGGGTTCAGACACCATCCTTACCCTTCCTAAAGGAGGATGCCTTCTTCTCAGTGGGAGGAACCACCTGACCTCTCCTGGCACAGCCCCCACTACCAGCCCTCCCCTCACTCTCATCCCTTCAGCGCCCCTGCCTCCTATGAAAGAACAGCTAGGAGGCCAACTGTTCAAAACCTGAAAGTCCAAAGCATAACTCATCCAACTCCTCCCTTACGCCGCATCCTCAGGACAGTGGTTCCCACTGGCTATTGATGGTTCACCACTCATTAGCGCTTCATCTGGAGGAAAGACGGGGGTCTCGGGAAGTTTTAATCAAGCAATGATGCTACCTCGTGGCCTTACCGCTATACCGGGGGAGACAAGGCTAAGATTACCCGCTCAGATGAGGATTAGGTCTATGGTCAGGTTTTCTTCTTCATGTTATTGTCATGTCCCCTCTAGTTCTGGATAACCTCAAAAGTAGTCAGATCCACAATAAAAGGAAGGAAGGAAGGAAGGAAGGAAGGGAGGGAGGGAGGAAGAAAAGGAAAGGGAGGAAAGAAAAAGTTCCCATGTCTTGGTCTGCCCAGGATGCCACAACGAAATACCACAGAGTAAGTGATTTAAACATCAGAAATCTGAGAGGTTCAAGAGCTAAGTGCAGGTCAACCCGATTTCAGGTGAGACTGCTTCTCCTGGCTGCCAGATGGCCACCTTCTCATTGCGTCCTTACATGACAAAAAGAGTGTCCTGGGGTCTCTTCCTTTTTTTATAAGGGCCCCAGATCTACTGCATTAGAGCCACACACTGCGACCTCATTCAGCCTTTATCACCTCCCCACAGGGTCCATCTCCAAAAACAGTCACATTGTGGGGGGATAGGACTGCAGCATGTGAATCTGGGGTGGGGGGGGCACACTTCAGTCTCCAGAACTATGCTTCACCACTTGGGGACTGCAAGATAAACGATATATGTCCTATGTGCTCAAGAAGTTTATATTCTAGACTCAATGTGTACTAAAAATAGAAGGGCCCTCCAACTTTATGTAGCCACTTCCCACAAGCTCCACCGTGTGGAGATATGACATTTTGCTTTTCCATCCTCCAGTGTTCAGTTCGTGGACATTTGGGTTGTTTTCACCTTTTGGTTTTTATGAATAATTGTGCTATGAACATCTGTGTACCAGTTTTTCTTTGAACCCCTCTTCTTCGTTCTGCTGACATCTTACTAGGGAAGGATAAATTCATTAACTAAAAGCTGCATCCTAATTCTGTAGTAGAGATAGATAATGCTTCTCTTTGTGAAATGCCATTGTCATTAAAAAATACTTATGTCCATGAATCGATTTAACTGGTGTTGTATTCCAAAATATATTCGATTCCTTATTACTTATATCTAAGTATGTCAGAGACCGTATTTTCTGACTTCTGTATTTAATTAATAGCATCTTACTTAAGCACTTGAATGACTCTTTCATAAAAATAATCAGCAAATCTTATCCCTAAATATTCTATTCGTCCCCATTTTAATATTATTTGGTGTTAAATAATGATAATTAATATTTATTGAGCACTTACTCTGTGCCTACCACTATGCTAAAGGTAACACCCTTTGAAGTACATGCTGTTATTTCACAGGTAACAAAGAGGCTTAGAGAGCTTAAGCAGCCTGCCCAAGGTCATGAGGGTTGGGAGTGAAGATCTGATCTTGGCCCAGATTGTTACATTTCACACAGTACGTCACAAGGCCAGCTAGGAGTAGACCCAGACCATCAAAATCTTGCCTCCTAACTCATGATTTTAATCACATATGTTTGTGTAAATCAACAGTTAACCATTAAGCCCAGTGCTCAAAGGAGATGTATGGAAAGGATGCTCAGATCCCTAACAGATGTGCTCGAATCATTTTAAAGCCAAGAACCCCAAATTCTCCTTGGAGAAAAACAAAAGTTGGAGTTCCCCTTGTGGCGCAGCAGAAACAAATTTGACTAATATCTGTGAAGATGTATTCATTCCCTGGCCTTGCTCAGTGGGTTAAGGATCTGGCATTACCGTGAGCTGTGGTGTAGGTCACAGATGTGGCTCGGATCCCACGGTGCTGTGGCTGTGGCTCTGGCTGTGGCCTGCAGCTGCAGCTCCAGCTTGACTGCTAGCCTGGGACTCTCCATATTGCCACGGGTTTAGCCCTAAAAAGCAAAAAAAGAAAAGAAAAAGAAAAAGAAAAGCTCCTATTTTCTCCAATTGAGTCTACAGCTCCATGTGGTAACGGCAAGCTGGGACGTTCTGTAGGTACAATGACCCACACTGGGTATGGTCAATGTCCTCTAGAGAGAAGAAGCACCACAGGCTGCCCATGTGCTGGAATCATCGTTTTGGCTGAAATAAGTGACACGGGTAAGCCGAAGACCCCACACCTCATCCCACTTTGTCCCAGTTAGTTAAAAAATAAAAGTTAGATAAAAAAATAAAAGTAGTCCAATATCAGACTTCAGGAAAGATGTCATCTAAATATTCAGAATAACAGCCAGGATCCAATGTCATTCCCTGGTTTTCCCTGACAGATTACAACAAGCAGGAGGAAGACGGAGAGTGGGAGAGAAGATCTGCTGGTTGGCCCACCTGGTAGGGCGCTTTCGTTTTAAATTCTCAAGACTGGGACTCTGCGGACACTGCTGCCTCTTAGGCACTGGATTTGCTGCCTGGAAAAGTAGATCAATCACCTCTGATGGGCTGGTCCACTGCTCTCTGACACACACTGCCTGGCTTTGAAGCAACGGCAAACGAAAGGAGGTTTGAGGCTCCAGGCCCTCTTAGCCCCACCAAGACCCAAATACTGTGACAGCTGGGGTTCTCAGCATTTACTGGTTTCCATCACTGCTACAGTTTTAATTCTACATTAAACGCAATGCTTTAAAATTTTTTCAAACTTTTAAGTATCAAATATATACTAGAAATGTAGACAAATCAAAATTAAACAGCTTCACACATTTTCGCCAAGTGAACACAACCATTTAACCAGCTCCGAGATTAAACAGAACAATATGATCATTCCAGAAGCTCTCCTTAGCCAGGGCTTTAATCCTGACATGATAAGAGGTCCCAGCAAGCATCCTATTTGTAAGAATGCATTTAGCATTAAACGTGCTCCCTGGGACATGAACAACCACAATAAAAGATGACATATCACTGCCCTATTTTTCCAACACAAGCTGCACCTACGCAGAACTTCAAGCAGAGCACAGTACTCATCCATCACAACAGCAAGGAGAGAGCCTCTCTAAATCACAGGAATGGAGCCAAATGAACAGGCCTAATGACAATGAATTGAAAATTAATTAACTAATCAGGTGCATGTTTTAACACAGTTCTTCTGCCACCTGCAAAGAACACTAGCCTCTTCCCCTTCTCCGCTTCAAAGGCATCTCTGTCACTGGTAAAGCCCAATACCCACCAAGTAAAGTATCAACAAACTCCAAGGGGAGGGGGGAGTAGAAATCTATGAATAAATAAAGCCACTTGCCTCTGCAATCCACCTGCTTCTCCTTCTTTAATGGACTTGCAATGATAGTCTGTAATCAAGGTGCGATGATGGACTTAATTACAAAAAGCTCTAAGTGACCTCAAGCAAATCATATATTGCCTTCTCCTGGGTACAAAACCTCCTTTGGTCTGATACTCCCAGACAGAAAGCCTCTTATCTCAGAGACAAAAGCATTCCTACGGCCAATGAGCACCAGCTCCTGAACACTGGGTAAATGGGCTCTCCATAACCCATTACACCCAGGAAAGGCTCTCCCCATTCAGCCTCACTCAAGGCTGTACTCTCTGTCTAACCAAGAAAAAAAAAAAAAAAAAATTCCATCTACAAATATCCTCAAGAACGGGGGACTAAGTTTCCCTTTAAAAAGAAACCCAGAGGCAAAGCCTGAATGAATGACATACTTTCTCATAAAGGGAGTAATCAGGCTAAAAGAACAATCCTGTGTGAAATGTCTGTGACCTTTCTGAGGCTATGACCTTGAATTCAAATCTTTTTCTGAAGCAAAGAATGTAGCCAATTGTTGGGCTCTGGATTAGATCTGTACAGGAAGTCTGAAACCCTTTCCCTCCAGGGCTAGAATCCAGTTTGGAAGTTGGGGGTGTGGAATGACATCTACATGACCTTTAGGGAGTCCTCCAAACTCACAACTGTCCAAATATATCAGTAATTTTCTGAAAGATTTAACTGTATTTCAATTTCAAAAAAATTCTCAGTTTCTTAACTGATATCTGAATCTAGATTTAGAAGGAAATTATTAATACATCATATATCATATATGTGGTGACCAGACCACAGAACAAAGAATTACTCTTGAAGGTCAGCAGCCGACCTGAGGCTTTCAGATCAGATACTTGTCTTTGATGAAACTGGAGAAAAGAGGCTAAGAAACGTACCTGTGCCTCTCACAGGCTGAGGGAGATCTTTTTTTTTATTTTTAAAATCAGTTATAAAACCCTTCAATAAGATAAACCGTTGGGTAGAGTAGGAAACAACTCTTCTTTGGCCAAATATCAACTGGGAGTGACCTGTGTTCCTTTAATGCCATGTCTTATGCTCCCAAACCAGCAGATTAATGACACTTCCGCAAAATTACTTTTTTCCTTCCCAAAGGCTACCTCAGACACATGGCTGCAAGCAGTTTAACTGTGAAAGGCCTTGACCTCCTTTCTTTGTCTCTCCCATTTGAGTGTGTCTGTTTCCTTGGGGCTACCAAGCTCAGTTGGGTGGCTGGCCGGGAGCGAAAGGGAGCATCAGCCAAGCCCTGAACAATGGGTCCCTTTCTCCGGCTGTCACATGAACAGCGTTGTGTCACAGCCATTGTCCCTCCAAGCAGAGACGGAGAGGCACGGGTTCTCACAGACCAGCGATTCTCTGAGCCTCTCTGACCGGGGCACTAAAGTATTAGAACGGAAAAGGGAGAAGAAAGGGAAGAGGAAAGGGGGAAGGGAAGGAAGGGAAGAGAAGGAAGGGAAGGGAGCGGAGGAGAGGTGAGGAGAGGAGAGGAGAGGAAGGAAAGGAAGGGAAGGGAAGGAAAAAAGAAAGGAAAGGAAAAAGGAAAGGAAACGAAAGGAAAGGAAAGGAAGGAAAGGAAAGGAAAGGAAAAAAGAAAGGAAAGGAAAGGAAAGAAAGAAAAGGGAAGGGAAGGGGAAGGAAGGGGACGGGAGGGGAGAGAAGGAGTTGGTATCTTCTGAACGGAACGGGACAGCCTTTGCAAGGATTACTAGTGCACCCAGGGGTCAGGATACCAGGGGTCAGGACTGCCGTGTCAGAACACCTTATCAAAAATACCCACCCCCTCGTGCTCACTCCAGCAGCACATATACTAAAAAAGACACACCTCTGGGCACCAGCGCACACCTACTGAATCAAAATCATCAGAGGTGAGCCGGTATCTGCAGCGATTCTCACATCCCTCAAGTCTGAAGGCAGAGGCCTCAGGCATTTCTAACCTTGCTGATGGCCCGACTGTGCACATCTTTCTGTTCAAGGGACATTCAGGAGATGAGGGGATATGGAAAGGGCAAACATTTTTTTTACTGTGGTTATTAAATCTTCGTGTGAGGGAAAACCCCTGAGGAGAAGAGAGGTGAGCAGGATGAGGGCACCAAGTAATGTGGGGAATGAGAAAGGAAATTTAAAAAAATAATAATGACTGTTGAGAACACAATAGGAATTTGCGGGTGGGGTCAGCAATGAGCCAAGAGAGGTACAGGGAGAATCAAAGGAGGTATTGTCACAACCTGGCTGAGGCTGCACCTTCAGAAAAGGATGGATGGCCAGAAGGTTCCAGTGGTGGGATGGACAGATAGCTTTCGAAAACAAGCATGTTGAATATTTAGTTCTAAGTAGTAAGACATGAACTTCGTGGGTAGTCCTAAGCCTTAAAAGTCAGCCACCAGAATCGACTGTTTGGTGATATTGTATGAAGTGAAAGAGCTACGAGGTAATATTCAGGGTTGGGCGGATGACCTCGGGCTGAAAACAGACAGTACCACAGCATTTCAAGATCATCGCTAAATGAAACTTCTTAAAGGAAAACATGAATTCAGATCCAGATGATGCTAGAAGGCATTTGAGTCCTGTCTTCACACATACCCCACCAAGAAGCCCCAAGGTGGTTTTAAAAAAAGGCGGGGGGGGGGGGGATTCAGGAGTTCCTGTCGTGGCTCAGTGGTTAACGAATCCGACTAGGAACCATGAGGTTGCAGGTTCAATCCCTGGCCTCACTCAGTGGGTTAAGGATCCACGTTGCCATGAGCTGTGGTATAGAACGCAGATGTGGCTTGGATCCTGCGTTGCTGTGGCTGTGGTGTCAGCTGGCGGCTACAGCTCCTGTTAGACTCCTAGCCTGGGAACCTCCATATACCGCAGGTGCAGCCCTAGATAAGGCAAAAAAAAAAAAAAAGAAAAAATTTCATACTTCCCACCTTCTCATGGAACAGGGGCTCAACTTTTATTTGACTCTCAAGAGGGTATCCCAAACCACAAGGGGTTTATATAATATAATGATAGCCATGCAATATGAGGGGTCCTTTAATACACATTAGTGCTGTGGGAGCAGGCAGAATCTAGTCCCATAGCCTAGGGTGTGGCTGTCATAAAACAATTCTCAAATGTTAATTCATTACTCCCATGGAATGGTTTAGTCACTACTCTTCAAGATGCCTTGCAAATCCCTGCAGCCATGTGCTTGCACTCCCTGTCTAAAATGCCTCATCTACTCCAATCCTCTCTCCTTCAAGGCCCCAAATTGCCAGGAAACTTCTGGTGAACACACAGAGCCCTCTCCCTAGGACCAGCCCTTAGAGGAGCTCTCAGAACTGCCCATCTGGCCTCATATGACATACCCAGCCTGACACAGTCACCTGGATTTTTTTTAATCTTTTTTTTAAGGCAAGTATCTCAGTAATTACACACAGTATTTATCCCTATACCCTAAACACTTTTTGCTCTGGTGGAGCAAAAAGAAAACTCATACAATGTACTTTCTTTTCTTTTTTTTTTTTGCTTTTTAGAGCCACACTTGCAGCATATGGAAGTTCCCAGGTTAGGGGTTGAACTGGAGCTGCAGCTGCCAGCCTATGCCACAGCAACAAGGCACCTGAGCCAGATCTGCGACCTACAGACCACAGACCACAGCTCAGGGGAACACCAGATCCCCAACCCACTGAGAGAGGCCAGGGATTGAATCTGCATCCTCATGGATCCTAGTCGGGTTTCTTAACCGCTGAGCCACGAAGGGGAACTCCCACCATTTACTTTCTCAAAGAACTAAAGTTCCATCTTGCCATCGATTCCTTGTCTGAAAAATAAATAAATAAATAAATTACCCATTTTCAAAATATCCGTGGGGGTAGATATTTGAAATTTTTTGTTTTGAATGTAGAATTAATCTCCTCGACCCAAAGCAAAAATATCATATCTTTATTTCGTTCTGTATGAGACCAACTAAATTTGTGGGGCTCGATTTTCAATGTGCCATCAAAAACTATTTGCTTTCTAAAAAAAAGGGACAACATGATTCTTTACCAGAAGTCATGAAAAAGATCCATCATGGGAATGATTATCTGTGGCGAGGTTTTAGATCTAACCCCGTCTAGGCAGCCCAGCCAGCTCGGCCAGGGTGTTAACAGGGCGCTCACCCCCCTCTAGAATGGGGCCTCCTTGCGCCCAAAGATGAGATGTTTTTAACAGATGCTGATATCCAACACATGTACAAATCAAGATGAGGCTTTCTATACTGAAATACTGTTTTCTTTGTCTTGGAAGAGGGGAAGGGCACAATTTATTGCCCTCTGAGTAGGAAACTGAGGTGGTTAAAATGCTTTCCATAGTTTCTTCATCTAGGAGTATAACTCACTGGAAATGAAACAAGAGAGGAAATCACTAGTAATGAACATCGATAATAACAGGATATATTATTATATTCACACTTTCTAGACTGGCTAATGGCGCAGAGTATGCGTCATCGAATGGCATCCATGCAGTGACCTGCAGTTCTCCAAATAAAGTTGTATCGAGGAAAAAAACATTGGCTTGCATCTCATTTTTTTTTCCCTCATGGTATGAGAAATCCTTTTACTAAGTGCCATAAGTTAACCCTCTGCAATAACTATCTTTAAAACGAGTGAGAATGAACACAGTGAAAAATAATCTTAAATTGGGAAGAAAAGAGGGACGAGATAAATACAAAATCTTGGGAAATACAGAGAAGGGAATGAACAAATGAATGAATGAGTAAAGCGAGAACAGGAGACTCACTAAACGAATTGCAAAAGTACAGCTTAAACTAAGGTAGGACAAGTTCATACCGGAAACAGGTGAAAAAGAAGACAAATCAACAGAACCCAGTGAATCTTGTGGTTAATTCTTAAAGCTAAGCTAATTTTTTTTTAATGAAATGCTGGGTATAGATCCCTGAGAAAATGAGGAATGAAAGCAGTTCTTAATATTGCTTTGTTTGAAGTCCAAACAGTCTGGATGTTTGTACTTCATGCACTGATGCTGCTACCTTCCTGTCCCGTGTCTGAAATTCTCCTACATCAGCCTAAGAGTGAGCTTTTCTTTGTTTATTTTATGATGGAGACATTTTTGAAGCATCGCCATTTTTGTCATTATCCTGCAATTTCTTCACTTGTTCAAATAGGAGTGCAAATTTCCATTACTACAAGAAAAATGAGGAGTTCCCTTCGTGGTTCAGTGGTTAACGAATCCGACTAGAAACCATGAGGTTGCGGGTTCGATCTCTGGCCTTGCTCAGTGGGTTAAGGATCCGGCGTTGCCGTGAGCTGTGGTGAAGGTTGCGGAAGCGGCTCGGATCCCGCGTTGCTGTGGCTGTGGCGAAGGCCGGCAGCTACAGCTCCTGTTAGACCCCTAGCCTGGGAACCTGCATATGCCGCGGGTGAGGCTCTAGATAAAGGCAAAAAGACAAAAAAAAAGAAAGAAGAATGAGTGGGAAATGAAAACAAAAACCTAACCATAAGATCTTGTCCCATAAACTTAACATGTGAGACACAGATGGAAGTTACTGGACAGGCCAAAAATGGCCCATCTTTAGTCTGAATCAGACACTTATTTAACGTGAACAGGTCAACTGGTGTTCAGATAAGGTGGGAACACCAAAATTATAGGACACGTAAAGAAAGAAAAATTAAAGAAAGAAGTAAACAGTGAATATTATGTTAAATGAATGGCAAGATCTAATTAGAAACTTATTAAATAACTATCTCTCTAGGGCCAGCATCCCTATAACACATGCAGGCTTTTGCACAATCTTTGGATCTATTTTTAGGACTGCACCCTGTACTGAAGTAGAAGAAATAGTATTGAACCAGTCACCATGTTCCTGATCAAAAACAAATGCAAAGGTGTCTAAAAACTAAAAAACACAGGGTAAACCGTTACAGCGCCCTGACACTGTCATTCACAACCGTATCTACCCCAAAGGTATGATAAACGCAGCTCTTATAGTTCTGCCGTAGAGCTGAACTTGGAAACTTCATTCAGTGGCAACTGGTGTTGCACAGACCTTCGTAGGATATTCGATCTTGTCCTTTTTCCCACTCTAGGCTAACTTTTGTTTGTTTTCTGTTTTTTTAATTTTTATTTATTTATTTTTAATTGAAGTATAATTCACTTACAATGTTGTATTAGTTCCAGGTGTACAGCAAAGTGATTCAGTTATACATGCATATATATCTATTTTTTTTGCAGATGCTTTTCCCTTATAGGTTATTATAGAATACTGAGTAGAATCCCCTATGCTACAGAGTAGGTCTTTGTTGATTATCTATTGTATACATATCCAATCCCAAACTCCCAACTTATTCCTCCTCCACCCCTTTCCCCTTTGGTAACGGCAAGTTTGTTTTCTGGGTCTGTGGATCGATTTCTGTTTGGTACGTAAGTTCATTTTATCATTTTTCCTTCCACTTCAGGTTATAAACTTTGTAAACTATGTCTAACCAAACTGTAAATTCTTTTTTTTTTTTTGCCTTTTGCCTTTATGTAGAGCTGCACCCGCGGCATATAGAGGTTCCCAGGCTAGGGGTCTAACAGGAGCTGTAGCCGCCGGCCTTCACCACAGCCACAGCAACACGGGATCCGAGCCGCGTCTGCAACCTACACCACAGCTCACGGCGACGCCGATCCTTAACCCACTGAGCAAGTCCAGGGATCAAACCCGCAACCTCATGGTTCTTAGTCGGATTCGTTAATCACTGAGCCACGAAGGGAACTCCCAAACTGTAAATTCTTGAATGGCTTCTCCACAGCCCTTAGTATGTACACAGTGACTATACCAAACATTTGATGTGTTACAAAAAAAAAAAAAGTCAATTGCATTTATTCATTCATTATTATGCCACATTCTTCAGGCATTTACTATATAACTACTATGTGCCAGCCATTTGGATAAAGGCTCAGAATAAAGAAGGATACACTCAACGATCTGTTGGAGAAAAATTCAGATAACATAGTTGTTATGATATGATAGTTGCTATATTAAAGCTATCCACAAGGCAGAACAGAAATCACTTGAGATACCACTGCTTAGGTGAGAGAATTAGAAAAAGCTTCAGAGCGGAGGTCTTAATTAAAGCGCATCTTGAAGGACAAAGGGCCATAAGAAGTTGGTTAGACTAAAAAGAAGAACAAAGACATCTGCTCCAGATAGAATGGCATACACAGGCCAGAGAGGAATGAAAGAGGCCATGTATTCTTTAAGAAAAAGTAACAAGATCAACATCAGCGGGGTGGAAAGGTTGGAGAACAGGAAGCAGAGATGCGAAGAAGCTGCTTTTTTATATTCTGTTACGAGGTTAGGTTTTATGCTGCAAGCCAGTGTTTCTCCAAATGTGATTTGATTTGAGGTCACTTCTACCAGATTCATTTGAGGATCTGTTCAAATGTAGATTTCTGGCCCTTACATTCAGGGTAAAGCACTGGAATCTGCATTTTCAATAAGCATCCAGGTGACACTGATACCATCTGGGGAGCCACCAAAGATTTTTAAACAAGGGAATGACACAATCAGATTTGTATTTTAGACATATGCTATTAAACAGTCATGAGGAAGGTAATCTGCTGCTGTAAAATGAGCATGTGACTTGGGTTTGCTTTACAACCATCTGGCAAAGTTGTAAAACTGCAGGCTTTTCACATCCCAACCAAGACTTACTGTACCTGAATCCAAGTGGAGGGGACTAGGAATTATATTAGGTTGAACTACATGAAATCACCATTTTTACCTAAATCAAAAATGGTCAAATTTTGGCAGTTTCTCACACTTCAATCAAGTTAGGAGTCAAATCGGAGCTTTAGCCGCTGGTCTACACCCCAGCCACAGCAACACAGGATCCTAGCCACATCTGTGGCCTACACCACAGTTCATGGCAACGCCAGATCCTTAACCCACTGAGTGAGGCCAGGGCTTGAACCTACATCCTCATGGATACTAGTCAGGTTCATTTCCACTGAGCCAGGATGGGAACTCCTCAGTCCAGTACTTTTAACAAGCTTCCTCCATGTTTCTGATCTAATCAAAGTCTGAAAAGAGCTGATGAAATGCAAGCAAAGCTAAATGCTTTTCCTTTTTGATTAATTATCAGTGTTGTTATTCACGTTGATTGACATGCAATGAAGTAAATGACATAAGTTATGTACCTAAAACAAATGTTAAAAAAAAAAGAAATGATTTTCAAAAGCAACTGCCAACGAGCTGAGGCAGATAACTTAAGGAGGCTGGAGCCAGAAGGAGCACCAGATATTCTGCAGCTCTTTTCCCATCTCCCCACACAAGTGTACAAACAATGAAGCCGATGAGAGACGTGCCTTGCTGGAGGTTACAGTGAATATTTTGTTCGGTTCCTCAGTGATAACATGCTCTTCATTTTAACAGGTACTGAAATCATTAGAGCTAAAAAGCATTTGGGATTTAATACACAGAGGGCTAGTGCTGTGTGAAGCTCTAACCTGGATATGCATGTGTGCCTGGGGAGGGGCGTGGGCATAAAGCAAAGACTCGTGCATATTCATTTCTAAACTGAAGTCAATGAAGTTACATATTACAGAACCTAGAACAGTGCTTGAACTGTAATAGATGCTTAATAACTATTTATTGAACACATGACTGACCTCTAAAAAGAAATAGGTTAAAAGAGGTACAGTAATGCAAGGAGTTTCTAAGGCATTTACAGGTTGTAAACTGAGTGTTGATTCCCCACCTGTTAGCCTATCCCAAGCACCCTTTGGCAGCCAACCACGACCCCTCCTCTACAAATCCCAGACCTGTCACATGCATCTTTCTTCCCTCTGAAGGAGCCCCAGCAGCAACACAAAGCAATACAAAGACTGTGAGAAAAGTTTGACAATGCATCACATTCTAGGTGGGAGTGAAAGCCACATGAACACAGCTTTCAAAGCCCATCCAAAGAGGAAGAACAGCTCACACTTACTGCTAGCTGATAAAAACTATGTCATCATGATACAACAAGAGTTAACAATGTTATCACAATAATAATAGCGAATATGTGCTTACAATCTGCCAGGCTTGTTAGCACTCCACAATTAACTCATTTAATCCTTTGAAAAACCCTCTTGCATAAGCATTGTTATTACCATTCTGATTTTATAGATGAAGAGAGAGGTTAGGTAACACACAAAATCACATAGCTGTAAAGTGGCAGAGCTGAGAGTTGCCCCTAGGCGCCCTGGTCCCAGAGCGTGCCCTTTACTGAACTCTCTGACCTCAGAGCAGCACAGTAAAAAGTAGCCTTCAAGCTGACCCCCTGAAGCAGTCACATCAGAAAAATAATCCAGACCTAACCTTTTCATCCACAGAGAATGAAGCATCTTTAGATGGGAAGACGATACATAAAGTGAGACTCAGAATTTAAAGGAGAGCAGTCAGGAGAGACAAGAAGAAATGGCATTTTTCCTTTGCCTTGGAAGAGCATGGGTATCACTGCCTGAGAACTTTGGGGCTGCTAAAATCTCAAGCTTTAACTTTCTCCTAAAGACTTTGGGTCCTCACATGGGGATACTGAAAAAGTATCAGAGAAATCACTACATTTCATTTACCCAGTGATATCATTCTTATTTCCAGAAAGAAAGACACAAAATATTTCCCTAAACCAGGAGTAAAAGTCCTACATCAAAGGAGTTTAAAAACCCAACAGGAGATAGATCTTTCACTGGTAACTAGTGTTGCAAGAACTGCCCTCCCAGCCTTCCCTAGGAGCCAGGTATTCAGACAAGGAGGACACCACTCCAGCTTAAGTCACCCAGCCTGTGGTTCTGAAGCCCCTCAAGGACGCCAGGAGCACAGGAGGAGGGAATATACCCACGTCTGACCTTACAGTCTGAATATCAAGTGCTGGAGAAAGAGAAGTTCAGAAACAAGTCAAGACCCCAGAGACGAAGTGAAACTGATCTGCAAGCAAGCGCCCCACTGAAACTGCTTCTCACTCTCTCATTCTCCCCAAACCTCCCCACACCAGCTAGGACACCAGACAAGCACCAACACAAACAAGGAAATACAAAGGCAGAAATTACGCCAAATAAAACGCGTCATGGCGGGGGGGCACCTCCTCATGAAAAATACTCCAAGAAGTTTCTACCCAGCCCCAAGGAACAAGACCAGAGGCAAACATTAACAATCAACCCTTGAGACAAGTAAACAAGCGCATCCGGCGCCACCTCACGCGGCACCCGGGTATCCAGGGTAAAGAAAAAGTGTTCCCCATCCACAAGAAACTGCCCAGTGTCCAGCCAAGGTCCAGCTGCTGCCAGAATTGTTTGCCCAACTCTTACCCGAGAGCCTGAGATTCTCAGCGCAACCCTTTTCCCCCTGCTTTCATGCAACGCCAGCGGAGAAGCAAAATCTGTTCCAAACAGCGCAGTTAGCCTCCAAGCGGCGTCCCAGAAGAGAGCGACACCTAGGAGTCTTGGTTCAGGCTTAAAGGTGGAGACCCGCGGGAAAGCAGGCGGGTCCCTGCGCGCTTCCAGACCCCCGGTTTTGCACACCAGCAAAGTACTCGCTGCAAACTTGAGTAAGGTCTTCTCCGTCTGGCCCGAGATGCTGAAGGAGGAGGGGAGTAACCCGAGCCGGCTCGGGATGCTAGCAGTTGCCGCTCCTGCAGCTGCTGCCGCCGGGGCAGTGACCGCTGGGGCGGGGCGGGGGGGGCGTCACTTGGCGCCGCGCACAGTCCCCAGTGCGACAGGCAGGATCCTCCTGCGCCCCGATCGCAGGTCGCCCCTGTCCGGTGGGGCTTCAACTGCCCGGGAGTGACTCCGCCAAACAGTCCGGCTACCAAGTTGATAAATCTTAGGGTCACCGCACCGGGTGAACCAGGGGGTGACGGAGAAAGTGCCCGTCTGCGTTCCGACTCAGTCTCGGTGCCGCGGTGTCAAAGTCTCCGGAGGTCTTCTCGGCCCTGAATGAGGACTGATGGGGGTCCTGGGGATGGCACCCGAGAGACCAGCTGGAGTGGATGGCACGTCCCCAGCGGTGTCAGGGAGGGAGCGCAGCTGTGGGCCCGAGAAAGGAGGGGTGACCTAGAGATACAAAAGTGTGCGCTGCAGTTGGGGAGGTGGGGCAAGGAGTTGCGCCTGGGGGTTCGGGAGCTCGCTTTACCGAGGCGGGGCGGAGAGAGAACTCCCCGCGCCCGCCAGAAAAATCCCTCCAGGCCCTCGACGAGGCCCCGCGCCGACATTTCTTGGGGAATGGCTCCCTCTGCTGACTCGCCAGGGAGGCCCGGGAGACGCAAGAACGGAAAGTTAAACCCACGAAAAGGCTTTTTGTCCAGCTGTGCGTTTGGCAGGACGTGAATTCTGGAATCTGCCTCCTTCGCCGGCTTTTCCAACCCTCCTCCTCCTTACTTAAGAATTACAGTGCGTGTGAACGACCCAAGAAGATACACACTTCTTTTTCGTGCAAAGTTTTTTTTTCTTTTTTTTTAATATTAAGCTGAATTCTATCCTCCCTCCCCCCACAAAAGTTTTGTACTTCAATAATAACACCAGATAACCCATTCCCACCAGGTCTCCGTCCCTCACGTTAACACGAACGCGTTATTTTGAGAGAGACCTCAAACGCATATGCGTCCAAGTCAGTAACAGCACCTGGCAAACGGTCTATGCTCAAAATTACGCTTGAATGAAATGAATGAACACACTTGTTTAAATTCCCTCCCTATCCTCTTTGGTTACCCCTGGAAAAAGAGGGGAAGACC
This sequence comes from Catagonus wagneri, assembly GCA_004024745.2. Taxonomy (NCBI): domain Eukaryota; kingdom Metazoa; phylum Chordata; class Mammalia; order Artiodactyla; family Tayassuidae; genus Catagonus; species Catagonus wagneri. The sequence goes on along the minus strand of PVHT020004020.1, from coordinate 44,500,523 downwards.
CTTTCTGTTTGTTTACGAGACACCGCGGCCCCTTCCTCTGGTTAACAGCACCTTCGTTTTTCTTTGGGGGACCACCCCCGCCACACTCAGTGTCCTCTGGACGGGAAGGTCAGGGCCATCCAGCTTTTCCCTGTCCAAGAGTAGGCACCTTATCTAAGCTAGTCCCCTCAGACCTTCTCTGCCAGGAATCCTAACTTCCGTCAGAGCAGCACAAGCAGGAATAAATCTAGAGCTGACTGATCCATATGCCAGTGCTCTAGAGACTGGCCATTAGGTCATGACATTTATTCCCCAAGGCTACCCTGCTTTATGCTTTATGAAACCTGGTCGCTCCCAGGTTTGATTTTTTAATTAACTTTATTGAGACATGATTTACATTCAATGCACTGCGCTCATACTAAGGATACAGTTTCATGAGTTTTGAATAATGTATATACTCACGTCACCACCGCTGCAATCAAGCAATGAACAACTACATTCCCAGAAAGTTCTTTTGTGCCTTGGTAGTCAGTTCCCCACGTTACTTCATTCTTGGCCTACTGAGCTGCTTTTGGTTAGATTTGTCTTTCCTTGAGTTTCTAATGGAATCCTATGGTATGTATTCTTTTATGTCTGATTTTTTACTCAGCGTGTTTCTGAGATTCATCAAAGATGTTGTCTGTATAAGTAGTTTGCTCCCTCTTTATTGGTAAGTATTATTCCATTGTATAGATATACTACAATTTGCCCATTCACCAAATGTTTATGTTGTCTCCAATTTCGGCTCATAATAAAGCTGCTAGGAACTTTCTTGTAAAAAGCCCTTTTTTGGATATATGTTGTTACCTCTCTTATTTCACAGGAGTGGAATTATTGGGTTGCGCAGAGTGTGTTTAAATGCAGAATAAAGATTAACTGTTTTCCAAAGTGAATGCATCACTTTACGTTCCCACCAGTGATGTATGAGAGTTGCTCCACATTTTTTATCAATACCAAGCATCATCTGTCTTTTTTACTGGGCCATTTTATTGGGCATATCGTGGCATCTCATTACGATTTTAATTTGCATTTTCCTAAAGAGTAATGATAGTGATCATCAAAGATGTTTACCACCTTGTCATGTGCATGCATTCCATCTGATCTTTGATGAAGTGTCCAAAGTTTTTTGCCCCATTTTAGCCGGATCATTTGTGTCCTTATTGAGTTGTAGGAATTCTTTATATATTTTGAATATCAAGTCTTTGTCAAATATATGTATAACAAATACACTTTCCGTTTGTCTCTTGCCTTTTTAATTTTTTTTATTAAAGTACAGTTGATTTACAATGCTGTGCCAATTTCCGCTCTATAGCAAAGTGACCCAGTCACACACACATTTTTTTTTCAAAAAAATCTTTTAACTTTTTTAAAATGATTTTTATTTTTTCCATTATAGTTGCTTTACGGTGTTCTGTCAATTTCTACTGTATGGCAAAGTTACCCAGTCACACGTTATACATATACACCTTCTTTTACTCATATTCTCTTCCATCATGGTCAATTCCAAGAGACAGGATATAGTTCCCCGTGCTATACAGCAGGACCTCATGCTTATCCATTCTAAATGCAATAGTTCGGATCTACTAACCCCAAACTCCCAGTTCATCCCGCTCCTCCCCACCTCCCCCCTGGCAACCACAAGTCTGTGCTCTATGTCTGTGAGTCTATTTGTTTTATAGATAGATTCATTTGTGCCATATTTTAGACTCCACATATAAGTGATATGTCTTTCTCTTTCTGACTTACTATACTTAGTATGAGAACCTCTAGTTGCATCCATGTTGCTGCAAATGGCATTATTTTGTTCTTTTTATGGCTGAGTAGTATTCCACTGTGTATATGTACCACATCTTAATCCATTCATCTCTTGATGGACATTTAGGTTGTTTCCATGTGTTGGCTATCATGAATAGTGCTGCTATGAACATACAGGTGCATGTACCTTTTTGAATAGTAGTTTTGTCTGGTTATATTCCCAGGAGTGGAAATTCTTTGCCTTTTAATTTCCCAGTGTCTTTCAAACAGAAGTTTGGGTTTTTTTTTTTTTAGTTTTGACAAAGTCTAATTTATACATTTTTTTCTTTTATGGTTGTGCTTTTCATGTTCTATCTAAGAGATCTTTGTTTACTCCAAGGTTGTGAAGATTTTCTCCCACGATTTCTTCCAGAAGCTTATAGTTTTAGCTATTATGTTTAGGTCTGTGATCCATTTGGAGTTAATTTTTGTGTATGGCTTGAAATAAGGGCTGAAGTTCATTATCTGTCACGTAGATATCCATTTGTTTCAGCACCATTTGTTGATAGGATTATTTTTTAGTGATAATGAAAGATAATATCAACTATATTAAATATTAAAACATTATCAAGGTTATCCATTGCATAACTTTGACATTTTTACTAAAAATCAATTGGCTATATGAGAATGGGTCTATTTCTGGACCCACTATTCCTTTCATTTGATCTACATTTCTATTATTTCACCAATATCATGTAGTATTGATTACTGTAGTTTATAATAATACTTCAATTTGGGTATAACAAATTTTTTAAACTTTTTTTTCAAAACTTGTTCAGCTTTTATAAATGTAAGGGTTTTTTTTAATCTTCCATATGAATTTCTAAATTAGCTTGTCACTGTTTAAAAATTTCACTTTGATTGAGAGTGTCTTGAATATACTGATAACTTCAAGGAGAAGGGACATGTTAATCGAATCTCCCACACATGTTGCATCTCTCTTTTAATTTAGGTTATTTTTTGGCAGCCCACGCCCAAGGCATGTGGAAGTTCCAGATCCAGGGATCAAATGTGTACCACAGGAGCATCCTGAGCCACAGCAGTGACGATACCAAGTCCTTAACCCACTGAGCCACAAGGGGACTCCTAATTTAGGTTATTTTTAATAATTCCCAGCAATATTCTATAGTTTTCAGCATGCCAATTTTTTGTATATTTTTAGAAATTTATTCCTAAGTACTTTTTAATGTTTATGCTATTATCAAAAGAATTATTTTTGAATTTTAGTTTTTAACTGTTTGTTGCTAATATGGGGAAATACAAATTTTGTACAAGAGCTTCGTATTTTGCAGCTTGACTAAATTTACTTATTGCTTCCAGCGGGCTCTTTTAAGTTCCTTAGGATTTCTTCATGTAAATAAATACACGTTTGCTTATTTCTCTTTCTTGCTGTATTGCTCTAGATAGGATGTCCAGCACAATGTTGAATAAAATGTTAACATTGCTGAAAGGTAATATGTTTGCCTTGTTCTCCATCTTAGAGCAAAAATAGACAGTCTTTCACTAGGAAGTAGGATGTTAGCAATACATTTTTCATAAACACTCTTCATTGGTTTAAAAAGTTCCTTCGTTAAAAAAATTTACCACCAATGACTGGTGAAGTTTGTCAAATGATTTTCTGTATCAGCTGAAATGATCGCATGGTTTCTTGCCTTTATTTTAATTGACTGAATTGATAGTTAGAAATGCCTGGCATCCCTGGGTTAAAGCCTACTCGGCCAATGTGTACTATAGATTTTAGGTACTATTGGATTTGACTTGCTAAAATTTTGTTCAGGAGTATCTATATTCAGGAGGAATATGGGTCTGTATTTTCATTTTTTTGTGACTCTTTTTAGCAAGAGGTTCATTACTTCTTAGATCTATTCAGCGGAACTTGTAGCCCCATGCTGGCATGGCAATAGAAGTCCTGCAGGCCTCCCCACAAAGATGGTGCCCTGAAGGTCTTCAGCTTACGGCATTGCTCCAAAGCCTCCCGCCCAGTTCCCTCTTTAGTCCTACAGTCATGGTTTGCTTGCCTCTTGCACCCTTGGCAACTCCCTGCGCTGCTTGCCTATGAACGGCAGAGTGTCTGCTGAGCTGCTGCTCCCTTCTCCAGGCCCCTTTGTGGCTCATCCATGGTCCAGGGGGTTCCGTGGAGCTACTGCTCTCCCTGCCTGCCCATACTGCCTATAACAAACGACCAGTGTTTTGCCTACACTGCAGAGGATAGCTTTTTTCCTTCTTTTTCTTTTTACTGCCAAGGTGTAGCGTACAGAAGTTGCAGGTTAGGGGTCAAATTGAGCTGCAGCTGCAGGCCTACACCACAGGCATGGCAATGCCAGATCCAAGCTGCATCTGTGAGCAACACCAGAGTTTACGGCAACGCCAGATCATTAACCCACTGAGAGAGGCCAGGGATCAAACCCGCATCCTCACAGGCAGGCTCTTAACCCAATGAGTCACAATGGTAGCTCCCAGAGGGTAGCTTTTGGATGGCTTGGAAAGGGCAGGACAGCTCTAGCCTAGGAAAACCAGGAAACTGTGCTCTCCAGTGGACTGAACCATATCTTCTCCACTGAGGTCTGAACACCTTCCAATTTTTGTCCTTTCGTAACCACATTCTCAGCCCTGGAATACCATACAGAACTGTCATATCTTATAGTCGCTTTTTATCAGAATTTATAATTCTTTATATGAACCCCCCCATTTAACCCACTGTAGTTTCTATCCCAATTGGACCCAGACTAATACATTTCAATAAGGTGTGACCTGCCTGTGGTCGCTATTGAATGTCCATGGATATTCACTGAAGACCATTCACTCTTCACTCTGTGTATCAGTCCCCTAAGGTCTCTGGGAATGGTTCATCTTATCGCTCCTTGATGGGTGTGTGTCTGGTCTTAAACAGTTTCATTCTATTCATCGTGGCTTATTATTCAGCGATAGAAGGATCCTATACAAATTTCTGGAGGTTTTTCCTTGGGTAATTCTCACCTCTTTGGCACATTGCCCTCCAAATTCCAGCCACCTCGACCTCTCTGAATTCCAGTGCATGTCTCCGGTGCTCATCTGTGCTGTGGTCCAGGAAGTACCTCTAGTCAGAAAGCCAGAGTAATTCTAGGTTCACCTCACTAACTTACTTCCTCTCGGGGACTGCAATCTTGTTGACCAATGTCTGAAAAGAGCTGTTCCAATTTCCATTGTTTAGGGTAGGATCCTAAGTCCCGTCTAGCTAATCCTTTATGGCCAGAAAGAGAAGTTATTTTCCTTTGATTTTACGAGCTACTCTTTAAATCTCATATATTTGGTATGTTTTTATTTTCCTTGAGTTAGACTTGGTTTTGGTTGCTTTTTTTATTTTCCTTTTACAGCTGCAACTGTGGCATATGAAATTTCCCAGGCCAGGGGTCAAAACTGAGCTGCAGCTGAGGCCTACACCACAGCCATAGCAACACAGGATCTGAGCCACATCTGCAACCTACACTGCAGCTTGCAGCAACACCAGATCCTGAACCCACTTAGTAGGGCCAAAAATTGAACTCGCATCCTCATGGATACTAGTCAGGGTCTTAACCTGCTGAGCCACAATGGGAACTCCAAGTATGACTTTTAAAAATATTACTTCCATAATTAGTTGGGACTTTCATAGTATATTTACAGAACTATTCATTTAGTCCTATGAAATTCCATTTTTCTACACGCAGTCTATTTTAGAACTTGTTGAGATCTCGAAGGAGCTAATTCTTGTTCTAGTATATTAGCTAGCTAGCTCAAAATCAAGCCACAGTGCTCTTGAGCAAATACTTATTAAATATGTGAAAGCAGGTAAAAATTAAAGGCATATTCTAACAGGGATTCTATACTTTATTCATATTTATTCACATCCTGTAGTACAATCCTTCAACCACTCATAAATACAACTCTATTATATTACATCAGCTCACATTCTTCATCTGATCCATGAGGATTTCATGGAATATTTTCCTCAATTACCTTATAAATCCAGATGTATCCTCATTCCTTCAATTTACCTGGCTGATACTATGTCCAATAAGGAAAATGAATCCTGCCAAGCAAGTCTATCTCTTAGCAAACAAGTTTGGCTTCTTATTGCCATGACTTCCTCTCTGTAGTCATGTCTTTCAATCTACAACTTAAAAGCATGCTTAGTGGCAGTAACAGACTAGCGTTCACAGAATGTACCTCCCAGTGGCTGACAGGAGGGGTCTCAATGGAGTTCTGGTAGTTTCCGCATCCCTTTGATGTGTTTTGAGCCCTGACTGACGCTTTCCAGTCTGCTCACTGCCCCCCACGCAGCTCACCACTCAGTACTCTGGATGCGGACGAAAGAGAAGTGGGTCTCTTTGGTGGCATCCTGATCAGCTGGGGGACCAGGCGCTGGCTCACATGCTCTCACTTGCCCTCGAGGGAGGAATCACGGGCTCCCCTGGCAGCTGTGCCGCACTGAGGGAGGGGTGACAGGGATGAAGTCAAACGGTTTCTCTTTGTCTTTTCCATTGAGTCCAATCTTGGATGCTTTTTTTCCTCCAGTAGTGTACTGGATTTTCCCAAAGGCTTGAACATCTGTGGGTGACTAAGTCAACATTCTCCAGGGAATCCTGGACCTGGGCTGAGAGGGGCTGAATTAGTTCACGGGCTACCTTAGGATCCACAGCCTGGAGCAAGGTCCGTATGCCTATTACCTGATGCACAGGTGAGCGAGATCCCTCCCAGATCCTTTGGCATATGATGCTCGTTCCCACAGTTCCCCAAAAGTCACTTTTGTCCATGGACTGCTGCCAGACTGCTGTTGGGGGTGGGATTATGACAAGAGGCCTCTTCCTAGGCCATCTGGCTTATGTCATTCTCCCCCAATTTTTCTTCATCACGACCCGCAGTAAGAAGCACATTTCTCATCATGACCAAATTCGTGTCTTCATAGGGATATGACTGGAACAAGTTTCATCAAACAAGAGTTAGTGGATGTTACGTCCTCTGATATTTTCTATTCTGGTGCTCCTCAAACATCCAGGTACATGTTAAACAGGTAGGGATTTTGTTAACATGTGACCTGATTCAGTATCTGGGGTGGGGCCTACATTTAAAGAAACTACTAAGTGGATGCATGTGTCTCTCAAACTGCACCTCGAGTAGCTAAGTTCTATTTCATTTTATTTAAGTTGCTCAGTTACTCTTCTAACTTTCAAACGTATCCGGACTGGCAATTTGTAAATGCACTACTGGTATATTTCCTGGTGTAACACTATGCTTGGAGAAGCTCTTGAACCGAGAACATGCCTATCTAGGGTATTCTTGTAAAAATCTACTTGTGACGTGGTATCATGCTTGGAAGAGTTTCAACAGGAAACAGGCTTCCTCTCCCATATACCAAGGCCAGAAAATGTTAGAAGTGAAGAGATCGTTAGTCTCCTGACCTTGCTTTTTAAAACTGTAACATCTGACACAATAAATAAATGTATTCCAATTTGGAATAAATAAACCTAAGCGTTCTGCATAACAAGGACTCTCATAACCATGTGAAAAGAAAGTTACAGAGATAACCAAAAGTGACCATGGCAATGACATGAATTTCAGGGAAAAAAAAAAAATTCCCGTGGGGTGACCTCCTTTTGTCTGCAATATCAGTGTTTGTGATGTCAATCAAGGTCCTGGCTTTCAAGGAAGAGACGTCAGCTCTGACTAATTTAATAAAAACAAAACCAAAGGAGGCTACTGAGGGACTCTGAAGGAAATGAGAAACCGTGGGATTAAAGCTGAATATAAGAAGGAACTCCTCTAGGGGGTTCCAAAGATTCAGAGCAAAACCAGCCTGGATGTGCTGTCCCTGTTGAGATGAATGAACTTGAACCATGTCTTTCCTTAGTCCTCATACCATGCTCTCAAGATTTAAGTCACAGGAGGGAGAATCCATAGGCTGAACTTGGATTTCACGTTCCCTCTTAGCTGACCTGGGACAACATTAAGTATTTCACCCTTCAAATTTTTATAGGGGAGCAGGTGCCTGATACATCACCGTTACTTAGGGCACAGAAAAGTAGGAAGTGAAAATGTCCTGAAAGTAACTGGAATGCCAATGGGAAGAGCAAATAGGGAATAAGCCATTAATACACTACATGACCGAGCACTGTGAATCAGCAAGGACCCTTACTACAAGTGTTGCAGGACGGTGAATGGGGTTTTCCTGTTGTTAGGGAATCGTGGCTATAGTCTCAGAGCCAAAGAGAACAGATGCTAATTGGTCTACATTTTACAGAATGCATGCAGACACAACCCTCGCAGAACATACTAAGAAGTAAACAAAACCACCTCTGACAGTGCCATCAAGTACATCTACACACCTCCCCGCTGCACAAACACAATCTCTATCCCTTTAACCCTAGTGGAAAAAAGTGAAAGAATTCCAGAAGAATTGGCAGGATTCCTGCTATATGGAAGCTGTCACTACTCCCCATATTAGAGGGAAGAGGAGTATTTCTTGCCTCCTTATTGTAAGTTAAATTAAGATGTAGAGGAAGGCAAGAAAGACAATCACAAGATGACCAGTGCTGGCCAGAGGTAGAAGCTGGTATCACTAACCCTATGCAGACTTCTGCTTCTGTAGGGAAGGCCGATCTCCCCACGTATAAGAACAGGAAGAAATGAATTGTCAAGAGACAAGAGTGCACAGCTTCTATTCCCACTGCTTGATGAAGCAAAAATGTCTCGGTTTCCTTAGGGCCAAATGGACACCACTGGAGTACCTGGGCTTAAGCATAGTGCCCACCTATGGACTGCATGTCAGCAGAATCCAAATGTCTCCATCCAGTATGGACCGCAGCAGCTGAGCAAGAGATGTCAGTCCCCCTATTCCTGTTCCAGGACCCACCACTCCAGAAGAGATGAAAAAGACGGACCTGAAAGATAAAGAGAAGGGAGTAGACAAGAGGGAGAGAAGCAAAGCACACTAAATCCCCAGGGTGGGATCGTTTGCACCACCGGTCAAACCGGGGCTGCAGGGAGGGGAAGAGTGTAAAACTGGGTGTGAGATTCAAGCTGCAGGTGGATTACACTATCCTTGAAATTTCAGAAGCTAAAAGTATGTGGAATGCTACAGGGGCTACCCAAGATGTTGGGAAGGGTCAGAAAATGGGTCTTCATCAAAGCACACCTGGGGGGATGCACTGTGGGTTTGGGACACAAAATCTATCACATTGACTTGTGATGATCTTTGCACACCTATAATTGAAATAAAATTCATTGTTATAAAAAAAAAAAAAAGCACACCTGAAAACACTGTTGGAGAAATAAAATATAGGGGCTTCGTGTGAGTATCCCACTGAGTTCAGACTCTCCAATAAACTGGTTACAGAGCAAAAGAAAATGAGTAGTTTAAGCAGAAAAGGAATTCATTGCCGAGGTACTGCGTACATGGTGAGACACCAGAAAGGATGGCGGGCTGGCTTGGGAAGGTACACAGGGACAGTGAGGTTCCGCCCCTGTAGCTCAAATCACTCCCTTGAACTTGCCTGGGAAAGTCCTACCCCACCACAGGATACGGGGCGGTGGAGGTCTCACCCAGACACTGCCTCCAGCCCGAGACAGTGACTGAGGCGATCACTGCCTCTAAGAACAGGTGTTGCTGCCTCCCTGAGCTGCCAGAAAGAATTCTCCTTTGTCGCAGTTCCCAAATCAAAGTCCAGAGCACATCCATCCAATTCGCTGAGCCAAGGCCCAATGGCAAAGGAGTTTGAAGAAGTAGGTATTTGTCCTTTGTGCTTCTGTCCCAAAAGAAAGGCAATTCCCTCAACTGTTATTAGCCTCTACAGGGCTTTGTGCAAATGAAGACAATGTATGCCTCTAGTTGACAAAATTAGAGTCTTCCCTTGGCCCAGTGCTTACAGGCCACTGTCAGGGCTTAGGGAGCAGAGCACACCTAGATTTTAGCCTGCCTTGCCCTCTCTGCTTGGAGCCTTTGCGCACTACACAAGCTGCACAACTGTTTAGAGTAGTCCTGCTCATCAGGGGAGCAGTTCTCAAATACAGAAAGGTGATACAGCTGAAATGACAGGTATACAGAGGAAGATATCCAGCTTAGGGAGAAATAGGGTTAACAGATAATGAGCACACAGCTTGATGGAGACCAGCAAAGAAATGCTGTCATGGGACCCAGACAAGTGAATAAAAGCTAAATAAAAAAAGATGGACTTTCCCGAGTAATCACTTCGAGTAAAGCTGAAACACCATCACTAGGAGAGCCTCTCTTCTTGTACCATGTGTACAATTTGACCTCCGGTTAATGGAGGCACCGAGTGGTATTGACCCAGGGTAGGCCTATTTGAATCAACATGCAGAATTACTTGGCACTGTTGAAAGTTTAAATCAGTACACTGTGTTAAGATTTACATAAACTCAAAAATTTAAAAAAAAAAAGGAGTTGTTCCTATCATGGCTCAGCGGTTAACGAACCTGACTAGCATCCATGAGGTTGCTGGTTCAATCCCTGGCCTCGCTCAGTAGGTTAAGGATCCGGCGTTGCAGTGAGCTGTAGTGTAGTTCGCAGACACAGCTCGGATCCCAGTTGCTGTGGCTGTGGCACAGGCCAGTGACTACAGCTCCAATTGGAACCCTACCCTGAGACTCTCCATATGCTACGGCTGTGGCCCTAAAAAGACCAAAAAAGAAAAAAAAGATTTACATAAACCCCTCTCCTGGTTCATGAAGTAACTTTCTCCTGCTTAACAAAAAAAGAAGTTTATGAAAATGTTTATATATTTTCATGTTAAAATGAACAATCATTTGTTCATAATTGCTATAGTAATTCAGTCAAGTATTTGTGAAAGAAAAGGTGCATAGTATTTTAATACTGTTAATAATTACATAAATACTCTTTTTCCTAAATATGCATTATGAAATTAAAAGTAAACACTATTAAGTTATTCCCACTTCTATTCTGAAAATAGTAAAGAAGCAAATTGATCAGATTATTCCATTTTGACTAGTTTGGGGAAGAGAAAGTAGACTGGATTTAATGAAAATGATTAGGCTATAATACCCTCTTGCATCTGATTAATTCTACTGTGCAAGGCTTCTGGATTGGTTAATTTTATAGATGCTATGTCTTGAGTTTCTTCCTACAGTGGAGTAGAGGATTAAAAGTCTATCTGGAGACAGCTGAAGACAAAAAATGGAAAGAGAGGTATTTGATACAGAATAGTGACAACTCTTTCAAATTTTGCTCTAAACTGCAGCAGAAAAATGAGACTAACTGTTTAGGAACAAAGGATCAAAGGACGTTTTTCTGAGGTGCAAAGAATTACTGTTTTTGTATCTTGTTGGGAATGATCCAATAGAAAGCCAGTGTGAGTGGGAAAATGGCCCATTGTCACTCTAACACTATTTCTGAGAGTTCCCGGCTATTTTAGCTGCCATCCGTGGCCAAAATGCCTTCATCTTGCAAAACTAAAATTCTATATCCATTAGACAATAACTCCCATTCCTCTTTGCCCCCAGCCCTCGGCAACTACCATTCTACTTTTTACCTGTATCAATATGACTACACTAGATACCTCACATAAGTGGAAGCACGCAGTATCTGTCTTTTGTGACTGGCTTATTTCATGTAGCACATATGTCTTTGAGGTTTATCTGCAGTATAGGGTGTGTCTGAATGTCCTTCCTTTTAAGGCTGAAGAATATTGCCTCGTATGTATATACTACATTTTGTTAACCATTCACCTATGGATGGACACTTAGGTTACTTTCACCTTTTGGCTCTTGTAAATAATGAACATAGATTTACAAATAGCTCTTAGAGACCCTGCTTTCGAGTCGGAAAGATAAATAACCCAAAGTGGAAAATTTGGGTCATTCAGTAGTCCTATTTTTAACTTTTCTAAGAACTGCCATACTGTTTTCCACGTGGCTGCAGCACTTTACCTTCCCACCAACAGTGCACAGGGTTCCAGTTTCCTCACATCCTGCCAGCGCTTGTTATGTCTCTCTTTTTTAAATAGTAGGCATCTTAATAGGTGAGAGGTGGTATCTTCCTGTGGTTTTGACTTGCAGTTCCCTAACAACTGGTTATATGGAGCATCTTGTCATGGGTTTGGTCGTTCATAGATCTTCTCTGGAGAAATGTCTATTCAAGTCTTTCGCTTTTTTTTTTTTTGCATTTTAGGGCCACACCCGAGGCATAGGGAAGTTCCCAGGCTAGGAGTCGAATCAGAGCTGCAGCTGCCAGCCTACGCCACAGCCACAGCAATGCAGGATCCAAGCCACGTCTGCGACCTACACCACAGCTCACGGCAACACTGGATCCTTAACCCACTGAGCAAGGCCCGGGGTCGAACCTGCAACCTCATGGGTCCTGGCTGGACTCATTAACTGATGACCCATAAAGGGAACTCCTTTTGCCCATTTTTTAATGGAGTTGTTTATAAGTTGTAGGGGTTCTTTATACATATTCTGCTGTCCTCTTCCTCACCCTACTCTGGACACAGCCTTCTTTTCCTCAAATCCCAGCCGTGTTTCCCCATTAGAGCCCTTGTCCTTCCCTCTGCCTGGAATGTGTGACTTGCTCCCTTATCTCCCCATGTCTAACTCAGTCTGTGCCTTCTCAGCAAGCCTTCCTATCAAGGATCATAACTCACCCCTGCTCCCAAGCACACCTAATCCCCTTTAAAACACTCTAATTTTTCTCTGTTATAATACTTTCACCTTCTAACACCCTATATAATTTACTTATATTTTACATATAATTTACATTCAAATATAAGCTTCTCAAGGGCGGGCATCTTTGTTAATTCTGTTTACTGAATATCTCAAGTACTAAGTAGGGTGCTTGTGCACAGTAATTTCCCAAAAATAATGAATATATTTTATGCAAAAATACAACTCAGCAGAGGATTTTTATTTTCCACTTGGAAATTAGCTTCTCTAAGTAGAAAATTATTTTAAGATCAGAAGCTTCTGAACATGAATTTCCTTAATTCGTTTAATAAATTTGCCCAAACCAGAGAGTTACACAAATACGGCTCTCAGTAGATTCAGTCTTATCGTTCAGATTATAATAAGTATCTCACTCTTGCTATAAAAGTAAAGAAAGGGAGAAAGAGATGCAGATAAAGAATTAATTAATCAAGCCTTTAACTTTTCTGAAAAGCCAGGGAATTCTTATCAGCCTGCTTTGTTATTGACCTAACATTACTCTCTGGAATATTAATATTACACCCTAAGATTTACAGCCTTATATGGCCATGATGTCTTCAACACAAGCAAAATGCAAGTGGCCTGAAAGAGTCTTTCTTTACACTGCTTGAGCATTAATTCACTTTGGAGCCCTCCCATTCAGGAATACCATTCACATTAAAACAACAGAAGATTGCTTTACTAAAATGCAGTTTCTTGCAGCCTGTTTCATAATTCACTAGGGTGACAGTTATGTTTACACAGCATACTGGGATAAACAAGAGAACTGGAGCCCTTGGCACGCTCCTGGTTGCCCAGCCCTGCTCAGTCATCCCTAGGGCTGGTTGATGCACCTGTGCAGAAGCTCTTGCTATATTAGACGCTATCACTGGAAGTTAATTCTTACCAGTTGGTGGGTGAAACCAGTTCTCTGTGACAAACATAGTTGATAACCTCAAATTGTTTTCTTCATCAAATATTCTAACAAACATATTCTAACAAACATATTTATCGACATAGTCTACTTTCAAAATTTTAGGTCAACAATCCTTTGATTTTTAAAAATAAGAATTTGAATATTATAGGAAAGCTTCTCATTCCTTCTGTTGGGTCTGTCTATCGATATGCAGCCCACTTGAAAAACTTTTCTATCTCTCTTATATTGTAGAGGCTGGAAACTTTCCATCTCTCTTATATTGTAGTTCTCTGATACCCTGAGCAGCAAATTTTTGGGTGCATTTTTAGGCTCTGTCTTTCATGATACTTGAAAAGCAGCAGGGAGGCTGAAGTTATTTTTCTTCACTTTCTGGCAACAATAGAAGGCATAGCATGAATCTTCCAAATGTGAGTTTCTGGAGTGGCTTCTACGTCCTCTGTCATTTTACCCATCTCGAAGCTTAAAATGGACAGGAGTTTCACACATGTTCCTAACTCTGCCAATAGAGGCTCTCTAACTTTCTGTGCTTCTGCACCTAAAAGCTAGTGGTAATCTTCTGCCTTACCTCCGGCAGCCCCTGTAACAGTTCTGTAAGCACCTGATTTCTTGTATTAAAGCCTCTGCCTGAAACACCCACGGCGCCTTTTATGTTCCTGTCTGAGCTATGACTGAAACATTCTTAGGAAACAGACATAGAAACTATACTTTTTGAGGTAAGACATATCATAAACATAACTTTAATTCTCATTTTACAGTAACAGATATGTGAATACTCTCTTAACTTTTTTTCTGTCTTTTAATAGGATGCAATGAGTAGCATAGGGCTTATCTGCTCACCTCTCAAATGACTCCCATTCTTTAAATTTCCTACCAAACTACCAACGAATACTACGGTTTCTGCTCCACTTATTTTTCAACCAAGAGTAATTTTAAAGCATCAGGTTTATAATATTCTGTTTCTGTGTTACCAAAAACACATGACCAGAAAATGAAAGGAATGTAGAACCCTAACTGAAAATAAAGAAGAAAAAAAAAAAAAAGCAAATCAGTTGAGAGAAGCAAACAGCAAATATTCACTACCAACCATACAAATAGCTAAAAATAATGAAAGTAATCTTTTTCTTGTACCTTACACCAAAACAACTTTCAAACAGATAAATAAAATATATTAAAAGAAATAACCCATTAAAATTCTAGAAGATAATCCCAGTAACTATTTTTTAAAGGCTTAAGAAAACATTTTTTTACATGTGACAGCAAAGGCAAAACATTTTAAAAATTGATTTTAAAAAATTTTCATTTTAGAAGCTTTAAAACATATCAAAATTAGAAACATAGTACTTACCCCCTAGATTTAATGATTGTTTAAATTGTGCCATACTTGCTTCATATTTCTCTGTTTATTACGTCATGATAAAGTAAATAAAAAATACTGAGATATTTCATTTCTAAATGCTTCAGCACAAATCTCCAAAAAGTTGGAATACACTCCAAAAAAACCACAAACCTTTAATATACCTAACAAAATTGACACTAATTCCATGATATCATCTAACATCTAGTCCATTATCAAATTCCCTCATTGAAATAAACAAGAAATCAACTGTTTCTGTTCAGCCCAAGATCAAACATTACATTTAGTTGTTACCTCTCTGAAGCCTTTTGAACTCTTGGACAGCATGCTCGACTCCCACTTTACTGGCTTAGTTATCAAGTTATATCCATGATCCTCATGAAAAAATATCTCAGAAATAGTGCAGTTATTCTGAAGTCTATGTCTGCATCTGTAAGATATATAAATAAGGATTCAGAGTAAGAGTTCACATTTTCTGAAATAGCTCACCCTGCACATTTACTTTTCTTTCAAATTGCTTATAGTGTAATGTGACTTAAACCAAGCCAGGGCAATAAGATTCAATACTGGGACTTTTATTCCAACTTAGAAAGATTTCTTTTTCCATGGGATTGAAGCTGGAAAGACTGAAGTTGGAGTTCCTGTGAGTCTGCTTGCTAGTGAGTACAAGACTAAAGTAGAACTGAGACACAGAGCCAGTTGGTTCCTGGATCCAACCATGCCTGCAGCAGATGATGTTGAATGAGAAGGATCGTGTCTACACTTTTCAGTTTTATGAGCCAAAAAATTCCTTGTTTTTCCTAAACCAATCTGAATTATGCTTCTTTCTGTCTTTGGACCTGACATAGCGCTGTCAAAATGCAACAACAAAGTAGTTTCTTAAATATCTCTGATCCAGTTTCTACATCTAAAGATAATAATGCTTTCCTCTTAGTCCTGTCATGAGGACTAAATGAAAGAGTATGATCTTCATGTGAGAGACACTGTGTATGCTGGTTCCCTTCTTGAATTTCCCATAGCAACTATATTTTTTTAATTGAAGCATAGTTGATTTATAATGTTTCAGGTGTACAGCAAAGTGATTCAGGTATATACACATATACACACACATATATAAATATATACACACACACACATATATATGCTCTTTCAGATTCTTTTCCATTATAGGTTATTATAAGATGCTGAATGTAGTTCCTGGTACCATAAGTAGGTCCTTGTTATTTAATTTCTGTATAGTAGTGTGTATCTGTTAATCACAAATTCCTAATTTATATCGTTTCCCTTTCCCCTTGGTAACCATAAGTGTGTTTTCTATGTCTGTGAATCTATTACTGTTTTGTAAAGAAATTCATGTGTATCATTTTTTTTAGATTTCACGTATAAGCGATATGATATTTATCTTTTTCTGTATGATCTACCTTCACTTAGTATGACAAACTCCAGATTCATCCACGTTGCTGCAAATGGCATTATTTCATCTTTTTTATGGTTATTCCATTGTGTGTGTATATATATTATGTATATATGCCATATCTTCTTTATCCATTCACCTGTTGATGGACATTTAGGTGGCTTCCATGTCTTGGCCTTTGTAAAGAGCGCAGTAATGAACACTGGTGTGCACGTATCTTTTTGAGTTAGAGTTTTTATCTTTTCCAGATATATGCTCTGGAGTGAGAATGCTCAATTATACTGTAGCTCTATTTTTAGTTTTTGTTCTCCATTGTGACTGTACCAATTTACATTCCCAGCAACAGAGTAGGAGGGCTCCCCTTTCCCTGGGAGCTATATTGATATGACACCCTTCAGTTCTCACACACTGTTTTCCTTTTCTATTGCTCATTTAAAAGTTCGCTATTTATATCCATATGTAATATGAGGTCATCTGAACCTAAATTTAAAATGGAGAAGAGAATTCAATACAATCGGCAATGTAACCTTCCCCATCTAGTTTCGTAAGAGGATCAGTTGCAGGAGTAAGAATATTCGTCTTCAGTCATAGAGACCTAAAACCATGACTGGATTTTTATTGCTCTTCACACAGTCCATACCTTTTTGATTTCTGTCATCAATGTAAAAGGAATTTAATCTTATTCAGGCTCTGGTCACATAGTGCAGTTGCTTTTGCCTTCTTTTTTTGTTTGTTTGTTTTTCGTTTTTTGTTTTTGCTTCTTTTAGGGCCGCACCCGCAGCATATGGAGGCTCCCAGGGTAGCGGTCTAATCGGAGCTACAGCTGCAGGCCTGTGCCACAGCCACAGCAACACCAGATCCGAGCCGCATCTGCAACCTGTACCACACCTCACAGCAATGCCAGATTCTTAACCCACTGAGTGAGGCCAGGGATCAAACCTGCAACCTCATGGTTCCTAGTCAGATTCATTTCTGCTGCGTCACGACGGGACTCCTCTTTTGCCTTCTTAAATGTAACCACGTGTGGAATCTCCTCTACTGGCACCAAAGATTTGCTCTTTTTATGATCATACTGGATTTAAGTAGCTTGATAATCAGACAGAATATCATTATTTAATCATTTACAGGATTACCTAGGCTAAAAATCAACACAGTAAAATACAGTAAGTACGTTTATGCCCATATAAATTCCTGCGTTAATAAAAGTGATCAAATTATACAATTCAAATCCATTTTCAGGAAAATATCCCTGGCACAGAGGATTAGAAATATGTTTAAGCTAAATTTAAAATTCAGGAAAATCAATCCTACAGCTTACTTTCCATCATTTCTTTCCCTTCAACTAAGCTTTTAAGCTGAATAAATTAAAGTCTCCAAGACGTTTAAGCAGTTCAGTCTATATTAGTATGCTAAGGTTTATTATCAAATACAGTTGTAAAATCATTGTCAAGTTACCCCTAATACCTGTATAGTGATGAATGGAAATCTCTAGCAAAAGAATCAATGTCCCACTTACCTATTAGTTTTAGCTCCTTATCTATAACTGCTCATCTCCCCCTTGAGAATCTCCCTCCCTTCCCCAAAATCCCATTCCTGTCTCTGAAGCATTGCATCACAGTCATGAAAACACATCCCAATCTGTTAGGCAAAACAACACCTTCTATTGTCTAATGGTCTATCTAAAATAATCCCTTACACCTTTAAGATTTTCTTTCATTCCTTTAAAAAGCTTATCATACTGTTTCAAACTCTTTCAAAATTAAGAAAAGCAATGCAACTTTAAAGGTAGACAATATCTAGTACTGCATATATTTCTTAAAACAGTAGAATTTTTATTATTGCTCTTTTGTTTTAGCATGGCCCTTACTTTGTTATTTGTAACAACTACTATAAGAATTTGCCCCACTCCACAACCACTTTACCTCTGTTTTCACCCCATCAGCAGCACGACCATATGTGGCACAATAAAACTTCAAAGTATTGCCCTCAGATTGTCCTCATCTTTATCAAGATCCTCCTTCTTATTCCAGGCAGTTTGGCTTGAAGACTCAGCCTAGGAGAGGAAAGAGATAGAGCTAGAGAACAAAAGCATGAAAAACAGAAATATCCAAAAAGATGTAAGACAGAGGTTTTCTTAGACTCAATTTTAGAAATCTCTAGATTGGGGGGGGGAGAGAAGAACAGAAAAGAGAGAAGTAGAATAAAGTGAAGATGGAGCCCTATATCCTGTACCCTTCCAAAGTCCTACAGATAATGAACTGAGCCTGGGGAGTTCCCTTTGTGGCTCAGTGGTTAAGGAACCCGACTAGGATCCATGAGGTTGCAGGTTCGATCCCTGGCCTTGCTCAGTGGGTTAAGGATCTGGCATTGCTGTGAGCTGTGGTGTAGGTCACAGACGCATTGTCAGATCTGGTGTTGCTGTGGCTGTGGTATAGGCCAGCAGCTGGAGCTCCGACCCAACCCCTAGCCAGGGAACTTCCATATGCTCCAAGTACAGCCCTAAAAAAGCAAAAAAAAAAGTCTTACAGCCTGCTTTCTGTCTAGACAACAAAGAGAAAACAAATCCCTACAGAGGGCTGATGTTTACTTTAGTGTTTGCTGGGCACTATAGGCTGGTTCCCACCCTTCTGAGCTCTCTTGTATTCCAGGTACTGGAAGTCTGAAAACTACACTTCCCCATTTCCCTTGCCAGGCAGGTTTCAGTTCAGGACCTGCCAGTGGAAACGACTTACACAAGATTAAAGTTAAATGCTTAGACAACTGGACAGTTACACGCAAAAGAGTAAATTTGGATCCTATACATACCATATATGAGAATTAACTCAAAATGGATCTAAGACCTAAATCCATGAAGTAAAACTACTAAATTTTAAGACGAATACACAGGGGTAAATCTTCATGATATCTGATTTTTCAGTGGATTCTTAAATATGATACCAAAAATACAGGTAGCAAAAGAAAAACAAAGCAGCTAAATTGGATCTTATCAAAATAAAAAACTTTCATGTACCCAAGGACATTATCAAAAAGTGCAAAGACGGCCCACAATATGAAAGAAAATAGTTGTAAATCCTATATATGGTAAGGAACTTGTATCCAGAATATATTAAGAACTACTACAACTCAATAATAAAAAGACAAATTATCCAATTAAAAACTGGGCAAAGGATCTGAACAGATATTTTTCCAAAAATACATATACAAATGGCAAATAATCATAAGAGGCTCAACATCATTAGTCATCTGGGAAATGCAATCAAAACCACAATGGGATACCATTTCATACCCCTTAGGAAAGCTATAATCCAAAAGTGATAACAAGTGTTGAAGAAACGGAACCCTATCATTTTTAATGGGAATGTAAAAGGTACAGCCACTTTGGAATTCAGTTTAGTGGTTCCAAAAGGTTAAACCTGGAAGTTCCCCTGTGGCCCAGTGGGCTAAGGACACAGCTTCGCCACAGCTGTGGCACAGGTCGCAACTGCAACAAGGGTTCAGTCCCTGGCAGGAGGACTTCCACACGCCACAGGTGCAGCCAAAAAAAAAAAAGGTTAAATTTAGGGTTACCATAGGACCCAGCAATTCCACTCCTAAGTATATATCCAACATACACACATCCATACAATAGCTCATATATGAACGTTCACATCAGCATTACTTATAATAGCCACAAAGCAGAAACATCCCAAATGCCCTTTGACTGAAGAACGGATAAATAAAACATGGTACACAATGTGGTAGTAAATCTAATATGGTAATAAATAAAATGTGGTGTGTTCATACAAGGGACTATTATTGAGCTTTAAGCAAAGTACCATCATGTGCTGCAACATGAAGGAACTTGAAAATATCATGCTAAGTGAAAGAATCTAATCACAAGGGGTGGCATATTTTAAGCTTCCATTTATATGAAATGTCCAGAATAGGCAAATCTATAGAGACAACAAGTCAGTTAATTTTTATCTAGGGCTGGGGAGGTGGATGGGGGGTTGGGGGTAATAGCTAAAGAGGAAGGATTTCTTTGGGGGTAATAAAAATGTTCCCAAATTGAGTAAGATGATGGATGCACAAATGAACATACTGGACCCCCCGAATTGTACATTTTAAATGGTTGAATTACACCGTATATAAATTTTATACTTTAATAAATCTGTTTAAGCAAAAGATTAAAGGGAAGAAGAAAGTCAGAGCCACATCTTATGGTCTTGACTGTGATAGCTGTGAGCTCCTGCAGCATCTGCGCTGTCTCTGCAGGGGCAGAGAACACAGGCTCAAAGCAATGCAGGGTCAGACAGGTGCAGTCTCCTACAGATGTTGTAGCAGCTTCCTGGAGTTCCCAAACACTGACTAACGTCAACTTCCCTTCCTTTTTCTCTTTCATCTCTTCCAATGATTTTACAGCCTAATTCCCTGGGTTAAATTCTTGCTCTGTTTAAAATTCCTAGAGTGATTTGTTTTCCTAACTAAATCTTGCCTGATATTATTGCCTAGAGAACATCCATCCCCCTGGTTCTTTTCCTAACAAATTCCATATTTCATTCAATTCCTTACCCATTTCCCACATGGACAAATGCTGGAGGAGACAGTGAGTTCCCCCTCAGCTTCAGGTTCAGTCTGATTTTGGTCTAAGGGTAATCCCATTCTTCTTACTGAAACTTGGTTTAGAAATAAGCCTGTGGGAGTTTCTGCTGTCGTGCAGCATAAACGAGCCCAACTAGTATCCATAAGGATGTGGGTCTGATCCCTGGCCTCGCTCAGTGGATCAAGGATCTGGCATTGCTGTGAGCTGTGGTGTAGGTGGCAGACACATCACAGATCCTGTGTTGCTGTAACTGTGGCATAGGCCGGCGTCTGAAGCTCCAATTCGATCCCTGGCCTGGGAACTTCCATGTGCTGTGAGTGCAACCCTAAAAAGCAATCAATCAATCAATCAATCAATCAATAAATAAATAGAAAAGAAAAGAAATAGGCCTGTGGCCCAGTTATGCCAATAAGAGATAAAGAGGGGTCTGCCAGAAACTTCTAGGAATGTTCTTCTTCATTCTTAAAGAAGCATGACAAACCAACTAGATATAAAAGAGAATGCCCTAATTTGTACAGGCAGCTATCATCCAACCAAGAGAGCAGACTGCCTTAGAATGAAGATGACAAGCAGAAGGCACAGCAGAGAGAACCTAAGCCTTCAATTTAGATTAAACACACTCTGAAGCTCACCTCACCTCTTGACTTCTTTTGTGAGCTAATAACTTGGCCTTAAGACAGTCTAAAAAGTTTCCTGTTACAGCTGGAAATACCTTAATCGATGCTCTGGGCGACTTTGAAATGGCAGCCTCTCTAGGCAGAGAGGGCATGAGATCACTCCCCAGTTTCCCACAGCCCCAGAATGCCATGACCTGTCATCCAAAACTTATCTCTAAAACCTGAGAGATTCGCTGAGAGGAGGATGGTGGATCTGGGGTGGGGGGTGAGGGTGGGGTTTCAGCCTTGAGGAGGGGACACATCACAGTAAATGCCCCACAAGACAGATGATGACCTGGGGTCACACCAAACCAGCTGACAATTCAATGCAACCTAATGCCCCCACCCTCTGCATCCTTCAAGCCTTGGGACAAGGATGAATGACTGAGTTAATTTCCCACCACCAAATAGAAGACAGGCTCAAAATAAAGACTGTTGGATTATGGGAAAATGAATGAAGTCATGAACTAAGAAAACCATAGCCCTAGGAGTGTTCAACCTTAAACGAAGAATTCATTCTTTGGCCACTGGGTGAAGGGATGGCATGACTATCTTGATTCCCAGTCCCATCCCACATTGACCAGTCTTATCATCATGAAAGATCACAGTTAGCCTCGTCAAGTCTTCCTCTGCCATCTATTCTCATCTTCAAAGTTCAGGCTCAAACCATCTCAAGACTGGAATTTATATTACAAGAGGCTCTTGGGTGCAATCTTATCAGGCTTACTGTAGAACTGTGGCCCTTCAACCACTCCAATGATCCCAACCACCAGTCTTCTTGATAAAAAATGGATATGTAATTAGGTAAGAGAAACTCAGAGAAATGCTTCTCAGTTCTGTCCTGCAACCCTATGCATTTTTCCTTGCGCATCTTCCAAGGTCATATCGTTCCAAATCTGAAGAAGAAAATAAATTTTAAATCTTTACTGATGGATAATATCCAACTCAAAATTGGCCAAACTTGGAATGTCAAAGTACTTGCAACTCTTTCCTCTGATTTAAGTCTGTATAATTTAAGTGGCGCAGTCCTTGAAAACAACTGTTAGCATCATGTAATTTCTTATTTATTAATGTTCTTCTTCCTCATTTATGCCTCAATCCCTTAAAACCAATCTTATTTCCTCAGCATGCTAACACAAATGTCATCTGGTCTCTATTCTGAAATTAAGAAAATGTTTCCATTTTCATTCCAGAGGGAGGAGAATTCACCGCACAAGCCAAGAATACTGAACACAACTGGAAATAAAGTTAAATATCAGACTGATGGGTCTCTATCTAATTCCTGTTATCATCCCTCTATTAAAGAAATAATTTTGTACTCACAGAAAAGAATTTAATCTTTATATTTCACCACTATGTTAAATATATTCCTTACTTGAGCATTTGATATAAAATTCTACTAGAGTAGTAGAAGATCTTAATTTTTAATGAATGTGAAAAAAAATGAAACTCTTTATTTTCTACTGTAGGAAACTCTTTATTCCTATACCTTTATAAATAAATAACATTTAGCAATTATGTACATAACCATTACGAAGAAGTTTAAATGAAAACTAGACTTATTCTACATCTTGTTACTAAAAAGTTGAATTTCTGCATAAGTCTGTTTGCTAAGGCCAAGGCTTTCTTACAATAAAGATTTATTTTTAGAACTTCTATCAGAAGCTGACTTACGACCCTGCAATTAGAACACGCGTTATGGATTACTTTGGCTGATGAAATGTTTGCCATAAAAAAACTGTACATGTTTACTTAAAACTATAAACTAGATTTTTCCTAACAGGTTGGTGTTACCCACCAACTTGATGAGAATACACCCATTTGGGTACCACCTGATCCATCTCAAAGTATTCCAAATTGTGTGGAAGAAATGAAGGAGATTTTATTAATACGAATATTTAACATTTAGAAACACAACTTTTAAAGATATCTTAGGAGACCCTAAGAGATTAATTTCAGAATTTTGAACTGGGAAGCACAGATGGCCACAGAGGGTTCTAAGCGTCCTGCGGGGCAGTGATGGCAGTTCAGACTTCCCAGAGGATGTCAGTGGGTGGACTTGAGATGGACTAACAGAGGAGACAGCAGTTTTCTATAGTGTCTGGTGGCACAACGGCAGTAGCATCTTCTCCTTAGGCCGGTTCTACTGCATAGTTCTCTAGAATCTACTGGATGAAGTGCTCCCCACAAACTAGTGTATAAACCATAAAAGAGACATGAAACCAGAAAATGGAAGCCCCAACATGAGGCAAAGGAAAAAGGGTTGTCTCCAGGATGACAATGAGGGAGGATCCTGAAAAACCAGGGCAGTAAGACTGGATAGTAACCAAGTCCGGTATGAAGTAGAAGGAGGGTCCAGGATGCAGATTTTCAAGAAAAACTAGAAATACTAGATTTTTTTTTGAGTGCTTCACTGAATTGAGAGGTTCACTCTTTTTTTTCTTGTTCTCTAACAAAGTGAATTCCGCAGTCAGTAATTATTAATTCCCCCCCAAAAGCAAGCTGTATATAAAATGAAAGTGTAGGACACTGTGTTTAGTAACATTTACATAGACACTAATTTTAATATTAGATACTGACTGTCAGGGTGAATAGAAGAAGGAAAAATGTGTGGTCATTTGTGTGGTGCGTATCAGTGTAGGGGAAGCAGTCTGGGGTTTGAGTAGCAGGTAAAAAAACTAAATCTTATTTTTCAAAATAGGAAGTGAACTGATAATCTTAAAAACTGAAAAAAAGGCAAAATTTAAGTATAATAAAAATCTTCCTGTTTGAATATATGGATGTAAACACCAGCAGCAAAAATTGCTCAAAGGGTTGGGAACTGTTGACTGTTAAGAGTGGGAATCAGAAGCTGGAAAGAATAAAGCTGAGAAGTGGTATTATAAGCTATCAGAATGCATATTTAAAGTGAGTGTGTGTAACCTAGACAAATATAAAGATTAAAATTTTAAAGAAAAGTAGTTTCTAAATGCCCCTCAAAACGACATTACTATTTTCATTGCATTTCATTGAGTATATAGATAAATAATCAAGGGAGAATTGACATCTTTATAATTCTGGTTATTTCTCTCTAAAAATATGGTTAAGTCTTCTGTTCTATGAAGCAACTGACAAGGGTTTAATCTCCAAAATATACATACAGCTCCTGACAAGGGTTTAATCTCCAAAACATACATACAACCCAATTAAAAAACTGGCAGAATATTTAAGCTATTTAAGCAGACATTTCTCCAAAGAAGACATACAGATGGCAAAAAAAAAAAAAAAAAATGAAAAGATGTTCAACGTGGCTAATTATTAGAGAAATGCAAACCAAAACTACAATGAGGTACTAACTTACACTAGCCACAATTAGCAACATCAAAAAGTCTACAATGGGAGTTCCTGTCATGGCTCAGTGGTTAATGAATCCGACTAGGAACCATGAGGTTGTGGGTTCAACCCCTGGCATCGCTAAGTGGGTTAAGGATCTGGCGTTGCCGTGAGCTGTGGTGTAGGTTGCAGACGCGGCTAGGATCCCTCGTTGCTGTGGCTGTGGCGAAGACCGGCAGCTACAGCTCCTGTTAGACCCCTAGCCTGGGAACCTCCATATGCCGCGGGTGCGGCCCTAGATAAGGCAAAAAGACAAAAAAAAAGTCTACGATGAATACTGAAGGGGGTGTGGAGAAAAGCATACCCTCTTTACTGCTGATGGGAATGTAAACTGGTACAACCACTATGGAAAACAGTGTGGAAGTTCCTCAAAACACCAAAAATAGAACTACCATATGATCCAGCAATCCCACTCCTGGGCATCTATCCAGAGAAAACCATAATTCCAAAAAATACACGCACCACAATGTTCATTGCAGCACTACTTACAACTGCGAAGACATGGAAATGACCTACATGGCCATCAACAGAAGAATGGAAAAAGAAGATGAATATTACTCAGCCATAAAAAAGAACTAAATAATGCCATTTGCAGCAACATGGATTGACACAGACACTATCACACTAAGTAAAGTTAGGCAGTGAAAGACAAATACCATATGATATCACTTATACGTGGAACTTTAAAAACAAAAAAAAAAGGATACAAATGAACTTATTTGCAGAACAGAAACAGACTCACAGACTGAAAAGGTTATGGTTACCAAACCATAGGCTGGGGCAGGGGAGGGATGGACTGGGGTTTGGGATTAGCATATGCACACTGAGGTATATGGGATGACTGGGCAACGGGGACATGCTGTGCTATTGGATATAGCATAGGGAACACTACCCAATATTCGGGGATAGTCTATGTGGGAAAAAAAAATCTGAAAGAGAATGAAACATTTTGTCGTATAGCAGAAATTATCACAGCCTTATAAATCAACTATACTTCATTAAAACAAAAAAAAGACTTCTATCCTCAGAGTTTTATCATCTTACTAAATGTCCTGTGTATTTTTCATTGTTTGTAACAAAGTATATTGATTTTTGCTGTTATGATAGCATTTTTTTCCATTATTGTCTTCTGACTGCTGCTAATGAGAATTTTTCATTTTTATTTTACTTATATTTATTATTTTTAATACTCATACTTTAAATTTTATTAACTTTTTTCTACATTTTCTCTATACTTTTCTTATAACTTGTCACCTTACCGAACACTTCTAATATTTTTCAACTGATTGTCTTTAGTTTTCTGTAGGTAATCATAAATATGCAGTTATAATTCTGTATTATAATTTTTTTCAACTATGTATGACATTTCTTTTAGCTATCCCAACTTGTTGAATACAGCTCTAACAGTGGGAGTGAGTGGTTGCATGGCTCTCAGTTTGAATGGAAATACGCCCAGTTTTCTCCAACATGAGTATTATTTTTATAGATTTTAGATACAAACTTGACTATTTCTTCTATTTCTAGTATTTCCCTATTTAAACACTTCATACTTTATCATTTAACATTTGTTTAGTTACCTATTTTTCTCCTCACAATGTATATTTATGGTGGCATGGATCTGTGTTTGGTTTTATGTCAGAACTAAAAATAATCCCTTGGCTCAACAGGAATTCGCAGAATAAATGACTGATCATTGACGAACAGGTCACCTCTAGACGGTCAGGTGCTCTGATTCGTTTAACCTATGAAAAGCATTAGCAACTGTCACAGTGTTAAATTACCTCATTGCGGTGTGTTAACTGTATTCCCTACTGTTTTATTTTAAATGTTTGCATCTGTGCTTATGAGTTTGAACTGTAGCTTTGTTATGTGTCACCTTTGTCAGGTTTGGCTTCAGGATTATGTTAGCCATATTAAATGAAATAAAATATGGTTTGCTCCGTAACAGTTTTAAGATCATATGAATTAGCTGCTAAATTAAGAGCATTTGCCAATAAAATAATCTGCCTTCTGGTGTTTCTTCAACTTCTCCAGTCATTATTCTTCTGTTCCATTGCTCTTTATTATACAAAATGTATATGAGCATGCTTTCATTATAAAAAGCTAAACTCTGTCTAAGTGTAAACACTAAGAATGTGTTAGGCTTTGCCTTCCAGAGTTAAACAGAATTAACAGCTTAGTACTTTCATTTCAGTATTTTTCCTCTGATTTCCTATTTATTATGTCATTTGTGTATGTACATTTGTGTATGTACATATGTAAAATAATGGAAGTATTATCCAGAAATTTTTTTCACTGTCTTGGAAATTTCCCATAATATGTAAACCCTTATATTATAAAATATGAAATGCATATACTATATCCTTTTTAATAATTGTATGGTATTCAACGTTATGACGAATTTATTGAACTGCTCTTCCAATGATGAGTATTTGGCTTTTTTACTGTTTTTCACTGTAATCAACATTCCTAGTATAACCATTCCTTTTATGTCCAGGTGCATGTGAAATATTCTTTTTTTTTTTTGGCATTTGTCATTTTAGGGCCACCACAGCAACGCCAGATCTGAGCTGCATCTGCAACCTACACCACAGTTCACAGCAACGCCGGATCCTTAACCCACTGAGCGATGCCAGGAATTGAACCCGCAACCTCATGGTTCCTAGTCGGATTCGTTAACCACTGCGCCACAACAGGAACTCCCTGAAATATTCTTTAGTATAAACTCCTAAACATGGGAATGCTAAATCAACGAAAATGGTGAGTTCTTACCTCAATACATAACGAAAAATTTCCCTCCAAAAGATGTTTGTCTGCTTATCCTCCTGCCAAAATAGTATCAATGTGCCAGTTTGCTCCATCCTTAGCAAACCTCAGGTTATCAAGATTTTGTTTGTTTAAACCGATGAAAAGATATCACAATTTACCAATGAGTTGTACAGTTTTTTAAGTTTATTGAATATTTGCATTTCCTTTTCTGTAAATTGCTTTTCATATATACTGCTGGTTTTTCTACTGAAGTATTTGTCTTCTTCCTATTGACTTTTATTGATATTAATCCTTTACTAATATAACACAAATATGTCCCCAGGCTGATGGGTTGTCTATTAATGTTATGGTGTCTGTGTACAGATCTTCATTTTTAGTTTTTATATATTTAAATATGCAACTATTTTCCTTTATGATTTTAATGTTTAATATCTTCAACACAATTTATTCACCCCAAGTTTAGGAATATATTTTCTATATTTTCATCTAAAAATTTTACATTTATTGAGAATGGCATAAGGTGTGTATCTAACTACATTTTTTTCAAAGTGGACAACCAATCACCCCAACTGTCTTTCTTTCAAAGTAAATAAGTGAATTTCACTCTGATTTGAGAGGTTATTTGAATTCTTCTAACAATTATTTGTTTACCATCTTTATTACTGATAGAAGCTAGTATTTAACATAGTTCTGGTCATAATCCAAGCACTTTTCTAAGTGTTTTATGTGCATTAACCTATTTAGTTTTCACAACAACCATGAAATATAGATGGTATAATGGTCCCTATTTTATAATAAGGAAACTAAGGCACAGAGACTTTAAGTAATTTGTCCGAGAATGCACAGCTACTACGTGGTCTGGCTAGTGATTCAGTGCTTTTAACTACTATGTGAAACCCTAGTGTACCTACTCCAATCAATCTTATTAACCAATATTCCTGCCTATACCTGCACCAAGCCTTTGTTTTGTTTTGTTGTTGTTGCCTTTTTTTTTTTGCTTTTTTAGGGCCGCACCCACAGCATATGGAAGCTCCCAGGCTAGGGGTCAAATCAGAGCAGTAGCTGCCAGCCTACACCACCACGGGCCTACACCATAGCCACAGCAATGCAGGATCCGAGTAGTGTCTGCAACCTACTCCACAGCTCATGGCAACGCAGGATCCCCAACCCACTGAGTGAGGCCAGGGATCAAACCCACATCCTCATGGACACTAGTTGGATTTGTTTCTTCTCTGCAATGGGAACATCCAAGTCGATATTTCAACAATTATACTTTCAAGTATGTTTTAATTTCTGAAGGAAAAGGTTTTTTTTTTCCTCATAACTTTCCAGGAAACTGCTTGTTATTTCCTCTACCATTTGAATCAACTTTCTAATTCTCATAATAATGATTAAGATTGTATCACATTTATAAATTAACTTGAAATTAATATCTCAGAAATACTATTTTGGAAGGCACTGTGTATCTGCATCTATTGCATTTTCTTATTCTTTTCTCCTATATTTTTATAGTTTTCAACATACAAATAATATTTTTGTTACGCATTTTATAGTCTTTACTGTTACTGAGAATAGATTCCCTTTTCTCTGTTTCAATCTTTAATATATTATTGATAATATATAGGAAAGCATTGACTTTTTTCTATGCTAAATTGTATGTAACAATCATACTGAACTCTATTGATTCTAGTAATTTTTCAACTTCAAGGTGATCTTCGTAAATAGTTATATTTGTGCCTTTCCTTTACAGTATTTATATATACAACTCTTTTTTTGTCTTATTGCATTACTTTAAGGTTAAAGAGCTACAATGCTAGAAGCAAAATTTTCTTATTTCTAATATCAGTAGCAATACTTCGTACGTTTTACATTAAACAGAATATTTGCTCTTGGTTTATGCCAACCTTTATCAGTTTAAGGAAGTTTCCTTCTATTTCTAGCTTACCAAGACTTATTGTTTACTTATCTTTAATCAAGAGTTATTACTGTATTTTAACAAATGTATTTTTCTCATATATTGAATGTCATGAGATTTTCCTCCTTTGATCTATTTACGTAGTGAATTATATTAATGGATTTTCTTATGTTGAGTCATCTTTGAAGTAATACTTATGTGTGCCAGGAGCTATGAATACATGTCTAAGATTGCTGAATCCTCTTCATGAATTAATCTTTTATTATGAAATTTATTAATTTTTATTATGAAATGTATTTAGTGCATTTACATCAAATATAATTATTAACATGGTTTAACGGGCTTAAGTCTGCCGTCTTGCATTTGTTTTTAATTTGTCCCAACTCGTGTTTGTTTCTTTGTTGGTTCTCTTCTGCTTCCTTAAATCTTTTTTAGCATTCCATTTTGGTTCTTTTTTTCTTCTTTTCTCTTTCTCTTTCCTTTCCATATCTGGTGAGTGTATTGGTGATTGCTCTTAGGATTACAGTATACATCCTTAACACGGTCTACTGCTAATTAATATTATAACATTTCATGTAGAATATAAGAATCTTCCAACAATAGAATCCAATTTACCTCACCCAACTCAATATTATTGTCATAGTTTACCACTGCATATGTTAGAAATGCCTCAACAGTTATTATTTTTGCTCAAATCAATTATCTTTTCAAAAATTTAAAAATAAAATTCATTTATATTTACCATTTCCAATTATCTTAATTTCTTTCTATAGTTCTGCTTTATTTTCAGCCCAATGAACTTTGATTTCTTTTAGCGTCATGACTACTGTAATCAAATTTTTTCAGTTTACATTCATCTGGAAGTATTTTTAGCCTCTATTCTTGAGGAATATTTTGAAAGACATATCCCTTTGGTTTCTGTGAGTTTCTTAGATCTACAGAATAATTTTTTCACCAAGTTTTGAATATTTTTGGTTATTACATCCTTTCCTTTTCTTCTGAGACATCAATTACATGCAGAACAAGTGATATCATTCCATAAAATGCTGAGCCTCTCTGCTCATTTGTTAAAATCTATTTTGTGTTTCAATCTATTTTGTTTTTCAATTTATTTTCAAGTTCTCATACTTTTTTTTTCTGTAGTGTCCAATCTCCTCTTAAGTTATTGAGAGAAATTATCATTTCTAGGATTTTTAATTGATTTTTTTTATGGTTTGCATTTCTCTTCCAAGACTTTCCACTTGTTTGTTCGTTACGTCCATGTTTTCATTTAAGTCCTTGAACATGTTTCTAATTACCATTTTCAAAACTGTGTCCTAACTCCAAAATATCCAAGATATCTCAGGATCTTCCCATTGCCTTTTTTTTTTTTTTTTGCTTTCTAGGGCCATACCCACAGCATATGGAAGTTTCTAGGCTAGAGGTCTAATCGGAGCTACAGCTGCCAGCCTATGCCACAGCCACAGCAATGCAAGATCCGAGCTGTGTCTGCGACCTACACCACAGCTCACGGCAACACTGGATCCTTAACCCACTGCGTGAAGCCAGGGACTGAACCTGCAACCCCATGGCTCCTAGTCCGATTTGTTTCTACTGCGCCATGACAGGAACTCCCCCTAATGCCTGCGTTTTAGTCTTGACTGTGGGCCCCATTTTCCTGCTTCTCTGCATATGTACCACTGTTGTTCTGAATGTTGCATGTTATGCATTATATATTGTAGAGCATATGGATTATGCTGTCTCCTTTGAAGGTGTAGCCTTTGGTTCTAACAACTACATAACTGGATAATTCTCTTGATTCTTTGGGCTTCATTTTATGCTTTCTTTGGAAAAGATTTTGACCTTAATCCTAGGATATAATCTTACTCCTGGTTCTTTAAGAGTGGCCCTTCTGAGGTCTCAAAGACTGATATGCTTGGTGAAGTCTTTCCACTACAACTGGAATACTTCGATATCTTTCAGCACTACATCATCTCCAGCATTTCCATTCATTTCTTAGCTCCAAAGCCACTGCCGTCTTGCAAGGCCTTGGGTTCTTACAGAATCTTAACCTATACATATAAAGTCCAGACCAGCTCTCAGCCAAAGAGCTAAGACAAGTCTAAACAAGGACTTCTAGGACATTCATCTGTAAAACTTACTCCTCTCTGGAATCCTACCCTGCTAATTCCAGTTGCCTTTACAACCTCTCTGTTTCAATTTCTGTCTCTTCAGCTCAGTAGGACTGATGTTCTTCACTTGGGCTTCACCTCTCTATGCCACGTTCAGGGAAGTGCCCCCAGGTATAAAATAAGGCTGAATGTGTGCTTATCTCATGTTTTTCTGATCTTTCCAGGACCCTAGTCCTGCACTGCCTATTATTCAATGCCTAAAAGTAATTACCACATATTTTGTTCGGCTTTATGGTGAAAGAGTAAACTCAATAGCAGTTACTCCATCATGGCATGGAAGTAAAGGTGTAATAGAGGAAACTATAATCTTTTTATTTCTTCCATCTCAGTTCATTGGTTCTTTTCATTGTATTTTCTTCCTGCTCCCCTACTAAATACACACACACACACACAGTCTCATTTTAAATTGGTGTTGCTTAAAAATTTTTTTAAACATGTTTTAATTTATTCTCCATTGGATGCAAAGGAACTTATCTGTCAAGTAGAAGCAGATTCACAGACTTTGAAAACAAACTTATGGACAGGTGGTAGGGGAAGAGATGGTCTGGGGATTTGGGACCGGCGTTTGCACACTGTGGTATATGGAATGACTGGTCAAAGGGAAACTTCTGCATAGCACAAGGGACTCTGCCCAGTGTTCTGTGATAATCTATATGGGAAAAGACTCCGAAAAAGAATGGATGTGTATACATGTATAGCTGAATCCTTTGTTGTACAGCAGGAATAATCACAACACTGTAAATCAACTATACTTCAATAAAACTTAAAAAGATAAAGTATAAAAAAAATTATTCTCCATAAATGTTAACGTCAAAAACAGAGTTACAAATATGGATCCTCCTTGCTTGACAATAAAACTTTATCAGGCTTTACTTCCTCTCTCTACATGCCCCCATCTCTAGGGGATTTTTATAGCATAAATTTTTCTTTGTAGACTGTCTGTTACAAATTGTACTTAGTTTCACAACCACATTATAAACAATGCTTTAGATTTAAATCTAAGGTTTTATTGCTCAGTGTTCTTTTTTTAAAAATACATCTTTATTAAATTCTTTATTTGATTGGTTTTTGCTTGGAGGTCTACTTTAAGTTTTATTTTTCAAAAAGCATACATGAGCCATATCATTTCTGAATTCTTACAAATCTGAACCAGGCTTTCATTGGACTTTCATTGGAACCAAGATAACAGCTTGGTTCAGTCTATAATTCTTGGAACATAATACTGTGTCTTCAGAAGTCTTTACATTTTCTCTGAGGTTTTCTGGCATGAATGTTGCAAATAAGAAGTCTAATGTCATTCAAACTTTTTTTTATTGAATTTTTTTTTTGCAGTTGGCTGCTTCTAATATTTATTCTCATCCAGAACATGGGAAATGATCTGAGTACGATTCTTGTTCATTATACCTGCCCAGTCTTTGGTAAGTCCTGGCCATGTAAAGAATGAATTCTTCAACTCAGAGGATTATTTTTACTTATTTCTTTTCATTCATTCATACTGTTCTCTCCTTCTGGAACTCCTGTAACAACAATATTGCTTCTCCTGCTTAAGTCTTTTCTGCGTCTTGACTTTTCTCTTGAATTGCAAACTCTGAGAGTTGTAGAACATCTTACAGTTACTATTCTTTTTATTTCTAAGATCTATTTTTTGTTTCTCAATTTTCACTTTACTTTTTAAGCAAAATTTAATATAGGAAGCTTCTGAATCTAAGAAATTTAGCTCCCCCATCCTCAAGTTCTTCCCTTTATTCTATAGCAATTCTGTTTTACTAGAGGTTATTTAACCTGAATGCCCAACATTTGATCCCCCTCATTAGAACCACTCAATTCCTTGATTTACCTGCAGATTCTTCTCTTATTCTTACAGAGGAAGAATTAGTTTTCCCAAGATGAACAGTCAAAACGTGAAGAGTGACTCGTGTGGCTCACGGGTGCCCCTTCATTCACTCCCACCTGTACCAATTCTTTAGCTTCATGGATGAAGGTGAGAAGTTTCTGACAATGGTGCATAATGATGTTTTTATATTTCTTTTACAATCCCTTGGGTTTTTCCTTCCTGAAATGGGAAAGAAAAGGTGTAAAACATGGATTAGGATACCATCTTTGTCAAAGACATTTCCATTTACTTTTCCTAGACTGTGCCAAGAGAAATTTTATATTTGTTTCACACTTAAAACTCTTTAAAGGAAAAACTGGATATACTTCAAGTTCCTGCCTTATAGAGAAATAAGAAGGTTGTTCTGGTTCCAACAGTCTTATGAAAAGAGTCTCTGGTAGAGGGAAGGGGGGTGAATTTTTTAAGTTACTTACTTTCCTCCCACTAAAAACATTTTGAAATACTTTTCTTGAAACCGCCTTTACAATGTCAAATTTATTGTGGACTCGGTGTCCAACTGCCTAAACAAGGACAAGGATATATGCCCATGAAAGTTAACCTCTGCTGAATACAACCATGAAGTAGAAAAAACACTGAGAACATCTGTATTTTATACTGCCAATATGTTCTCTCTTATTCTGGAAGCACAGGATGTCTTTACTCTGTCAACTGCAAAAATATTATCTCTCTGCAGGAATGAAACAAGTGTGGAATATATATTATGTTACTACATTACATGCATACCTAAGCAGAAAACAAAGAAAATAACCATTTAATATATAACTCAATTTTGCCTCCAGGGACAGATAAAAATTTTTATAATAATACCCAAATGGTACAGTACATAAATATACATGGGAAATGTGATAGGACCAGGCCAGGCTCTTATGGCTAGATGCTGGTGGCTAAAATTTATTATCTAACCTCATCCTAATCTTTCCTTCTCACAGACATGAAGTAGGCTATATTTTCTATGAGGGCCAGGAATTTGGGGCAAGAGAGACCAAAATTCATCACAGTTTTTCAGCAGATCATTAATTTCTAAATGCCTGTGGAAAATTACTATTGGCTATCTTCTCGTTTCATTTCAAACATTATACCTTATACTGTTTACCTAATAAACAACCAAGATAAAGAAAAAAAAGTAACTAAATTGGTAATTTAATAACTTCGGATGATTCTATAGGCTTAGTGGTGTTTATCCTTTTTGAAATCAATAACTTTTCATTTGAAATCTTAAATCTACTTTAATGAGCATTCTGCTAACAGCGTTTTATTTAGGGTCCAAGCTTATATCAACAAAAGTAACATAGGTTTTTACCTAGAACACAATTTACAATTAACTTTTGCAAATCACATGGCTGATTTGAATGTATAAATCCCTGCAATTCCATTATACATGTTTCTTACACTTTTTAAATGTTTTTCACCAGAGGAGAGGTTTTACAGAAAGAGGGTTCTGGAAGGGAGGGATCTTCATGGTGCTGTTATTTGCAACGTAACTGCAACGGCCCTTCTAATACTGGTTCTTTCTTCGCAAGCCCATAGGGGCAATAACATAACATTCTCAGAGGCAACAAATGAAGAACATCCTGGGATAATACCACTGGCTTTTTACATAAGTTGCAGTTTCATTGAATCATTTGAAATTGAAATTTTTGTCAACACACAATACCCTTTCTCTCTGTATCTTCATATTCACTTTATTTTAACTCTGACAATGTCTTCTGCACCATTTCTTCTAAAACTGTCTGGGGTTATATAATCTATCCATATAAAACTCAGAAACATCCTCCACAAAACAAGGGCTGTTCAGGAATGAAACTCTAGCCTTTGGACTCCTCACTGTTTTTCTGTGAGATGCTATCCGATCCTGCACTGATGTTGCCTCCTGGGATCATTTCAAAGCTATCACGCCCTTCATGCACAACTGTGCTGCATTCCCTTCAGAGTGTACAAAATTCTTCGTGAAAAAAAATAACTTCATCATCTGTTATAATTCTGCTTTGCACAGGGCTCAAAAACTAATCCTTGGGTCACATGGGAGACAACACAATGTAACACCTGCCCACCTGCCCCGCTCCCAAGAAACTTATAATACAACCTCTCCTAAACAAAAACAAACAAAAAATAAAGAAAAGAAGAGAAGAGAAAAGAAAAGAAGAAAGAAAAAGGAAGGAAGGAAGGAAGGAAGGGAGGGAGGGAGGGAGGAGAAAGAAAGAAAGAAAGAAAGAAAGAAAGGCAGACAGACAGGAAGGAAGAAAGGAAGAAAAGGAAGGAGGAAAGAAAGAAAAGAAAGATCACACAAAGAGAAATCCAACCCCAGTTTTGGCTCAGCTGGAACCTTTGCCCAATTTGTGAATATTCAAGATCACGCCTTATCAATGAATAACATAAATTTGCTCCATGAACATTCTGTTGCCATGCTTACCTAAGAATGAAGCCAGCAGAGGGGCAAGCAAGCAAGGAGATGAGGAGAGGCCCCCCACCTCTTCATCTGAGCCTGAAACCAGCCTCTATCTCTGATCTCCCCAGTTGCATGTGCGAGTAAATTCCCCTTTTTGCTTAGGTCAGTTCGAATTTGGTTTTATGCCACTTGCAACTGAAATAATCTTGACTAATATATTAATGATTACCCAACTTTATTGGGTTATATAAATGTCATTGCCTCAGGAACTCGAAACAACAAATCTCCAAGATTTCCAACCGTGAAAACTACAGCCTAATGAGTGATTTAATTAAACACGTACATATAGATCACTTCTCAAGCAACATGCATAGAAATGGGACAAATCTGAAAGAGACAGGAAAAAAGAAAAAAACTTTTGCATTTTGAAACAATGTATTACAGAGAAGACATGTGGCCAGTGTCTAGGATTGGGAAGATAAATGATTCTATTTTATGTTGTTATTAAATTGTATTACTCTTCATTAAAGTTAAATGCATTTAGAGGAATTAGGCTTATCAAAAACTTGGCAGCAGTAAGAGATGATTCTTTGTTTATTTGACGACATCTTCCTGTGAGCTTATTCACAATTTTAATTTTGGAAAACAGTATTTCTTTGATGGGGACTGACAGAATGATGTGAACTGCTGCATCATTTTGCATGAAGTCATATCGACTGTGAAAGGAAACAGAGGCCAACTGACTTAACCAATTTTTCAAGGAGCATTATTACAATAATATTTCTATATTGTCAGAGGGTTCACATCAGCTTAAAAAAGGGAAGTTAAACTTCAGAAGATAATCTCCTATCCTTTTGAAGATAAGCACAATGGAATTCTACAAAGATAAAAATTCTAAATATTTTTAGTGGGGGGAAAAAAAACCTATTTTTAAATATGTATTAAAATTATATATCCATGCCAAGCACCTATTTTGGCCACAATGGTAAACAAAATAAATATCATCTAAGGAGAGCTTGCAACACAGTGAAAGAGGAAGCATTAATCCAATCACAGAGAATTAAAATTTCAGTTGGGATAAACGTTATTAGAGAAATGTGTTTACCACCACAGAAGGCAATCCTGGGAGCTTTACCCTAAACAGATAGATGAAGGAAGGATGTCATGAAGAAGTGGCATTTGAAGAATGAATAAGCACTAAGTAGGCAAAGAAAGGAAAGTGCATTGTAATATGAGGGAGAGCCTCTCCACAGAAGTAAAGAACTTTGGGGTAAAAATCAGAGACCTGAGGAGTTCCCGTTGTGGCACAGCGAAAAGGAACTGACTAGTATCCCTGACCTTGCTCAGTGGGTCGGGGATCCGGGGTTGCCATGAGCTGTGCTGTAGGTCACAGACATGGCTCGGATCCAGCGTTGTTGTGGCTGTGGTGTAGGCCGGGCACCTGTAGATCTGATTAAAACCCTAGCTTAGGAACATACATATGCTGTGGGTGTGGCCTTAAAAAAAAAAAAAAAATCAGAGACCTGAAATGGCTTTGAGCCTGAAACTCAGGGAAAGGAGATGGAGCATGAGGAGGGATAGGCTAGGGTCGGGGTGAGTGAGTTTCCTCCTAAAACAATGGACAGACCTTGAGGACCTATAAGTAGAGCCTGGGAAGATAAGTATTGCATTTAAAAAACAAAATCACTTTGGCTTCAGACTGGATAATAAATGGGAGGTGGAGTCAGGATCCAGGCAAGAGAAAATGTTCACTGGGTGGGAGTGAGGGTGAGGCCAAGACACAGAAAGGTAGAGAATCTGTCATAGCAGTTTACCGCATCATGCACTGAGAGCACCCTGAAATGTGACTGAAACATTTATTAGGTTGTCTTTTTTTTTCTTTTATGGTAAAGAAAATCATGGATGTGGAGAACAGACTTGTGGTTGCCAAGGGGGGGGGGAGTGGGAAGGACTGGGAATCTCGGGTTAATAGATGCAGACTATCGCCTATGGAATGGTTAAGCAATGAGATCCTGCTCTATAGCACTGGCAACTGTATCTGGTCACTTGTGATGGAGCAGGATGGAGGATAATATAAGAAAAAAGAACGTATACATGTATGTGTGACTGGGTCACCTTGCTGGACAGTAGAAAACTGACAGAACACTGTAAACCAGCTATAATGGAAAAAATAAAAATCATAAAAATCACTTATTAGGGGTGATTTCAAATATATTTTCTTAAAAGCAGACAGAACAATGTAATAAACCACTGTATACTCAACACCTAGCTTCAACCATATCCAACCCTCAGCTAATCTTGCTACTCTATACCTCCACTCATTTCTCTACTCCCATGTGTAACTTTATAAATTATGAACATTTCAAACCTTCAGAAGAGTTGTGAGAACAGTACAATATGCACCAATTTATCATTAACCTAGATTCACTGTTAATTTTGAAACATGCTCTACATACGTGTATGCGTGCATAAATACATGTATTTTATCATCTGTCTCCTCAAAGCAAAGGCATTCTCCTATACAACCATGATGCAATTATCACACTCGGAAATTTAACATCATCTAATATACAGTTCATTGTCAAAACTTCCTCTTTGTCCCAATAATGTCCTCTGAAGAAATCTTTACTCCGACCCAGAATCTAAACAAGGGCCAGGCATTGCATTTCATGGTCCTGCCTCGTTAGCCTCCAACAATCTTAAAGAGCTCCTCGTCTGTTCTGTCTGCTGTGACACCGATGCCTTTGAAGAGGCCAGCCCCTCTGCAGGATGTCCTTTAATGTGTGCTTGTCTGACTGTTTCCTCATGATTGGATTCAGGTGAAACGTTTGGCAATACAAGCACATGGGTGATGCTGTGTCCTTCCCAGGGTACCACTCGGGAGCCATATGATGTCAGATGTACTGCTATTAATGATGATTTCCACTTTTGGAACCAGCTGAATTCATATCCTGTAGACATAATCCATTACTGAGGAAACCAGACAAGGACCGCACAATATAATTTCTATTTCCCCACGAGCATCTTAATGCCAAGAGACATTAACATAGGTCACTTACACAGACAAAGCTTTGTCGGTTTTATTCACAGAAGGGGACAGAGATCATAAATAGACACCGACAGGGAATGAATATCCTGCAGCAATTAGAAATCGGCACACTTGGGAAGCAGAAACCTGAGAAGAAGTAAAGTGTGGGGATGAAGCGAGTAGCCTCAGGGACCAGACTGTCGGGGATGTCCTCCTGGTCCTGCTATGTGACCTTGGACTATGTTACCTACCCTTTCGGAAGCTGCCTTCACATCTGCAATGTAGGTAATCACAGTACTCACCTTACGAGGCTGGTGTGAGCACTGAATTGCTACATGTGCCACTGCCTGGCACACAACGAGCTCTGCTGCGATGATGATGATGCTGCCAGTGTAGGACAACTAACCTCCATGTATTTACTAAAGGAAGAACCTAGGTCTTCTTTATTAAAAAAAAAAAAAAAAAAAAAACAACATCGTCTGAAATTTGGACTCTGTTAGAAATACAGTAAAATGTCAACATAACTGCATAAAGTCACTAACCCCATCATCTAGTTAGAATTAGAGCAAAAGGGTTTGATTTTTAACAATCAGATGTTTATTAATATTTCTCCAATAATAAACAGCAATCTTTTTTTCTGCTGGATCCAAGCCACGTCTGCAACCTACACCACAGCTCACAGCAACACCGGATCCTTAACCCACTGAGCGAGGCCAGGGATCGAACCTGCATCCTCATGGATGCTAGCCAGGTTCATTTCCACTCAGCCACAATGGGAACTCCAATAATAAATAGTAACCTTAACAATGAAATGTGCCCCATGTCATTTTCCACTGAGGATTTTATTACCACCTGTTCATTAGTGATATGTCTGTGAACTGTGTCTGGTAAATAAGTGTATATATTATTTATATTCCCCAAAATATAAATCACATAGAAAAAGGCCTGTTCAGATCTAGTCAAGGATTTGGTCTAATCTTAGAATCTCTTCTTAATCCTTACAATTCCAACTTGGTTTTAAAATTTCAGAGATACAGTTCTGTTTAGGGAATTCAGCCACAATATCTTTACCCACTGTCTTGTATTTGCATATCTGTCTGTGGTGGTGCTGAGGGCAGTCCTAATTGTTCTCCCTGATTGATTATCTCATTACCTAATTTTGGAACAACTACTTATTTTTCCCTATAGGATTTTCACTGTTAGTTATTGAGGGCTTAATAAAATGACTCAATTTCTGACATATATACCTTGTTTACCTTAAGTAAAATAATTATACTCTCAAATAGAACAAAATAGTAATCCTTAACTTTGCATTTTTTATCATTTGAGATTTTCCTAAAATGTGTAACCACAGTGGAAACCTTACTTTTTCCTTTCAAGCAACACAAAAAAAAAAATCGAAATTTCTGTAAGTTAGAAGTGACTTGAGGAAGTTCCCGTTGTGGCTCAGCAGAAACGAACTAGGATCCATAAGGATGTGGGTTCGATCCCGAGCCTCACTTAGTGGGTTAAGGATCCAGCATTGTCGTGAGCTGTGGTATAGGTCGGAGACACAGCTTGGATCTGGCATTGCTGTGGCTGTGGCATAGGTTGGGCGCTACAGCTCTGATTGGACTCCTAGCCTGGGAATTTCCATATGCCTTGGGTGTGGCCCCAAAAAAGCAACAAAAAAAAAAGTGACTTGAATTCTTACTTTTTTGTTTAAGAACAAAAAGGATGAACTCATCTACATCAAAATTTAAGACTAAGAAAAAGAAAAAATATATAAGCAGTAAAACACTGACTTTGGTACCGATTTCAGCTAGTTCAGGAGAAGATAGGGCAGGATAGAAACACCTAGAAAAAACAGAAATAAAGGAAGGGAACAGAAAGAAGCAAAGAGAAAGACGGAGGGAAAGTCCCAATCTGGCGGGTCCACGAGTCCCCAGATCTCACCCTTCCCAGGTCCCAGGAAGGACTCTACCTTTCCTGTCACTCTGGGGCTTGCTGCCCTAAACAGTCCCCCTTGGCGCTTCCTCCTCCTCCCAAATCTACACTTCAATTCTTTCTTTTTGGTTTGTTTTTGTCTTTTTAGGGCTGTACCCTCCATCGCATATGGAGGTTCCCAGGCTACAGGTCGCATTGGAGCTGCAGCTGTAGGTGTACACCACAGTCACAGCAACGCCAGATCCAAGGCGTGTCTGCAACCTACACCACAGCTCAGGGCAACGCCAGACCCTTAACCCACTGAGTGAGGCCAGGGATCGAACCCACAACCTCTAGTTTCCGCTGCGCCACGACGGGAACTCCTATCCTTCAATTCTTAGAGCTGCAACTCAGTCCACCTACCCATACCCCAAATGCATACGGTATTCCCCCTCCCCCTCCCCCTCCCCCTCCTCCTCCTTCTGCCTTTTACTTTTCAGCTGACTCCTTCCATTTGCCAAAGTTAATTAACTTCTATCAGAGGCATTAGTTTTATAGTCACATTTGTCCAGATGTACAAACATAAAACTCACTTTCTTCTCCCGAACTGACTTAGCACACAGGCTGTTTTCGCAGATGGAAGACTACCTGACTTTGCCAATTTAGGGAAACTCGGGCAATTATGGGATTTTTTTCCCTCAGTTTCTCTGGATAAATACTAAGTCAATATGAAATTCATACTTTATTTCCTTCTTTTCTTTCCATCGATCCACAAAATATGGGGGTGGGAGGTCATAATTATAAGTGTGGGACAGCACATGCTGCAGACAAGAGGGAGCTCAGTTAGAAGACAGTGAAGTAACCCAGAAAGTGCCAAGACCCGTGAGAATGTCAGGGTAGCAGAGGGAATATAGAGAAACACAGGCGAGCAGACAGGACAAAAACTCAGCCCCAAGGGGCCAGAGACAGCTTCTGAGAAGAAGCGGTTTTTAAGGCTGACCTTCAAGGCTGAGTAGGAATTAGCTGTTTTAAGAAGATGGTGAGGAAGTCTCAGGGAGTATTTGCTAAGGCACAGAGTCAGGGGAAGTGCAACATGCTTGGGAAATGCAAGAAGCTCCCTGTGGCTGGAGTACAGGGAAGGTTCAGAAGAGTGAGGAGGAGGTGTGTTCAGAGAGGTGAACAGACTGTACGTCAAGCCGAGAAACGGTTTGTATCCACTAGGCCAGGAGTTGGCAAACTATGTGAAGGCCAAATCCACCTGCTGCCCGGTTTTGTAAACAAAGTTTTATTGGAGACAGCCATGCTCATTTGTTTATGTAACAATCATGATGCTTTCACACGATACCATCAGAGTCAAGGACTCCTGACAGATACTGTACCGTCATCAAGGCCTAAAATATTTACTCTCCTGTCCTTTACATAAAAGGTTTTGCTGACCTTGCTCAAGCCCACTTGAGAAATATATGAAGCCTCTTTGTTTTTTACACACACTTTTATCCCATTTTTGTATTATAGTTGCCATACAGTATAAGTTACAGGTGTACATTATAGTTATTCACAATTTTAAAGGTTATACTCCATTTATAATTATTATAAAATACTGGCTACAGACCCTGCTTCTTTTTTGCTACATTCACTAGTTTGTTATATTTTTTTAGATTCCACATATAAGTTAGCTCATACAATATTTGCCTTTCTCTGACTTATTTCACTTCGCATGTCCTCCAAGTCCCTCCATGTTGCAGCAAACAGCAAAATCTTGTTCTTTTTTATAGCTGAGTAGTATTCCATCGTATATGGATATATCACACATCTTCTTTATCCATTCATCTGTCGTTGCATACTTAGGTTGCTTCCATATCTTGCTGCCAAATGATGCTGCCATGAACACTGGGATGCACATGTATCTTTCTGAATGAGTGTTTTTGGTTTCTTCAGATATATACCCAGGAGTGTAATTGCTAGGTCTTGTGGTAGTTCTACTTTTAGGGTTTTTTTTTTTTTGAGAAACCTGCAACTGTTTTCCACAGTGGCTCACCAATTTACATTCCCACCAACACTATACAACAGTTCCATTTTCTCTGCAGCCTTGCCAACATTTGTTATTTGTATTCTTTTTGATGACAGACATTTTGACAGGTGTGAGGTGGTATCCTACTATGGTTTTAATTTGTCTTTCCTGGATGATTAGCAATGCTGAGTTATCTTTACATACGCCTATTGGCCATCTGCATTTTTTCTTCGGAAAAATGTTTATTCCTTTCCTCTGCCCATTTTTTAATCAAGTTGTCTGGCGTTTTTTCTTTTTTTTTCCCATTTTTTTATTGAAGTATAGTTGATTTACAATGTTGTAATAATTTCTGCTACAAAACAAAGTGATTCGGTTATACATGAACACACAATCCATTCCCCTTCAGATTATTTTCCCAATAGATTATCACAAAATATTGACTAGTATTCCCTATGCTATATCCAAGAGCACAGCATGTCCCCATTGGCCAATAATTCCATATACCTCAGTGGGAATATGCCAATCCCAAACCCCCAGTCCATTCCTCCCATCCCACCTGTCTCCTTTGGTAACCATAAGTTTGTTTTCAAAGTCTGTGAGTCTGTTACTGTTCTGCAAATAAGTTCATCTGTATCATTTTTTTAAAGATTCTACATACAAGTGGTACCATATGATATTTGCCTTTCACTGACTAAATTCATTTAGTATGACAGTTTCTAGGTCCATCCATGGTGCTGCAAATGGCATTATTTCATTCTTTTCCATGGCTGAGTAATATTCTGTTGTATATATGTCCCACATCTTCTTTAACCATTCCTCTGTTGCTGGACATTTAGGTTGCTTCCACATATTGGTTACTGAAAACAGTGCTGCAAAGAACACTGGGGTGCATGTATATTTTCGAATTATGTTTTTCTCTGGATAGATGCCCAAGAGTGGGAGTGCTGGATCATATGCTAGCTCTTTTTTTAGTTTTTTGAGGACTCTCCACACTGTCCTCCATAGTGGTTGTACCAATTTACATTCCCACAGTGTCTCTGCACTCTCTCCATTTATTGTTTGTAGACTTTTTGATGATGGCCCTTCTAGCTGGTATAAGGTGGCACTTCATAGTAGTTTTGATTTGATTTCTCTAATAATTAGTGATGTTGAGCATCTTATCATGTGTTTCTTGGCCATATGTTTGTCTTCTTGGAGAAATGTCTATTTAGATCTTCTGCCTGTTTTCGATTGGGTTATTATTTTTTTTATGTTGAATTGTATGAGCTGTTTATAATCATTGGCTATTGATCCCTTATTGGTCATAGCATTTGCAACTATTTTCTCCCACTAAGTAAGTGGTCTTTTCAGCTTTTGAATGATTTCCTTTGCTATACGTACCATCTTTATAAGAAAAAGTTCTCAATACTTAAAATACCACTTAGATATTTTTAATGTACTGATATGTATATTTGTGCAAACCTAAAACTAGGTGTAAGCATCTTATTTTTATTGCTCTTACATAACTACAGAAATTTGTATATTAAATTTAAACAAAAATATCATTCATATTAATGATATTAATTCAATGCAACAAATAACATCATTGCATGGAAACAAATTTCCATTCCTAACATCCAACTGGCTGCCCCAGTATAGCTTCTTTTGAATTCAGCAACTTAAACCACTTGGGCCACATGGTAGTTTTACTCACTTGAACTAGGATAAAACCTTTGCTAATACAGCAAAAGACGGTGACTTCATCGAACTTCATCGGTCCCAAATGCCTCATTTTGAGGTACAAAGTCCCCTGCCTTCCTTTTTGTGTCAGCTGTTGATAATTATATTAATGCCCAATGGTACAATAAAAACACAAACACACATGCTGGCACTGAAATCAACTTTCAGTACTCAATTCTATGGCAGCCATTCAGGTGATCCACAATTGATTATGTCTTTTCAATGCCATCTAGATAAATCAAAGGAATTTGAAAAATGGCACACATTCTGGATAACGTGCAAAACTAATGACGAAATCTACCATACTCATCGTGGCAACACCTTAGCTCAAAGCAACTAGCCCAAACACTAGGTGAACCCCAGAGGTGGTGATGGGTTAGAGAGAAGACA
Organism: Catagonus wagneri; assembly: GCA_004024745.2. Lineage (NCBI taxonomy): Eukaryota > Metazoa > Chordata > Mammalia > Artiodactyla > Tayassuidae > Catagonus > Catagonus wagneri. Next base: position 44,455,540 of record PVHT020004020.1, on the reverse strand, counting down.
GTAAATATGACAACTTTCAGCACACTGTCTGGACAAGACCCTAACATCCAATGGTTGTGGGGAGGAAGGAATGCAAGGGAGGTTTCTGGAATGCCTCCCACGTTCCCAGTCTGGGCATGGATATTCATCAGGGTGAGCAAACAAAGAAGAGGCAGAGGTTTGGGAAGGAAAGACAAGTTCACTCAGGCGAGTTGAAATTAAGGCACCCGTGAGACTAAGTCTTTATCCTGAACGGAGTCATGTATCAGACGGCACAGTCATGAGTGAGGACTGGCTCAGAGAAAAAGAACTGGGAGTTAGAAATAGGTGGTTGGTGAAGTATTTATATAGATGAGCTGGTGTACACACAGAGAAGTAGAAAGTGAGAGAAGAGGAAAGCAATAAAAACGTTCAATAAGGAACTAGCCATCAGAGGCAGAGGTATAAATAACCACATGCATACATCCACAAATGCTATGAATTCAGGATGATCCATGCTGATGGAGGAAAACTGTAATATGCATAATATGAAATACCAATACAAACATCGCTATGCCTTTGCATGGGTACAAAGAAGAAAGAAGTGTTTACCAAAGATTTACTTGTGTTTTCTAAAACTTGGTTTGCTCTTCCAGAAGGCACATTAACTTAAATAAAAGGGCAAAATGGTATAGAGTGTGGCAGTCACTGCAGTTACCCTCTCAATATCCATTCCCCTTTCTTTACTTAATCTTTCTCAGGGCATTAGTGTGCCCAGCTGAGAAATGCATTTCCCAGCCTCTTTTGCACCAATGAATGGCCATGTGACACAGTTCAGGTGGGTGAAATGTAAGTAAAAGTCACCAGACTGAAATTCTGGGAAGGCTTTTTAAAAAGTAAATAGACTCAGGAGTTCCCGTCGTGGCGCAGCGGTTAACGAATCCAACTAGAAACCATGAGGTTGCGGGTTCAATCCCTGGCCTTGCTCAGTGGGTTAATGATCCGGCATTGCCGTGAGCTGTGATGCAGGTCGCAGACGTGGCTCGGATCCCGCATTGCTGTGGCTACGGCATAGGCCGGCGGCTACAGCTCTGAAGAGACCCCTAGCCTGGGAACCTCCACATGCCCCGGGTGCGGCCCTAAAATGACAAAAGGCAAAAAAAAAAAAAAAAAAAAGTAAATAGACTCGGGAGACCAGATGCTTTGTCTTTACCCTGATGATGGAAACATTATATTTGAGACAGAGTAACCACGCCGTGACCTTGAGGCCCCAAGAACATGAGTTGAAATAGAGGATGGTCCTAGGGTCTTCGTGGAGCCCCCAGCACCAGATCTAGACTTCCTACTTCCAAATATAAGTAAGAATAATAAAACCTCTAATTTTTTCTCACTGTTTTCCATGTCTTGAGGTCTTGGGGAATTTCTACCCACCCAAAACCCCTATTTGAAAACTATCTTAGGGGAGTTCCCACTGTGGCTCAGCGGTAACGAACCCAACTGGTAACCATGAGGATGTGGGTTTGTTTCCTGGCCTCACTCAACGGGTTAAAGGATCCAGCGTTGCTGTGAGCAATAGTGTAGGTCACAGAAGAGGCTCGGATCTGGTGTTGCGGTGGCTATGGTCGTGGCTGTGGTGTAGGCCAGCAGCTGTAGCTCTGATTCGACCCCTAGCCTGGGAACTTCCATATGCTGTGAGTGTGGCTTTAAAAAGCAAAAAAAAAAAAAAAAAAGGAAAATGCTCTTAGGTAAAATCTCTCCTTAAATAGCCTGTAAAGTTAACATAATGTCTAGGGGAAAATGAAGACTTGATTCTTACCTAGGTACAACAGGAAACCTGTCAACCCTGTTACCTGAGTAAAATGGAGGTGAAGCCAGGAGATGAGCTGTCCATGTTAAAGAGAGTCCCTCTAAGATCCTGACTACCAAATCTCCAAATTCCAACATCTTCCACCATGTTTTTATTTTGCGTTTGCGTTGTCCTCTAGCCTTAGCATAGTGGGGGGAAAACAAGGAACATAAATACAAATACCATTTTGTACTAACATTCAGTGGCTTCTCACTGTCCACTCAAGTATATGTAGGAAAATTTATTGAACTATTAATTGGTGGTTTGTATTACCAGTGTTTTCCTCCCCTACTCTAAAGCAAGTAGAAAGATTAACTGCCTCCTGACTCCCAAGAAGCTTTGCAGGGGAAGTTTGGAGGCCAGCTCCCTAATACTCCTGCCTGCTGTTTGGTCTTCAAGAGCTAGAGCTCCGTGAGTGTATTATGCTGGAGGAGGGAGGCGGAAGCAGATGCAGCGAAGGAGAGAAGAGAGATAGCCCTGTAATTAAAGGGCATAGTGGTTCCCACAAACAGCAGGGACCCACGTCATCCTCCCAGCAGTGCCCGAAAGAGGGCACAGGGCCTCTGAGGGCACGACTCTGTGATGAAATGAAGAAGACTGTACCCTGGACAACAGGACCCCATGTGAAGAAAGATTCCTTTGGCCCCAAAGAGCGCAGAAACAGAACCACTGTCCGTTAAGGGTCTGTGACAGCTTTGACACAAGAACTACCAGGATGAGCTGGAAACTAGGGCAGCTCCTCTGCTTTTTATTTATTTGTTCTTTTTTTCTTTTTTTTTTTCCTTTTGGGCTGCCCCATGGCATATGGAGTTCCTGGGCCCGGGATCAGATCCGAGCCACAGTTGCAACCTACACCACAGCTGCAACACCACCAGGCCAGGGATTGAACCTGCATCTCAGAGCTCCAGAGGTACCACCGATCTCACTGCACCACAGCAGGAACTCTAGTTTCTCTGTTTTTTAAGGAACCACAACAGTTTCTGAGATACTGAGGGAGAGAAAGAGAATCCCCAAGTGACAGACTGAATTTAGTTCCAGCAAGGTGGGATAAAGGCTTAGGGGACTACCATGCACACTCCATTTGTGATTCAGAAGTTATTCCCACTGCTGATACCAAGTCCTTCTCCTGGAGTCTCGGCCTTAACAGTCTCCTCAACCTGGTGCCCCAGGCATTGGATTTTCTTCTGCGTGAATCCTACACTCACTAGGCTTTCCTGCCTCCAGTTTTGCTTAGCATATTCTGCTCTTTAGTAAGATGTATTCACACAGTCAGTAAACGAATGTCCATTTTTTCCCATCCTTCAACAATTTCCACAAAACCCTCTGGTTGTAAAATTAATTTTTTTTAGTCTTTTTTTTGTTATTGTTGTCTTTTTAGGTCACACCCACAGCACATGGAGGTTCCCAGACTAGGGGTCCAATCGGAGCTGTAGCCTCCAGCCTACGCTACAACCACAGCAACACAGGATCCAAGCAGTGCCTGCAACCTACACCACAGCTCACGGCAACGTCAGATCCTTAACCCACTGAGCGAGGCCAGGGATTGAATCCTCATCCTCAGGGATGCTAGTTGAGTTCGCTAACCGCTGAGCCACGACGGGAACTCCTGTTTGTGAAATTATGTCATAATTTCCTCCTTTTCATCTCCGAATTACTGGGGATATTTACCTGGAGCTACCTTGTGCTACACTCTTCTGCCTGCTCCTCTACTGCGTACATCTTTGCCAAAATGCATTGAACATCTACTGTGCCCTCTGAGGACAGTGACTGTGTTTCTGAAATACCTAGAATAGTACCATATACGTATTCGCTTACCAGCAAATACTTCGTGAGGGCCTGCTATATCCTGGACCTGAAACAACACAACAAACAGAACACAGAGCCTGGCCTTGAGATTCTCCAAGTCTGAGTATCACACCTGGTCAAGGCTCACAAGGGTGAATGTAACACATTCTCAGTGAGTAGTTGCTGATATTAATTCTCAGAGTTTTAAAGCTGCATCCAGCTACTTACAGGAAACTTGAGCGACATGAGTAAGATAATTTTGTTGGGAAGATAATTCCTGATACTTCAGAATAGGCCTCCCCTACCTAGGGATCTGTGGATGTGATGCAGAATGACACTTACTAGAAATATAACATAGCAAGAAAAACTTAACAACGTGTCTTAATCATTTCCACTTGGAAAATAGGTAATTTTTATTTTCAAGAAAAATGTGCAAATGAAAATATTATTAATTATTTGAAATTCCGAAAAAATGCTGAGATGAAGGAACTACTGTCCAAAAGCTACTTTCTCTTCTCAGGACCTGTTTCTGTAGCCTTTGATTTTTTTTTTCTGCTGTCACTGCTGCTTTGGAATTTGCTATTACGTGTAATAAGACTCCAGCACAAATGTTTGTGGATCAAGTGAAGAAATGTTCACTGGGGATCTTGGCACAGGCTGTGCTGCAGACTCAAGGCCTGATCTCCCTTCCCACGCTCCTCGTCCTGCTCTCAGGCTTTCTTCTCCTTCCCGATTCTCCATTCTCCTGAACCTCCTAAATAACTGGAGGCAAACCTTCCGTTTTCAATCTCCCAAGTATGTCACAAATCTTATATAGGAGTAGGCTAGTGAAGGAAGGAGCACTGACCTGGAATCAAGAAGCCTGAGCTGGCTCAGTGGTTAACGAATCCGACTAAGAACCATGAGGCTGCGGGTTCGACCCCTGGACTTGCTCAGTGGGTTAAGGATCCAGCGTTGCCGTGAGCTGTGGTGTAGGTTGCAGACGCGGCTCGGATCCCGCGTTGCTGTGGTTGTGGCGAAGGCCAGCAGCTACAGCTCCTGTTAGAACCCTAGCCTGGGAACCTCCATATGCCACGGGTGCGGCCCTAGATAAGGCAAAAAGACAAAAAAAAAAAGAAGCCCGAGCTTATTTGCTCTTTTTTTTTTTTCATTCAGTAAATATTTGTAAGCATCTTCTGTGAATCAGGTATTGAACTAAGCCTTGGAAAACAGAGATGAACAAGACAGTAAACTCCCTGCCTTCAAGAAGCTGACATTCTGGCAGAGAAAAATAGTTAACGAGTATACAGATGATCAACAAGATTAAAGATAATGATAAACACTTCAAGAGAAAGAAACGGGGCAATGTGATATATTGTACCTGTAGGGGGTACTAGGAATATGGCTGTCAGATAAGACTTTTTTGGTAATTAAGTGGAGATCTGATGGATGAGAAGGTACTACAGATTCCAAGGAAGAGCATTTCAGGCATCTCATCCTACGAAGAGAAAGAGTTCAATATGTCTAAAGCACAGATGATCACTGTGGCAAGAAACAGTCAGCAGGGTAGAAGGGACCCAATGGGAGTTCAGTAGAAATGAATCAGCTCACGGAGGGCCTAGTAAGCGGATGAGGGGTTTAGATTTTAATCTAAGGGTATGGGAAGTATTTGATGTGCTTTAAGCAGAGAAGGGACAAATTCCATTTTTTTTAAAGATCACTACGTGCAATGGGTGGAGAGTGGAAACAGAAATACTAATGAGGAGGAGTTGCCACTGTGGCTCAGCGGTAACAAACCTGACTAGCATCCACGAGGACTCGAATTCAATCCCCGGCCTTGCTCGGTGGGCTAAGAATCTGGCATTGCCGCGAGGTGTGGTGTAGGTCACATACGTGGTTCGGATCCCACATTGCTGTGGCTGTGGTGCAGGCCAGTAGCTATAGCTCTGATTCGATCCCTCGCCTGGGAATTCCATATGCCACAGGTGCAGCCCTAAAAAGATGAAAAAAAAAAAAAAAAGAAAGAAATACTAATGCGGAGACTACTGCTTAAATTCTGGAGAGAAAAGGGGAAGAATTCAATACTTTAGAGTTGAAACCTGCAGGACTTAAAGATGGATCCCACGCATGAGGTGAGGGAGAGTCACTAAGACGGCCCCTGGACTTGTGGCTAAAATGCCTTCGTAGATGATAAAAATACCCTTTACTGAGACGGGAAGGCATTCCAAGCCTGTCTTGCCCAACCCTGGGCAATTTGCTCTCTTCAACTTTGAAATGAAGGTTTTGAAAGAGGTAGAGCAGATGGCCTCAAACACTTCTTCAGCACTAAAATAGCATAGCAGTATTTTATCATTAGGACATAATATGTTTTCTCGATTCTCCTTAGGAGAATAACACATGCTTTGGAACAGAGGCTGGGAGCTTCATAAAGCTCCCACAAAGCCATAAGGTCATATGACTTTGGCAAAGAGACGCCCTGTGCCTCATTCTCTTCGTCTGCAAAATAGCAACATAAAATGGCCTTGCTCGCTGGACTGCTGGGAGGAATAACTAATACGATTACGTACGACCCCTAGAATATAATAATGCTTAGGTAATTACACGTTCTCCTTTCTTCACAGACTCAACACTTGTTCCTTCTCTTCTTTCATTCCCTTCATTCTGTAAATGTCCTGACTCACTGATTTCTCTCTTTTCTGAGGATAAACAAATTCCAAGATCAGGGATTCCCAGAGCAGAACTTCACCTTGACCTCTCTGGCTTCTCACCCTGGAAACTGAGCATTGAAGTAGGAGGGCACTGCAGCCAGCTCCAACCTGTGGACTCCACGTTATCCACAGTGGGGTTTCAACATGCCAGCTTAACTTTGGCTTATTTGTCTGCCCCTACCTTTTAGCTCTGACCAACTCCCTAATGAATGGGACTTTAGGAACTGGGTGAGTCTGAGAAGAAAATGTGATGGAAGGCTCTAGGCTGCTGCTGAGAGAGGCCTCATAGCCTGAAACCCCACCAATATGCCTTTTTGCTTCTGCTGACCTTATGAGTTGACCCTTGGGGAAAGAGATGAGCACACTACAAGAAGGGATATTATGGTCTTATTTGCTGCCCACATCATGTTTTTCATTACCAAAAACTAAAATCGTAACCACCGTAGACATTCACTGATGAACAATCCCCTTCACTTTTTAATTTAAATCTCTATTTTTCCTTTATCTCATTTGCCCATTGTTCCTTTTAGGAAGAAACTATAAAATCGAGTTCCACCAAGTGTCATGCAAAAATAAATAAATAAATAAAATAAAAATGTTTTTCTGTAGTTTCTGCTATGGAAGCTAGAGGGCAGTGCAACCCTCTCTCCCCTCCCACAGCCAAGTGCATTTCCTCCCATCCCCCTTCCAGCCTTCCTGCTAAAGGCAGGGGTAAAAGACACAATGGAGGGAAATATGCACAGGAACAGAGCGGGAAGTGACTTGAAAAGAAACAAACAACATGAAGTTCACGGATCGCATATATCTTGGTCTTGCTTCCTCCTCGCTCACACAGCATTAGCTGCTTTCAAATCCATCTAACACACCCTTCACCTTTCCTCAGCCTCTTTCTAGGTCCTCTCCCTGCCCCCGATTCTTCAAATTCTTCAAATATGAGCTCATCTCAGCCTCACCCTAAAGTCAGTATGTTCACACAGAGACTCACTCAGCACCTCCCTGAATGTGCCAAGCCTTCCTCCAACTCTTTCTTCCTTTCCAGCTCAGTGCTGGCCCCAGAGGCCTATGACCCTAACTGGGAAAGGTGACTGTACTCTTATGAGGTCCTGGTGAGTGACAATAGGCAGACCATGTGGCAGAGCCTAATTCCAGAAAGACTAGCTGCTGGAGTGCCACCCAGCCCCACCAGCAGGGAGGGCGTAACAGGTGAGTGACCAAGTGGTTGCTGGCAGACAGCGCAGCAGCTGAATGCATGAACACATGAGCACCCTAGGTGCCAGCACAGGTCACAGAACAAACAGGAGCAGCTGGTTTTCGTGGGCAGGGCCAGGCACAGAACTAGGGCAGGGGTGAGGAAAGCCACAATAACACCATCCTACATTCACATAGAGCTTTCGGCTTTCCAAAATTCAGGCACAAACACCCTGGTATGTGTGACTTCATGGAAGGAGGGCATATATTACAGTCCCTTTTTTATAGGCAAGAACACAGCCCATATGAAGGTTAAGCTGCCCATTCCAATCAGATAGACGTTCATAACAGAGCTTCGCTAGAATCCACTGCTGGGGTGAGAGCTTTACCCAAAAATATCATTGACCAGTATAAAATCACCAATCAGGAGCAAACTTACCAGGTGGGACAGCATCCCTGATGGGGGAGCAAGGTGAAGGTCAAATTTCTCACCATTTCAAGTACATCAGACCCCGGCCAAGGTCCTTTAGTGTGTCCAGGTACCCCATGAGAGCGATGAGGGAGGTGACCACAGCTAAGGCCCAGAAGAAAGAAAAGCTGATGACATGAGAGGATTTCACCACCCTCCCCTCACAGGACCCAGGGGCAGCAACCTTTCAGAAGAGACTGGACCGCTGGGGATGGCCTCATTCTCTTTCCCTCCCTCTACCTAGAACAGGCAGTCATTATCGCAAGCATATTCCAACTACAAGAGCTCACAGTGAGCATGGTGCAGCACAGCCACTAGAGACACTGGCAAGACAAAGATGGAATGTTTTAATAGCCTTGCCCACCTCCCCCCTATAATTTTAGGGAAGGGAAAGAAAAGATCAAAAATGAAAGATTTCTTAGCGGTAATCTATAATGTGGAATGAGACATCCATGGTTTAGTTTTGCTTTTCAATTGATTCTCCTTTTCTAAAGCATTTCTTACAACAAATGAGTGGGAGTAAAGGTGAGGCACTGCATACTGCCTATTTTTATATCCACTCCATAGATACTGATACAATGTTTTAACTCCCGTTTGAATTTCCCTATGACCTAGATCAAGGCGCCTTGTTTCAGGATCCTCATCAGTTAAAATTAAATGGTAGATTCCACCCACATCACACATGTTGTATGGGGTGATGAAGTAACCACAAATAGACCATATTTACAGAACGGCTAAAACTATACTCATGTAAGCCATCAATCCCTAGGTATTTGGGGGACACTTTCTGAAATTACCTGTGAGAGTCTGTTCATTTCTCTTTTAATTAGGGATTTGTCTTATTTTACTTTGAAATAAGTAATCTGAATTCAGAAAGCCAAAGTACGTACTAAAGGTGATGTGAATCATGAAGTTTGTTCCCAGGTGGAGATCACGTTTCTTCTTTTCCCTGAAGAAATGTTTCACTTGAGGGTATATCCAGGTAACTGACTACTTCCTGACCTCCTGGATATACCAGAGATTCTTATCAATGTCCCTTGAAGACTTCTGCTTCAAGATGGCGCACCCAGCCCAAATGCTTACTCCCTCACGAAAAATCACAAGACATTTATGGTAAAAGACATACAGCATGAATAATCATGACGCCATTGTGACAAGGAGGAAGAGTATCAGTGAGAAATATGTTGTGATAAATTTCTTAGAAGTAAGAAAGAAGGGGAGTTCCTGTTGTGGCTCAGTGGTAACAAACACAACAAGTATCCATGAAGACGTGGGTTCGATCCCCAGCCCTGCTCAGTGGGTTAAAGGATCCAGCATTGCCGTGAGCTGTGGTGTAGGTTGCATATGTGGCTCGGACCTGGCGTTGCTGTGGCTGTGGTGCAGGCTAGCAGCTGTAGCTCTGATTCGATCCCTGGCCTGGGAACTTCTATATGCCATGGGTGCAGTAAAGGGAGGGAGGGACGTGGGGAGGGAAGAAGGAGTTAGGACTGTGTTACTGGATAAACTAGAGTGAAGGAAGCTAAGACCCAGAATACATTTGGAAGAAAGCTATAGCAGAGGTGGGAGCCTGTTCTTTATGGCAGAGTCCCAGGAGACCATAAATGTTCAGATGACAGGAAACGAGCAGAAATAGGATGCAAAGTAGTCATCAGTGTAATTAATTAAATTACTGTTATGGAATTTCTGGTCCAGGTAGCCTCTCCCACCCCACTCCCATCCCCTTGCATAAAGCCATCAGAGACTGTGGAATTTGAAACGCAGAATTGCTTCCTTTCTCCTTCACACCCACATACCCTAAAGGAAAACCTTCCTCTCAGCATATCCTACCCACAGAGTTCACAGACAGACCCCTGGGCTCTGATGGTCAGTAGAGTCACTTTTAAGAGAACAAGACCCACACAGCAGCAGGGAAACGTATCACAGTAATTTGTAGGACTGGTCACTGATACTCAAAGAAATCCACAGCCAAAATGAAAGATTTGAGGAAGGACCCAAGGGAACTTTTTGGGGTGATGAAGCTATTCTCAACCCTGATTATGGTGGTGGTAACATAAGTGTATGCATTTATTGAAACTCATCAAACTGACCATCTTTAAAGGGTGAATTCTACCATATATAAATCATGCTCCAGTAAATGTGAACTTTAAAGAAGAAGCACAAACCACAAAAGAATTTTAAAGTTGTTGAAATCCGACCTGGTCTGTAGCAATCCTGGAGAGTCTGTCCCATTGTGTGACGGTACAGAGGAGTGGCAGTGGAAAGACTGACTCCATCACAGCAAAGGCGGGAAGCTGACCTGGTTAAGGTCAAGCAGAAGGGAGACAAAGTCATACATGCTCTGAGCATCAGACATACCAAGGGCCCTTATTTTATTTAATTCACAACACAATGGCTATAG